>OZ010795.1:234741916-235941916 GCA_963932465.1 Maratus speciosus
GATCTAAATGAAGAATATTATGTAAATCTTCTTAAAAAGGGAGTTACTGTTGCCTTGTTCAAAGGGTTGTTTTAGAATATCTTCCTCTTAGCCACGCCATACCAGTTGAAAAGAACAAAGATGTTAAAAAACTTTTGAAGGTAATGTATAGTGAACAGTGGCAAAATCAACCTGATGATATATTCAAATGATACAACCACATTATCCATGATTGATAAGCCTGCAATAAAGAAGAGGGATATGTGTATAACTGTCTAGATGAAGATATTGGTTTTAAAATTTGAAGTGGATTTCTGGCAAACGAGTATTTATTTAGTAAATATTTAATGAATACTACTAGGTACCATAATCTGTCATTTTATTTTAACAATAATCAACTGAAATTCGGTATTTATTCAAATAAAAAAATGCTATTGTATTATTTGTGAGTTAGAACTTATTTCATTCAAAAAGAGTTTTATCCACTTGTCAAACAATCAAAACATGTTTCCTCCTCTGAATTCGGTCAAAACGTGATTTCTCCAAATATTAAATGCATTTTATTAATTTGTTTTATGTTTAATATCTTAGGTATGCTTGCAATTCTTTCTAATAAACAGTAATAAAAATACACAATAAAAATGAGAATTAAATACAAGTTATTTTCTTATTTATCAGTTTTTTGTGTTTTTTGAAAATTTGTATCTGAAGGAAAAAGCATGGTTTGCATGTTTGCTCCACATATAATCCATTCAGAAATTTTGGATTGAATGTCGGTCCGGAATGTTTACATAGGGTTTAAAATTTTTTCTTGTTGGTTCGACATTATTTTATATGGGCTGGTGATTTTAGATATTTTATTAAAGCTCAACTATGCCGGTATTAGATTGAGAATTTCAGAAATCTTAAAGGAAATATTTTTTATAGAAAGCTAAAGAAACTTTTAAAGGAAACTTTGATAACTAATGCTTAATGAAACCGATCTAGTTCATACTCAGATAAACAAGTGGGGGTGGCTTTAATGCATATGTTCCATTCTGATATTCTTTTAACTTCCGAACTTTTTACTGAGAAAATGGCAAAGCTATGCGCGTTCTCTTTTTCGAATGCGCTATTCTATTTTTGATAGCTCTGTCATATTATTATTTTCTAAGATAAACAAATCCTGCATCTATTCTTAATTTTATTAAAACTTTTATTTCTATTTTCTTTTTTTAATTTCATACTAATAAATTATTGCACCTATTTATTTGTCTGTTTTGTACACTGAAAAAAAAGTATAGATACATGATTAAAATACGTTTATAAGTCTAATTACATAAAAGGAATGCAAATTATATGAAGCAATTATTAGGGTTCATAAAATTGCCTCCCCCCCCCCCTAAAAAAAAAGAAAGCTTTCAAACGTGTAAGTTTAATATTTTGTTACTTTCAATATAATTTTAGTTTATTATGGTACAAATTCTGTTTATCAATAAGAAATATTTATTTACAAACAGCTGAAATAAAAAAAGTCCTTTTTAAAAATATCATAGAAATGATACTGAAATATTACAAACTATTTTTAACCAGAAATATATTTATTATCATTTGGCATTTAGAAGAAAGTATTTTTTTCACGATGACATTAAAATTTTTCTAATATTGAAACATTGTTTTCGCATTTTTTATAATTCTTTTAAAATGCATATTTCTGTTTAAATTATATATATTTCATTAGTTGTTTAGGATTGAATTGACGAAAGATTCTTCTTTGACTTGTGTAAGAGTCCTTTCACACCTAATCAACTCTCCCTCTATCTGAAAATATGATTAATACATGTGAAATATTTTATAACAAGACCTACTGTTCTCTTGACCTACGTCGCCGTATATAGGGTAAGAATGCATAATCTACGAACGCATAATATCATTGTATGACCATGTGCATTTAAAAAAGCTTGCAAATATTTCCTGAGAAATGGCGGAAAAGAATAAGAAATTCCAATGCATAGAACGTTATATTCAGTATCTAATTTAGTAATTTAGGGTTCCAAGAACAAAAACTTCAGTGAGCTCCTCTATGACTTGTTTCTATTGATTGATATATACTTATATAATATATAAATATAATCAGAGAATTACTTCTTGGAGGTTCTCACAATAAACAAATAAATCAAGAAACTACGCACAAGAGTGCCCAATTTATACAGATGTGAATTGTGGATATCCACTAAATCTTCAATCCCTTCTTTTAACATTTCTCGTATTTCATGAATTTCATAGAAATTCTCACACACAGGCACAAACATATGCATATATGAACATACAGTAGGCATATATGAACATTTTCCAATCGTATTTATCTCAATATCTAATGTCAAGAGAAACCACAGGATTTTGAGCGGCTGCAATTTTTATATCCTTCTTTTATTAGATACGATCGTAATTATATAAATGTGTAGCACCTATAGTCGTCATCTGGTTCATCCGTCTGCTCGCATATAACAGCGTAGAGACTACACAATCGACTGGTTAAAAATTTAATATGTATAATCGTTGCAGAATTGTGTCGAGTCATTTCAAATTTTATGAAAACCGAATCAAAAATTAAAAAGGTATTAATAAAAGTTTTCTTCATTGTATTAAATCCTATCATACGTAATTAATTCCATGATATCCCCCGATAGGTCATGATTCAATTTTGTCATGGTGAGTACGTCAGATTTAAGATGACATCATATCTTTTCCGTATTACTGAATTTAATACATATAGAATCGTAATAAATTTTATATTCATGGATTTTTGCATAAGAATGCAACAGCTATTGCATCAAAATCTGAATGTTTATAAAACTAGCTATAGTACGTCATTTGCCACATTTGACGTACAATTTCCGACTTTCTTTTCTGCTAATTTTTTAATTCTTTATCGCAATAACGCGTGAACCCTGGGTGCAAGTACAAACACTGTTTGGGTCTCCATTCTTATGTTGTGTAGTATATGAAACTTTTATGGTTCTACTCGAATGGTACAATTTAAACTTTGTACCGGCCTATTCACAAAGTTAATTTTATTCATAAATGCACAAAATTTGCAAATATATTTTACTTAAATGTCAAAAAATGGAATTTTATTTCAAATTTTTCTATTAAAAAGATTCCTAAATTTTTTAAAGATTTTTGATACAGAGCAGTGAATAAAAATATGTTTTTGCTTAGGAATTAATTTTAATTAAGGATGTATATGTATAAGTTATAGAAAATAACTGATAAGTTCCATGATAAGAACCATGTTAAGAACTGATAAGTTCCATGGCACCCAAAATAGTACTATTTAAAAATTACACACGTTTAGATGTAAAAATTTCTTAGTGAAGGTACAAAAAGGCGCAAGTTGCCAATTGCAGTGCAAAAAAAACAAAAAAAAACAATGGAACACGCTTATATAACTTTTAATTGCATGTATGATTGGGCATTTTTTAGCTGTGATTTTCATAATTTAGCATTAACCCATAAGTCGCGTTATACTTTTCTTGGGCATTATGAGATTTATAAGCATGGGAGTTTCTGGAACACAGTAGCGGTGATTAAGAGTTAACTATCTTGTTATTGTACGATATAAAAGTATGTAAACAATGAAACTCAACAGCTAATTTCTTTCAATTCTGCCAACTGACTCCCCCCTCCCCCTCAAGCTTATAGGATCTTGGACCAATGTCCCGTTTTCCCATTCATAATACTGACCCTGTGTACGCTTAAATTACAGTTTAATTGTTCTACCTTATGTTGATAGGGTTAAAAGTGCGACATAAGAAATTAATACTATTTTGCTTTTACATTGAACTGACTTGAATATAGTAATGAATTTATATTTCGCTTGAATTCTATTCGAAATTCCTTGATCAAATGTAATAATTTTGCAAATTTTACTTTATACTGTACGTGTAAAAAAGTTTTTACCACGCTAATTTTCCACACAATTAAAAAAAAAAAAAAAACAGTTGCTAAAAATTGTGTGTTTCAGGAAAATCTTAATTTTTTTTTCATTTTCTTTCATCTGAAAAAGCTTTTTGGTCCACGTTCTTGAAAACTGAAGTATTAATAGGTATATACATTAATGTATTTTAATTAATATCGATTTTTTCTCCATGTTTATATATTAGATATATATCTGATTATATATGTGTGGATAGCTGATTTAAGTGACATTTAACGCGTTTTTTATTATAGATAATTATTGTTATAGATATTATTAATAATAAATCAACAGTTTTATGGAATCTGAATTAAAATGCATGAAACTTTTATGATTGTGGTGAAAATATTTCGAGATTTTAAATGAAAAATAAAATTATAAATGCATATATATGCAAAATTGCTGATGTTGTCTATTAATTATAAAGAGAAGTTATGTAAAATTATTAATATTGTTTTAAAATCTGACTAATTATAGTAAAATTTATATGCATTTTATAAAAAATAAAGTGTTATGATTCCTATTTTATTTTTCTTTCTTTAAAAGAATTTCGAAGAATATCTTCTGTAAAGATACAAAAAGGAAAAATATTATTTTTCCTGACCAAAACCCTATTCATCCTTTTCTTCTGGCTAAAACTAACCGCTATTGCCTAGAGCAATTGCCAACATCTGGCCGTGGTCACTCACACCTGGGTAGTAAATAAGTGATAAAAAATGCCAGACTTAAAATTTCGTAGAAATTGGGCAGGAAACGTAAATAGCCTTGATAACTGTTGTATCCTTACTCTGTGTTTCAGATAGGGGAGTTGTAATAACATTCAATGTATTGTATTATGAGTTAATGCATTAATGTTTTTGTTATGTATTAACGTATTTTTCTCTCGCAAAGAATGCACACATTCTATTGCAGTACGTATAATTGATTTCAGAATACGCTTCCTTTTTTCAAAATATGCACCGATAACAATTGTAAATGTTGATTTTGTAACATTCTGTATTAAAATTTAAGCAAATAATTAAAATTAAACTTAAACTTTCATAATAAACTTCTGATATATATATTGTAAAATATTTAACTTTAAAAAACGCGATTTTTCTAGTGAAAAAAATACGAAACCTTTTAAATATATTTTTAATTGCAAATTAAAAAATATTTTTAATATAATTTCTTATCTCAAAAATGCCACATGAGTTTGTATTTTGTTGGTAAAAAATCCAATGTTAAACTTTTGAAGGCATCAGTATTTAATAGACGATGTTTATTTAGCCTATACCAGAAAAATAAAATTAAACAATAAAAAGTTTAATTAGCATTTTGTTTTAATAACACATATATGGGTGATATTAAAACATGAAATTACGAAGTACAAATAACTCAAAATTTGATTTTAGGATAGAAGAATTTGATCGTAATTTTATAATATTAATGAATAATGACACAAACGCCTTTAAAATGTAACAATATAAATTGATAAAAAAAATAAAAAAAAAATAAAAATAAGATCTGGCAAACTTTAAGAAATGGTAGACCACACCACAACAAACTATTTTTTATATAGGAAGCCAAGGTCAAATAACATTTTCTTTTGTCAAAAATACAGGGTGCCTCTCTCCCAGCACCACAGCAGCTGGCACCCGGGACGGAAGAGCTTGTTATACCATTGGCGCATAAAGATAATAACTGACAAAAAAAAAAAAAATAGAAAAAAAAGTAAATATTTCGGATCGAACATCGGTCAGGTATGGGGTTGAAAAATTTATCTTGTTGGTTCTACATTTTTTCATTTTTTTTTTTTTTTTTTTTTTTTTGGGGGGGGGGGGTCGATATTTCATTAAGGCTCTCAACTGCTCTGCTCAACAAGTGCAAATAGTTTTGACACATTTACAAATTCATTTTTTAACGGAAAGATATAAAATTGGAAGGCCTGACTATGGAAGCGATTTAGAATCGAAGCGTGTTTTCCATTTTTTTTAATAAATAAATTACCTATTGAGTTATAAGCGATTTTGATCACGTAACAAACACTTTTTTTACCCTTCGCTGACTGGTTTTTATGCTTTCTTTAGGAACTTCGGTTCAAAACGTCTACTTTGACTCTATTTTCTGAAAGATCTATTGCGTTTGCAAAAAAAGCCGGGAAAAATAGTTCGATTACATAGTTTCGGATCAACAAAACTTGCTAGTTTCATGCATTTCCGAACAAAAATAAATTAAAACTTATGTCATAAAGTTACCCTTTTGGATTTGAGAACAACCTTATGACTTAACTATGATGGTATTGCATTGAGCATTTCAAAAATCTTAAAGGTAATATTCTTTATAGAAATCTAAATAAACATTTTAAATAAACTTTGATAATTAATGCTTAATGAAACCGATCTCATTCATACTCACATAAACAAGTGGGATGGCTACTTAATTCACACGGAAGACCCGCTCGCTACTGCTAATCCAATGGAAGAAATTTATAAAGATATCTTGTTTGCATTTCAATATTTTTAAATGATTTTTTTTTTTTTTTTTTTGCTTTAGATAGCTAAGATCGATCTGTACAAAGGCCGTTTTTTATTTTTTATTTTATTTTTTTATGAGGATGCTTTCATTTTCAAAACCGGTTCCGAAAATGAAAGTGTCCTCATTAAAAATACCTTTAAACAAAATCGAAAAAGTAAAAAACTGTCTTTGTACAGCTGTCCATCTTTGTACATCTCAGCTATCCAATGCAAAAAAAAAAAAAAAAAAAAAAAAAAAAAATCATTTAAAAATATGCAAACGAGATATCTTTATAAATTTCGCTCATATGATTAGCATTAGCGAGCGGGTCTTTCGCTTGACTTAAGTAGCCTCTTAATGCATCAGTTCCATTTCTGATAATCCTTTTATTTCTAAACATTTTAATGAGAATATGATAAAGCTGAAAATATTCTTACATTTTTTTTTTCAAAGAAAATAAATAAACCCTTTAATTGTATTAATAAAAATAATAATAATTTAAAATTTCGTATTCCTTTATCATAATGTTTCGCTTTATCTGTTACACATATTTAAACATTCGTTTGATAATCAATGCATCTCGACAAGAACAAGAAAAAACTGTCGATTTTATAATATTTATTTTTTTAATTGAAATTTATCTGAATATACAATAAAATCATGCATTATTTTAATAAATTGTTTCTTGAAAATATGAATTCTTGTTTTGAATTGCTGTTCTAGTTAGATTCGAAAATCCACTACAAAATACAATTTTTGTATTGGAAACAAAGGTCGAAAAACATTTTCTTCTGAGAAAAATACAGGGTGTCTCATTCCAGACTAAACACAAATTTTCTCAAAGGTTTAACACTGAATAAACCATATTACAGTAAAATTTCATCAGACTCGCCTTGCTATTGTGTGAAATGTAAATATAAAACACCAATTTGTGGAAGATGTTGTCCTTATCTACCTCCAGACAGTAGTGAACTACATGCTCCGTAATTGGAAATGTAGTTCACATTTCATACGGTGTCACTGACCGAATTACAGCTCACTTCCAGAACTTTTTTTAGCTCCATTATATTTCACATATGAAATATAAACCAGACAAAAAATTCTAAAAATCTTTATTATTCAGTTTTCCCGTTCCTTCAGGCATAGGCACTCGCGAGCTAATATTAAAGCTTTGGAAGTTCCTTTTCAAATATTTCGTGTGCATTTTGACTTATTTATTTATTTATTTATTCATTGGATAATTGAGGTCGATCGCTTTATTCCCTTTTTTTTGATTTTGTGTGCAAATTTTTAAAAATATATAAAGTTAACTTTTACTTTCAGAATAGGTTCCGAAAGGGAATGTGTCATCCTTAAAAAAAAAAAAAACTGCAGTAGCCAAAATTGAAAAAATAAAAATGGGGGAATGTAAGCATCAACCACAGCTATTAAATGCAAGAAAAATTATTTTAAAATATGGAAATATAAATGAGATATTTGAAGAGAATCTTCCAGAGGTTTAACATTCGCTCGAGACGGCAGCCTCATTTTATTAAAATATGCAGTTCATTTTTAAATTATAATAGAATCCGACATAAAAAGCTGGCTGTGGATTATTTTATTGTTAATTGATAATAAATTTTCACGAAAGGCATATTAACTCTATTTTTAGTTTCCAATTCAAATTCTATGTATCTAGATTTTACGGATAAGATGAAGACTGGCTTTCCCCTATTTTAGGCAGAGTGAACGAGCGATTTGAATGAAAGACACTTTTTATAGAAGTTTTACACTTGTTTAATAGCCACATTGCATCCCAGATAAGAATTCTGTTGATTGGATGAATACAGTACATTTTCTGCTGATTTTGAATACTTAATAATCACATTAAACAATCTGAAAAAGAATTAAAAAATCTGGAAAAATGTCTGACAGTTATAATCAATGCTGTTAGAATTTGCAGATAAATTCAGTTTTGTAAAATACTTTATCAATATATCTACTGTACATTTCCATTTCATGCAAAAAATCACTTAAGGGTGTTCTCAAATCGAAAAGGGCAAGTTTCTGACATAAGTTTTAATTTATTTTTGTTGGAAGATGCATGAAACTAGATGGTGTTATTGTTCAGAAACTATGTAATCGAGCTGTTTTTTCAATTTTTTTGCAAACGCAATAGATCTTTCGGAAAATAATGTGAAAGTAGGAGTTTTGAACCGAATTACCGCGCGAAGGGAGAAAGCGTACTCAAGAGCGGGCGAAAAACGGGTTTTTCACGTGATCGAATTTTATTATATCTCAATAGGTAATTTATTGATCAAAAAATAGAAAAAATAGTTCAATTCCAAATCGCTTCCATGGCCAGGCTTTCCAATTTTATATCTTTCCGTTAAAAAATGAATTTGTAAATAAGTCAAAACGTTTTTTGCTTGTTGAGCAGAGCAGTTAAGAACAGCCTTAACAAAAGAAAGAAAGAATATGTATATATTTAATTGCTAGAAGATCTAATCCGGACATCGCAGTTACAGAATATTGGTAAAAATTCTAATATATTTCTTAAAATTTATCTTTATATATCTTTAGATTACCCACTAGCAACTCCTAAAAGCATTTTATATGAAAACTATAAAAAACATATTTAAATAAAATTTGAAATTTATTAAAAGAGATACTTTTGTATTATTTGCACACCAGAAGTTAACAGCCTATATGCAATCGACAATGATTGCGCTTCTTACAGCAGCCTTTTTATTCTAACAGATTGATTGGCTTATACGCGTAGTAGTATTTTAAGTCTATAAAATTTGTGGTTTTTTTTTTATATTATTTATAATATTTTACTAATTTATTATTTTACTTATTTAAAAGTTTCATTTTCGTTATCGAATACTAGTCTGAAAGAAATGTGGACTATTTATATTGTTTCGTCTGTAAATGTATACATTGAATGTAAATATTTATGTGTTTCGTAGTCTCAAAATAACAGCGCAATTTTTTTAAATCTATTTTTTCTATCAATATAACAATATGCTATACATACATTTCCTTCAGTCATTGTTCATTGGAAAAAAAAAAAAAAAAAAAAAAAAAAAACTATTTGAACCATTTCAGAAACAGAAATTATTTCGACAATTTGAAAACAACCTGTATATACTCCATATCATGATTAATAAATTTTGCCAAAAGTTACTGCACATTTCTGTTAACAGGCAAGCTTAAAAAATACTTGAAAAAAAAATGCTTTTTTTTTATAACTCAACAATTAAAAAAATAATAACAACAGTTTAGAAAATATTAAGAATGTTTAGTGAGTTTCATCATTATCTTTAAATAATCAATACATATGTAGTATTGCTGATATTAGATATTAAATTAAAAAAAATCATAAACTATTATTATTATTATAAAAAAAAAATCTAAGAAACATTTAAAATACATTTTTAATTATAAAAAAAAATCTTTTTAATATGATTTCATATCTGAGAAACGACCTCGTATATTATGTTGGTATCATCAATAAACCAACGATATTTACATTTCTACACCAGAAAAAAACAATTAAATAATAAAAAGTTTAATAATAATTTGTCTTAAGAGCTTATACAAGTCACACAGAGAAACTCGAACGAAAATGCGAAACCTATGGGAGAAACTTAAGCAGAAATTTTTACAGAAATCGTTATACATATATTTAACTTTCTTTTTCTTTTGGGATATCTGAGGTCGATATCTATTTTTGTGCTTGTGTACTTTTTCGATTTTTTTTTTTTTTTTTTTTTTTTTTTTATGAGGACAGTTTAATTTTCACAACCGGTTCTAACCACTTCCAAATGTGAATGTATCCGCATATAAAAAAAACTGTGTCTCAAATTAGAAAAGTACAAATGCACAACAATGAGATATCATATCAACCTCGGGTTTCCTTAGAAAAAATAAATAAATAAATAAATAAAAAAAATAATAATAAAATAAAATAAAAAATATTGAAATGCGATTGAGAAATCTGTAATGAACGCTCCGATAGGATTAACATTAGTTTGGGACCTTCTTTTAGTGACTTACGTAAGCTCTTAATCCCATTTTGCAACACATAAATCGTTTATATATATATATACATAAAGAAATTCTGAAAGATAAATAATTTCAAATTTGCTTCTAGTATAGGAAGTTTCGACCGTAATTTTCTCATGTTAATGAATAATGACATAAACACCTTTAGAAGTTAGCGCGACGCAGTGATTAAAAAATAAATAAAAGTAAAATGCAGGAATATAATTAACAGCGCCGGTGAAGACTACCCTATATGACGGCTCCTGGTGCGGGGACACTGGCCTAGCCGCCACACTTGCAGCAGCATTGCGTCCCTCCAGACAAAACCTAGATTTTACGCATAACTTTAAGTATAAATAATCCATATTATGGTTAAATTTAACCAGGGCTGGCTTGCATTGTGTGAAATGTATATATAAACATTGAAGTAGTGAAAGTTCTGTTAGTGGACGTCGTGCCAATATATAACTCCCAAAAACATTAAAGTAGTAGCTTTGTGTTGGAAAATGTAATTCGAAATACACATAATGTCACTGACAGAATGACTTTTCACTTCCAGAATGTTTTGGTATCGCCATGACGTTTTTCCTAAAGGAAGATAAATCTTAAGAAATCTCTAAACTCATTACTTTAAAAGTTATGAACAAAAATTTATTTGGGTTAAAGTGATTTTTGTTTATACGACACTAGTATCCTATAAGACAATTGCTTGTTGTGCGGTACTAAGTTTGTCTCATCTTTTTTGAATCAGTATATTCTTTTAAAGCGAAAAGTTTTGATACTGCAAGATATCAGCTAGCAGATCAGCGCACGCGCCCTCCTTACACCCACCGAAGGTTATGAAATTTTTTTACGCCACATAAGTAGCACACCCTTCTATAATTAACTCACCGAATTAAGCAAATTAAACAAGCAACTGTGAACAAAAGATCTGGCTAAAAAATCATTCTGTTAGAGATAATGACAGATATTTTACTAATTTAAAAACAAAAGAATATTTTTTTTTACAAAAGTTACTTTAATTATTTATTTATTTTTTAATAGGCGACATAATTTAAATAATATTAATCAGTGGTTAACTACTACAGATTAACATTTGTCAATTATTTACTATTTCTCAATTAAAAATATTCACCAATTACTTACAGTTATCCACGTACCAATAGCGTCAATTAAGTACCATTTTAATCAAATGTAAGAAAATCATTAATCATGAATATCTTTATATCATAACACTTTCGTCTCCATTGCAAATATTATATTTTCGAAAAATGTTCATCAACCAGCAAATCCCCCCCCCCTGTATCAAGCATCATTTCATGTCGCATAAGTACATCATTCTGCAATTATTGCACCGAATTAAAAAAACAACCCTGTTCAGAAGACTTACCTAAAGAAGTTGTTACAGCCAATGACATATGTCTTAATATTTTAAACAAAATTTAATATTTTAAACAAAATTTATTAAAAAAAGAGTAAATTTTCTTTTAAAGACGACATTAATTAAATAGTATTAATCAATCATTAACTAACCGCAGTCAATTTGTCAATTATTTACTACTTGTCAATAATAATCATCAATTACTATCCATAACTAATAATAACGAGAATTAAGTACTATTATAATTAACAATAGCAAATGATTAAGCATGACCATATCGAAATCATAACGATTTCTTCCCTATTGCTTGAAACATCCTTTTGAAAAATACTCATTGTCCTTCAAACGCTTCAATAACCTTATACACTTTGCCAGGCAATTCATTGAATAATAGAGTAACCACCCAAGACATCTTAGTTCGAGATTAAGTTACTCGGGTTGAGTGTGTAAAATTTCAAAACGAGTAACACCCGAGTTACTCTAAATAATGGTACTTTGCTCCCACAAACTTTTCGTTCTAAAAAATACAAATTTTCTTCGAATGGAAATTTTTTGGTGTTCATATGTATATTTTGCATATCTTAACATTCTATAACAATATTTAAATGATAGTAATAAAATTTCGGTGGGTATTCCAAACGTCGGTAAAAAGTTTAGTTACTGACGAGGGCGGGTAGGACGGTATGTGTGTGTGCGTGTGTGTGTGTGTGTATACATATATAAAACTTAATTTTATTAAAATATTGAAAATTTTATTAACCACACAAAATTAATTTAAAACAGCTAATTATGAAATTGTTGATGTTATTACATTCTGGTAAGTGCAATTTAAAAATTAAATTTGTATGGTTTACTTAGGTTTTCGGTTAAGTCAAAAGATTTTATGCACTATAAACGTTACTGAAATTTCATTTTTAGCAATGAATGCATGGGGTGTCCATTACTGCAAATTGACTAATTAAGCGTTCCAGTAATGGGCACACGTCTTAAAACATTAAAAATAAATGAAATTTTCTGAATGACTATTAGTATATAAAATTTAAAGTTTTCTAATACTACCAAAACAAAAACAGACAAACTTTTCAAGAAAATAAAGAATATATAAATTTATTGCTTTTAGCATGTTTATTAACATTATTACTGAAAATCAGCGGAATTTCAAAACATTATTTTCTGCTTTCTGGTTGGTTTGATGAAGACTGTCAACAATAACACAGATTATAAAACATGCAAGAGGTGTTATGAAAAAAATAATATAAGCTAAAAATTTTTCGGTTATTTTTTTTATAAACCAAAAACTTTGTAGGGTGTCCGTTACTGGGACATCTACTCTCTCTCTCTATATATATATATATTTACAAAGTATGACATTTATGGTCATTAAACAAACTCATAGAGTGATGCAATATTTAATTTTTTTTATAAAAGTATTCGGAATATGTATTTCTTTCAATGTTTAATCTTATTTCTTCACTGTTAACTTCCTATAATTAATAATGGCGTGAAAAATAGGAATGTTTAAATAAGAAAATATTTGTTATAAATATTAATCCCATATATTAAATATTCCATCAAACAAATTGCTCATCACACAAATTTCTTCTTTAAAAACATATATAACCTCTGTTAAAGAAATGACTCTTTTTTGAAATATTCGTACTCTTCATGTCATTACAAACTATAAGAAGAGATTAAAAACTATTGATTGTCGTTACTGTTATACTGCTGCGAATTCAAAGAAAACGTCAACGGTTAAATTTTAGGCCGTAAAAGCAGAACGAAAAAGTAATTATAGAACGCCCCGCCCACTAACCAACAATTACTGAGTTCTCATCACGGCCACTGCAACTCCAGTAGAGCTGTTTGTGACATACTCTAACACTGGTGGATCAAAACTGCAATGCCTCCTACGAAGGCTGTCTCCCCGCTTGCTCTTTCCGAGTTTCGTTTTGAATTTCGAATGGCTAAAATTTGGCAAATTTTTAACACAGCATAACCTTGGAGGGAGACATTGCTGTTTGCGTTTAAACCCACGTGCTTTTGCTCTAGTCTTCATATCGTTGCGGTAGCTTATCTAAAATTTTATCAGTTATTATATATTAAATCGGATCAGAAATTATTTCGTATAAGAAAATGGATAATTCTATTTCATGTACTGTATGTAATCATATCAAATAAATCTTTTTTTTCCCTTTTTTTTTATATAAAAAAAAATCATGATTTTTATCAACCCTGGGATTTATTAGGATAAAATTTTCAGGGCACTTATTTAGATGAATAAAAAATGGAACTTTTTTTTTAATATAAAAAGTGTTATCATAGGCGTAACCAGCCTTTTGAACGGGGGGGGGGGGGGTGCCCAGACTTCTTAACCAGGGGCGTGCCTAGCGGGGGGGTGTTGGGGGTGTAACACCCCCCCACTTATTTGGAAGAGTTGGTAAAATTTAGAATAGTCTGAAAGTTAAGAACTCACCCCACAAAAAGTCCCCTCTCTCGTCGTCAGTATCCTTTTAATTCTCTATTGTCCGTCTTTAAAGGGGAAAAGAAAGAACTTCTCATGGAAGATTGTGTATGATTCTGTGAGGGAGGGAGGGGTTCTCAGAGAGCTGAGGTGATAGATAAAGAGAGAGAATCGCATTTCTGAAAATTTGAGACTTTCGTGAAAGGAAGGGGAAGGGGGGTTGTTGCAATCTCTATTGTAAGTTTTCCCATGTAGCATCTTTAATTGCTCCCTTCTGCTATGAACTGATTCTTAGAATTTGGTGACCTCTTGGCTCTGGATTTGGCACTAGTTATTTGAGGTTGCTGCATTTAAAAGATGAAGTCACGGACACAGAAGAAGAGCGATTTGCAAAAGTTTGTTTTTGTCGCATGATGGCAGATAATTCAGTGAAAATTTTATGCACACACTGTGATCGCGTACACACACATTTCACAGAAAAAAATAAATTTATATCGCCATATAAGAAAATTTCAACCGAATGAAAACATCGACCTCCAGAAAGGAAAACGGATTCAATGTACAATATGTAGATATTTCTGCATTTCTATTAGAGGCCTGCATAGTCATTTTCAAACAGATCATCCAGATGTAAAATTATCTTTTGAAAAGGCTCCTGTATAGCCCCTTCCCCCCAAAAAAGCCGGTTTTATTCTTTAAATTGTCACAGACACATGAATTTTGTAGACAGGTACATCTGGAATAGTAATCATGCTTAAAGTACGTGTTACTCTTTTTGTGAGTGGGTGGGAGCGACCATCTTTAAATCTCATTGGTTGAAAATTCCAAAATCAGAGCATTTAAGCATCATCACTCTTCAGGTTGGTTCTAACTGTGTCCAAAATCTTTAGTGTCTATGACTATTTGAAGATTCAAAGAAAAATATTATTTCTTGTCGCAGGGAGGGGGGGGGGGGGGGTCAGACCATGCTCTCTTGAAATTTTCAATGAAAGAGTACTTTAATCTTTCTTAAATCTTTCAAGAAAGGAATACTTTTGTATGATTATTATTTAGCTCTGCTTCCTCTTGAATATTTGCGTACCACCATGTCGGAAGAGCGACTGGACGAACTAATGCTACAGTAGCGCTCAAAAGTATTTTGACAACCTTATATTCTCTCTTATTTCATTTAATATAAAAATGTAAAAGAGAATATATTCGCTATAATTGAGAACACTATGACTGCAGTTATTCAAATGTATCAAGTTTCAACTTATTTGTTTACTTCGTTTCCACCGAAGAAATATGACTCCTCCTTAGCTCAAAAGTATTTTAACAATCAGTTTTCATTTAATTGTTGAAGGTGTCAGTGGCGCTATAGCTTCGATTAGTGTTTATATCGACTTATTGTGATTATTTTTAAATGCCGAAATGTAAAAAATATTGAAGTGATTCTAGAAAAGCCGCTGTAAATGCACTTAAGAAAGGTAGACTGCAAGCAGAATTAGCTCGTTATTTTAACGGGTCTCGGCCACTTGTTATTACATGGAATAAAGTTTTTAATAAACAGAAATACATCGAAAATAAGCCTCAAAGTGGCCATCCGAAAAAAACAACTTACAATGTTGACTGTATTTTAAAAATGATATGTACAAGTGATTGTCGTAAGTCTGCTGTAATAATAAAAAATGAATTGAAAGAAAATAACGGCATAGAAATATACGTTTCATCAGTCAAACGACGCGTAAACCTCTATGGTTTACATGGCAAAAGACCAGCAAAAACACGTTTGTTATCTACTAAGAATAGAAAGGCTAGCGTCGCATTTGTAAAACGGCATAACCCTTTCAGGGGCAAAGCAATTCCATTGCTAAAGTGTTGAAATTAATGATTGACACCGGAATTTTGGTTTAAAAAAATTCGGTTTATTATGTGTGGGAAATATAGCTTTTCCTTATTTACAAATAAATTTATTTTCAAATTCCGGTGTCAGTCATTAAATTCAACACTTTAGCAATGGAATTGCTTTGCCCCTGAAAGGGTTATGCCGTTTTACAAATGCGGCTCTAGCCTTTCTATTTTTAGTAGATAACACACGTGTTTTTGCTGGTCTTCTGCCATGTAAACCATAGAGGTTTAGGCGTCGTTTGACTGATTAAACGTGTATGTCTATGCCGTAATTTTCTTTCAATTCATTTTTTATTATTACAGCGGGCTTACGACAATCACTTGTAGATATCATTTTTAGAATACAGTCAACACTGCAAGTTGTTTTTTTTGGATGGCACTTTGAGGCTTATTTTCGATGTATTTCTGTTTATTAAAAACTTTATTCCATGTAATAACAAGTGGCCGAGACCCGTTAAAAGAAGGAGCTAATTCTGCTTGCAGTCTACATTTCTTCAGTGCATTTTACAGCGGCTTTTCTAGAATCACTTCAATATTTTTTACGCTTCGGCATTCCTGATCCTTAGAAATAATCAGAATAAGTCAATATAAACACTACTCGAAGCTATAGCGCCACTGACACCTTCAACAATTAAAGGCAAACTAAATGTCAAAATACTTTTGAGCTAAGGGGGAGTCATATTTCTTCGGTGGAAACGAATGTAAACAAACAAGTTGAAACTTGATACATTTGAATAACTGCAGTCATAGTGTTCCCAATTATAGCGAATATATTTTCTTTTACATTTTTATATTAAATGAAATAAGAGAGAATATAAGGTTGTCAAAATACTTTTGAGCGCTACTGTATTAACCTGTAAAACAGGCATAACTGACATGTTGGATTTAGACTTTAGACAGTGTAGCTGGAAAATGGGCTATTCTGAAGGATAGGCGGGTGATAATTTAAAAATGTAGAAGGATAATTTTTAGTCTCTTATAGTAATATATATCTTATTTTTAGCAAGCAGGATTTGTCGTTTTTATGTATTTTAAAATTTATACACTTTCATTACACAACAGCATGCGGTTTTATTTCTAGAAACATAAATTCCGAAGTACTTCAACATTCTTAAATTGTTACTTTTGAGAACTGTTTAATGTACGGTACATCCGTACACATTTCCTTTGAAATCGTAAGCAGAATCCTAATTAATAACAGGATTCTCAACTCTACTTATATAGTAAAATAATTTAAAAAAATTACCCATACTGAATAACAGCATTTAATTTCGACTGTGGTTAAGGAGAATGCAGGTGAACACTTAAGACTTTTAGTGATTTTTATAAATTCATAGTATTGTAGAACAGTTGGGGGGCTATCACAAAGCCTTTCTCATTCCCGATCTTGCAGTCGGTAAAATTTAGTTCACACCCCCCCACTAAAACAGCCTTCGGCACGCCCCTGTTCTTAACCTGAGCATTTTGGTTACAAATAATATCTTATATGTTAAAACCTGCTAAAACGGAACCTCATAAAACCGGTCGAATATCCGTTTTAGACAGGTTTTCATCTTAGAAGGTATAGTTGTGTGGTATTTCTTTTAAAAAGGGCTCAAACGCGATTTTTGTTTGCGTGAGGAGGGATGAGAAGGCGTTCAAAACATCAAAACTAAATCTAATGGTAAAAAAAAAAAAAAAAAAAATGTAAATCTCCTTGCAGAAGTGACATAAGACAGTGACTAAGAGTGGTCACAAGTGTAAAATCTTTTGGCACCCTAACTTCTTATAAAGATTAAAAAAGGCCTTCAATCATGCTCGAAACTTCTATAGGCACAGGGGAACACTGCGTGAGATCTAAAATTATCTCAATCAAAGTCTTGTAGATGAAATTTTGCGGGATGATAAATCTCAGATAATACATGATGTACACCAGTACATACGCGCGAAAGATTTTCAGAATGAGACTCCATGACTTGTTAGCGATCACCGGAGGAACCCAAGAAATTTTGGAGGAAAGTCTATATAAATAATTTTATTATTATAAATAATTATAATATTCATTAATACCGTAATTTCCTGCCTATAATCTGCGGATCAAACAATCATGTTTCGATCCAGAAATTTTATTTCATTATTGAAGTTAAATATTTATCGCGATTTAACAAGTTTCGTTTTATGACACAAGATTTCTGGGTCCGAACACAATTGTTTGATCCGCGGATTATAGGCCGAAAATTACGGTAATTCATGTTTTTACCTCAGAATGGTCGAATATATTAAGTAAAACAGGTCATGATAATATACACTACATTTTATCAAGATGATAAAAAATATACTATCACGATGCGACTATGTAATAATAAAGATAGGTGCTTGTCAGTCTATGTCTGTGTGTGTACGCGCGCGCTGAACTCTATAAAAACAATGCAGCCCGCACAGCCGTAACATTTGACAGGACCTGTATGTCTTCGATATGCCTGAAGGTATGCATATCAAAGACAATTTCTGGAATTTTTCAATTAATGTTTTATGCGAATTTTTTCGCATTTTGCGGCATTTTTTTTTTTCAAATTAGTAAAAAATATTCCAATTTCAGAATTTTATCCAGTATAAACTTTGTCTTATTTTCAATAAAGTGTTTTCGAGATTCTTACAGCGATTTTCCAATTTTTAACAATTTTTTAATGTCATTTTTAGAGGGTTTTTTTTTTTTTTTGCATTTCGTTGTGATTTTTTTTGACATTCCTAAAAAGAATCCAGTTTAAATCTTTTACCCAATTAGCTAATTTCGTTTCCTGTGTTTTTTTTAATCTTTTCTGAATTTTTAATGCGATTTTCAGCGGTGGTTTTCGTGCTTTGAGGCATTTTTTTTTACTTTTTTTAAACAGAAAAGCTCTCCGGTATTTTTTGCAATTGTCGTGATTAAATTAAATTCGAATTGGAAGAATGTCAAATCAGTTCTTATAAGGAAGCTGAAAATTTAATTTGGCTCGAAATAAAAAACGAAATAATTCAAGATTCGCTTGGGACAGAAGAGGTCGTAGCTTGCTCGGGAGTACGTTGCCGAAGGCAGTCCCCACCTCAATCCTAGAATTGTTTAATTCTACGTTCGTTTAAAAAAAAAAAAAAAAAAAAAAAAAAAAATTCTACTAGTTATTGAAATTTTCTTTGAGGGACAGGGATTGAAATAACATGCGTGATAGCGCGATTTGCGCACAGAAAAGGAAAGTCCCGTATAAGAAAAAAATGCTGTTCAGTATTTCCCCCCCCCCCAAATTCTTTCACAGACCTATGATTCTTCAGTGAGTATTTTAAAATTTTTTTGAAGTCCGCGATTTTTATTTCTTTTATGGAATTTTTCAAAGTCAATTCGTTAATCGGTCCCGGAAAATTTTGAGAATTTCTTCAAACGATCGTGGAAAAATATCGGGAATTTCGATAAAAGAGTGCAGAAAATAATCGCGAATTCCGTCAAAAGATTGCGCAAAAAATTACGAATTTCGATAAACGACTGACGAAAAATTTTTGCAAATTTCGTCAAAATGTCCCGGAAAAGAGTAGAGAATTTTGTTAATTGGTACAGAAAGATAGCGAGAATTTTCCTGTTCGGTCGCGCAAAACTATCGCGCATTTCGACAAATGGCCCCTGTAAAAAAATCAGTTTCGTCAATTGGCCGCGACAGAAAATAAATTTCATCAAAGGATCACGGTAAAAACGAGAATTTCGTCAAATGGTCGCAGAAAGAAAAAGCGAATTTCGTCAAAAGATCGTAGAAAGAAAACGCGAATTTCATCGAAGGATCGTACTAAAGAAATGCCAATTATGTCAAAATATCGCGGTAGAAATTACGAATTTTGTCAAAGGATCGCAGTAAAAAACACGAATTTTGACAAAGGTTAGTGGTAAAAAGTGCGGATTTCAACAAAAAATCGCGTAGAAAGAAGTAAATTTCGCCAAACAAATTTGAAAAAAAAAATTGTAAATATCATGAAATGATCGCAGAATAAAATCGCGAATTTGGTCAAAATTGACTGTACTGGACCAAGAGATTGAAACCGGGTTCCTTTTCCTACTTTCAAAAGAACGCCGCGAAACGAGAAGAAACTTTAAAAATCGTATAAAAATTTTCAGAGGAAAAAAATTACAATATTGACTTGAAAGACTGCAACCATATTCCTTTTACGAATGCCAAAAAAATGGCCGCGAAACACAAAATTCAACCAACCAACCTCCAGATTAATTTGAATTTTCTGTATTATTATATTTCATTTTCAAAGGAGGCAGGGTCTTTGCACTCCCTCCTCTTTCCCTTGGCTAATCGCATTTTAGAATTGAAGAGCTAAGGGGAACAACATGTTAAGTAGGAAAAACTACATTCGAGAAATTTGAGGTAAAACTTTTTGCTGTAAATTTTAATGATGTTTTTTCTGTTTGATACAATGTGTTTAAAATATTAAGAGGTATGGTACTAAGCACTACCAGAAAAACTTATTCATATTTAATTTTCAAATATTAAAAATTATTAATATTATCGACATTATTAAATATTAAGTATTAATGAATGATGTCTTAAGTCTTCAATACTAAATAGAATCTTAGCATTTTAGCTTCACCATGTGATAGGATACCACATAACGCTTTCATCCAAAAATTAAAATAAAAATTTAGAAAATGTAGCATAACATGTTCATCCACCCAGCTCTTCAATTATGGTTTCACATCTGCATTCCCTTTCAAATTTTTTTGCGTCTTTCTACATTTTAAACTACGAAAGCAAAGACACGAATAGTTTCTATCCTCGTCAAGAACCTGCGTTAATTTCTTATGAAATTACAGGACATGCAATAGAAAGAACGGCGTTAAAAAAAAATCTCCCCCAAACAAAAGACGTCAAAGTGGGATTATAAAGCCAGCTTTTTGACTTACTATGACTAATACAAATTTTTGTAAATATTCTAGTTTTAAAAAAGATTTATTAAAAAACGAAAGAAAGAAAAAAAGAACGTAGATTTCTTTTTTTATCACATTTCAAAACTTAGGCTGTTAGTTTTCTGAACTAAACCAATTGAACTCTGCTTTCACTTCTCCTTTTTTCTTTTGTAGATTTCGATTTTTTAAAAAATAATTCTTCTTGAGTCTGCGCAAGCGGGGGGGTGCCCGGGCACCCAGGGCACCCCCCCCCCCCCTGGTTACGCCTATGTACACACTTTAAATTATAGTCTCTTGCTAATAGTAAAAAAAAAAAAAAAAAAAAAAAAAAAAATGTCAAAGACACGAAATACGGCAATTTGGTTTAAAGAAAACAGCTTTTATATAAAGATAACTTTAGATTATTGATAAATAGGGCGTAAAAAAGTCACGATTTAAAAAATAAAATAAAAAGTAAATATTTTATTATTATTATTATTATTAAAATCAGATTTTTTAAATTTAAATCGGATTTGTATGATTTTTTCCCCCTCAGCGTTAAAATACTGTATAGATACCAAGAGTTTTAGGTTTCCAAAACAATTAAATTTTTAATTGCTAACATAATCTATGTTTTTACACTTTAAATAATAAAATTTAATTATTAGTTAATAATTACAGAAATTATAAAAACTGCAAATTAGCAGTTTCATTAGTTAATAGCATACAATAATGTTAAACACATTAATAGCTATAATAAATGCAATGTAGTACAATGTATTAAGTACAATATAACAATGTAAAACTATATTAAATACTGGTGATATTTACATTTATTAGAATTATCAGTAACTGAATTTAATATTAAAATGTTAACACTACTTAAAATTAATAATTATTAGACAGTTACAAATTAGGAGCATAATATACATTTTATGCTTTAATTACTAAAATGATAATTAAAAATTTAGTATTTATTCTAGAAGGAAAAAGGAACAGGATGTTAGTTCCAAGAAAATGGCACTATTTCATGAGGAAATATATTAATAATGTGTTTAGTAACGATAAGAAAAAAAGTATATAAATTTTTAATATGATAAATAAAGTGTCATTAAATTGTAATAATTTTATAAATTACAAGTTGAAAAATACTATTAAATAACAATATTTTTTAATAACATTCTGTTTTTTATCAAGAAATAAAGATCTATCATTTTTGTAGGGACTTGAGCACACAGATTTAGAAATACTGCAGTATGGGGAAGTTTTTTACAAAAAATCTCTGGCTACAACTACAGGTGAATTTCACTATTTTTTTAAAAGGCAGGAAGCATTTCAGGTGTGTCTTTAAAAAATTGCCCAGAAGAAACAGTAATTGCAGAATTAAATAAAAACTGCAAATAAGTAATTTCATTAGATAGTAGCACAAGCAACAAAACTAACAAATATTATTGGCAGCTTGTTTTGCATTTGTACTACTGTTAATCGCTTAAATCTTAACTTACATCATGCGTGTGCATGCTAACCAAAAAAATTGTTACATACATACAGGGTAAATATAAGACTAGCCAGTTATATATGAAATCCTCAAAATATTAAATAACAGCACTATAGTTTCTTTATTTGGTGTTCAAATTATTTGGAGCAATTCCAAATTTAGAAAGAAAAAAAAAAAAAAAAAAAAAACTTTATTCAACCTGTACTACTTGCTGTGCTTAGCATTTTTATACCAATTAGTTATTTTCTCTTATACATTATTTTACAATAGCTGTTGAGCAAATATCATTCTTTCATTCTTTAACTCAAATATTTGCCATAAATTTATTATTGCAAAAATAGAATGGGAAAATAAGATCCTGGCTATTTATTCTTTTACTTTGCAGAAATTTATTATACTTGCTATGCTTTTTTAAACAAAAGAATGAATAATTTGATTACTTAAAGGAAATTATGACATTACAAATTATATTAGATTTAAATATCATTTTTAAATGAAATGTTTTTTATTCCTTTACAAACTTACTGTACTTAATGTTTTACAAGACTCAGGAATTGAGCTTAGAAACAATTATTTAAAGCTCTTTCTTTCTTTCTTTCTTTTTTTCTTTTTTTTCGTTTATTCATAAGACAAAACACCTGTATAAACGTTTCAAATTACATTAGGTTATCTTAGATTTTAATACTTTATGTCAATTTAAACATTTAGAAAATTTGTGATTTTAATCAACGATTTAAAAAAAAAATCAGTTGATTAAAATCACGATTTAATCGCTGATTAAAATCAACTAATTAAAATCGTTGACACACTATTAAGAAAATTAAAATTTTTATGCATGTAGGGATAATTTTTTTTTTTTTTTTTTTTTTTTTTTTTTTTGCTTTATTGTAATATTCTCCCTTCTTACAACACACAAACTTTTAGATATTGATATGCTAAGAAATTTATTCCCTTGTATAATGATGACAATTTATCTGATAAGAATATCTAAAAATTATTATGGATATAGGGATTTAAAAAATATTTCATGAATGTGTCAAAGTACTCAGCATATTGCAGAAGACTTGAAAGAATATTACAAGAAAAAATATTATAAAAGTTTTAATATACAACTATATATATATATTTAAAGTGTTCTACATTTCTTGTTAAATTTCCGATGGATAATTTCAGCTGATTTTAATATATCATATCATTTATCTTTTACAATATAAATATATAAGTTACCAATTGAAAAAAAAAATTGTTAAAACTTTTTCTATTGAATTTTTATACTTCCCTATATATATATTATATATATATATATATAATTTTTTTTTCTTGGTAAATTTAATTCAAACCTTCATTTTTCCACACTAATCATTTTAATTTCAATCGCTTTTCCAAAGTAAACACAATTCTTTTTTAACGGATTCTTTCCAAATGTTACTCAGCCTGTGGGAATAGTTGGCATTTCTAAAAGTATTTGGCGATTCTTTTTAGCGCTACACTACCAATCCTGGTTATCATGGTATTAGAATAGAAGGTAGGGGAATGCTGTGTGTGAGAATTAACCGCAAGAGAAAGGTTGGATGATGCAGGTACTGGCCGGAGCGCCATCTATTATCTCCCTTTGAAGTTAAAAATGAGAACATTTTTTTTTTTTTAAATAATGTAGCGCTTTTTTTTTTCTAATATTACAATTTTTTTATATTATTATTATAAAAATCATAAAACAGACTATTTTAAAATTTGCAAATTATTCATAATACATTTAAAAAACTGAAAATAACTCCCTTTTTCTCAGCTGTATTATTTACATGGAACAAAAATTATTAATTTTTGTTCAAGACAAGTCTAGAATACATTTTTTTCCCTTTTAAATTTTACTGCATTCAGATTATTTTAATCGAGAGTATCTATATAAAATTATCCTGAATTTGGCATGTAATTTTCATAAATTTTTTGTAGATTTTTTTTTAATTAAAATAAATGCTGCAATGTTTTTGTTTAATTTATTATTTTATTAAAAAACCATGAAAACAAGAATTCAGATTATGAATTTACTTAATATTCATAATAAATTTGACAAACTGCAAATAACTAAAAACTTTTTTTTTTCAGTTGTATTTAAAATGAACAAACATCAATTCTTGTGGAAGACAAATCTAGAATACATTTTTTTCTTTTAAATTTTATTGTAGCTATTCGAAGTAATCAAGGGTATATCTACATAAAAATTGTGTCCTAGATTTGGCATGTAATTTTTGCAAATATTTTATAGATTAACTTTTAAAAATAAATAAATAAATAATTACTGCAATGGTTAATTTGTATTTTTTTTAATATAAAACCATGAAAACAAGAATACAGTTTGTTAATTATTCATAATAGATTTGATAAACAGCAAATACTAACTTCTTTTAAAAAAAACTAAAATAAATGCTGCAATGTTTTATTTGCATTTTATTTTATTAAAACCTCACGAAAACAAGAATTCAGTTTGTGAATTTCATAATGAATTTGACAGACAAATAAGTAAAAACCTTTTTTTTCCCCTCTCATGTGTATTATTTAAAAAGAACACAAAATGGATAGAAAATAATTGCTATTCAAAACAAGTCCTAGACATTTTTTTTTTTTTTCAATTTTACTGTACTCGGATTTTTTAAAAATAATTTAGACAGTATCATGTTAATGCTGAGATTTTATACTTTTACAGTAGAGTCAGTAGTAATATAAATATATTTAACAGATTGAAAATGGTCAAATTTTAGTCAATAAATACCTGACCTTGGAAGGAAGAGAAAATGTGTTATATATTGTTGAATTATTGCACTTTTATTCTTATATTAAATGCAATATAAATAAATACTAATGAAATTAACTGTTTTTCAAAATTAATGCAAATTTATAGTATGAACATAGCTGCCAATTCTTCCGCTTTTTTTTAACATAAAAATTTAAGAGAAATTTTTGCCTTATTTAATCTTAAATTAAAAAAGGTAAAATTTACTGTAGAATTTTTATGATACAAAAAAGGGTAAGATGTTAGCAAGCAACTATGTATGAATCATTTCGTGTAATCAAATTAGGATAAAGTCAATTTATTGACATTTTTTTCCAAATAAAAAAAATAGCTGATGTTTTTATATTGCATTTAATAAAAGTATTTCGATAAATTAAAGCTGTGTACATTTAAATAAAGATTACCTAAGAAAATGTACATTGTCTTTATTTACGAAATAATACGATAGATGGCAGCTCTAGCAAGATTCCACTTGATTTTTTAGAATTGATTAAAAAAATTCATATTGTTAAATATTTATTCAATATATAACAGAATAAAATATTTTATTTACAAAATTGGAGTTTAAATTTCACCAAATACTAGTTGTAATGTATATATATTAATCTTTTATTTACAGAAATTCCGATAGAAAATTCATTGTCATATACAAGACGTCTCCTATAAGAAAGTTATTTATTTAATGCGTTTATTTCCCAGCTCTTTATTCCGTTTTTTGCCTTCCACATAGCCCATGTCACATCCATACACAAAACATTTCCGCACCATATCAAATTATAATGTAAAAATATTAATTTATAAAGGAAATATTAACGCATTTGTATTGAAAACAGTGTTAAAGTAATGCAGGTACTGTGTGCAGCGCCGCGATGCGGCCATTTATGCGTACCGGTTAAGTTTGCTTGGAAGATGCCATAAGAGAAATTTCCCCTTCTATAGCTTCCTGCTGGTTATCATCTCAGGAAGGAGTGAGCATGCACAGTAAATCTCCGTAGGGAGGCTTTGCAGTTTCGGTTTGCCAGTTACTCTAACACGGAAGAGTCTTAGCTTTATTACATACCGAGATTTGGGCTTGAAAAAAGTCTGCAACACCGGCCAATTCGGAAACTAAGCGGATTTCTGACTCCAACTCCAATCGCCGCACGAGATATTTGGTAATACAACGAGGAGTACTTATTATGGTGCTCACTCGTTATTGCAATTGCTAATCTGATTTTGTTTAGGCTTATAAAAACTTGTATTATTTAACTTAAATCTGTACTTTTTAAAAATTATTGATGTGAGTAGAATAAAATTTAATTATTAGTCTTTTGTGTCGGTGAATATAATACAATAACCTCGATACGCGTTTCATTCCGTTTGACTTCTTTTGATATGGTGATAACCGTACTACAGATTTATTTTATTTACATGAAGTAACCAAACAACGGGATAAAATAGATAAGCTATCTCATTTTCCTCACATTCAACAGCCGCGTTGCGATACATGAGTTAAAGATTGCGATTTAACGCATTTTTTAGATTCTTATACAATGAGGTTTGTGCTGCATCCAGTCATTTTTGCAAAAGATGCATTAAATCATCCCGTAATATCTGTTGATCCGAAAATTGTGCGCCAGGTGGGTGTCACAGAGGCGATTTCACAAAGCATCACGCACAGAGCGATTGAGGGCGTTGTCGAATGATGATTGGTCGGTTGCCTTTTGCCTAAGACGTTGTAGGAGGGGCTTAATTCGCGTGAAAAGGATATCTTTCATTTCGTTGAATTTTTCCTAAAATCGTCTGAGCTATCATACATATGCGTATTTGCTTTATTTTATATGATGATTAGAATATATTAAACGTACAAAACAAGATTTATTAACGTATTCATTTAAAAGAAAACATTTCATATTTACAAGTATCGTAATATGAAGCACATCAAAGAATAAACAACCAAGTACATCAATTTTTGTATTATTTTATTTATTTATTTTTTTAAGAAAAAGAAAACTAATATTTTAACTGAAAAGGGGAATGAAAAATAATTTAAATGTGTATCATTTTTTGTAATATTTAAAAAAAAAGGGGGGGGGGGGATTGCTATACGTTTTGCATAGTTTAGCGATGGATAACAAAGCGTTTCATAAAGATAAAAAATAAACATTAATATTCTTCTAACAATTTTATTTATAACTACATTACTATATTCTTTAAATAAATACTAATTTGTTTTCTAATACTTTTTAAAAACGTTACTGAAATATTCCTTCAAAAGGAATTGCGATAAAATAAAATTTAAATAATTACTTTTGACTGTAGAAGCAACTCTTATTTTAAATTTTATTTATTAATTGTAATTACCTGGAACTGAAGAATGAAACTTAAATCGACATATTAAACTAGTATTCCACAAGAATAATTAAGTAAAGCACACACACACATTTTTTTTTTATTTCGTATTGTCATAATTAAAATTAAAATATCGTATTGAATTTGAGGTATCGTATTAATAACCTCGCTGTGATGTACATGTTATAAATTGCTTAAATTTACCAAGCTGTTAATAATTTTTTGAACTGATGCACAATGACATACAGATAAATGGCAGTTTAATAAATAATACAGTTTTATATTTTTGGGGAAGGAGGAGGTCTGATACAAAGGTTTATTAAACCGTCTCTTTAAATCAAAAGACCATAAAATGCAAAATTTGTCATATAAATTTATTTTTCTTTAATTATTTTTTAGTTTCACCACAAAAAAAAAAAAAAAAAAAAAAAAAAAAAAAAAAAAAAAAAAAAACATTCAAACTTCCCATGTATTCACGGAAAAAATTAAGTGAAATAAAACCTGAAATTAAATAATTCAGTTGACTAAATAGACTAAATAAATTATTAGAAAATTGCCTTGCATTAAAAAAAAATTTTTAATCAGTTTTTGAAGTAATTTAAATTTCTTGAACATTACTAGTTAAATACATCAGTAATTAAATATCTTATTGCATGGTGTCGCCATCTATTAGTTAAATTCAACATTACAATATATTGGAAATCTAAAAAAATATATTACAACAATAAAACTTTCTTTTCAATAATGCGAGCAGTAATAATGTATTTTATGCATTTCATACAGTTGTATCTGATAGAATCTAACCCCCCCCCCCCCCCAGAATACACTCCAACTAAAAATTGAACATATATTAAGGGAGAATTTTTTTTATTTAACTTGATGCTTTTTAATGTACTTTCAAAACCATGCATAATTATTATTTATAATAAACATATAAAGATGAAATTCAATGAAACCGAAATTATGTGATAATATACAGTGATTAAAAATCTTAATATTTCAGAACAGCAGAACAGGACTTAATTTAGAATTTAAAAAAATTATCCAGAGTTCTTAAAGAAGTAATAAACAATTCAACAATATTTTCAAATTTTCTTTAACTCTATGCCTGTTAAATGCCTTTATATCCTTTCTTTTTTATAATTCTTGTCTGTAATACAGCAGTAAAATGATGATGCTTTCTTTAGTTTATTTGCAGTTATTCATTTTTTAATCATTCTAAATGTAATCATTTATTATTAATGATTTAAAGTACAAGAAGGAGGTGATTTTTCACATTTGGTAGATTGAAAAATGTTTTGAATTTTTATCTTTTATTGAAAATTTTATCTAAATCCTCCATCATTCAAAATTTTCATTCCACCACCCTTTGTCCTACCTCCCATTTCTCATTAGTTTTGCATGATACTGAAAACTGAAAATATTGCTTTACATTACAGTAACAAATAAATGTTTAGTATTATGTCACATATTGGTAGATTAAAAAATTACATAATGTAAAATTATTTCTTAGAAAAAAATAAAAAAATAAAATCAGCAATTTCCCAAATAAATTTATCTATTCGAATAAGTAAAAATTGGATTTATAGAAGTGAAGATATAAGCTATGAAAGTGATAACATGTGACATATAATTTCGTATTTTAGTTTAGCATTACTAACAGACATATTTTTGCTTTATATAATAGATAACAATTGAATAAGTAACCTTCTAAATTATCCCTCGCCTAAAAAAGATTTAATCCCCAATCCCTTGAAAAATACTTATTAATATTAAATACTATATATTTAAATAATAATATTAATTATATATATACCGGGTGTACCAAAAAGGACTGACTGATTTTAAAATTCAATAACTTGCAAACGGTGACAGATATTAAAAAAATTCTTGCAGGAGAGTTATGCATAAGGTCAAAAGTTTTATTACAGTGATTTTCAATTTTAGTTCGATTTACAAACAATAGATGGCGCTGTAAGCAATGGTCGCTAAATTCAGGCTTGATTTTTGGTACTTCGTGGCCCGGATAATACATTTCCATCTCCTTTTTCTGCATGGAACAAGATAAAGAACCAAAAATCGAGCCTGTATTTAGCGACTATTGCTTACAGCGCCATCTATTGTTTGTAAATCGAACTAAAATTGAAAATCACTGTAATAAAACTTTTGACCTTATGCATAACCCTCCTGCAAGAATTTTTTTAATATCTGTCACCGTTTGCAAGTTATTGAATTTTAAAATCAGTCAGTCCTTTTTGGGACACCCGGTATATATAAAAATAGTAATTAATATAGTTATATATATTTAAATATCAACATTAATTATATATTTGAATACAATTAATTAAAAAAAGAAAATCTTTTGTTGGTAATCCTCAACTGCTTTATAACTACAGATGAATCAGTAATTGTTTAATACTAGTTAGTGAATATAAATATCTATATACGAAGGATAACGCTTAATTTTAAAAGATGGAAACTAATAAATTAATTCTGTTAATTTGATATTTATCTGTAACTAAAGTTTCAACATAAAAGTATTTTTAATGTAAGTTTTAAAAGTTATAGCATTTTAATAAGTGTTCATTTAATTATTTAAAAAATAGCTTATATGAATTAAAAAATAATTTAACTATTGAAATTTATTTAAAATTAAATTTTATTTTATGTAATAAAAATTTATTTAACTTAATTGTAATTATAATTTAATTTAATTATCTAATTGACAGTTAAAAATTACAAAGTAACTGTTAAGTAATTTTTAGTATCAGTTAATAAATACTATTAAAAATACTGTTCATTAACTTAATTCAATATTTGGAGTTTAGTGTATTTTTAATGTAAGTTTTGGAGTTATAGTATTTTAATAAACGTTCATTTAATTATTAAAAATAGATCATATGAATTAATAAATTTATTTACATTTACATTTAAATTTTATTTTATGTAATAAAAATTTAATTAAATGTTATTTAACTTAGTTGTAATTATAATTTAATTACTTAATTGACAATTAAAAAATACAACAAATGATAAGTAATTTTTATTTTTAGTTAATAAATACTATTATTAAATTACCATTTAGACTCAACTAATTCAATAAAGATCTAAACAAATCTCGGAAAAAAAAAAAAAGAGCCAATTGCAAGGACACAACTAGACACCTTAATATGACTAGTCTTATGCTTTAACCACTATACGGTATGGTTATCGAGGGATTTTAGCTTTCAGCCTTTAAATAAAGTCGCTCAATGAATTGATACATTTAACTCCTCCCTCAGAAACTACGTAACCATCTTTCTGCCAATCACCATTCGATATTGTACTCAATCGCTCTGTGCGTGATGGTTTGTGAAATCGCGCCACAGAGCCTTAAACTCGAACACAAAACCAAACGCATTGGAACAGCATTAAATTTTCAGCAGTGCTACCACGATGGGGGCAACGAGTTCCTATAAAGAATCGTTAGGCGTGACGAGATGTTGGTTTACAACTGTGACAATCTGGCTCCATTGCGAAGTCGCAGACATCTATGAAACTAGACTACAAAAACTTATCCTAATTCTAAGCCATGATAAGTGTTACAATTGCGGTGGTTCGTATGTTGAGAAGTACCTGAAACATTGTTCTATTTTTTACAAGAAATTTTTCCTGGTAATTACTTTATTTTCCGGCTGTGGGGAAACTTACTTCTTGTATGAACCTCGTAGGTGGATGGCGTTTATGACTTTGCATGGAGATCTGTTTGGCTATATGTTTCAGTTCCAGCTCTCGTAAATACAGGGTGTCCATAATTAAACAACCTTACTTTAAAGTTGTCTACAGACAAAACTATTGTTCGTAAAGTTGTGAAACTTTGTGAAATACATAATAAAGGGATGGGAATTTGTTTAAGCTAAAAAAAAAAAAATATATAAATAAAATTAGTTCTATATTTTGCCACCAGAGGGCGATTTTTAATAAATTACACATTTAGCATTACGATTGTTTAAAAATTTTATTTATTGACATAACATTATTCTAAAGAGAGCATTTCACGACATGTTCCTAGCATTTTCCAGAACTCACTGCGGTCAACTGTGGAACGTGCTATTTTACGATTCCAGATGGTATCCAGACCTGCCAATTGCTACGAAAAAATCGTAGTTGCTACGATTTGTAGCTATAAACTACGATGCTACGAAAATCGGTCTTAAACTACGATTTTTTGCAAAAAACACAAACGCATTTTTACTTTCTAGTTGTGATTTTTATCCCGCGCAGCATATTTTTCAGGAATTATTCTGTTCCGAAATTTCCAAAATTTCAAAGTATTCATTTCCAAAAGTTTTAAAAAATTGGCCATTAGTCCAAAAATTCGGACATTAAAAAATGCTCATGGAAAAAAAAAAAATCTGAGCTGCAAAACAAGCTTCTTAACATAAAACACTCTTTATGTATATTAACCACGAGTGAATCGTGTTTCTGTAAATATTTATACAGGAATTCCCTTCCTTAGAAACAAGGGTGTCATTTTAAGAATTTCTGGAGGGGAGGGTTAGCTCCTTGAGGGGCAAAGTTTGAAATAGTGTGCAAAATTGCACGATTTGCGATAAACTATCTCGAATTTCGACAAATGACCGAGTAAAAAGAAAAATCCATTTCGTCAATTGACCGTAGAAGAAAATAAATTCCGCCAAAGGATCGTGGTAAAAACGTGAATTTTGTCAAAATATCGCAGAAAGAAAACAAGAATTTCGTCAAAAGATCAGTAAGAAAATGCAAATTTCATCGAAAGATCAGTAAGAAAACGCAAATTTCACCGAAAGATCGCAGAAAGGAAACACCAATTTCGTCAAAGGATTGTAGTAAATAATGCAAAATTCGTCGAAGGATCGCGGTAAAAAATGCGAATTTCGTCAAAAGTTCATGGTAAAAAGTGCAGATTTCAGCAAAGAATCGTGATAGAAAAATGTGAATCACGATTGTGGGAAAAAAATTGTGAATATCCCGAAATGATCGCGGGAAAAAAATCGCGAATTTCGTCAAAATTTACTGCACTGGGCTAAAAAATTGGAACCAGGCTCCTTTTACAAATGTAAAAAAAAACGCTGCGAAATGAAAAGAAACTCTAAAAATCGTATAAAAAATTTCAGGGGAAAATATTTACTATATTGAGTTGAAAGACTGAAGCCTTATTCCTTTTACTAATGTCAAAAGATGGCTGCGAAACACGAAAAACCAACCAACCAACCTACCTCCAGATTGATTTTAATTTTGTATGCTACGATTTCTCATTTCCAAAGGTTGGCAGGTCTGATGGTATCTGCAAATGATGAAAGTCATGCAGGACATGTTCGGTTATAACAAAATTTGTTAAACTATCGTAAATGTATGCTAAATGTGTCATTCGTTAAAAAACGGCCTCCTAATTTTTTTTTCGCTCAAACAAATTCCAATACTTTTATTATGTCCTCCAAAAAAATTTCACAGCATTCTGAACAATACTTTCGTCTGCAGACAACTTTAAAATAGGGTCGATTAATTATGAACATCCTGTAAATAAAATTTCTAAACTATCGTAATGCTAAATGTGTGATATTTTAAAAATCGCCCTCTGGTGTCGAAATTTTTAACTATTTTTATTTACATGTTTTTTAGCTTAAACAAATTCCCATCCTTTTATTGTCTTTAACAAAATTTCACAACTTTATGAACAATAGTTTTGTCTGTGGACATTTTTAAAGTAATTATGGATACCCTGTATATCCAGACTGCTATATAGTTTATACATGTTTTTGTGATTTACTGTAGTATGTATCTTATTGAAAATGAAGTGTGTAGAAATTATTGCTCGTTTATTGGGACAGAAAAAATTTTTCAGTGTTTCTTTACGATATATAGCGAAAAATCAGTTCCAGTCAATTTTATGATATTACAGTATTTCAAATATAATGAAATAAATATGGATTTCTGAGTTTCAGTAAAACATTTTTTCTATGGAATATTCAGCACAAAGCAGTTATCATTTATTTATATGATCCTATAAAATAGTTCCAGTGAAAATAGACATTTAACAAAGACAAAATTGACTTAGAGCTGAAAATTTGCAAAAACCTTTAAGATATAATTCTAAATGAAATTCAAAAAATCTTAATCTATCTGGCTGGAGCAAAAAATTTTATTCAAAGTCAAAGGTCAAAGATAAAAAAAATTCCTTTTTTTTTCAGATATCTGTTAAACGGCAAGTTTTGTCGTAAACCTAATTATTATAAAAATTGAAATTTTCTACAAAAAAGGTCTCTACACTTTCAATAATTTTAATTAATCGTCTGCGAATTCTATTTTTTGAGTTGCATTTTCATCGTGTTCTTCTTCTTCCTCCGGCGGCTGAACTCCTGTCCATTGCTCGAAGAAACCAGATGGATCTGGTATTTCTTCACTGATGTCAGAAGCATCATCATCTGCTGTATTTGTGGCACCATTAGAGCAAGACTGGTCGTGGCAGTTGCTACATATTGATGAGCAGAATAAACCAACTTTTTTACGACCTCAACTGAAATTGCAACCCTTTGTGCAATTACAAAAAATGGTATAGAGCAATATTTTTCGTGCAGGCGAGAGTAGAGTTTTAATTATCTCCAAATTGCTATTGTTCAAAACCCATTCCCAGTTATTAGGGTCAATTTTATTACCGAGTCATATTTTTACTTGGTAGTAAACTCGGTATAAATGTTGGTGAGCATCACTAGATATTGGTTGAAGATAGGATAACTGTACGACTTTATTGCGCCGTGCACTCTTCGCAAAACTTAGATACCTATAGCTGTCTATAGAATCAATATCTTTTGGAGCTCCGTACATCGCAAGAAGAAAGCGAATTCCATTAGCAATAATGATATCCGGAGAAGGGTCGATTTTCTTAAATACTTCAGCACAGCAAATTAAGTCATTACTTTTTTAATAGTTTGAGTATTTGAGTTTTACCTTTTCTGATGAGAATTGACGTCGTGTCGCAACCGGGTATGGCACATAAAAATAATATGTGACCTCTACACTTTGGATATAAGTTGAAACTTTGTAACGAATATTTTTTTGTTTCTATCTGAGCTCTTTTCGGTTTCAAGAAATAAAGTGTTTTATCAGTAGAAGTTCGTGCTGTTAATATGATTAACAAATCGACATCTTCACCAACAACAATGGTTGTACTTGTATTTGACTGTTCGATAGCTGTTTCAACTGTAAGAATGCCAGCATCATTATCAGCTTGTTTAACAGAAATATCAGCAGCATTTAATTTTTCACATAACATTGAAATAAACCGTGTCTTGTTACGAGTATTAACACGATATTGTTGTTGGTTCGTTGGAACAGTCATAAATAGATAAAAAAGAACATCAGCAGAAGAAGCTATTTTAGTAGCTCGGCGACGATGGTCTGCAGCTTTTATAATTTTTTTATAATCAGCATAAACGTCGAATATTATAATAACATTGTGACCATAATTATTATGTACATAATGAATGTATTTATTGAAAATAACATAGAATGTTTCTTCTCGATTCCACACAACATGATGTAAAAGATAACCCCCATCGATGCTAAATGCAGTATCTGTGTTATCAAACTAAGCATTTACACATTGAAAACATTTGTAAACGGCCGATTTTTGTGTTTTACGCATTGCGATTTTATCAAAAGGTGATAATGGATAAGGAGCTAATTCATATTCAAAGAATTGTTCTAGTTGATTTTTAAAGGCTTTAGTAATGCACATGCGTTGGAATAATAATAATAAAGGATCTATAGGTACTTTCTCATCATGAACTTTTACAGCACTACTGACAGTTAAAAGGGGGACTACTTTATCAGCGCGCTTCAATTTGATATTATTAAACGTTTTGCTAATGATATTAGCATAATAGAAGAATTAGTCATAATGATATTAGTCATAGAAGCAATTCCAACTTCACGAGCATTATGTCATCACCAATGATTCCAGTTGTGATTGACATTATTTTCTGAACCTAAGGTAAAAGATCATGTAATGCGAATCACTCGAAGAGTTTTTTTAACATCTGCAGTCTCTATTTCATGCGTGAATCACTTGCATCTACATGCTGATGTGTAGTATCCATTTTAACATTAGCAAGATCTTCCAATCCTTCGCACATAGTATTCATTGCATACATGCAATAAACCCATTTACTTATTACACTTTCTTGTGTACTTCTTCCTCGAGCAACACCCCCATTTGTTTTCATTGATTTCATCAGTGATTGCTCAATAATTATATCCGTCAAAATTTCACAATTCAATTTTTCAGAGCGACTAATGGTAAAAAATACTTGAGTAAACCTACTGAAAACACTAGGATCAATCGAATTTTATAGCTGTAGCATATCTTGGAGATACAAGTGCGCATATTTGGCATAAGGAAAATGTCCTGATGCGTGGAAGTAAGGAAGCATTTCTTTAACGTTATTCAAATGTGCTTGCCAATCTCCCATACGTTCAGCTCTTACAAACTCCTTCACTATTGATACCATTCAAAGTATACAAAGTTTGGATGTAGAGTCCCGTCCTTCATATTCTTTCAGTTTTTCATTAAACTGATAAAGTAATGATTTATCATCTATTTTCAATCCATTTCATGAAATTTTGCACATATTTGCATTTGCATAGTTCATGAAATTTTGCTCATATTTGCATTTGCATAGTTCATGAAATTTTGCACATATATTAGAGGTACTAAAAGGCAACTTTTGGCTGCTATCTGAAATCAAAATTCCAATTTTCGTTTATTCACTCCACCCTAATGTGGACATGTGACTGATTCGCGAAATGCAATATTCGGTCTCCAATTTATAATTCGCTTCGATATCAAATAAATCGTGCAAGCTATCAAGCTTGCATTTTTAGAATACATTTGACACTTAACCCCTTAATTCTCGCTCCCGTCAATATCTCGGGATGAGGTGTCGTCCGTTATTTCTCGTGCCCGTCATATTCTCGGGCTGGAGATTTAATTGCTGGAAAAAACTTCTGAAACCAGAAAAATTGAACTGGAATTTCCATTTGAAGTCTTTGAATATTAACGCTCTGGTTTGATTTGTACGATCTATAATTTGCCATAGTTTTGTCATAGATTTGTAATATTTTTGTCACTTTGATACGGATTCTGATGAATCAAGCCTTTCTGATGATAACTGGAATATTAGCCCCTTCACGGTCGCTTAATATTTGAAAAAACTATCAAAAGTGTACCTATTTTTTTTATTACAGAAATTGAATAATTATAAGGTTTCTAAATAAAATATGCAATTAATTTATTTTTAAGGCGAAAAAACAATATTTTATAGCCATATTCATATTTGTATAAAAGCCATCATGCGAGGATTATGTGTCTTAACCTCTTAAGCTCCGCCCCCGATAAATGTAGGCTACTATCTTTTAATTCAGATTGTTTGACTCCCACCAGTTTTTTTTAAATAGTGTAAATGGCTTTATTTTCGTATCATTTTATCTGCCGTAAACCACGATGGTGGGAATCAAACAATCTGAATAATAAAAAAAAAAGTAACCTACTTTTATCGGAGGCGGAGCTTAAGAGGTTAAGGCACATAATTCTCGCATGATGGCTTTTATACAAATATGAATATGGCTATAAAATATTGTTTTTTCGGCTTAAAAATAAACTAATTGCATATTTTATTTAGAAACCTTATAATTATTCAATTTCTGTAATAAAAAAAAATAGGTACACTTTTGATGGTTTTTTCAAATATTAAGCGACCGTGAAGGGGTTAATGTAGTTGCTGCTAGTCTCCATGGTTATGATTAGCCAATAAATGCCAATAAGTTTTAACTACAATGGTATAATCAACTCTGTACTTCAGAATTACTATTCTAAAGCTTCTCAAGCTGCTGCCAAAAAGCAAGCTGCCTGTCAAACAAATGCTCTTGTAAAAGGCGTGGTATGCTCTGTTCTAAATTGTGTTCCTGCGCTGAAAACTGTGAAAGTAAAAAACAAAATAATGATAGTCTATGTGAAATTGTAGATTGTATATGGGTCATTCTCTGAAAAGTGGCTGTTTAAAAAAAAAAAAACAAATTGCGGCCCAATAAAATTGCCTCAAAAATCTCAAAATTTAGCCTACAAGTACCCTATTGCTGTATTTATCAAAAAATAATATGAACCAAACTGTATCTCATAGTTCTTCTGATATTTTAATTTCAAAGCACTTCCATTACTAAAATGTTCAAATACATGATTGGTACCGGAATTTAAGAGTAGATTTATTTGTAAATGTGAAAAATGCTATATTTCACGTACATGTTAAATAGATTGAAGTTTATAAAAAGTCTGGTGCCATTGTGGCGCTTGGTAATTAAAATTAAGTGATTTCATAAACATACCACCGTCCTTGAAAGAGTTAAAAAAGAAAAGAAATTATAATTAGAAGTCATACACTGTCCATAAATAATATTTTATTTTACTCCATATCAATTGAAAAAATAAAGATAAAGCATTAACATTTAGAAGAGTTAATGTTTATTTGAATTAGTACAAAAATTTTTTTTTTATTTATTTTTAACTGCTCCCTGTAAAATGATAAAAATTAAAAATGTATTATCTTTACTTACGGTAATTAAAAGTCTTATGAGTTTTTAATGTGTATTTTATTGCATTAGATTTTCTTATTTTACTGTTTAGTACATATATAAATGGATTCAGATCATTCCCTCACAATCATTCCCCCATATTAAAATTATGAGGGAATGATTGTGAGGGAATGACGAAATACTTCTGAAAACCATGTTATACAAAAGTGATTAGTCTTAGATATATTTTCAATTACTAAATATCTTTCGAAACTCATTTCTAATAATATAACAACATAAAAAGACATTTCATTAGTTTTTATTAAATTTATAATAGATGAGGGAATGACGCGTAATAAAAATATTTACATTGATCTAGTATTTCAAAGCCATATACTAACTATTCAAGAAGGTTTTTGAGCAAACAACAAGATGGATACTTCACTTTATTCTTGTACAAACTGACCTAGACATATATAAAGCATGTGCTGCTTTCTACTAAGTAAATAATGGCAAATTTATAGTTATGTAAGGGAATGACGACAAATGCTAGGGAAATCCTTAAAAAGTGCCGTAATTCATTCATTATATAAAATATAAATATAATTAAATGGCTAAACATGCATTTAAGTGTGTTTAATGGATTGAGAAAAAAAAATAATCATAAATATACGTGTTGCAATGGCAGAGAAAACATTTCTTTCCTACATATGTGAATGGAATATAGTGAGGGAATGATATTTCCATTAAAAAATACATTAAATTTATCAAATTTCAATAAGCAAATAAATAGTTTATATGTATAACTGACTAATAGTGATAGTTTAAATCACTTTCTTTCTTCTTTCTTTTTTTTTTTTTTTTTTTAGTAATTTTAAAAATATGTCTTCAAGACCCCTGGGACATAAAATTGCCACTTTTCAGAGAATGACTCATGCCTGAAATATTCCATATAGCGAGTGAGAACTACAATAAGTCCTCCTCGTTGTATTATTTGATATCAAAACACTTTAACCAGATCTTAGGCCAGTTCTCGAATTGGCTGGTTGTGGCGCACTTTTTCAAGAGCAAAGCCGTTCCAGCGGCCGTGATGAGGACTTGCAAGTTTTGGTAGTGGGCGGGGCGTTCTATGATTAGGATTTGGTTCTGCTGTCACGGCCTAAAATTTAACTGTTTAAATTTTCTTTTGCTTCGCGGTATTATAATAGTAACGACAATTAGAAATTTTCAGCCCTGTCATTAAATAAACTCATGGAGTGATGAAATATTAAAATTTTTTGATAAAAGTAATCGGATCATGTATTTTTTTATATAATTTATTTTATAAATCTTCTTTATAGTTTGTAATGGCGTGAAGAGTACGAATATTTCAAAAGAGATTCATTTCTGAAACAAAAGTTATATATGTTTTTGACCCATTAACCGCCAAAACTATAAAGTAGAAATTTTCAGATTTATTTTTGAAAGTCGTTTCCCACCTCAAATTCAGTAAGGTAAATTTCGCTTTACTAAAATAGCAAAATTTCTGCCAATAAATTAGACATTTTTTTAAATTCTAAAATTGTGGTGCAAATGTGATTAATTCATTGTATGAGCAATTATTTTGACTGTTGCGTGAACGCAACGTCAGCGGGTAATGGGCTAAAAAGGGAATTTATGTGATTTGTTTAATTGAATATTCAATATATGGGATTAATATTTGTAACAAATATTTTCTCGTTAAAATAATCGTAGTTTTCACGTCATTAATAATGATAATAAGTTAACAGAGAAGAAATAAGATTAAACATTGAAAGAAATACGTAATCCGATTAGTTTTATCAAAATTTTAGTTTTATCAAAATTTCACCACTTTATGACTATTAATGACATAATTGAAAACTTCTCATTTGTTGTTACTATTATACTGCCGCGAAATAAACGAAAATTTCATCTGTTAGTTTTCGTTAAAAGTTAACCCATTTGTGCCTGGCGTCCCATTTTTGGGACGTTTCAAATTTTCATGAATAAGTATATTTTTCTTCTCCTTTATAACATGAAAATTGTATGAAATAATTATTTATGAATGTCTCTATCTATTACCGAGAAATGACAGCATAAGGTGGATATTTATTTGTTTAAATGAAGGCTTTTTTCGGTGTTTATAAATTTTTTATTTTTCAAGATGGCGAAATGTGAAAAGTAAGTTTATTTGTATTTTTTCTACGAAGGATCCAAAATCGCAAGTCATAAACTTAGCTTGTAGACTTTTTTTAACTATGTATTTTTTTAAATTGCGAAATTAAATGTTCAAGCCTATTTTTTATGCATTTTTGTAACGTCCAAAATATGGGGTTCTAGGCACAAATGGGCACATATTTTTGTTGGACATTTAGGAGACAGTTATTTATGTAACCTCCTTTTGAAGATATTTATGAAATAAATTGTTTTTAAGTCAGCAATACTATTATTCTTATTTTATTATTAATAATAGTTATAACGTTATTTGTCTCTGTAAAGAAATAAATATATATTTTTTTGTAGTTCATAAAAATACTAATTATAGTACATAATATGAAATTTAAAAACTTTTTAAATATAAATATAGACAAAACATATAATTATGCATATTATTCTACTAGAAATACTCATATGTAGGTTTTTCACATTTTATTAAAAAATACCAAAAAATTTAGGTGTAATTTTTTTTAGTATTTTTCCAGTTCATTTTGCAACATTTTATAGTGGTTTTACCAACACATTTGAGAAAACCAAAATTCAGGCACAAATGGGTTAAATACCTTGTATCAGGCTTTTGTTTCTTAGAGGTACATAATACAAACGTTTTATTATAAACAAGAAACAATTGATTATTAGGATTTTTTTAATTAGGATTTTTTTTTCCTTTAGTAAATATTTAGGAGGCGTTTTTTCTTCAAATATTTCTTTCCTGAAATATCTGATACTCTTGGCATTTTTTTTTATATATGTACGCATATAAAGCTACATAAAATAAACACCTAACTGCGCGCAAATATTATTTGGATTAAAAAAAAAAAAATCAAAAAATTTTTAAATAAGAAAATTAAAAGATTGTTTAAAAGAAGTAAAGTTTTTTTTTTTTTTCAATTAAAAATTAAATTAGAACAAAATGGGATAAGTATAGAGTAAATACATCTGATTTTTGTTTTATAAAGATAAATAAAACATATTTTATTATACTATAAATAAGATTTATGCATACATTGCTTTTGTCACATTAGATTTAAATAACATAAATAATTTTAAAAGTTTACATGTTTTAGTATTTAAAAATTATGTGCCATATAAATGCTTCATTCTGTTGATATATTTAAATATTTTATGTATGTTATATTTATTATAATTACTTTCCCAAATGTGGGGGAAATGCTGTGAAACACGCTTAAAATCTCATTAAAAAAAATTCTAAAACAGATGAAAACAGTATTTACTATATTGAGCTAAAATATTGAAACAGTAGCTCGTGAATGAAAGTTTTATTCACACTTTTCTCGGGAAAACTTCATTTGACTTTTCAACGAGATGCATTCAAACACAGATGCAGTCCGCCAATATTACTGTTTGCAAACAGATCGAATGATCTAAAAAAAAAAAAAAAAAAACAGAAAATGTTTTAAGACACATTTAAACTTGTCTTATTTGAATGAATTATTTTTACTTGGTCCAAAAAATCAAATAAAAATGCATTTAACATCATAAATAATCTTTTATTTTTTATATTGAAAGATTAAAATTTTTATTTTTTATTTTGAAAGATTAAAACTTTTGTTTTTTATATTGTGTTGGCGCCACTGTATGTTGTTATGACGTCACAGTATTTACCCTCCCACAGATGTTTCATAATTCCTTCAGTAGTAGTATTGTACCAAGGTTTATGTCTAATAACCTTGGTATTGTACGCCGCCAAGGCAATCACAGCTCTCTAACGCATTTATAATCTAAATAAACAGTCCACTATATTAAAGTTTAAAGCTATCGACTTTTAATTCATGTTTATGCTCGCAAACAATAACATACTGAAAGATTAAAACTTTTATGCAGTGCCATCTTTAGGCAGTTTTGTTTAACACACATAATCGGATAATATCAGCTGAAATGCACATTTTTCTGTAAGAATTAAGAATTAATGTGCACGTTTTGGTTTGGAAACATTGTAAAATTTAAAAAGAAATATCAAGACAGACTCATTTTCAAAAAATCAGTTGCGTGAAATGGTAAACGAACTTGAACATTATTCGCGTTTGACCTGCGGGCTAAAAACTTTTTGTAGTGCATCTCAATAATGTAGTATATCAACTTCATTATGTTTGAGATACTGTAACATCGTTAAATTACACTGTAAACAATTTTCCTCGTAATTCATTTTGTAACGGAATTATTTTGTGGGACCTAATAAATGAATGACAGCTCCTATACGTTGCATATTCTACAAAAAAAAAAAAAAAAAAAAAAGTTTTAGTACATCTAAGAAATCCATATTAATTTCATTACGTTTGAAATAGTGTAATATCATAAAATTCATTGTAAAATATTTTTCTCTCTAGATCATAAAAAGTTTTATTTCTAAAGATACAGCAATGTTTCAGCTACTTCTCACCATAAGAACCACCGGAATTGTAAGGCTTGTCATAACGTAGGATAAGTTTTGTAGTCTACTGTCGCTGAAGATAGAAGTCTGCCGCCTGGGACTCGAGCTAGCTTGTCACAGTTGCAAGCCCACGTCTAATCAGTCATCTGTAACGATTTTTTTTTAGGTACTCGTTCTTCTAATTCTTTCGAGGTTTTGGTCTCATCGTGGTATCGCTGCTGAAAAGTCAATGTTATTCCCATGCGCTTGGTTTTGTATTCGGGTGTAAGGATCTTCAGAACACACCGGGCACACAATTTCCGGATCAACAGGTGTTTCGTAATGATTTCATGCATCGCCGCTCTTTTTTGTAGCAATACGACGATGAGGGCAACGAGGATATTTACGGGTGATGTCATAGCGCAAATCCACATGTATCAGTGTTTTGCGACCATGAGAAAACAACAATAACAACAACAACAACAACAACAAAGAAAAATCATGCGTTAAGCGTAGATTATGAAACACTTTCCAACGCTTCCTGAATGCTTTAAAAAAAACTTCGTTATTTAGGAAAATAAGGTAAATAAGATAACTAAGTAAACTTTTTATAAAACGCATAAACATTTGAAAAACTGATTTCAACAGTCACCGTCCATAGCCAAATATGTATTCCAATTCTTTTGAACAGCCCTGTATTTGATCTGTAAGTAGATATATATATTATATAATGGAAAATTTTATTTTAGCAAGAAAATGCATAACAGGTATAAATTTCTCTCTCAGCAATTTATACTAATGGATGGAAACATACTTGAATACTTTTGTACAGCATTGTAGTTTACATAATACCTTTATTACACGCCAGTATTTAGCTAAAATTTAATTCAAACTAAATCACTCTTAAAAGTACTGAAATCACATTTCCAAAAATTATCATGCACATACAGCCATGCATCCAATTCTTTGCGCGATCCTGTATATCATTTTATTTATATTCTACACACATTTCTTAGTAAACTACATTCAGTTCAGCGTAAAAATGCATAACTCATTTAAAACCCACCTTTAAGCAATTTACGCTATACTCAGTAACCATTACGAATTCTTTACTGTAGTTCTGTATATGAACTATAGCATTTATACACACTATATATTATGCATAAATGTAGTGAAACTTAAAAGCGCATATCATAATTAAAAATGCATTTCGTGCAATCATTGCTAATATACAGTAATTCGGATGCAATGTAGTATCTGAAATCTTTGTGTCCCTGTAAATGTTATGCACTTCGTATTATACATGAAATAAGTTATACTAAAGCTCAGCGACGTATATCAATTTCATTATGTATTAACATAATTCATTATGTATGAACATAATTCAAATACGCCACAAACAATTCCCCCCTATACCACTATGTAACGGAATTCTTTTGTGTGGCCCTGTAAATGAATAATAACTATTCTTTGCACCGCATATTCTATAGAATGCATAATGTAGAGGACTTCATAAATGCATATCAACTTTACTATGTTTGAAAGAGTGTAACGCAATTAAAAATCATTTGAAACGATTTTTTCCCATTGGCTATAATGTAACGGAATACTTTTGACTGTCCCTATAAATGAACTAAACATGCTACAAACTTCATTTGAAATAGGGATGAGTGGCTATGAGGGAAAACTATGGTAGAGGTCACTAAAATCCCAAAATTTCAGAACGGTCCGAGTATATTTACGACAGTTAAAGCGCAGACAGACGTACAGACAAACCGAAGTCATAAACACTTTTCAACTTTGTTGGAAAGTGTTAAAAATCACTAGATGCAGCACAAATCTCATTGTGCCGGAATGTCAAAAATGCATGAAATTCGTTAAAGCGAGATCATTAACACATGTATCGCAAGGCGACTGTTGAAGTTGAGGACAGAGAGATCGCTTATCTATTTTATCCCCAGTACGTTGTTTAACTTTTTTAAATAAATAAAATATATTCGTACTGTTATCATATCGAGACCAGCCAAACTGAATAAAATGTTGTATTGTATTCACCGACACAAAATATTAATATTTAAATTTTATTCTACTCAAACCAATAATTTTTAAAAGTTGTAGATTTAAGGTATATATTACAAGTTCGAATACTTCGCTTCAAATAATATTCATAATTCAAGTAACGGGTGAGCGGCCTCTGCGCAATAAGTTCTGCTCGTTGAATAAGGTATACAATAAGTACAATCTCCGAAACTGAACGTCGCACAGTGGGTCAAGAAGCCCCCAAATTTGGCAATAAATAAAATTTACTTTGAACAAAAAAACACATCATGCATTCTTTTATAGACTTTACGTAGTAAAACTTTTACATAGGCTATAGAGTAATTTATTAATTAATTTACAAAGCTTTTTCAAACATTTTTTGTACAAAAGTAAGTTAAAAACGAGAAATTAAGGCAGTTTTATACAACTTAAATATTTATAAATTATGCGTAATATCATACTAAAAAATGTAAAAAATACTGGTGTTCAAACACAATTAATAATTTTAATTTTTCTGAAGAACATCTTAAACTGAATATCAGCGACTCGTTTCGAGTGAATGCTTCTTTCTCAGGCAAAATGTATACTAGTATCAAGACAGAAGAAGCAAAACTGTTTCTGCTGTCTTAGTAGTAGCACACACATTTTCTCTGAGGAAGAGGCACTTCTTTTTTCAAAACACATCGTTAGAATTAATTTTATAGTGTGTTTTAAAATTTTTAGAATATTTCATTCATACTATCATCTGAGTCATCATCACTGTCACTATCCTGATCACCAGGTACATTGAGAGATGGAGTTTTTAACAAATGTAGGGCTTCTCGTGGCAGATGTTCTAACTTCTTTTTTCTTTTCATTTGTCTGCTGGTGATCACTGGATCCGAACTTGGATGTAAAAATAGGGCACTTCTTCTAATGACATCATATTGTTTGCGAGATAATTTCGCGTATATTAATATAGCTAGAGCATCTTCTCCTGACAAACGCGGTTGTGATTTTACAGATTTTGTATAAGCATTTAGATATTTGATAGCTCACCTCGGACTTACAGTTATATCTTTTCAAACTTTTGAGTTAACATAACTTTTAAACTCATACATGACGCGTACAGTAAAGAAGATGTAGAAATATAATCGCGTAATCGTTTTGCTCTTAATCTTTTTTGTCGTTCAGAACACCATTCAAACGGAATATGAGACCGGCCACGTTTATTTGTCAATGCCGCTACAGTTTGTTTTTCAAATCCAGAAAATGAAAGTGATTTGTCAAGAAAAAGTTTTCCTTGTCTCTACAGGCCTATTCCAATTGGAATTTGTATTGAAATTTAAAACATTTTAGCTTCTTTTTTAAGCCTATAGAACTACTACGTTCGCAGTTTGTCCAATTCTGGAGGTCTTTCACCAAAAATTCATATTTATTTTCAAAAGATTTTTCTTTCTAACATTTCATGATATTCAGAAGTTCTCTTCTGCTAATATATAATGTATTTAAATTCGTCTCTAAAAAAAAAAAAAAAATTGTTATCATGTTTATGTACGTACACTAACAAAAAATTGAAGATGATTAATTTTAAAAATCGCCATACAATTAAAAAAGGGGCAAAAAGGAGCAAAATTTTCTGACATATTTACCATCCTAAAACTCAAACCTAGTAGAAAAAAATATAGTTGACTCTTAACTCACTTTAACTCGTAACTAAAACCTTTAATGTTTGTAGACACTGTTAATTTTTTTTTATAAATTTTACTACTATATATTCTAAGTGTCACTTTATCTGTAAAACACATATTAAAAAAAAAGTAAAAGGTATTGTATTTTTGTTAGATACCTGAAGTTGAAGGTTCCATAGTTATAAAATATTATTTTAAAATTATTGCAGCGTAATTAACAAATGAATGTTGAAACAAAATTATTGATTTTTTTTTTTCATTTATCATCATCGTACGATATGCAGTTTAACTTCTTACTTTAATGACGACCAAGATAACTTTGCACACTTTTTAATACTAGGCAGATGTTCACTGACATCTGCTCTATTAAAGTGACGTATGTCGGAAGTTCAAACTAGAATTTCATTTTTTCGATTTTTTGCCAGATTTGAAGGTTTTTTGCCCCACTGTGCGTCGGCCATTTCCCTAGTTAGTCGTTTGTTGTGCACCAGGGTTGTCAGTTTGGTCTTCAGTTCTACTTCAAATTCATACCCGAAATTTCAGAAGAAGAATTTTTACATTATGTGATCGCTAAATGTCTCTTATTAACACCTTCCGTATAAGCATATGTATATGAAGATTACATGTAAAACCAGTTTTTCGGACATTTAGATTTAAAATATCAAGTAGTTGTTTTCAGAAAAATGAGATGCTTTTATTCATATTAATAAGAAGAGATATATAAATATTTTCTAACATTTCACATAATACCAGCTGTACACAGGCATATATTCCTGCAATCACGTTTTTAGCAGCAACGATAGAATAATGAATGGACATAGAACCATAAGTGGATCCACTGGTGTTTGTGGAGAATCAGGGCATGAATCCATACGTCGTTCCACTGGTACGGAAGTGGTTAAACAAAGAAGTAACTATTCTTTATTCTTGATTTGAACTCTAAATTTCTGAATAAAAATGGAGGCTAAACTGATAAGAGTGTTGTGCACTTCAGCGCAAAACTGGATATATAATAAATTGAAGACACTCTCTTGTTAGAAGATGCTGTAAAACCGCCACTCGAGTTGGAATGCCCGTGATGAGAACTAAATTATTCGGTAGTGGGCGGGGCGTTCTACAATTTTTTGGTTATGCTTTCACTTCCTGAAACTTAAGCATAGAAATGTTCCTTAATTTCGCGGCAGTATAATACTATACACAATCAAAAATTTTCAATCCTGTTATTATACAGACTCATAGGCTGATGAAACATTTAAAATTTTTGATAAAAGGAATCAGCTTATGCATTTCTTTAAATTTTTAATGTAAAATTATGTATTATTTTATTAACCATTTGGAAAAATGGTTATTGTCCTCGTCAGGGTAGGAAATCAAAAGCATATCTGAAGATTTTTATTGGTTTAATCCGCATTTTATTCGTTTTCTGGTTGGTCTATACAGTAATCTGTATTTCCCTTTACTTGGATACTTTTGTTGCCACTATGACAAAAAAGTAATAAAAACTACAAAAAAAAATTAATAACTCAGAAACAAATTGAGATATAGCTTTCAAACAAATTGCATTTAAAAGAACATTTTTTTCTCTATACGACGGTGTAAAAAGTAATATTGTGGGATGTTTAGAAGTTTAAGAATCAAATTTCATTTAAAATGGGTCGTCAGATTTTCAAGAAATCTGACGATGGAAAAGACTTTTCTCGAACAGCCAATGAAATGCTTGGATAATACACAAGTTTCAGGTGGATAATACGTACGAGTCGCAGGCGATTTTTGTTGCTTGCAATTTTTGCGTGTAATAACACAATGTTTAATTCATGGCGTACGTAATGTATGATCAACTCCTTGCGATTTTTTATGTCTTAAATTTTAGTCTTTGAAGAAATCATTTTCCAAATGGTCGTTGTAATTTGTTAAATTGCTTTTTTTTCCTGCTTATTTCTTATAATTTGTAATGGCATGTGAAGAATACGATGTTTTTAAAAGAGTTTCATTTCTGAAACATTGGATACAGTGGCGCCAAACTTATATGGGCCCGTGGGCTCGAGCCCACTCAATAATTTGCTCTCACCACCCACCCGATTTCCATTGGTTTATTTCATTATTTATTTGTTTATTTATTTAATCTTTGAAATGAAATTTGGTTTTATTCACCAATCATAATTTGGTTTGAAAAATAGTCAAAATAATTTTGTTTGAAAAATAGTAAGGGCATCACTTACAGGGCGTCGGATGTAGAATATAATAGGACGTATCTTACTGAAAGCCTCCTCAGCGAATGTATAATGAAATTCCTCCCAAAAATAAATTTCTTGCATATTTTCCGATCTGTTTTAAACTCTTGAATAAATAAAGCACTTAGGTTGACTAAAATGTATGTTTTTATTGACAGTTAGTCTTTTGCTCTTTCAATAGTTAGCAATATTTATGCTATTTATAACAAATATTAATGTATTTATATAGAAGAACTTGTGAGAATATAATTTAACAAAATTATTTATTAAATTATAATTAAATTATAATAATTTTATATTTTACTTAGAAAAACCTTAATTTGACCTCGAATATGCCACTCGCTCCTCCCACTCTCCTCTCTCCACACACAGGCATAATGTTGAGAAAATGCATGTGTTATTTTACTGAACAATTTTTGACCCCACCCAATATTTTTCAAAAGTTGGCGCTACGGATTGGCTATATAAATATATTTAATAAATAAAAATGTACAGTAGAACCCCGCTAATCCGAAATTCCGGTTAATCCGAACCGATTTTATTTTCGAAAATTATACTTGAACAGATTAACTGAAAAGATTTAACTTTTGCGAACGTGAACTTAACCGAAATTTTCCGGAATAAAAGATGAAGGTCGGGGAAAGCGTGTAGAAATTAGAATGAAACGAAAAATGGCAGTAAAATATGTTTTTTATTATTTAAACAGCTTGAGTAGAATTAAAAAAAAACACTCAATAATGTAAAAGTACAACATATATGTACGCGAATATAAAATGAAAACGTGCAAACCCACTCGTGGAAGACGTCTTCAAAAAATTTCGAATATCAGTTTTTTTGCCAGTCACTGTATTTTTTTTTTTTTTTTTTTTAAATGCAAAAAGTATTTAATTCAGATGATAAAAATTTATTTTTCCTTTCAACAGTTTTATTTCACAAATTATCTACAGACATGTTTTTTTTTCTTCCCTCCTAGTCGACATGGTGACTGAGCTATTCATAGATTCGAGATTTTGAACCGTTTGTAATCCGTTGTTACGTTGTAATTCATCAATCTGAAGTTCCATTGGATTATTATAAACATCAGGAGTGGTTACACAAGGAATAGTATTTTTTTTTCCGAAAGTAGCGCCGGACCTTAGGGTGCCGGATTAGAGGATGTTTATTGTACTATTGAGTACTTATAACTTGCTTTTTTCTAGCACTTATCTTTTTCTTTTCTATTTTTATCGGTATTTCGGATAATCCGAATATTTTGTAATCCGAACAGGCACCGGTCTCAATTAGTTCGGATTAACAGGGTTCTACTATATTCGTTAAAAACTCACAACCTTGCTCGTTGCTACAAAAAAATTTGTGTACCAGTGAGCACGGTTGTGTGTTTTTAACGAATACATTCTTATTTATTATATTTTATGGTGCAATTGTCCAGTATGTGTTAATAAATATATTTAAAATAAAATTTAATGTGATCATCAATTTGTTTTAATGGAATATATAATGTATAATACTTAAAACAAACATTTTCTTATTCAAACATTCGTATTTTTCACGCCATTATTAATTTAATTATTAGAAGTAAACAGAAAAGAAAATAGATTAACCTTTAACTGATGTTACCGTTCTCTCAGACCGCGGCTTTTAGGTAGATTTCGTATGAAATACTACCTATTGGGATCGTTCCTACGTTGGAATTTCTGAAAAATTTTTGCAGATCTACACCGATCATGACTCCTAGAACCCAAAACCTCCCTCAGTAAAAAACTTTATATCTATCTATCTATTTATCTATCTATCTATCTATCTATCTATCTATGTATCTATCTATATATATATATATATATCACTTTCTTCTGGACACGATAACTTTCGTAATTCTGCACCAATCTCTTCCAAACTGATACATAAAATCAAAGGGCATGAAATCTCGGTCAAGTTCGTTAATGGGCAAAATCGGACCAAGGGGATGGAAATAGGGAGGGGTTTTGTAAAAACCGAAAACCCCCCATAACTTCTTAATTTTTGAACATATCAAATCAGTTTAAAGTTTTTATTACTTCTAAAAATAGGGCCAAAATTTTATGTATCACAGATTTTTGATAAAGTTAAAAATGGGCTCAAGGGGCGCAAAAAATAGGGTTTTTGGGAGAAAAAAAATCATAACTTCGTCAATTCTCAAGATATCAATTCCAATTAATTTTATTATAAATCTCCTTAATATTATCTACAACTTTCACATTCACAAGTTTTTGATAGGACCAATTCGTACAGCAAAAAAAAAAATGAAAAACGAAAACAAAAAGGGGGTTTGAGGACGTACAAAATCCATAACTCCGTCAATTCAAAAGATATAAAATCCCCATGAATTTATCATATATCTTCTTAATATTGTCTACAACATCTATACAGACAAGTTTTGGATAGGACCAATTCTTACAGCAAAAACAAATTAAAAATACATAGCGGTTGAAGAAAAAAATCATCTAAGTAAGGGTGCATTCAAATCCAAACTGCGTATTTTCTGACTCATTTTGCAATTCATTTTTGCTCTCAAAGGCTTCCAATTGGTACGTTTTCTTACTCAGAAACTATATAATGTACCGTAATGGTCGATTTTTTGATAGAGGCAGAATATATTTTAAAAAATGCTGTTAAAGTGGGCATTTTGAACCGAATTTCCCGAAGCGGATTGTGTTGGAAAAATCATTGCATTAAGGATGCATTCAAATCCAAACTGCTTATTTTCTGACTCATTTTTAAATTCATTTTTGCTCTCAAACGCATTTAATTGGTATATTCGCTCAGGGGCGCGCCGACCTATTGTGCAAAGTGTGCGGCGCACACAGGCGCCAGGATAATAAAGGCGCCAAGCAATTCAAGCGAGGAAGAAATATTTAAAAATACATATTTTTAAATTTTATTAAAATTAATTATTCTTGAAATTTTAATTATATTTTACGGATTTACACCTCAAATAAATTACTTACAATTTATTAAAAGTTATTATTCTTTAAATTAAATGTGATAAATTAATCAATTTCAATCCAGAACGTAAAAATTTAACTTGAAACATTCCCCCCCCCCCCCCCCAAAAAAAGAGGGCATTTTTTAGCATTCTATTTAATGTTAGATTCCACCGAGGACACTATTTCGGATACACTATTTGAAAGTGTTTTATTGAAACAAAAAATAGACAAATACAAAAGCTCGGGGATACGAAGACGGATTTAATTTGCCTGAAAAAAAAAAAAAGAATAAGGAAGAGTTTTAGATTCAAATTTTCGTGCATTTTACGTGCTATATCCAACTGGTAGTCTAAACTGGATAGTGAATGACGTTGTGAGTATTAATCATGAGGCTACTGAGTTTTATTTTTACTATAACTAGGGGATCGTATCAGGGCTTCCCGGGTTACCGAATATATTAAAACTATTTTTTTTTATTGAAAAGTAATATTTTTTTACATGCAATATATTTCTTAGATTGCCCACTAAAAATAAAAAAGAATTTTTCACATGAAAAATATGGATTATACAATCAAATAAATTTTTGAAAATTTTTAAAAGCAATTTTTTCGCATTAGCCGCATGCTAAGAGTTATTAGCTCAAGATTTTGCTGCTTACGCCATCATTATATTTTCTGATAATTTCAGAGCTTTAAGCGCGTAGTTCAATTACATGCGTCTGTTAAATTTATGTTTTATTTGTATTATTTTATTTATTTAATCATAGAGGAAGTTTTACTTTTATTTACGGAATATTAGTCGTAAGAAAATGATGAACTCTTTATGTTGTTTTAAGGGCAAACGGATTAATCATTCTTAATCGAGCTCCACGCGATAGAGATAAATTTAAAAATTAACCTCTCGACCCGCAATCACCCTTTTAAAAAAATTGGTATTTTAATTGGATCATTTTTAAAATCATTTTAACTCAAAACGTGAAGTCACGATTGTCAGCAAAATCATTGCATGTGAACAGCTGTTCACATGCACACAACACATACGTCCAGATTATATTCATTTTTCATCCACCATTTCCGAAATACGTCTATATATGTAATTTGGACGTATACAGCGAGCTAAAATACGTTCAGAATTTGTTGAATGTTTGACATAGACGTAACTACGAAATAACTACAAAATATGGACATCAGTTTAAGAACATAAATTGGATGAAAACGCAACTAATCCAATTTTCGTCAACTCCCAAACTAAACCTTCACCTGTTTGTCCAATTTTGTGTTTTAATAACTTAAACTGGATGAAAACAGTACTAATCTAATTTTCGTTAATTCCGGGACAAAAACCTGACCTCGCCATGTACGGACATAATCTGGACAAAAACTTAACCTATCAACCGCCATCTTAAAATGGCGGCATATACAGACTTAGGCCTAATTGACCGAAACTTGTATTATTTATTTTTGTTTGTTTTATTAATTTTTTATACAGTTTTCAACAAGTAAGGAATTTAATGCATTTATTTTTATCAGAATATCACATTGTGGAGTTACGCTCCACATCAATCAATCAACGTGTGGAAGATTTGTTTATCTCATCGCGGAAATGAAAGCCATGCCGAAATAGTGAAAATGAGTGTGAATGCTGGTAAGTAAATTGACTTTGTTTTCTAGATTTATTGTGTTTGTGTGCATACTTTACGTAAAACATTTCTGTCACGATTCTGTGTTTTGTTATTTATTTAATTTATCAATAGTTTTGACTTTAGTCTGGACTTTTTGATAGGAGAAATCAGCGTTTGATTACGTAAATAAGAATGCTTTGTTTACATGATTTTTCTCGGTCATAATGCAGTTTTATAAAAAGTAAATAAAAATTTATTGGGTTGAAACGAATTTTACATTGATTTAGGGGCATATTAAAAAAAAATAATTCTTTGACAATTAATATATTATGTGTTGCAAGTACGTAATTTCTAAAAACTTCCCATTTGATAGCAACTTCTTTTTTTGACATTTAAATTTATGTGATATCCAGTTCTTACTAAGACACCAGACTTTTTATATTTTAAATTTTCTAGTGCTCTAAGGAAAGATCATTACTCAAATGTTATTCATTCATTATCATATTGTAATGTGAACTTATTTACTTAATACTAATAATTTAAAAAAAAAAAGTCTGAACTATTTTGCTGAACAACATGAATTGTTTTATTATTGTGTGCATGAAAAATGTATGAGGAAAATTTTTACTAGTATGTTCTAGATACAACTGGAGGTTCATTTCACAATTTTTAAAAGGGACAGGATGCGTTTTGTCAATTTTAGAATAAGCAGGGTGCTGCGCCCTTAAATGATGGCCTAAAAGAAACAGTACTACTAATGCTCATATATATGTGTCTCATATGTATCATTATATGCATATTATTTACTTCCTGGATGCCATTTATACATCTTATATCATATTTTTATTATATAGGGCTGAAACTAGGGGGATACAGAGAAGCAGAGGGGGTATATGCTCCGGGTGCCAGAATGAAAGGCGAAGGGGGGCACAAAGTGAAGATTTTGTTTGTCGTTTCATACAAAAATGTATATATCCCCAAAGCAGAATACTTTGCAATGTTCTGCAACGAACTTCATCTGAACAGAAATGTTCTGTGGGAATTTAAAAAAAGAAAGTTGCAGGGAGATTTTCTTAATACATGAAGAAGTGCAATGGCATCTTTTATAGGAATGCAAAATACATTTTGTAAAATGCTGACATACTCAACCGAAAGAAACTATTGGCAAATTTTGTGATTTTACTGTGGTCAAATGATGAATTTCACTGTTTTTTCCGACAATCAATTGATTTTCGCAATATTTCAGAATTTTCCCTCTGTCAACTGGCGGATTTGACGTTTTTTTTCTCGGACCCAATCATCGAATTGTGGGACTTTTTTTCCCCACAACTGGTTGAACAATTTCGAGATATTTTCTACAATTCACTGACAAATTTCGCGTTTTTTAACTGCAACTGGTGGGTGAATTTTGCGATATTTTTCTTTGACCGTTTGGTGAAAATCGTATTTTTTTTCACATAACTGATCCACGAATTTCATGTTTTTTACCAATAACTGATTGGCAAATGTTTCAACTTTTTCCTGCTACAGATTGGAAACAATCATTGTTTTTTTCGTGACTGATCAAAGAATTTTGTGATTTTTCTGACAATTTTTTTTTACACGTGACTGATTCAAATTTCATTATATTTTCTTTTTATCGATTGGCAAATTTTTTCTCTTTTTCTTGCGACTGATTGAATCAACGATTTTCTGATTTGTTTAAAAGATCAACAAAAGGATTTTGCAATTTTTTAGCCGCGACTGATTGGCAAATTTTGCGATATTTACTTTCTACTTATTGGCAAACTTTGTCGGTTTTTTTGCGACCGATTGGCAAAAATTGTGGATTTTTCCATGATTGGTCGATGAATTTCCAATTTTTGACGATTTTCACAGGCCGTTTTCATCACAGATTGGGGAATTTTGAAAAATTTTCCTTGTACCGATAAGCAAATTTTGCAGCAGCTTCTTGCGACCAATTTTAGAAAATCGTACATTTTCTCTGCTACTGATCAACGAATTTTGCAGCTTTTATGACGAGACACTGATGAATTTCACACTAGTTTCTTTCTACTGATTAGCAATTTTTTCCGCTTTTTCTTGCGAACGATTGGTAAAAATCCCGTTTTATTTTTTTTTTTGTGAGTGCAACTGATCGACTAATTTTGCATCCTACCCACGACAGATCAGTGAATTCCGCAACATTTTCTTTCAGTCGATTGGAAAACTTCGTTGCTTTTTTGCGATTCATCGGCCAAATCTCGAGGAGGGGGGGGGGGGGGTGCACGATTGATCAATGACTTTCTGATTTTTCCTGACAATCTGCTTTTTTTTTTTTTTAACCTGTGACCAATTTTTAAATTTCGCAATGTTTTTCTTGAACCAATAGGCAAATTTTTGTGGCTTTTTCTTGAGACCACTTAGAGAAAATCATGAGTTTTTTCTGCTACTGATCTATGAATTTCGCAGTTTCTTCCAACGATCTATTGACGAATTTCGCGATTTTTTAAACCGCGACCGATTTGCAAATTTCACGATTTTTTTTCCTTGTATCATAGGCAAATTTTGAGGCTTTTTCTTGAGATCGATTAGAGAAAATCATGTTTTTTTTTACAGTTTTCTTCCTTGGTGCACTGACAAATTTCACGGTTTTTTATCTGCAACTGATTGGCGAAAATCGTGGATTTTTTTCCTGCAACTGTTTGTTGAATTTTTTGTTTTCCCACAACAGGCTGAAGAATTTCATGATTTGTTCTCCATGATGAACTGACGAATTGCACGAGTTTTGCATGTGACCAGTTGTCATTTCACAATCTTTTTAAATAAACAATTAAAGAATTTTGCTTTTTTTTTTTTTTTTTTTTCCAGCCATTGAGTGCAAATTTCACAATTTTTTCTAAGACTGAATGGTGAATTTTCTTGAAAATGAGGATTTGAAATATTTTGTGATGTACATCACATTTATAAGCATATTCTGCTTTGATGGTATATATATATATGAAATACAAAGAAACTAAAAAAAATAATATAACAGATTCTGTGGTTTTAAAGTAATTTTCTTGAATTTTGACTGCTTCCCTGTTCTTATCATGAATAATTGGTGTGTATAAAACTCTGACTTATAGAAAAATATGTATATATACAACAATTATAGTTTATGTAGATGTCAAGAAAGTTTGAAACATTATAGTGGCCACTAACTTTAAAAAGTGGCTACTAATGAAACTGAGTCTACCGGCCGCTGGCTACTAACTCAATTTCCCAGTTTTCACCTATAATATATTTCCAGAAATGTTTCAGCAGAAGGGAAGGGGGGGGGGGGGGAATTCTCCCCCAGCGCTAATTACTTTTGTTGCAGGTCGGGTTAATTCTGTGTTTGGTTGGGTTCGGGTAACTTGATTTTTCAAAAGTTAGTTCAGTATGTATTATTTCAGATTAAATATATTTATAATAATAAAACTAGATGTTTGTGTATAAGCTGTTTTCTAAAGAGACCGCTGTGTTTCTTCTGTGATCCTTTTATGAAATTCACTTTTTTTTCACGATCTTTTAAAGAAATTTGCGTTTTCTCGTGATCCTTTGAAGAAATTCGTGTTGTTGTTTTTTTTTGCAATCCTTTGACGAAATTAACCTTATTTACGTGGTCCTGTGATGAAATTCAAATTATTTCAATGTTCCTTAGACAAAATTCGCTTTTTCCCACGATCATTTTACTAAATTTGCATTTTTTTTGCGATCCTTCGACTAAACTTTCTTTTCTTCAACGGCCCTTAGACAAAATTTGCATTCTTTCTGTGATCATTTCTCAAAATGTGTTTTATATGCAATTCTTTGACGGCATTTTTTATGCGAGACTTTTGCGAACTTCATGTTTTTTCTGTGATATTTTGACGAAACCGCATTTTTTCTTCAATCATTTGACGAAATTCGTGTTTTTACCACAATCTTTTTACAATATTCGCGTGATTTCTGCGATCCTGTGACGAAATTCGCATTTTTTCTGCGATCATTTTGCAAAATTTGCATTTTTCCCACGATCCTTCAGCTAAATTTGCATTAATGACCCTTAGACGAAATTCACGTTCTTTCCGCGATCATTCCATGAAAATTGCATTTTTTACGCAATTCTTTGATGAAATTGGCATTTTTTATTAGTCTTTTAGGAAATTCGCACTTTTTCCGTGATCCTTTGACGAACTGTGCTTTTTTTCTGTGATCGTTTGAAGTAATTTGTGTTTTTACTGCGATTTTATGACGAAATTTGCGTTTTACCGCAATCCTTTGATGAAATTCGTGCTTTTCCTAGATCCTTTTCAAAATTCGTGTTTTTCTGCGATCCTTTGACGAAATCCGCATTTTTTATGTGATCCTTTGATGAATTCAGCGATTAATCGAGATTAATTGACAAAATCCGTGTTTTTTTTTGCAATTATTTGATGAAATCTGCATTTTTCTGAGATAATTTAACGAAATTTGCATTTCATGAAATTGCCCCTTTTTACGCAATTTTTTGAAGAAATTTGCATTTTTTTTTTTTTTTGCAATCATTTGACAAAATTTGTTATTTTTCTGCGATTCTTTGTTGAAATTCACATTTTACTGCGATCCTTTGCCAAAATCTACGTTTTCCCGCTGTGGTTTGCAGCACTCTGTGTTTTTCCGCGGTCATATGCCGAAATCTGCGTTTTTTTGCGATCCTTTGACGAAATCCGCATTTTTTATGTGATCCTTTGATGAATTCAGCGATTAATCGAGATTAATTGACAAAATCCGTGGTTTTTTTTGCAATTATTTGATGAAATCTGCATTTTTCTGAGATAATTTAACGAAATTTGCATTTCATGAAATTGCCCCTTTTTACACAATTTTTTGAAGAAATTTGCATTTTTTTTTTTTTTTGCAATCATTTGACAAAATTTGTTATTTTTCTGCGATTCTTTGTTGAAATTCACATTTTACTGCGATCCTTTGCCAAAATCTACGTTTTCCCGCTGTGGTTTGCAGCACTCTGTGTTTTTCCGCGGTCATATGCCGAAATCTGCGTTTTTTCCGCAATCCGAAATTTGCTTTTTTCCCAGCAATCCTTTGGCGAAATTGGCGATTTTTTCTGCGAATGATTGACGAGAAAGGCTTTATTTTGCAATCAGTTGTCATAATTCACTATATTTTTCAGGGATTTCTTTTTTATTTCTGAATGTTCGGGCCGATAACCGTTTTTTTTTTTAATTTTCAGAAAATTCAGAGACGAACTGTCCCTGCCATAGACCCGTTCTCACTTAGCGAATTCTGTTTGGCTTTTCATAAAAATATCGCTTTCCCCTCTTTTTTTTTCTTTCCCGCTGTGTATTATATGTTTTTAGTCTGAAGAAGCCCTAAAACGTCTGCGACGCTCGTCGCGGTGTCGCGCACATTCTGCCACAGGGTTGGTGATTCATTCTCGGGGGACATTATGTTTAACCCAAAAGTATAAAAAAATTAAATCAAGAAAAATAGATGTTTACTTTTGAATAACATAATTTTGTTATTTTCTATTTTTGTGTAATAATGTAACATTATGTTATGAAGCATTATAAGCCTTTAATGCAATTAAAAGAAAATTTTAATATATATATTTTTTTAAACAACATTATCATTATTAGGTATCATTATTAGTAATTAAATAAGCAATCAAGTAATTAAGTAAAGTTATGTCACTCATGCATTTTGCAGATAATTTATTTCAATATTTTCATAACCCCTTTCTAAAGAGTATTAAATTCATGAATCAAGTTACATATGATTGTTATTATATAACAAGAGTAAGTGGTGGCATCTGTTGGTGTTGATTCTAGTAAAAAAATGTCATCAGGTGGTAATTTTTAAAAAAGGCCATACTGTTTTCAAAAAGGCACTCTTATAGCTCGTCAAAAAGAAAAAAAAAATTGAACTGGTTTAAAGTTACCTTTTATCAGTAGAATTTTGTGATATTTTTCAGTGACCGATTGAATTTTGTGATCCCTCCCCTTACTCCCTGATCAACTGACGAATTTTGTGATTTTCCCCACGACCTATCGAGCAATCTCTCATTTTTTTTTCTACAAATAACTGATGAATTTTCAGGGGTCGATGCAGACTTTTATTCTTGGGGCCCATTTTGTGTAAAGTAGAAGTTATTTTTGTGAAAAATAACATTTTGTAACGAAAGTTGAAATCCAGTTCTAAAATTCGAACCCAGAATTTATGAACAAAAACATACTTTAAATCCCTTTGCTAAAGTTTTTGTTTTTCGTGACGTGGTTTATTTACAAATTACACATTTTAAAACAGTTTTTATGAAAAAGAATGTTACATAGTATACGTATGTCACATACTATTTTATTAAAAGGAATTTTGTGAAGGGGCCTGTTTTATTAAGTTTATTTTTGTGAAGGGGCCCATTTTATTAAATTTATTTTTGTGAAGGGGCCCTAAATAGGCCCCCAAATTTTGTCTGGATCGACCCCCGGTTTTTCAATATTTCTAACGATAGACTGATGAATTTCATGATTTTTTTCCTGTGACAGATTGGCAAATTTTGCAATATTTTAAAGCAACCAACTGAAGTATTTTTCAATTTTTTTCTGAGGATCGACTGGCAAATCTGTGATTTTTTCTGACCAGTAAATGACAATTTTCGCTTTTTTTTTTTTGCAACCAATTGATGAATTTCACAATATTTTATCTCTACCAGTTGTCAAATTTTGCATTTTTTTTTATTTCCTCATGACCGATTGGCAGGGTTGCAAAAAACCCGGGTTTTTTATAAAAAACCCAACCCAACTGGGTTTTATTGGGTTTTTTAGGGTTTTATTCAATTTCTTGTTTTTTTAAGAAGTGGGGGTAGGGGGGGTCCCTTATTTTTTATAAGAAATCTTATTATATTTTTATTGATTAATTTAATATACAAGTAATTTTAATTGAAATATAAATAAATCAGTGTAAAAGTCTGGAAAAAAGCTTTTACTTCTGACATCATATAATATTATGTAATAACCACATATTTACAAGTTACTTTAATAGCTTACGTTTTATCTGTATTTCTCACTAAGAACACATTTTTGAAACAAATCTTTAATCTTTTATTATTTATTAATCAAATAATGCTTTATAATATTTTCAACTATGTTTCATTGTATTTTGAAAATATCCAACACTGTTTATTTTTATCAACAAGCATGCATCTATATGTAATAGGAAATGATATTTAACCCCCCCCCCCCCCCAAAAAAACCCCCCAGGTTTAAGCAAACAAACAAACAAAAACCGGTTTATTTGGGTTTTTAACCCCCCCCCCCCCTTTTTTTTTTTTTTTTTTTTTTGCCAATCCTGGCCAAAAGTGAATAAGTTAAATTTGTATCCAGTTGGGAATTTATGTTATGAAGTTTTATATTGTTAAATCTTGATAAAAGACCTTGTCATTTTTTAGCTAATGCGAAAATGTTGTGATTAGCTCTGTATATTGATTTTGGCTTCTTTTTTTCATAATATTAACAGGCTTTTTTAAAAAAAAAGACTTTTTTTAAAAGCACATTATTTCATTTTGACTTTGTCAGATTTGGATTTGGCAGTACACCTATACAATAAGTTTTAATAGGACAGTGTAACTCTTGAAACACAAATGTTAAAAAACTAATATAAAAGTTACTGAATATTAAGTAATATTATCATGAATTGTAAAAAACCCAATAAAACCCGCTTTAACTTGGGTTTTTTAGAGTGGGTTTTACCCAAAAAAACCTGGGTGGGTTTTTTTGGGTAGGTGGGTTTTTTGCAACCCTGCCGATTGGTGAAATTCGCAGTTTTTTTTTCATTTTTGCAGAATTTTGCAGATCTTTCTTGCGACTAATCCACAAATTTCATGATTTTCTTTTACATGAACAGTTGGTGAATTTCTGAATTTTTCCCTTTGACTTAGTACTGGCAAAACTATCAAGGTTTTTTTTTTTTTTTATGCGATAGATCTATGGATGAGTATCTTGATTTTTGTTTCATGCATCTGATATATTTCACGTTACTTCCCTGCAACCAAATAATTAAATTAATATTTCTTATAATCAATAGATATAAAATAATTAAAATGGGCCACTAGGTGCATAAAGGGCTGCCGACCCCTGCCAAATTGGCCTAGAGTCAACACAATCATTACATTACTGAGTAGCTTTATGTTCTTTTATAGTAGAATGCACATAAAACATTGGTTGTGGAAAGCACATTTATCCGTTGCTAATTTCTTTTGTGAACAAGACAATCGAGAATCGATCAATACTTGATTCTCGATCAGAGAAGAAAAAATGGTGAATTAGACAAATTAATCTAATGTTGTTATTTTTTTATGTGTGTGTGTATGAGTTAAAGTAATCACAATATTTGCAAAATTCATGCATTTTAAAATTGCTTTAAAATAAGATTATACTGGATCCACTCATTTTTTTTCCGCCTTTTTCTCCCAGTAGATACAAGCTTCTTGTCTTTGGAAAAACAACTGTTTTGTAGATAGATATCATTATTGATTGAATAAAAGTTGGACTCAGCAGGACTCAACTCTTTTCAAGCATGATTTAACTTTGAGTAAGGTAAATTTTCAGTTAAAGTCCACAAATGCTGTTATTAAATAAAATTTTCAATTTATATGTCTGTGGGTATTTGATTTTACAATTGTCAGCTTGCATAAAAAATGAATAATGTGGTACTTTTATGTTAGTCAGGTGCAAATTATGTTAACAGAATTTTTTTTTTCTTTGCCAGTAGCAACTTTTTTTTCCACATAGTAAATATTAGAAACAACGATTAGAAATTGAAATAAAATGGTTTGGTTTGTGTTATTGTTTCTTATTAAATCTTTTTACTTCAACTGTAATGATGAGTGAAAAAAAATCTTTTGTTTTATTTTATTTATTATTTACAACTCTATTTACAACTATTTTTTTCTATCTCTAATCTCTTTTCTTATATTCTGTTACTATATAACACCATATGTGTGTGAATGTGTCTATCTATCTATCTACTATCAATTCTAATGTGATATTATGTTTAAATTTTTTGATTGAGATACTTAAAGAAAGGGCTATTTAAATTCAAATTATTCAATTTTGTGGCGGGCAGCATCACCCGCTTACAGCACAGTGTATAATCTCAATTTCGGAAAACATATATAATTTATAACTCATAAAAATTTCTGTTTGGAGAATAAACAGTATATTTTTTTAAGGTTAAATTGAAATATATTGGAAGGTAGTATATATATATATTAAAAAAAAAAAAAAAAAAAAAAAATGCAAGCATTTCCATTTTTAAATAATATTTTATGTAGTCCTTGGATACGTAAATTTAAAAACATAAAACAATTTTACATGCCTGGGGGTTGGGATTTCAGCAGGTGTAGCGTGCCTGAATTTTAAGGTTTAGCCCACAAACTAATAAAAATGTTGATATTAAAATTAATTGTTTAAAATTGTGAGAGTGAATAGTTAAATGTAATGCAATTATAAATAATAGTTCAGGGATGGCAAACCTTTTCACATTCGCATGCCAACGGTTTCCAAAAATATATTTTATGTAACTGTAATGTGCCACCCCCCCCCCCCCCCCCCTCCCTGCCTTATCTAAAAATAATCAATAAACAGTAATGAATCAAAGAACTTGTAATTAGGGATGGGACAAATAGTGATTTGGCCAAATAACCAAATATTCGGCAGTCGAATACAAAGTTTTTTTTCCAATAAAGAAAATAACTTTCGGTTATATATGCATACATAGTTTAAAATTTTAAAATGGAAAAAGTATTAAAAACAAATTTATGTTCTATTTAATAATCTGTTTAAATTTCTTTATTACTTGATTTAGGGTGAAACCCCCAGTAACTGACACATTAAAAATTAGTGTTCAAATCACTATTACAAAATTTTAAATCCATTCTACACTTTTTTTTTTTTTTTTGAATGGGTGGTAGAGATACATTTAAAAATTACTGTTGACAAAATTTTGAAAAATTATATATTGTATTATTAAAAATAAATGTTTTTCATAAATATGGTGAATAACTTCAGTAACTGACACAACCCCATTTTGAAAAACCAATAACTGACACAAAATGAACCAGTGTTTCACACTTTACTTGCGACGAAAAAAAAAAAATTATGCTTTAAAAATACTTTAAATATTTATTATAAAAACAAATTACTTAAACCTTATTTATGTATGATACGATACTATAGATGTGTCTCTCTTTTCATGTTTTAAATTATTAATAATGCAAGTATTCAATAACTGACATTTATGAACCAGTAAACTGACAAATGGTGTTAGGCTCTGATAGGACAACTTAAAATGTAATGGTGTTGATTACAAGATAAATTTATTTATTTTATTTTATTTATTTATTTATTTATATATATATTTTTTTAAGCAGTTCAAAAAGATTTCAACTTTCTTTAATATTACCATTAATTAACTCCTCTGTCAGAGACTGGTGAAAAGAAATTAATTCACTCACCGGCCTTCCCAGTTCAGAGGTGAAATGTTCCAATGCCGCAGAATTGCCGTTCATAGTAGCATAAATAACCAGCAAACATGCAACACAATTTACTTTTGCATTCATAGAGACCACTACCAGTGGAAAATTGGATAACCAAATTTAAGTAAATTTGAATTTTTTGTTTTTATTATGGATTTTAGTTACATCACAAATTGTGATGCAATACCCTATATATCCAACCCTAATTATAACATCCTCTATTAATTTTGTAATGAGTTCCTCTGAATTGCACTAGTTATAAAGCTTGACATATTAAAAAAAACATAATTTGCAAAACAACAACAACAACAAAAAAAAAAACCCTCATTTCATGCATTGTATAGTCCCAAGAAGTGATAGATATTAGAATTTTTCTTCAGCTGCTTCTACAGTAAATGTTAAAGTTTTGCAACAAATACGTTTAAACCAATTGATCTTAAAGAAATAAAAATAAAATTCGAACAATATGATACTTAAACTAATCTAAAAACTTACATTCCATTCGAATGAAATGGAAATAAAGCTGAAACTTTTTTAAAGGTTTGCATTTTCCATGTATCTTTGTAATTTAAGTTTTTAGGGTAGTTCAAGTATCCTATTGTTCGAATTTTATTTTTAAAGATTCATTTGGTTTAAACATATTTTTTGCAAGACTTTAACATTAACTGTAGAAGCAGCTGAAGAAAAATTATAATACAGGACTCCCTCAAATCTGCAACCGCCTAAAATCTGCACATCATCGCAGATGTAAACAATGAAAATTTCCGTTAAGCTGTAGAGGCAAAGTAACAGGATTTTTTAGTTTTATATCATTTCGTATGTATTTTAATATGCAATTCTCGATAATATGATGAGACTAAACTCGTTGTTTTTCATGAAGGAAATATAAATTTATCACTGAAAAAAAAAAAGGATATTGTTGATATCACTGCTAATCAGCCTTTTTACCAAATATATATATGTATTAATCAATTTTTTTTCTATAGTTATTAACACTGGCAAACCTGAAATAAATCTTCCTTACTTTTTGATTTTGATGTTAATTAATAGGGTGGTACCTTTATGAGGGAAGTGTCATTGAATGATTCAAGGAAAATGTATCTCATTTTTATTATGCAATTTTAATTATACATTATTAATTACTATTTATTTGACCTTTACTTTTAATAATTTAATCATTTTTTAAATTATCTTATTTTTTATTATTTTAGTTTATTACTTAATTATTTTAATATTTTGCTGTATTGCAAACATTCATTATACATTTGATTGCATTATTACATTCAAATTATTGTCTAAAAAATGTAAACAAACCAGAAATCCACAAAATTCTAAAATCTACACAACCTTTGGTCCCAAGCTGTGCGGATTTGAGCGAATCTGCTGTATCTATCCCTTCTCGAGCATAAACAATGTGTAAAATAATTTTTTTTTCTGTTCTGTAAATTATGTTTTTGTTTAATGATCTATATGACTGATATATGATATAAATATTACTTATATGGCTCATATATGAGCATTTGGCTTATACATATTGTGCATGATGTTTGTATGATGTATATACAGTCGGACCTCGATATCTCGAACCTCCTTATCTCGAAACCCTCAATATCTCAAAAAAAGAAATTTCCCCTGCATTTTCATCAAAATTCTTATGTATTTTCCATATTTATCTCGAAAAATATTTTTCAAAACCCTTGATATGTCGAAATTTTTTCCACAGAAATTAGTTCGACTTTTTACTTTTGGCTATTGTCAGCTGTAGAATTTGATCTGGATGCTGGTTTCACATTCTTTTATCGCTTTGTTGATACAAAGAACTTAAAGTGTAAGAATGGAAGGCATTTGAAACTGAAAAAGGGACAACACAGGGCTCCCACTCAGTCCGTTTTTCGAACACCACTTTTATTTAAAGAAAAATATTCTTTATAAATTTCGCAGCAACCTACCGGGAAGTGCGTTTTTCTTGTAATTGTTGCAGAAACCCTCCACGAATTTCTTTCTAAAAAATTATTAGTTTTCAAAAAATGGACCAGTGAGAGGCCTGGACAACATCGTTTTTTGGAAACTTTGCTGTGAAAGGGCATCAGGTTTTTTAGCTACCTGTGAAGAGTGGCTTTCAGAACTTCCTTTTCTTTTAAAGGACTATAAAGCAGATGATGTGTTTTTAACGCAGATGAAAGTGTATTATTGTACCAATGTTTTCCCAACAAAACGGCTGCATTTAAAGGTGAAGAAATCTGACATGGAAAACAGTAAACTTCGTGTAGCTGTGCTTTTGGCAGCAAATCAAAGTGGTAAAGGAAAGCTTCCTTCTCTTATGATAGGACGATCTAAAATCCAAGGTGCTTTGCTAAAATTAAGTAATTTCTAATGCTGTACAGATCAAATACAGTCCACTCCCTCTAATCCGCAACTCTATAATCCGCACTATATTTCAGATGTAAACAGACATGTAAACAAAGAGTTGAAATCTTTTTTAAGCAAGATAATTCACATTTTGACTGTAATAAATATTGACTAATCTGATGAATTTATTAAGAATTTTAATTAATTTTAAATGCACTAAAATTTTTTAATGCATTTCTGCATTAGTTTGAAAGAAATATTCTGTGCATCTTATAAATAACTATTAGACTGCTATATTCTGAATGCATTTGTTGACTATATAAAAGGTAAAATTACTTTCAAAGATGGGTTAGCTCTTTTGGATAAATGTTGTGAAGAATCCAATGGGATTCACAAAAAAGGTCCCATATATTTTCAAATGAGAACTCTAGATAGGAAAAGCAATGTATAAGCATAACAGCTCAAAATATTTCTAAGTCTCAAGGTTCTGCCGGAAATGATAAAAAGAATCAATCCATCTAAACCAATCTTAAAGGTTGACGGAAAAGTAGAACGGCATGAAAAAAATAGGAGTTATGGAATTCCTTTTAAGTAGCAACTTTGCCGATATTTTCCCAGGACAATTTAAAAATGAAACTAGATGCGAAATTTTCTCACGCTAGCAGAGAGGGTCTCTCTTGACCAATGATATCGAAGTTTGTTAGTGATATCATTCAACCTAGGCTCTGAGTGGGACGACAGATAGCCTTTGTTTTAGGAAGGTGAATTTGAACGAACAGAGAAAGGAGGGAGATGCGTTTTTGAATCCCAAGGAGAGAGCTGCTCTCTGAGTTGGGAGTTGAGTTTTCGGATAGATCCGAAGGGATAGAGGAACCTGCCGTTTCGGGCTGGGTAAGATTTCTCCAGTGGAAACCGTGAGATATTGTGTAGTTGACAACGGACTGGTATACGCCAGAAAACAGAGGCAGCTGTTTCTTACCAGACTATCGTGACAAGATTTTGGATTTGTATCGAGAAAGAAGCTAATAGAATTTTAAGGTTAATCTTATACACTGAACATTAAGTCTTTAATGAACATTGTCATCAGCTGAAAGTACCCAAAAATATAAAGTAGTTGTAATCACAAGTATTTAATCAAGAAATATTCATTTATCTTATGCATTTAAATAAATTGTTTGATTTAATTATTACTTGGGCCTCCGCTTGACTGAAGTTCCACGCTACCACTTCCACATGTTAGTCGAAGGTTTTACAACTTGGTGGCAGAAGGTGGTATGCACAGCAAGGACTCTGAACATTAAAAGACTAGCTTAAGAGAAAGAGCTCCAGACACAAGACCGTGTGTAGAAAAAAAGCGACACCAGTATCGTGCCGGACAGTTCCTCTAAGAAAGAGCTCCAGATGCAAGACCGTATGCATAGGAAAACGACACCAGTATAGTGCCGGACAGTTCCCCTAAGAAAGTGCTCCAGACGCAAGACTGTGCGTAGAGAAAAGTGACACCAGTATCGTGCCGGACAGTTCCCCAAAAAGGTGCTTTAGACGACATCCAGATGCAAGACTGTGTGCAGTGAAAGGAGACTAAAGTGCAGTGCAGTGCCGTGCAGTACAGTTCCCGAGAGAAAATGCCCCAGCAAAACAAAAGGTAAGCTCATTATTTTGAGTGGCTCTTAAATTATTAATTAATTGAAATGTTGATAAGAAATTAATATTTTAAAGGAAAACTTTTGTTTTGAGGTAAATGAAAATTTTAAAATTGAAAAATTGGTTAGTTAAAATAGAAAATTATTAACTTATTAATTAATTATAGCACAAGGAAGCTGATACCCTTTGTCATTGGCTTTAAATTTTGAAATTTTTTTTTAAATTAAGAATACAGAAAACTAGAATCAAACTAGATTCTTAAAGAAAAAAAAAAAAAAAAAGAAATTAGATGTCATGTAAGAAAAGTACCATTGTGAGGAAAGTTTGCTTGAAAAATATTTTAGAATCAATTTGGATTATTTAATGATTGATTTTCCTAAATGTATACTTATATTCAAAATAGAAAAAGCATATGAAAAGGTTGCAAGGAGTGTTCAATTCTGAGTAAAATAGGGAAAATTGTTTACCTATAGCATTTGGAAATATTTTTTTATGTTCTATATTTTGTGTGTGTAGGGAATTTAAAAAGTGGGAAAATTATACTTCTTTTTCGAAACTAACACTAAAACGTAGAATGTCTGAAATTTATTATAGTATTGCTAATTTATTTATGTATATTGTGAATACGTTTGAAAACATTTTATAACGGTAGATAAGGTTAGAATATTCTCGGTGAAGTGTCAAATTCACATCTTCTGAGGTAGTTGAAAAAAAAATATATATAAATAAATATATGAAGAGGGAAATCGTTAGGTTATCTTTGTAGTATCGGTAGGAATATAAAATCGATAGATAATGGCGAAAATAACGGCATTGAAATATTGCCGAAAGGCTGATCTGCAAAATTTAGCAGAGGTATTAGGAGTTCAGATAGAAGAAAGTGACATAATCGCGACGATTATCCAAAAGATAGAGGGCGCGGACGATTATGATGCCGACTTTGCATTAACGCAAGTGGGATATATAGTGAAAGATAGGGAAGATCTACTTCTTTTAGAAAGAGAGAAAAAAGAAAAAGAAGAGAAAGAAAAAGAGAGAAATTTTCAATTAGAGCAATTAAAATTAACGCAAAATACAGGGAGGCGTAACTCGATTTCCAGTAACGGATCGGAAAGACCTAAATTAGCGCTAAAAACTATAATGCATCGTTTTGATCCAGAGCGTTCGGACATAACTCTATTTTTAAACTTGTTTGAACGACAGGCATTAAGGTCTGGGATAGAAAATGAGGATCTGGTCACGCATTTATTAGCTTTGTTGCCCGTACAGATAGCTGAATTGATCTTGCGCGAACCGACAGACCGAGTTGACAACTTTCAGCATGTGAAGTCAATCCTGTTAGCTCGTTTTAGATTGAGTGGCGAGGCTTATAGACAAAAATTAGATAAACATTTGCGAGACCAGAATAGCCCGTGGAAAGACCTCATTTTTGAACTAAATAGCTTTCTAGAAGGGTGGTTAAATGATCTTGAGGTTACTAATTTTAAAGAGTTAAAAGATTTGCTAATCACCGAACAGATTAAGAGGCGTGCTCCAGCAGAATTAAGGGAGCACTTTATAGATTCGTGGGCCAAATATAAAGATCCAGGAACACTAGCTAAGGATCTGGATGAATACGAAACTATAAAAGGGGCGTCAAAAAAATCGTGGAACAAAAAGCTAAAATTCGAAGAAAATTCGCGGGATGAGAAAATGGAAAATGAAGACGAAACGAGAGGGGGGCATTCCGAAACCAGAACTAACTGGAGAGAACGAAATATAGAGAAAGAAAGGGAAAAAATCTTTGAGCGCAAAAGGGCTATTAGGTGTTTCATTTGCTCGAGCCCAAACCATTTGAAGGTTAATTGTCCCGAAAACAAAAGAAACGGAGAGCAAATTACCAGCGTTCATCATATTAGCGGAAGTACAAATTTTGAAGAAAGTTTTAAGCCTTATCTAAGCCGCGCGCTAATCAACGGAAGGGAATGCACAACATTAAGAGATAGTGGAAGTCAATATGATGTAATTTCGAGGAGATTTATTAAACGCAATCAATTAGACGGTGGCACCATTCGAGTTAGACAGCCGTTAATGAACAATACTCGTCGCTTACCGACCGCCGAAGTTGTTTTAAAAATTGAAGGACTCGGGAGACTAAAAACAAAAGCTATCGTGACGGACAGAAAGACGAATTTGTCTTACTATATTTTGGGTAACAAAACTCAAAAATTAATTGATGATATTAAAAGGAAAAAAATGCAGATTTCAGATGCAGTGGTCATCCATAACATAGCGAAAGCGAAAAACGAAAACGGGAATCCATCCCGAAGGGAAGAGAATAAGATAAGAGAGGATTACTCAAAATTGACGAGCGTGAACTTGGGAGAAAAAAAGGAAATGGGAGGTACCCGGTCAAAAACGAGATATGAGAATTGGGAGGGAAGGAAGGATAATACTGTATCACCCACGAAAAAGGAAGATCAGGTTTTTAGGATCGAATAAAAGAAAAAAGAAAGATGTCAAAGGGGATCATGAGATGGGTTGCCCCATACGAGAAGTCAAACTGAAAAAGGGGTTAGAAAAATCGCATCATGAGTGTGAGGATTTAACACAAGCAAATAGGGCGTGTCAAAGTATAGATAGATCGGATAATCAAAGGGATACGTCGGTGAAAATAACACTGAGAAGGAACAAAAGAGAATTTTGGTTTAGAAATAACGAGAACAAAAAGTATCTCAGGTCAGAAAATCTAGTAAAGGATTTGGACGGGAATAAAGAGCGCGAAAGGGTTACGAGACGGATTAGTCGGAGGACGGGCGACTCTAAAATGTACCCGGCTTATTGTGTGGCGAGCGCCACAGGTAGACACGAAAAGTTGCAAAATTATCGTGTAAATAGACAAAAACCACAAGAAAAAAACGCGGAGAAAATAAATAGGTTGACAAGCGAGGATTCACGTCCGAGACACTATCCTAAATATAGAAATAGGCCTTCACATGACAGGCTCTAGCAGTTAGAAATTTAGCGCCGGATCAAGTGAGTCGAATTCGATTTAACTAAGTGTACATAAGTGAGTCGAATTCGATTTAACTAGGTGTACATATTAAATTTATCTTATTTTGTGTAAATGTCATAGTGTAAAATTTTAAATGTGTTTTGTCTTTTAAAAGTGAAATTTCATAATCAAAGGTACTCAGCATTAGTAAGTTAAATGTAAATTGTATGAAAAGTTTTTTGTGAAAAAGGTGAGTGAGATATATAAAGGAGGGCCACTCTAATATATGAGCTAACCTTTTCTTTGCAGATATTACGTCTTGCAGCCGAAATATCATTTAAAGGCGGGGGGTATTGTGAAGAATCCAATGGGATTCACAAAAAAGGTCCCATATATTTTCAAATGAGAACTCTAGATAGGAAAAGCAATGTATAAGCATAACAGCTCAAAATATTTCTAAGTCTCAAGGTTCTGCCGGAAATGATAAAAAGAATCAATCCATCTAAACCAATCTTAAAGGTTGACGGAAAAGTAGAACGGCATGAAAAAAATAGGAGTTATGGAATTCCTTTTAAGTAGCAACTTTGCCGATATTTTCCCAGGACAATTTAAAAATGAAACTAGATGCGAAATTTTCTCACGCTAGCAGAGAGGGTCTCTCTTGACCAATGATATCGAAGTTTGTTAGTGATATCATTCAACCTAGGCTCTGAGTGGGACGACAGATAGCCTTTGTTTTAGGAAGGTGAATTTGAACGAACAGAGAAAGGAGGGAGATGCGTTTTTGAATCCCAAGGAGAGAGCTGCTCTCTGAGTTGGGAGTTGAGTTTTCGGATAGATCCGAAGGGATAGAGGAACCTGCCGTTTCGGGCTGGGTAAGATTTCTCCAGTGGAAACCGTGAGATATTGTGTAGTTGACAACGGACTGGTATACGCCAGAAAACAGAGGCAGCTGTTTCTTACCAGACTATCGTGACAAGATTTTGGATTTGTATCGAGAAAGAAGCTAATAGAATTTTAAGGTTAATCTTATACACTGAACATTAAGTCTTTAATGAACATTGTCATCAGCTGAAAGTACCCAAAAATATAAAGTAGTTGTAATCACAAGTATTTAATCAAGAAATATTCATTTATCTTATGCATTTAAATAAATTGTTTGATTTAATTATTACTTGGGCCTCCGCTTGACTGAAGTTCCACGCTACCACTTCCACATGTTAGTCGAAGGTTTTACAATGTCTTAATCTTTTAGAAAAACAAACTTTTGTTATTTATCAAGAAATCCCGACTCTTGTAAAAGGCTTCAAGATTAAATTGCAGAATGCAGAGTATAAATTAAAAGCTATAAAGCAAACCATTATCACTGCAATGTTTGAGATCTAAAAATAAGTAGAAATGTTTCTATTAATTGTGCATTAATATATATTAGTTAAATGTATTTCTAATATTGGGTATAGTTCATATATATATGGTATATATATATAAAAGCAGTTTCATTTATTTCTGTGTTATTTATTTACAATGTGGTTACTATATTTGTTGATAAATTCCAAATATTAGAATGTAAACAAAAAAATGATCTATAATCCGCAAAATTCTATAATTCGCAAAACTCTTGGTCCCAACCTGTGCGGATTAGAGGGAGTGTACTGTATAACGTCTTGTATGGCAAACGCAATTTTTGCTGATTGGCTGACAGGAATCCGTAAAACAATGGCTAAAAGTAAAATACGCATTCTCCTATTCATAGACAATTGTAAAGACCATTCTAATCTTCCAACGCTAAAAAATATCACTTAAATTTTTGCTGCCAAACAAGATTTCGAAGCTTCAACCAATCAACCAGGAGATAATCCTTAGCTTCAAAGTTGCTTATCGAGCTCAAATTGTGAGAAACTTCTGAATAATATCGGTGAAGGTAAACCTTCTAGCGCACCTATCACCATCTTAGAGTCAATGCGAATGGCTCACTATGCATGGAAAAATGTTACAGAAACAACAATAAGAAATTGTTTCATAATAGCAGAATTTTTAGAATATGTAACTTTCAGTGAAACTGAGGAAGTTGATTCCATTAAGCAAGCAACTGAAGAAAGAGAACTGAATCCAGAACAGTGGGAATCGATAAAAAAAGAGTGTCACACTGAGATTTCATTCGAAGAATTCTTGAATGTAGACAATGAGCTTGAAACATGCGACACTATGACGGATGAGGAGATTGTTTCGAGTATTAATGCAGAAATTTCTGATGAAGAAATTAAAAGACTTACATGATCAACAACAGCATGAAAAAATTACAGTGAAAGAAGCTGAGACGGAAGTTTAATTGCTGCAGAGATTTCTTGAATCAAATGAAAATATCAGAACATCAGCATTTGGTACCATTGCTATGTGAGAGGAGACTGTGCGATTGCAAAAAGATTCTGCGAGACGGCAGACTTCAATTAAGAACTTTTTCTTCCGAAACAACAGCTTGCGTTTCTTAATGACAAATTGGATATTATTTAATCGAAACAAGTTTGTGTGTAACACAATTTTGAAATTATTAAGGCTTTGAGAAGTGTAATTTGTTAATTATTAATAGATTATGTGTCGTTTTTGATGAATCCTGTTTTTTACAGCAAAAAGCAGTTTGTGAGATTAAATTTTGTCAAAACCTTGATAACCCGAAACCTCTATATCTCGAATTATTTTCAGTTCCCCACAGATTCGAGATATCGAGGTTGTACTGTATAAGCTTGGTGTTGATCTTTTGCAAATTTGAAACTGCTACCTTGACATAATTGTAAATGAGGAAGCTGCTATAACGAGAAAGCACCAAATTTTGATTTTTCTTTTCTTATCCTTACTTTATATAAATATAGATCTTTAAATACTCAAAATAAAGGACACAATTGAACATTATAAAGTACTTTTTTATATATTTTGTAAACATTGCATCAGTAGTTGTTTGTTTAAAAAATAATAATAAAAATTTGATAAATAGATTAAATTAAACACCGGCTAGTAATTTTTAAAAATATATAAAGGTTTTTTTTATATCATTCAAAGCTGGATGAAAAAACTTCATTTTATTATGAAATAATACAAGATGTCTGATGATGCTATCTATCTGTAAGCAAAAATTAAAACTAAAATTAAATTATTTTTAATTTGCATCTAACGTTATGAATTATTGATATGTGCTATTTAATGAATTATTATTCTTTTTATTTATAGGCTTTGAAGCTGCTGTCTGTTAAATATACTGAAAATAAGTCTGAGAAGCATTAACGTAGAACAGAGTTTTCCCCAAACAGTTTCCGCAGGATCATCCTGCCTACTTTATAGTAATGAAATATAGCACCCTTTTTGCCTTTCTGTGAAAAATATATTTTATATATGAATTGTAAAAAGAAAATATTGTTGTCAACAAGAGCCAAATTGGAAAATAAATAAATAAAACTTCATTTTTGAAAATATTTCTTGCATCTTTATTGTATATTCTTTTATAACAATGATAATATATGTACACTGTTCACTAAAGATTTTGAATAATTTTAAACTAAAAGTTTGTACATAATTTTTAACCATATTTTATGCATGAAAATATTTGATAAATTTCATTTTTTATGCTCAAGCAATGTTTTAAATAAACTTTGATTTCAAAACATTACTTAAATACACTGAATGTATTGTTTTTGTTATTTTATAATGTACTACAAATAATCAGGTTAATCTGAAATATATTTGATAATTTACATATTTAATTGTACAAAATGTAAATTCATTTATAAATAATTATTCAGTATTTAATTGGATGATATTTAATTAAAAGCACAGATTAATTTTTTAAGACTTAGTTTGGTGATAACCTAAATAAAAATCAGTATTTTAATGAATAAGTTTTGATCATATACTAAATTTTGTACTCTTACTCATATTGTATTCTGGCATGTAACACATACATATACTTTTAGATTTAATTTTTGTATTTTTTATTATAATTGCCATATGTTGTGCAGATTGTTCGCAAAAACTTTCATGAGATACATAGTGAAAAATAAGATTTAAATTATTTTAAAGTACAATACTATTATTTTTCATATACTCTAATAGCAACATTTTTTAAACATAAATTGTATGTTTATTAAATCAAAAATCTTAGTTCTTATGATCATATTTTTTATAATTGATTTTTAAAATTGATTCATAATATGCACCTATAAATTTTGATAATTTTTCTTCTATCAAAAATTATTGTTACATACCAGAATATACAGTATGTATTTTTACATTAATCAGTGAAAAGTCAATTACTAAAATAAATAAAATGGAACTATTTTTAATAATCCATGCATGAGTAATGGAAAGTTAATCTTGCAGTCTAGGGATATTTTTTTTTTTTTACATATTATGATGGAGCAGTAGGGAGTAGGTCTGCTTATGAAAAACAAAGTTCACGCTCGTACTACATTTTAAATTTCTTTAATGATATTTCAAAATAATGTTTGTTATTATTATTAAAAATGTAAAATATTTTTTTTTGCACACCTGGCAACAAATGCAAATTTCAGTGTGTAAAATTTTATTCACAATACATAAAAGTTGTTAGGGAATATCACATTTTCTTCCATGAATTAGCAGCATTTGAAAAACTCAAAATTTTCAATTTCTTTGATGCATTCCATTCTTAAGTGGATCCTTAAAAGGAAAATCATATTCCCTGTTAGAGCTATTTTAATTCAAGTGAAAAAAAAAAAAGTGGAGTAGTTGAATAACACTGATTTTACAAAGAATTTAAGAGAAAAAATCCATTGTTCACAAAATGTAAAACTTTGCAGTTGACGATATTGTATGCTAATGAATAATATAATAAAATTTCAAAATGCAACGGCAAAATTCTACGAGTTCTAGCCATCACTAATTTCTTTTAAAAATCTTCATCTGATTTAATTATAGATATATGTTATTAAGTAAAGCGAAGATTTCCATTAAAAATTAGTGCTAGCTAAAAATTGTAGCAGTTGGCAGCTATGCAAATATAAGACCTTTTTAGAAGCATTATCATCACCAATGATAATATAAAAGAAAACCAAGAAATATATATATTTTTTTTTCCACGAGAAAAAGTATATAAAATAAAAATGTGAAGAATAGCAGAAATGCATAGATTTCTAGAATCTAGTAATGCACAAAACATAATTCTTTTAATAGGACGCTATTCTTTTCATTGAGTGTTGTTGAATTCATAGAGTGTTATCTTAATGATTAGTTTTGTTATTACCTCCATGTAGTAATCATAGTATACTAATCCTAATATTATAAATGTGGAAGCTTGAAAATGTTTGGCTGTACTTAACGTCAAAACAAATGATTAAATGTCCTTGTATTCATTATCCATTATATTCATTTCTTTCCAGTAGTGCAAAATTTTCATTTAAGTTTAAAAAATTTACGGCTTATGTTAAAGCATTCTGATGTAGCATTTAATTGTATTATGAATTAAAAACTGTATTACTAAAAATTTTCTTCTTTTTTCGTGAAAGAACGTAGTTGTGTTTGGGCCGAATGTAACAGATTAAAGTCTCGTATAGCCTCTGTTTTTCAAATCAAGCTATAACATATACTTTAGGAATTAATGTATTTTCTTTAAAGATCTTAGAAAATTAAAAGTATCATAAAAAAAAGTTTATTAGCAATATGTATAAAATATATATGCTTTTACTGATTTATATGAATGAGTCCTGGCAAGGAATTTAAAATATTTAAGTATTTAATATGATTTTGGGAAAAAAAGTTCTAAGTAAATTTCTATCAAAATTATTTCTATTAAAAGTTTTTGTTATTTCAGTTTTTTAATATAACGTCATCCTTGCCTGAGGGAGATAACAGATTCGTCTCATTTTGGTCCAAACTACGTATTTTGGATCAATAAACACATTCATATTAAGGCTAAAAGGGGTCTATATTTCGTCCAAATGTGGTTGGTGTTTTCTGATGTAATATGGACAAATTTTGGACGTCTATATTACAGCCAAAATTCGTGTGTATTTCGTCCGGATGGAGGTATTTTTTGAACGTAATATGGACAAATTTTGGCCGATCCAAATTTCGTTCATTTTATGTTCATTTTATGCTCATTTCATGGCCCAAAAGACGTACTTCTGACGTAAAGGGGGGTGACATTTGGACGTAATTTGACGAAATTTAGGTGAAGTCCGGAGGACTTTTAGACTTCAAATGGACACGTCCATTCATCCAAATTACGTACTTTAGGCGAAAATTGGACGAATCTGTGTTGTGTGGGACTAGTCGCGCTCTTAACTCCAGATTCTAATCTCAGTACCAAAGAGTAAAAATTGCTGTAATTTGTGTTTTTTGACGCATTTGTGTTAAAAAGTTTAGTTTTATCGAAGAAAATCATCGTTTTCTTTTAAATATGATGTCATTTTCACTTACGTAAGCATTTCACCTAGTGTCTAAAACTTAGTACGCATACAGAAGGAAAAAAAATATGGAAACTTTATGAGGAAAATGCGTGTTTTCAAAAGCAGTAACGTAATTTTCCGTTCAAAGTATTATGTCCCTAATGCCATTTTGCACCATCAAATCTTATACAACAATTTTTATCAACAATTTCGAATTTTTATCAGATAATCACATGAATAAAGGTAAATAAACCTCATTATTTCTCTCTTCTCTGCAATAATGAAAGCTATCTCATTACCACCATTTTGAAGAAGTTTCATATAATACTTTTGAAATTAAAATATAATAATGGGTTATAAAAAAAAAGAGCTAGTGCGAGCACATCTACAAATGAACAGCTTCCAGTTAAAAATTTATTAGTAAATTTGGTTCAGCAGAAAGCTCAGGGCAGATGACTAAAAAACATTCTTGTATTTTAAATATATAGATTATATAAAATTATGAAAAATTAAATTATGCAAATTATGCTATTTTGATAAAATTACAGTATCATGTCTATAAAATTTTATTAGTAGAGAGAATTTTGAACAAAAACTTGGGGAGCCTGATATTATTTTAAACCTCGAATTATTGCCAAGATATTCTTTGATTGCTTGTCTAACTCGGCGAAGCGAGCATCCAAGAGAGAATCATCCAGTTCTGTAATATAAATCGCTATTTTTCAGACAAAGAGCAAGCACACTGTACGTTACTGCTTTTCCATAAAGTCACTCTAAGTGTTTGTAAAACATTGCGTTTTATAAGTGTGTGATTTGGATTACGTTATTTTTTAAAATAATGCATATTCCCCTCCGAAAAATTTCAAAGCAGCTGGGGTGAAAATGACGAACTTCTACAAAACATATTTCAGTTTTAATAATTAAAATATACGCTTTTTTTATAAAATGATGTCAATTGCATACGCTAAAGCATCCCACTTTTACGATCCCGTCTTAAACAACATTTATAGAACGGTATGCAAATGACACTATTATCGCGGAATAATACACAAACCCAGCAGAAAGCAATGACGCCATTTAAGAAGGTCGGCAATACAATCTCGGGTATCTAATGATTTATATGACTTCATTTTTTTTATTTTTTTTTTTTTATTTATTATTTTTTATAATAGCTCCATGTGTTATCATTTATATTTGTTTCAAAATTCGGAAAATGTAATTACACACGGATTAATAAAATTGGATTCTTTCAGGTCACACAAATATTCTTTAAAATACATTTTTGTAAAGAGAAAGTATTGTATCGCTTGTAAAGTTAAATTGCAATAAAATAAAAATAATTTAATTGATAAATAAAAAACAAATAAAGCTAAAACTCACCGAGTTTTATAACATACGATATTCTTGGCATAGCATGTATTTTAATTTCTTTTTTTTTTTCAGTTTTTATGAGCAAATGGTAACAAAAAGATACAGCAATCTACTATTTTCATTTTTTCCCCATTACTTTCATCAGAAATGGAGTACTTCAGTTGCCACAATTACAAAATTGGTGCTAAAAACTATAAAAAAAATTAATATCTTAAAAGTAAATTGAGATACAGCTTTCAAACAAATTGCATTTAAAAAGAGCATTTTTTTCCTTATACGACGGTGTAAAAATTTAAAATATGCGATGTTTAGAAGTTTAAAAATTTGCAGTAGAGAAAATTACAAAACCAAAATTTCATTTCAAATTTCAAAGTGTTGTCATTCGCAAAATGACGTATGCGTTACTCACAGATATGTTTGTTCTTTATAATATAGATATCATAGCTGCCAAACTTTACGCTTTTTTGCTACCACTAAAATTTAGAAAGATTTTCACCTTCTTTAATCGTGCGATTTCGACCATTAAATAAAGCAATATTCACAAGAAAATTTTAGTGGTAGGAAGAAAGCGTAAAGGTTGGCAGCCATGAGATAGATAGATATACTGATAAATATATATATATTTCTTCTTTTCTGTTTCTCGATGGACTATTTTAACTAATCATTTAGTTGTAAATCAGCTTAAAGCCATTTTCTGAAATCTGAAACATGGTTGTCGATTTTTTTTTAATTCACAAGGTAAATTATTTTATTTTTCAGATTTTGTACCCTTATGTATTTTTTCTTTTACATATTCGTTTTATAATTTCTATATATATATATATATATATATATATATATATATTATACCTTTATTTATTAGCCTCCGGTACGATATGCTATTTCTTTCTCTCAGCTTATTTTGTGTCCAAAAAATAACGTTACCTTACAGAAGCTAGCTGTAAAACAAAGCATTACGATTAAATACTCTTTAGCAATTTTTTAAACTTCTAAGCATCGCACATTTTCGATTTTTTATACCGTCGTATTGGGAAAAAAAGGTTCTTTTCAATGCATTTTGTTTGAAAACTGTATCTTCATTTATTTTTGAAATATTAATTTTGTTTTGTAGTTTTTGGAGCCATTTGCTTAATATTGGCAACGGCAGTACTCCATTTCTGTAGAAAGTAAAGGAAAAATAGTTTTAAAATAGTAATTATATATTTTTGTTGCCATTTTCTCGTAACAACCGAAAGAAAATGTAATTAAAATAAGTGCTATTTTGAAAAAAAAATATAAACGAATGATTTCTGTTAAAACAATGGAGCTATTATATACTATATTTAATTGTAAGTATCTATGAATCATTAGATAGCAAGGGTTTTTTTTTTTTCGGTTTTCATGAATGACGGAATATTTTTGCTGCATTTGTGCATTATTTCGTGATAGTAATGTGCTATGCATGCTTTACTGTAGATGTTTAAGAGTAGATCGTAAATGTGGAATTCTTAAGCGTCATTTTACATAAAATAAAACGCGTGTTTTCAGTCTAAAAATTGAAATATGTTTTGTACTGCAGTAGAGTTCCGCTTAACCGAGTTATTAACCCGACTCGAACCCGAAAAAATAATTTTCGGCAACCCGCAACCCGACCCGAACCCGCAAAAATAATTTCAGGCAATCCGCAACCCGACCCGAACCCGAAGTATATCAACCCGCACCCGACCGAACCCGCAATATTTCAACCCGCAACCCGACCCGAACCCGCGATTTAAGGAAAGCAAATCATGTTTTAATACCGTTATGAAAAATTATCTACGTATCTCTAATAGAGGTCTGCACCGGTCGCGGCCGGTACCGGGTCGCGGTGGGTCGGCAAAATTTCAAACTGGCCAGGCCGCTTTATTAGGACAGTTTTTTCAACGGGCCGGGCTGATAAACAAAATAAACGGTCCGGGCCGGCAAAAAAAAAAAAAAAAAAAAAAAAAAACGAACGGCCCTGCCAGGCCGGGCCGATAGATACAATTAAGCCGGTCTACCCGCCCGATATAAATATTTAGACGAAGCCGATAAAATTATAAATGGGCCTTGCCGGGCTAGGGCCAAACTTTTAAGTTTTACACGGGATGGGACGGCGAGGGCCGTTTCCGGGCATGGTAATTCCGGCCCGTGCAGACCTCTAATTCTCTAATATCATTTTTATGTTTTACAGAGAAGAATGAACAAATCTATATTCTTTAATATTGAACTATAGTGAAACCTTTGACCCGATCCGATGCAGGACTCTAAATGGTATAAAACAAAAAATCTAATCTTTAAATATGCTTTAAAATTAGTTGCGGTTTCAAAAGTTCCACTTAATGATACACCTTTTTTTACACAAGTGGCCATCTGTTCCACCGTTAACAGACACCAACAATATCACTGCTTACACTGATCATGATAAAGCTGAAACTCTAGCTAAAAGTTACGCAAATCAATTTTCTCCTAATCCCTACCTTGCAAACCCGGATCATTTCTTTGATGTCCATGAAACTGTCAACAACTTCTTAAGTACCCCTCCTGAGGAACCACTCCCAGAAATACAACCAGTAACTATCTCTAATATAATCAAAAAACTCAATAACAGGAAATCCCCCGGATACGACAAAATCTCTAACTTCGCTATTAAAAACCTTCCTCAAAATTGTATTAACTACCTAACAGATCTTACTAACGCTATCCTTAAATTTTATCACTTTCCAAACCCTTGGAAAATTTCTGTTGTGACTCCTATCCCTAAGCCTCAATGTAATCTATCTGATCCAACTAACTTTCGACCTATATCCCTGCTTCCCTCTCTAAGTAAAGTAGTTGAGCGTGTCATAAGGGCCCAGCTCAATGATATTCTTGACACTAATCACATTTTGATCCCTGAACAATTTGGCTTCAGAGCCAAACACTCCACTGTACATCAACTTCTTCGGGTTGTGGAGTTTCTCAGTGAGAAACTCAACTCGAATATTCCAGCAGCTGCTGTTTTTCTGGACATTGCTAAGGCTTTCGACAAAGTCTGGCATGAGGGCCTTATATACAAGCTAATTAAGCTCAAAATTCATGCTAGACTTATTCACCTCATACATTCATACCTTAGCAATCGCAAATTCTGCGTCCGCATCAACAATATACCCTCCACTTTATATCGTATACTTGCTGGCATTCTTCAAGGCTCTGTCCTCGGCCCTACATTATTCAACATTTACTTTAATGATATACCGCGCACCCTGGGGACCTTTCTTGCCCTGTATGCGGACGACACGGCAATTTACGCCTCAGCTCACTTTGCTTACACCTTATACAAAATTTTACAGAAACACACTGACGATTTCACGGCCTGGTGCACCTTATGGCGCATTAAACTCAACGAACAAAAAACTGCTGCAGTTTACTTCTCTAGGAAGCTTACTAACCCTAACCGCATTACTATCAACAATACAACCATACCCTGGTCCGACCACACCAAGTATCTGGGGGTAACTCTGGATAAAAGACTAACATGGAAAAAACACTTCCTCAACATCAGAGGCCAAGCGGCCGGTATCTCAAAAACCCTTTCCCCTTTATTAAAAGGTAAAACTCTCTCTATCAAAAATAAAATTCTCCTCTATAACGCCTGTATTAGACCAATTCTTACATATGCAAGCCCCATATGGGGTTTTGCCTGTAAAACCAACATGAATTTTCTTAGTAAAGCACACAATAAAAATCTTCGTACCATCAGAAACGGTCACAGGTACTTAAGAAACACAACCATTAGAAGGGACTTAAAAACCACTTCTCTCAAAGTACGCATAAGTAAACTTGCTAAAAATTTCTACAAAAATATCTATAATTTACCCAATGATATAATAGCTGGGTTACCAGACTACGAGGTCTCCGACCCCCCTAATCGTAAACGCCCAAGGTTTTCTACTTTGTTAGATGATGAAGATTGAGTTTCCCTCTTTCTTCTCCTACTTTACTCTCTTTCTGTCTTGTATTTGTCTTTAATTAAAAAAGAAAAAAAAAAAAAAAAAAAAAAAAATTGTTGCATTGTTTCTTAAGCATTCAAAATAATGTTACACTTTTAAAATGTATGGTCTCTGTAAAGAGTCTTTTTTTTTTTGGTTTTCTGGGGCACGTCCCGGTAGCTTTTTCGTCTTCTTTTTTCGGATCATTGGAACTTTACATTTTTCTCTTTTTCTCTCTTTTATACATTGTTACCCTATAAGTATTTTACTTACCATTTTACTATGCCTCTCTTTTTCTATTATTATCACTAACTTTAAGTGGCCTAACCACATTTATAAGTTTCTTTCACGGCTCCCTATCATGCCTCAATAGACGACTTCACCTCTCGACTGGATGTACAGATGCTCTCATCTAGGCAATCCATATCTACATCTCATGTTCCATGTTCCACAAGTGGCCATCTGACTTTAGTTTATCAGCAGTTATTATTTTGAAAATTTTCCCGTCTAACATACTGCATCGCGTATCACCACAATTAAATTATTCACTTGATAGACAGGAAGGACCATTTAGCATTTTGCTGCGTATTGTATTTTTAAAATACGATAAAAATATAATGCAGTTTGTTATTTCGAAGACTGGTGAAAGGATGACTAAATACAAAACAGACAGGGATACATTTTGCTTTTGTGAAACTTTGATCTGCGGTTTATAAAGGCTTTTTAACGGGAAAAAATATTTTCCACATTCTTTTAAAAAAGCGGGTCAACCCGAACCCGACCCGCAAGAGTAAAAAAGCCAACCCGAAACCGACCCGAACCCGAACCGCACCAAAAAATTTTTAAGTCAACCCGACCCGACCCGACCCGCAACTGGAAAATATAGCTCCAACCCGACCGACTCGAACCGCGGGTCGGTTCGGTTTCGGGTAAAAGCGGGTAACCCGACCCGCTGCAGGACTCTAACTGGTGGCTTCTATTATTATGAAACAGCCATTATAAATGAAGTGTTAGGTGAAGATGAAAGATCAGCCGTAAAAAAAATTATGGCCATTCCCCCCCCCCCCCCCCCATTCTGACCAGAAAATAAGTGTTCTAACTTTTCGGCTGCTCTTTCATCTTCACCTAACACTTCATTTATAATGGCTGTTTCATAATAATAGAAACCATCAGTCCATCAGAAGAAAATGAAGTAATGGAAATGCCGGGGGCGACACTAAATTCTGAAAAAGCAGAATTCCTGTTCTCTAGTTTATATATTTTTTAAAATTATACTATATTTTGTAAGATTTCATTTGTGATCGCATGTAAGTTTTTATGAAACGATAGTTTTTCAGAGAGCGATATAGGGCGCAAGCTGAAGTTTTGCACACAGGCGCCTAACAACTCAGGCGCGCCCCTGTATTCGCTTATTCAGAAACCATATAATGTACCGCAATGATCGATGTTTTGATAGAGGCAGAATACATTTCAAAAAATTATGTCAAAGTGGGCATTTTGAACGGAATTTCCCGAAGCAATTGTGTTATCACTTTCTTCTGGACACGATAACTTCCGCAATTCTGCACAAATCTCTTCCAAACTGATACATAAAATCAAGGGACATAAAATCTCGGTCAAGTTCGTTAATGGGCAAAAGCGGACAAAGGGGATGGAAATAGGGAGGGGTTTTGTGAAAACCGAAAAAACCCCATAACTTCTTAATTTTTGTACATATCAAATCAGTTTAAAGTTTTTATTACTTCTAAAAATAGGACCAAAAATTTATGTATCACAGATTTTTGATAAAATTAAAAATGGACTCAAGGGGCGTAAAAAATAGGATTTTTGTTGAGAAAAAATTCCTAACTTCCTCAGTTCTCAAGATATCAAATCCAATTAATTTTATTATATATCTCCTTAATAATATCTACAACTTTTATATTCACAAGTTTTCGATAGGACCAATTCGTACCGCAAGAAAAAAAAAGGGGGGGGGGCGGGGGGGGGGGGGTGAAGAAGAAAAATTTTCATAACTCCGTCAATTCACAAGATATAAAATCTCCATGAATTTATCATATATCTTCTTAATATTGTCTTCAACATTTATATAGACAAGTTTTTGATAGGGCCAATTCTTAAAGCAAAAACAAATTAAAAATACATAGCGGTTGAAGAAAAAAATCATCTTATTAAGGGTGCATTCAAATCCAAACTGTCTATTTTCTTACTCGCTTTTAAATTCATTTTTGATCTCAAACGCATCCAATTGCTAGATTCTCTTATTCAGAAACTATATAATGTACAGTAATGATCTATTTTTTGATAGAGGCAGAATATATTTCAAAAAATGGTCAAAGTGGGCATTTTGAACAGAATTTCCCGAAGCGATTGTGTTAGAAACGAAAAATATTGCCCTACTGAGAAAATAATTGTTTATTAATCAAGTTTTAATTAATTGAAAGAAAAATAAAAACACAGGTCGCTTATAAATCTTTTCAAAAATCACGTCAGCATGTTTCATATTTTTTTTATTAAAAATTAATCTGAAAATGTGCCAGAAAATTTCGAGTTGTTGAGTATGGAAAAAATATTTTTTTAATATCGCCTTAACATGATTCTCATAAAACCAGCTATTTTATAAAAAGGAAATAAAAACTCGTCAAAAGCAGACAGATAAAACTGTTAAAGTGGATTTATATCTAATAATGATTTAGTTTTTGTTGGTGAAATTAGTATACTTAACTTCGAAATCTACCTCTGCCTGTAGGCTGGGATGGCAGAGATTTTTTTTTTATTTTCAATTTTTATAGTTTAACTTGCAATTTTGAGTTTAACTACAAACAGTTCCGAAATTTTGTTCCTTTTGGAACTTTAGTACTATCACCAGAGACTTTTGAATAGGTGACTTTTAATTATAACAGTCCTGTACAAAAAGTTTAGCACAAAAACACCATCCTATGAGTTAATCGTGCCTTTTATTCATCTTTCGATGTAGCGGTCTCACAGACCGCTTCACACTAGTTATGTGACAATTTCTGTGACATTAGTTAAAGATTAACCATTGAAAAAAATATATAATTCGATTAGTTTTATCAAAAATTTAAATATTTTATCACTCTATGAGTTTGTTTAATGACAGGATTTAAAACTTCCAATTGTCGTTACTGTTGCATTGCCGCGAGGTAAAAGAAAATTTTAATGGGTTAATTTTGATTAACAATTAAATTCTTCTCTTCTATTCCTTAACCCATCTATGCCTAGCGTCCCATTTTTGGAACGCTTGGAATTTTAATTAATTTGTATAATTTTCTTCTTCTTTATAACATGAAAATTGTATGAAACAATTGTCTATAAATACCTTTATCTGTTACCGAAATATGGCAACATAAGATAGTTATTTATTTGCTTAAAATGAAGGCTTTTTTCACAGTTTATAGATTTTTCCTTTAAGATGGCGAAATGTAAAAAGTAATTTTATTTGTGTTTTTTTTCTACCAATTATCCAAATAAATAAGTCATAATCTTGTGTTGTAGACTTCTTTAAAATATGCATTTTTCTTTTTTTAGATTGTGAAATTATATGTTCATGCCTATTTTTTTATGCATTTCTGTAACGTACAAAATATAGGTGGCAAGGCACGAATGGGTACCTATTTTTATTAGCCATTTAGGGGGCAGTTATTTATGTAAAGTTCTTTTCAAGATGATTATAAAACAAATTGTTTTTAAGCCTCAAATACGATTACTCTTAGTTTGTTATTTCTAATACTTATAATGTTATTAGTCCCTGTAAAGAAAGAAAGAATTTTTTTTAGTAATTCATAAAAATGCTAATTATAGTATATAATATACAATATTAAAAGCTTAATTTATATAAATTTAGACAAAACCCATAATTATGCACACAATATTATGCATATTCCCATATTTAGTACGTTTACAAATACATACAAAAAAAAAAAAAATAGCGCATTTTTTTAGTAATTTTCCAGTTTATTTTGCAACCTTTTAAAGTGATTTTACCAACAAAATTTCAGGCACAAATGGGTTAAATAAGGCTAAATTTCGCGCGTTTATTTTTCTATTAAAAAAAAAAATATATATATATATATATATAAATTGGTAAAATTCCTGAAACGTAGAAACCCTGGTATGAGGTTTTTGATAAACTTACATAAAACACACGTTTTATTATGAACGAGAAACGTTTAGAACTAATTGGATGTGCCAATCCCAAAACTTTCTTCTATCTCATACATCTCATAATATTTCAAAAAGTAGTTATAGATGTTAATACTGCAATATTGTTAGTTCAATACTATACCAACTGTGATTTTCATCTTAAATTTTAGCTTCAGTCAATGAAGAGTAGTAAAAATAAGCTCATCTCGATCATGATATATATTAAAATTAAAAGTTTTTCATTATTCTCTTTACAACAGCTGTTTTGCAAATAGCCGGCTTAGCAGGACGCGAGTATCCGTCGCTGCTCGAGCAGCCGATGGACAACAGAACTACAAAAACCACAGAAAATTATACAAAAATCGCTATGACAGCACCCCTTTACGGTGGAATATATCCAAATTCAAGGAGGACCTGCTGGTCATAGCCAAACACATACACAAAATATTTGGTCCAATTCTATTAATAACTTCATACACTTTTCGATGGTAAAATACGGAAAATGGCGCAAAAATCGCTATTACAGCAACTTCTTTCGGCAAAATAAGTTCAAATTCAAGGAGAAACTGTTGGCTACAGCCAAATACATAGGGTCACCCTTGGTAATTCCTGGTCAGCAAGTTCTGGGGTAATTCCTGGTCACAGTCCTTTTTATGTTTTAATAACACTTCACCAAAGTGAAAAAAAATCATAGAGGTACTCTGAACTATCCTCATTGGAATTTATTACTTAATTATGAGTTTATTGTTTATTTATTTTGAAAAAAAATCTTTTTGAAATGGCTTGTTAAATTTCTGTAAAATAACATTGGCCTTAGTTATGAAACATTTTTACAAAGATCTTTGTCACAACTCTAATTTTAAATATTTTTCTTTTCTTTCTTTTTCGTTCAATTGCCAATTACTTTAGCTATTAAAAAATAGTCTTGAAATTTTTTATACTATTTTAAATAATTTACAGAAGTTGGTCAAATACTGCCCCATGTATCTGGGGTTGGCTGGTTGGTTGTATGGGGTTTTATGGCGCAAAGTCCCTATAGGGACATGCTGTGCCAACCATGTATCTGGGGTAAATCTTTGCCACTGGGGGTAATTCCTGGTCAATGTTTTTATCATAATTTAATTTCTTTTTATTGTCATATTTAGTGATTTTAATTGTCGCAAACCCTTTGAGAATTAACTGCAACCACACTGTTCACCACATTTTAGTTAATTGTAGTTCTTAATAAAGCAGAGTCACCCATGGTAATTCTTGGTCACTGAGTTTCTGAGGTAATTCTTGATCATTTTCGCTTTTTTTTTTTTCCTTTTATAAAAATAGCAATTTATGAAAGTGTAAAAAATCTCTAAGATACTTTGAATCCTTTGCTTTGAAATATATGCCTTAATTATTCATTTAGTAGAAATTATATAATTTAAAAAAATTACATTCAAAATTGCTACTCAAATTTCTGCAAAACATCGATCTTGATTTTTACACATTTTACAACAAATCATTGTCATTCTTGAAGTTTTAATTATTTTATTTCAACTAATGACATATCACAGTCTTTAAAAAAGATTATAAAATTTTCCTCTACTATATTAAACACTTTTAAAAGAAGAAAACCGTAAGTGCTCAGAGAATAAAACACACTATGACTGAACAATTTAAGTAGAAATACTATCTCATTGTAAAATGCCAAAGCGGTGCATAAAAAATATACATAATGCGATAGAGGAACCTAATTATTATGCTGTGTATTATATTAAAGGTCTGTATTGAAATTTTCCTGAAAAGGTAGCCGAAATCTTCAGTTGGCCTAAGCAAAATAAAATTAATAAGACATTTTTTTTTTTTTTTTTTTTTTTTTTTAATGGACCAATAAATTTGCAAGTTATTAATAAATCCATTCACAATGGATACTAATGAAATAATAAATACTGCTTATAAATGTTGTAAAAATGCATAAAAATTCTTTGGCTAATTAATGTTTTGTAAAATGTACAAGAATCTTTTGCACATCAAATAACTTTGTATTTATGCCCTAAACAAAGTCTATGCTTTATTATTCCACAATTATGAGATAAACAAAACTTTTAGAAGATTGATTCTACTTATTTTATTACTCAGTCATAAAAAAATTAACTGTACTACTTTATTTACATGAAAAAGGATACTGACCGATAATTACCCCAGAAGTGACCACGAATTACCCCATATCCGGGGTAATTCTTGGTCATTTAAAAGTTATAATTATTTTAATTATAAGTGCATATATATTTAAGTAAGCATTTTATAATATAACCATCAGAGGAGACTTATTCCACAAAAAAATTGGGAACAATACCTTTAATAGTTTTTATAATAATTAGATGTTGATGCTTTTTGACCAGGAATTACACCGGGTGACCCTACACAAAAAATTTGATTCAATTCTATGCATAATTTCATGCACTAATTGATGGTACAATAATGAAAATGGCACAGTAATCGCTATTACAACGCCCCCCCCCCCCCCTTTCGGCGGAATGTTTCGAAATTAAAGGACGACCTGCTGACAACAGCCAAAAGCATACACAAAAGATTTGGTTCAATTCCATGCATAACTTCATACACTTTTCGATGGTACAATAATGAAAATGATACAGACATCACTATTACAGCGCCCCCTTCCGGCAGAATATTTCTAAATTGGAGGAGGACTTGCTTGCCACAGACAAATACATACACAAAAAATTTGGTTTAATTCTAGGCATAAGTTCATACACTTTTCGATGGTACAATGGCGACACACGGACGGACAGACAAACATTTTGTATAAACATGATTTTGTGGATCTCTGACCCATAAAACGTGTAAATCCGTCGAAAACCTGAAGTCGAAAAAAAATTTCGATTACAATACTTTCTTGAAAGTAAAAAAAGCAATTCGGATTTTCTTTTTTTTATATAAATATTTAGAAGGCGTTTTTTTCTTTTAAAATCCCTTTCCTGAAATATCTTATAAATACCCTAATTATATTGGACATTATTATTATTACTATTATTATTATTATTATTATTTTTTTTTTTTTTTTTGTGAAGCTGATAAAACAAACATATTATTGAACACAACTATTAGCTGGATAAAAAAAAAAAAAAAAAAAAAAAAAAAAAAAAAAAAAAATCAGAATTTTTATAAATAAGAAAATTAAAAGATTGGTTAAAAGAAGTAAATAGAATCTTTTTTCCTTTAAAAATTAAATTATAGCAAAATGTGGTAAATATACTGCAAATACGTATGATTTTTGCATTATAAAGCTTAATAAAACGTATTTTATTATACAATAAATAAGATTTAGATATCATTTTCCAGGATTTGTTTTTCAAATTTCTGAAGAAAATTGCCATTTTTCTCTTTTATTTTCTCTCGCTGCGAAAGAAATTTATAAAAAATGAAATAATTTTTAGGAAAGTGTAAAATAATACATATATATATATATTTCAATTTTATAAATGAATTTTTATTTTGTTCGTTATTTAATTTTTAATTATTAATAATTTAGAAAATTTCAACTGATTTGCAATACATAAAATAAATATACAGTTTAAATTACTTAGCTAAAAATGTATTCTGTATCCTGCTTATGAACCTATGTAATAGACGAGCCGTTAATTCCCAAATTGGCTCATCCGAACTCAGCAATCTGATTGTTCGTTAATATTAATATTTTGGATTACTTTACTGTGATTTTGATCAAATTTAACAAAATATATCAATTTAAGTCATTATAATTGCATTCTATTTTACATTACACTACTTCATAAGAAAATAAATATAATTTTTTACTATATAAATATCAGTTTTAGCCAATCAGATTGCTGAGCTCGGCTGAGCCAATTTGGGAATTAACGGCTCGTATGAAATAGCCCTGCAAAAGAGGAACCTTTCCTTCAAGTAGTGTTGAGCTACTTATCTCCTGACCCATTGTTGATTTCCCTCATTCTTTTGTGAATAATACTATGTTCACACTACGATACTTAAGATATCTTAGGCCGCCGAACTCTCTTAATTTTGAAGTGGTACCCTCCCCGGAATTGGAAACCTGTTCACATGGAAAAACTCACTTAAGATAACTCAGTGAACGTCACTGTGTTGTTTGCGCATGCGCTTAACATAAAACCGCCCGCGACACCCAATCCGTTAATGCGAAGCTTTACAGCCAGCGAGAGTGAATGGTCGTGACTGTCTCTAGCCCGAAGAAAGTTGAAACTCTCTCAGAGAGTTTGTGGAACTCCCTCAGAGAGTTCGGAGGTTTAAGATAGTTCCGATAACGCAGTGTGAACAGGGTATAAACCGCAGAACCGTTCAGAATGAAAGATTTTCCACGAAAACTGGAAAAGGAGGCAAAACACGCGTATGTACGCAGCCTAAGGCCCTTCAGCCTTTGTGCACCTTGATCCAGGTGGCCTGAAGACCGTCCTTCACAAAGGCTCCGGTCTCGACTGCGCAATGCCAAGCGCACATCACGCAGCTTAACTCGCACACAAAGAGAAGACCGGCCGATTGCGACAGCTCTTATCACTCAGCACGAGAAAGAGCCAAGTGGTGCCTTCGATAGATCTCCCCCCCCCCCCCCCCCCCGATGCATTCCAACGACCCGCAGGATCCGAACAACACATATGAAGGAGTCGGGCCTACGAGTCGATGCAAAGACTAAACTAGGGTAAGCATGGATGATTTTGCCCCCCCCCCCCCCCGTTTCCGCAAAGTATATTTACCAAGAGAATTTTACTAATTTTCTTATAGCCGACTTATTTCAAAATTTAAAATATGTATTTATAAAATATTTAATACTGAACTACGTAATCTGCTTTGTCAAATATTCGTCATTAAAAATCTTGAAAACGGAATCGAAAAGAAAATCATCTTTATACAAGATCCTCGTACCATATCATCCTTAGATTCTTCTATGCTTTGGCATTCCCCAGACAAGACGATTTTAACAATCCCGTCCTAAACATAGACGTGAGAAAAAACGGCAAACAAAATCTTCATTTGGAGCCCCTTCGTTCTGGCGCCCTTGCACATGCCCTCTCTGACCCCCTCCCCCTTAGTTTCGGCCCTGAATGGATGCCGAGGACTACCAAGGGGGTGTTGCTTTACAGAAGCCTTTCAAGATCAGCTGCTATAATGAGCAAAGACGTTTTTGGCCGGCAACCGATGAAAGGGGAAAATGCCGCTAGCGATCCTGGGAGATTCGTGGTGAGGGTGTGGTGTCGGACGTCTCCGGCCCCCAGTCCGTTATACCTTACGTACATATTATTGCACTACACATATTACAAGCTAATATATAAATACACCACGGCATTTTATGAACTACGACATAAATACACTACTACATAATATATCACTCAGCAAATGCAGGTTCATGTGCGAAGCCTTGGACCTGAGAACTTCATGCACCACCACCACGAGTGCGATGAACTGACCGATTTGCGTTCGATCGCGGTTATGTGACTCTCTTATTAGATTACTTTCATAATGGATCTCCGACAAAATCTCGTAAATAATTCCTTTGGTCTTTCTTTTCAAAAGTTTCTGCGTTCAACAACTAAAAAACGGGGAGATTCAACAAATGACAGGGTAGATTATAAACAGGGCTGCGGAGTCGGTGAGAAAATGGACGACTCCGACTCTGACTCTTTCGCTCAAAAATGGGCCTGAGTCCGACTCCGACAACGCAGCCCTGCTTGTAAAATGGACGACTCCGACTCCGGGAATTTTAACAGATCCGATTCCGACTCTTTCGCTCAAAAATGGGCCTGACTCGGAGTCCGTCTCCGCAGCCATGGTTATAAAGATGTCAAGTAATCTCAAGGTACGTTCATATTGGATCCCCGACAAAATCTCGTAAATCATTCCTCTGGCCTTTTTTTCCCCAAAGGTTCTGTAGTCATCAACTAAAGAAATGGGCGTCTCAAAAAAAAAAAAAAAAAAAAAAAAAAAAAGGATAGGTGATAAACATGTCAAGGAGTCTCAAGATACGTTTATATTGTATCCTCGACAAAATCACGTAAATCATTTCTCTGCCCTTCCTTTTCCAAATGTTCTGTGATCATCAACAAAAGAAAGAGGAGTCTCAACAAAAGACAGAGGAGGAGATAAGCATGACAGAGATCTCCTCGCTCCCTCTCCCCTCTGTAGACAAGCTTCTAAAGAGTGAGCACATGAAAAAGAGCGCCTTACCACATGAAAAGTACCTCATAGTACCGTAGTATGTTTTAACTTTCCTGAAACTTTCCTGTCTTGAAGTGTTTCAGAATACTGGCCACATAGAAAATACGGACCGTTGAAGCTGAATGCAATCTGGTCGCAGCTTTAAAAGGGTAATACCTTACCTTTAAAATACCTTTAAAATAAATACCTTAATAAATACCTTTAAACCTTCCAAATTTTCGAATTTATTTTAATGCATATTTTGATTCCCTAATCATATCTGAACGATATGAAAAAAAAAAAAACACATTTAAAAATTCCCATTAGTTTACTAATTATGGCAGTTTTCTTAAGACTACATAGGATAATTCAACTTTGCGTTGCGTTTATTCAAAACGATGAATTTTGATACTGCGCGCAGTGTTATTATAAAACTATGCATGGCAATCAAAAGATATTTCCCCCACATATTCATTTCTGTATTATCTACAACTTAAAACCAGAAAGAGGTAAGATTTTTTTTTTCTGTTTTTGTACTTTGAAAATATTTTTTTTTAAGTGAAAATTTTTAATTTTTTGTTAATTTTTTTTAATTTTTTAATTTAGTCAATATTTTTTACAAATATTCTGGTTAGGTAACACTGTTATGTATTTATTTACACCAAAATTTCTTCTTTATATGTATATTTTCAGATTTTATCATGCGCGCAAGATTTTTTTCTCTAGTTAGCATATATTTTTAAACTTATCATTTCAATATTTATTTATGAATTTACAAGTATATATATACATTTAAATATAAATTTAAATATGAGCTTTATAATTAAATGAAATTTGATTTTTATTTTTGACTTATTACACAAGTTTTGAAGCCTGGAACATAGTGATATTTTTTACTTTTTCCACGTGTTCAAAGGTATCCTACCCCTTAAAGACAATAATGTGAGACAATGTGCTTGTAATTTTTTTTAGCCCCCTGCTATTTCTTTCAGACAACAGTTAAAGTGTCATCACTAAAAAATAACGTTACACATAACCACAAGTTACTGGTAAAACAAAGCAGGTGTATCATTGTACGGTTAAATTACTGATAATCTACTGCAATTTTTTAAACTTTTAAGCATCCCACATTTTCAGTTTTTAAACCCTAGTATAAAGAAAGAAAAGTGCTTATAAATGCAATTTGCTTGAAAACTACATCTCAATTTATTTCTGATATTTTAATTTTTTTGTAGTTTTTAATGCTATATCTGTAATGGTGGCAAGTGAAGTATTCCATTTCTGAAGAACGTAAAAAGAAAATAGTAAACTATTATGTCTTTTTGTTGTCATTTTCTCATAACAACTGAAGAAAAATTGTAATTAAAATACGTGCTGTGCCAAGAATATCGTCTGTTATAAAAATTTATTTTAAAGTATATTTGTGTAACCTAATTTCTGCGCATTTACTTAATTCCTATCAAAATAGGCTTAAAGAATGCAATTTTATTGATCCGTTTGTAATAAGATTTTCCGAATTAAAAGAAATATAAATGAATGATTTCTGATAAAACATGGAGCTACTATAAACTGTATTTAATTTTCAGTATCCATATTAATGTTACAAACAAATGAAGGCATGTGAATCATTAGATACCCATTTTTTTTCGTCGAGTTTCTTAAATGACGACATAGCTTTTTGCTGTATTTGCGCATTATTCGGCGATAGTGGTGTCATATGCATGCTTTTCTATAGCTGTTGTTTAAGACTGGATCGTAAATGTGGAGTTCTTCAGTGGATGCAAATGGGGGTGAGTTTATTATATTATATAAAATAAAAGCGTGTATTTCAAGTTTTAATACAGAAATACGTTTTTTACTATCTATATATATATTATCGGAGATTACACTAAATTCTGAAGAGGCAAAATTCTTGTTTTCTAGTTTTCTAGGTTTTTTTTTTTTTTTTTTTTTTTTTTTTTAACAGAATTCCAATGTGTTGAAATGGATTTAAAACCAAAATTTTTTATAGTCATTAAAAAGTTTTTCATGTCATATCTGCCATTACGTTTCATACATGTTTGTTTGAACTGCTCGTTATACGCTGGAATACACGGTATATTATCCGCATACAGTATTACATCCAGCAACGCTTTTTCAACAATTGGAATTAATTAGAGACCAATCTGTTGTTAATGATGAATATTTCGATTGTGGAGCATTCCATAATTCTGATTCAAATAAAACGCAATGCACTTACATTTTAATTGAGGAATGTTCCATAAGTGAAGTGACCTATAAAAAGATCAAAGCATTTTTTAAATTACAAATAATAATTACTCGGTCGCTGATATTATTTAAATGTAGAGACAGTTTTAGATAATTCGTTGGATTAGGGGTTTGTTTGTATATATTTTCTAAAAAACTTTTATATGCGCTATTTGTATTTATTTTCTACAAAGCTTTTATTTGTAATATGCAAGTACAGATGGCAGCACCACAATAAATTTGCTTCATTTCCGTTACTTTTTATTTTACCAGTTCAACTACACAAATGTTTAACCCAATCATCAAGCCATTTTTATCCATAGATTCTTAAAATCTGAAGATATTACTATTTAGATTTAATTTTTTTTTTTTTAATTTTCGAACAATGTTTCAAATTTAAATGTTATACATTTTGTACTACAATAGATGCGGCCTTCTGTACTCACAAGACAAGAATATTAAATACAGAATGATAAAATATTTCATCTGTAATACAACAGCAACTATTTAATATTAATGTTTTGCAGAAAATTTCAACGACATTATTTAAGGTGAGTAACAAAAAATAGCTTTTATAGGTAAAGAAAGTTTTTAATTCGAACTCAACATTATAGATGGCAGCACTAAATTATTGAAAGCACGAAGAGAAATGATAAGAGTTTCTCCCAGATTTAAAAAAAAGTCCAGAGTACACTGGTGAGATAAGGGGCCATCCAGAAATGATGTCACGCTTGGAGGGAAGGAGGGGGTGGGGGTCGTGAAATTGTGACAGTTTGTGACAAGGGGGTGGGAGGGGGTAAGAAGAAGTGTGACATCACACATTTTGGTTAAAGATTAGAGGGCTTACTATCATTGCATTGACATTAGAGGGCTTATTATTTCCCGAGGATGAGAGTGATGTCAAAATGCCTGTGTACTCTATGGAGGAGCATATATCTTCTCCAAGGGAGGAAGAGTCGTAATAGTAAATGATTTAGAGTAATTTCTATTTTATGATTTAATATATAATTTTATAAATGTTCATATTAATGTGACAAATGAAATGTGATGGCAATTCCATTTACGTAAAACTAATGTTGAGGCTTCTTCTCCAAAATCAATCTGTTTTAAATTATTTTGTGTTCATAAAGTAAATATATTTAAAAACCAAATATATTAAATTTCATTTCAAATTCTAAAATACTACTGTTTTCAATTGCTCTTTCGTTTTAATATTTTATTACTATTGCATTTAATTATGTTCTTTGTTGTAAACCTTAATCTTATTTCATACAAAATAAGTTCACGAATCATTTTTATTGTTATGCTCACAAATGTCATTAAAACACATAGTTAAAGTTCAAAAATAAAATTTGAAATATGACCTATAACGTAGTGCTTTGTTTCTGAACTGCAAGTATATGTTTACGTAATATAGTGTGACATGTGACAAGGGGAGGGAAGGGGGTATGGTGAAGTGTGACATGTTGTGACAAAGGGGAAGAGGGGGGTAAAAAATATTGAAAAAAAAATATGACATCATTTATGAATCGCCCTAAGAGATCTTTAGATTTCTAAGACCCAGAGCTGTTAGATTCTTTATTTCTAAAGGCACTTTTACTATTTAAAATTAGGGACGCTCTTTTCAAGTTACGACATTGAGTGAGTTTTTAGTATGGAGACAAGTTTTTTAATATAAAATGCAGCAAGGGTCCTTTTTTTCAGAAAAGAGAGGTGGTAAGGGGGAGACCGGCTAACTGCGCCTATGCCGACTCTTCTTTGCCTCCCCCTGTATGAACTGCGCTCGGCGTCACGGGGAACGGATGTCATTGTCACCCCCGTCTCTTATACTTATGGACACGAAGTGAGATCTTTTTTTGTTAGAAAGACTCTTTTCTGTTGGCGTTAATTCGCTAAATTGGGCGCTTTATCGATAATTTGGGCTATCAATAATGTTTTTTCTTAAACTCACAAAAATTTTATACGCATATATTTTACGTATGTACATAATAAAATTTTTTGTTAATAATAACTATTAAATCCAAGAAAAATCGACATAAAAATGTATATCCGTTAATATAAAAGGCACAAATTGAAAAAAAAAAAAAGGAAATAAATAAAAGTATGATGATAAAAAAATCCATATATAAATATATATCTACACAAGAAATTTAAACATTGGAGAATTTTTTTAAACTACTTTAAAAGAGGAAATTTTAGGAAGAAATTACTCTTGTTACCTAATATTTTCGTCAGGTTTAAACTAGTTTCTCGTTGAGTGTGCCTTTGGATGTTTCAAATATATGAAATATTAACATTTATATATAGATGTTTCGCCTTTCAATTTTTATGCCAGAAATAATTTTCACCTTAAAATTATTCTCTACATTTTGAAAGAAAGATGCTGGGGGAAAAAGAACAACATTCTAAATAGAAGGATATTATTGCTGTTGAAATATTCCTATGAATTCTAATTACTAATTAGTACTTATTTTATTGCTCCTAATATGATTATTTTTATTATTATTATAATTAACTTGTTTGGAACTATGGTATATGAATATTGATCTTTTATTTTCTTTCAAAATTTAATTTTTTTCCAAATTCTAAATTTTAAAATTCCAAAGCTGTTGCACGATGTTTTCTAACTGAAACTTAAATATGTATTTCTTCATCAAATTTAATTTTTACTGAATATATAATTCTTATAATCACGCACGCACGATTCTCTTTTGCCCATGCACATGCTTATAAATTAATAATAATAAGAAGAAGAGCATTAAATTCTCATCAATTCAAAACTGAGAATTGCGTTATCATTTGAAAAACATACATCCAAAAGTGGGTAAAGAAACTTAATTTCTTAAGTTGTACCGCAACACAAACTTTTATGACACATTGTCTGATTCACTTTTATAACTCAAGGAATAAAATTAACAGGTCTATTGAAGCGATTTTTAATTGAATAGCGTTTTCCATTTTTAGATAAATAAATTACTTATAGAGTTATAAGCCTTTCTTGTTACGTGACGACAAATTTTTCTTCTTTCTCGCACTGCTGCGTCGTGAATTTGGTCAAAACGCCAACTTTTACAATATTTTCTGTAAAATCCTCTGTTTATATTATAAAATGGTAAAGTCATTCGATTACATAGTTTCTTAATAAGACCACCTTCTAATTTAATGTGTTTTCGAGCAAAAATGAATTCAGAAATGTGTCAGGAAATAGCTTCTTTGAATTTCAGAGTAGACTTATTCTGTTTTCAAATCCAAACTGATTACTTTCCAGAATTCATATTTGTTTGTACTTGCATGAGAGTGGCAGATGCTGTTTTAGAAACTATGAAATTGTACGGTTTTTCCATTTTTCATTAAAGGCAATCTTTCACAAAATGCTGTTAAAAGCATTTAGCATTTGAACTGAATTTCCACAATGCGTTCTAAACTCGCTTATAATTCAACATGTAATTCAATTATCAAAAAATGAAAGATTATTGGATTCTAAATCAATTCAATAGTCCGGTCTGCAAGTGACATGCTTTTACGTATAAAAATGAGTTTGTAAGTTAGAAAATTTTGAGGGAAACTCTTACAACACCCTTAAATCTTAAAAAAAAATTACTTTCATCCACATAAGATTATGATTTTTAATTTCGTATTAAATGAACACATCTTCTCCAAATACACTTTTAAGGTTTTATATATCTATAAAGATAAAATATCCTTTTTAATAGTAAATGACTTCCTATAAAAGAAAACAGGCACTCTTTCTACACTTTAAATAATAGATTATAGTTGACTTTATGATTTTGATCCTCAAAATATTTTTAATTAAATTTTTGCTGACTTTTAAAAGCCAAATTTTTAAGTAGAATTGATGGATTAGTTATTTGGTATCTGAAAGAGAATATAAATACATGAATGGATGAAAATTATGTTGTGATAGAAAAATTTAACATATTAATGATTTTTTAAATAATCCTAAATTTGGTTAGACCATTTTGGTTCATTCTGATTCATTTAAAAAATAATTCTGTTAATAATAGTAATACTACAACTTATAGTAATAATCTTGTTAATTTAAACATGCTACTGACAGATTTGGTATTATTTGAGGAAAAATTTGTGAAAATCAACGAACTTCTGATTATAAAATATATTAAAAATCTGGACAAATAGTATATAAGGGTGTCAGCTCTAATAATTTCCTAAGCCATTAGCTTTAAAAGTATAATTTCAATAGCAAAATTGTTTTAAAGTTGTTCTTCATCCTGTTAAATCCGTTTAAATAAAAAAAGTGTTATTTTTAAAAGTTACAAAAATTTAGCTTTTTTACGGGATTCAAGCACTATATATTTAGTAAAACTTTCTTCGTGTACTAATAAGTAAAACAATAAAAGCTTCATTTTTGTACAAATAAAACTTTACCGAGTTGTTATAACTTGAATTTTATGAATTTTAAGCCTTTTTTGTCATTAAAAACGGAAAAACGCTTTTTATCCAAATGTTACAAGTCAAAAAAAAAAAAAAAAAAAAAAAAAAATTAGCAATGGTGTTTTTTTTAAATTAACATTAGACATTGCTTGGAATATCTTGAAAGAGCTTAACAGTTGAAATTGTGACAGTTTGTGACAAGGGGGTGGGAGGGGGTAAGAAGAAGTGTGACATCACACATTTTGGTTAAAGATTAGAGGGCTTACTATCATTGCATTGACATTAGAGGGCTTATTATTTCCCGAGGATGAGAGTGATGTCAAAATGCCTGTGTACTCTATGGAGGAGCATATATCTTCTCCAAGGGAGGAAGAGTCATAATAGTAAATGATTTAGAGTAATTTCTATTTTATGATTTAATATATAATTTTATAAATGTTCATATTAATGTGACAAATGAAATGTGATGGCCATTCCATTTACGTAAAACTAATGTTGAGGCTTCTTCTCCAAAATCAATCTGTTTTAAATTATTTTGTGTTCATAAAGTAAATATATTTAAAAACCAAATATATTAAATTCCATTTCAAATTCTAAAATGCTACTGTTTTCAATTGCTCTTTCGTTTTAATATTTTATTACTATTGCATTTCATTATGTTCTTTGTTGTAAACCTTAAACTTATTTCATACAAAATAAGTTCACGAATCATTTTTATTGTTATGCTCACAAATGTCATTAAAACACATAGTTAAAGTTCAAAAATAAAATTTGAAATATGACCTATAACGGAGTGCTTTGTTTCTGAACTGCAAGTATATGTTTACGTAATATAGTGTGACATGTGACAAGGGGAGGGAAGGGGGTATGGTGAAGTGTGACATGTTGTGACAAAGGGGAGGAGGGGGGTAAAAAATATTGAAAAAAAAGTATGACATCATTTATGAATCGCCCCTAAGAGATTTTTAGATTTCTAAGACCCAGAGCTGTTAGATTCTTTATTTCTAAAGGCACTTTTACTATTTAAAATTAGGGACGCTCTTTTCCAGTCACGACATTGAATGAGTTTTTAGTATGGAGACAAGTTTTTTAATATAAAATGCAGCAAGGGTCCCTTTTTTCAGAAAAGAGAGGTGGTAAGGAGGAGACCGGCTAACTGCGCCTATGCCGACCCTTCTTTGCCTCCCCCTGTATGAACTGCGCTCGGCGTCACGGGGAACGGATGTCATTGTCACCCCCGTCTCTTATACTTATGGGCACGAAGTGAGATCTTTTTTTGTTAGAAAGACTCTTTTCTATTGGCGTTAATTCGCTAAATTGGGCGCTTTATCGATAATTTGGGCTATCAATAATGTTTTTTCTTAAACTCACAAAAATTTTATACGCATATATTTTACGTATGTACATAATAAAATTTTTTGTTAATAATAACTATTAAATCCAAGAAAAATCGACATAAAAATGTATATCCGTTAATATAAAAGGCACAAATTGAAAAAAAAAAAAAAAAAGGAAATAAATAAAAGTATGATGATAAAAAAATCCATATATAAATATATATCTACACAAGAAATTTAAACATTGGAGAATTTTTTTAAACTACTTTAAAAGAGAAAATTTTAGGAAGAAATTACTCTTGTTACCTAATATTTTCGTCAGGTTTAAACTAATTTCTCGTTGGGTGTGCCTTTGGATGTTTCAAATATATGAAATATTAACATTTATATATAGATGTTTCGCCTTTCAATTTTTATGCTAGAAATAATTTTCACCTTAAAATTATTCTCTACATTTTGAAAGAAAGATGCTGGGGGAAAAAGAACAACATTCTAAATAGAAGGATATTATTGCTGTTGAAATATTCCTATGAATTCTAATTACTAATTAGTACTTATTTTATTGCTCCTAATATGATTATTTTTATTATTATTATAATTAACTTGTTTGGAACTATGGTATATAAATATTGATCTTTTATTTTCTTTCAAAACTTAATTTTTTTCCAAATTCTAAATTTTAAAATTACAAAGCTGTTGCACGATGTTTTCTAACTGAAACTTAAATATGTATTTCTTCATCAAATTTAATTTTTACTGAATATATAATTCTTATAATCACGCACGCACGATTCTCTTTTGCCCATGCACATGCTTATAAATTAATAATAATAAGAAGAAGAGCATTAAATTTTCATCAATTCAAAACTGAGAATTGCATTATCATTTGAAAAACATACATCCAAAAGTGGGTAAAGAAACTTAATTTCTTGAGTTGTACCGCAACACAAACTTTTATGACACATTGTCTGATTCACTTTTATAACTCAAGGAATAAAATTAACAGGTCTATTGAAGCGATTTTTAATTGAATAGCGTTTTCCATTTTCAGATAAATAAATTACTTATAGAGTTATAAGCCATTCTTGTTACGTGACGACAAATTTTTCTTCTTTCTCGCACTGCTGCGTCGTGAATTTGCTCAAAACGCCAACTTTTACAATATTTTCTGTAAAATCCTCTGTTTATATTATAAAATGGTAAAGTCATTCGATTACATAGTTTCTTAATAAGACCACCTTCTAATTTAATGTGTTTTCGAGCAAAAATGAATTCAGAAATGTGTCAGGAATAGCTTCTTTGAATTTCAGAGTAGACTTATTCTGTTTTCAAATCCAAACTGATTACTTTCCAGAATTCATATTTGTTTGTACTTCCATGAGAGTGGCAGATGCTGTTTTAGAAACTATGAAATTGAACGGTTTTTCCATTTTTCATTAAAGGCAATCTTTCACAAAATGCTGTTAAAATTTCTGCTGTTAACATTTGAACTGAATTTCCACAATGCGTTCTAAACTCGCTTATAATTCAACATGTAATTCAATTATCAAAAAAATCCCTGCCGGCTCGGGCCTACAGGCGGAGGTAGATTTCGAAGTTAAGTACTAAATTTACCAACAAAACTTAAATCAAGATCTTCACTTAGAATGAGCTCTAGAGAGCTAAGCGTTTTGTGAAAATTCTAATATACACGAATACATACACGTATGGATACGTAATAGGTTTAAAAAATAGCTAAAACAAATTCAGAGAACCTCAGAATGTTAAAATAAGTTAATATTTCCATTGTCGGGTTTTCATCATGTTTTAATACGTTTCTTCAAACTCACATGACGTTACATATTCAACTGCTGAGGTCCGTTTTTATTTCGAATTTCATGCAATATATATATTTTTTTAATTCGTCAAACTATTTATTTCATTTCGAGTTTTCATGCAGAAATCTTGCTCTAGAAAACTTATGACGTAATATTCAATTTGTTTCAATTATTCAAACTGTTTATTTAATTTAATTTTTCACGTGAAACCTTGCAATAGAAAAGCAATTGTTGTGGTGAGAATTTTATTGCTTTTTTTAAAAATTGTTGGCAACTGCTATAACGAAAAATATTTATTTTTTCCTGACATTGTTGTGTAAGAGCTGGTTTTATCCGAATCATGTTAAGGCGGTATTCAAAAATTTTAACCCTCCCCATTTCCATTCCCTTGGGCCGATTTTGCCCATTTTCAATCCCCGCCGAGATATTAGCCATCTCAAAGTTGTTGGCGAGTTTGAAGACGATCCTTGCATAATTGCGACTTTTATCGTGCGGACAAAATTTAGTACATACATACATACATACATATATATATATATATATATATATATATATATATATATATATATATATATATATATATATATATATGTATATATATATATATACATACACATACATATATATATATATATATATATATATATATATATATATATATATATGTATATATATATATATATATATATGGTGGGCAAATGTTAGAGTACGGAGGAGGGTGGTGTTGTCTGGATAATACGCAATGGTTAATTATTTATAAAAAAAAAAAAAAAAGCGGGGGCTCTTGTATTATTACTGTATTTTTGTTATGTATTTTATGTGGATGTTGATTTGATATTTTATATGTAAATTGGAGATTTTCATTAATATTATAATTAGCTTAATTATTCATTAATCTAATTTACAATTATTTGTTATTAAATTTTAATTTACTAAGGACAATATCATATTAATTACTAATAGTATGCCACTCTTATAGTGAATAATATACATATAAGTAGTTTTAATATAAATATAGTTATACTGTATGCATTAAAATTGGGTAATTATTTTTATTATTATTCCTCTATTCTTTTTAATATTTATTATCGATTTAATGTTTTTGAATGTCCCACATTCATACTTTATGGATTTTTATGGATGTCTGATAATCTAAGTCTGATATCTAATCCACATTCTACATTTGTGCTTTTTAAGTAATGGGATTTTAAGTATTATTTAACCTTCTATATACTTCCACATGTTTTTTATTTCCTGTTCATTTTATAAATATCTTATATATAATTCATTAAATAATTTTTAAAATAATTTTTATATTAATTTTAATAATTATTTATATTAATTATTACTGAATTTATTTTGTTTTATAGCATATAGCTATATGCTATATATTATCAATGTTCTAGCATTATTTAAACTCTTAGTTTAGTGTAAATAAGTTAGCTAATAGAATATATTGTATGCTTTTAAATTTTATTAACAATAGTTTTAAATACATTGTGTGATTTATATTAGGTTTATAATTCTCTCTATATAAGGATTTGTTTGGTTTTGCTGTTTAAACAGTTATTTACATTCAAAAGCTTACAAATTTTTATCTTGCGATAGATGTTTAATATAATTAATAATAGATGGCAGCACCAAATTTGTCTCTTTCAGATTGCTCTAATTTTTAATTTTTCTAGCTCCATTTAAGTTATAATTTATACACCAGGAGGTATTTTTAGCTAAATTTTGACGATATTGTTAAACTGTTATCTATTAATTTAGTAGTGCATTTTAAATAATGTAATTAATATCTATTTATTTTATATTAGATTAAATTTGTTTTACAAGGTATTTCAAATTTTATTTCAAAATGTATTAACTGCATCCTTTGGTATCATTTACTGTGATTTCTTAACTGTTTTATTCACCTTAATCTTTTTGATATACTGGTAGACATGTGCACATGGATTTTTGTAAAATACTGAAATATTAATCGGTATGGTGTTTATTATTTATATTTTATATCCTATAAATATTTAAATACGTTTTATTGATTCTTCCATTTCATATTATTTGTTTCTATTCTGCTTTCATTTTTAATCAATTCACTTGATTTTAGTGGTTGTTCGGGCACAGGGGAAAATTAATTTTAGCTTTAGCTTATTTTTCCCACAGAAAACGACCATTTTGCTTATATCATTGAATTCTGTGCCCTTGATAACGTAATTCAATGTATAAGCTTTTCAATTTTTGTCGGTGTCCACTTTTTTCTTTTTTCTTCCATAATAATTCTTATATATATATATATATATACACATTTTTTTTTTTTAATACTTACAGCTTTAATTCATAATAATTGACGGTGGTAGGTTATGTTTAATTAATGGTAATATATATATATATATATATATAAACTTTTTAGGTGGGGGTGGTTTTGGGTTCCTGGGGTCCTATAATGAAAAGTTATGAAGGAATTTTTCAAAAGTCGCACCACGGTAACGACTGCAATAGGTAGTATTTCTTACGAAATCTACCTAAAATGAAAGATTATTGGATTCTAAATCAATTCAATAGTCCGGTCTGCAAGTGACATGCTTTTACGTTAAAAAATGAGTTTGTAAGTTAGAAAATTTTGAGGGAAACTCTTACAACACCCTTAAATCTTAAAAAAAAATTACTTTCATCCACATAAGATTAGGATTTTTAATTTCGTATTAAATGAACACATATTCTCCAAATACACTTTTAAGGTTTTATATATCTATAAAGATAAAATATCCTTTTTAATAGTAAATGACTTCCTATAAAAGAAAACAGGCACTCTTTCTACACTTTAAATAATAGATTATAGTTGACTTTATGATTTTGATTCTCAAAATATTTTTAATTAAATTTTTGCTGACTTTTAAAAACCAAATTTTTAAGTAGAATTGATGAATTAGTTATTTGGTATCTGAAAGAGAATATAAATACATGAATGGATAAAATTATGTTGTGATAGAAAAATTTAACATATTAATGATTTTTTAAATAATCCTAAATTAGGTTAGACCCTTGTCCATTCTGATTCATTTAAAAAATAATTCTGTTAATAATAGTAATACTACAACTTATAGTAATAATCTTGTTAATTTAAACATGCTACTGACAGATTTGGTATTATTTGAGGAAAAATTAGTGAAAATCAACGAACTTCTGATTATAAAATATATTAAAAATCTGGACAAATAGTATATAAGAGTGTCAGCTCTAATAATTTCCTAAGCCATTAGCTTTAAAAGTATAATTTCAATAGCAAAATTGTTTTAAAGTTGTTCTTCATCCTGTTAAATCCGTTTAAATAAAAAAAGTGTTATTTTTAAAAGTTACAAAAATTTAGCTTTTTTACGGGATTCAAGCACTATATATTTAGTAAAACTTTCTTCGTGTACTAATAAGTAAAACAATAAAAGCTTCATTTTTGTACAAATAAAACTTACCGAGTTATGATAACTTGAATTTTATGAATTTTCAGCCTTTTTTGTCATTAAAAACGGAAAAACGCTTTTTATCCAAATGTTACAAGTAAAAAAAAACAACAACAACAAAAAAAAACAATGGTGTTTTTTTTTTTAATTAACATTAGACATTGCTTGGGATATCTTGAAAGAGCTTAACAAAATTTGGGGCGGCAGTTTGCACCGGGCCCATTTAAATCGGAAGACCCCTTCTTTCGTAGTACATATTAGTAAGTATCATGTACTTGAGGAATTATAGTTCATTTTAATATTTTATTTGTATTTGTTATGTTGAATATCTTATAAGTAATGCAATGCTAGATGAATGCAGACTACTTGCTTAAGTATTGTGATTATTGTCGCCAAGATTTACCATGGCTGGATTTGCATCCAGAATATTTTTTGGAAAAAAAAAAAAACTCTATAAGGCAGCCCTCAATAAAATAATGGATTGCTTATCTCACCCCTTCGAGCGCAATCCATACAGAAGGGGCCGAAGCTGTGGGCGCAATGTATGATCTCCTCCTACCGTAGGCGCAATTGATGTACACCCGGTAAGGTGTGCCGGGTGCTATTTTTTAACGCAGGTGCAAAAAGAGTGGAGTATTTTTAACCGAAGGGCAGGTAGTGTTCAGAATCCTCCTGATCCTGAAACTTTCTGTGGGAAACTCATAAGTGCTAAAACGGTTTATTCTGCTTATATCATACATTCCATTTTTTCTCCCAAGATAATTAATGGAATTTTCTGATAGTAGTGAAAATAAATTATTTTTCTTATTTGAAATACAACAAAATATCGTGATGAGCGCCTTGATTGGCAATAGGTGAAAGTGGAAGGGAAGCAAACAGCAGCAGTGGCACATTGGAGGGTATACGGAGGTATACGCCATATACCTTCTAGACTTTTTAAAAAGCTCCGTATAGCCTCTATTTCTCAAATAAAGCTATAGCTTTTAAGCTGCGAACGGATCATCCTTCTAACTGTTATCAGTTTCGGCATCTTTTGTTGTGGCCATGCGGTGTTTTTGATCTTTAATGACTTTAAAAGGAAAGGGACTGATGTCCTGCAAAAGAGGAGCCTTTCCTTTAAGTACAGTTGAACTCGTTATCTCCTGACCCATTGTAGATACCCCTCATTCTTTTGTGAGTAAACCGCAGAAGTGTCCAGAATAAAAGATTTTCCACGAAAACTGTAGAAGGAGGCAAAATAAGCGTGTGTATGCAGCCTTAGGCTGCAAATGCACCATCCTTGTAACTGTTATCAGTTTCGGCATCTTTTGTTGTGGCCATGCGGTGTTTTTGATTTTTAATGACTTTAGCAGGAAAGGGACTGATGTCCTGCAAAAGGCTGCGTACCCACTATCCTTCTAACTGATTTCAGTGTCGGCTTCGTTTTTTGTGGCTTTTCGGTGTCTTTGATTTTTAACGACTTTAGCAGAAAAGGGACTGATGTCCAGCAAAAGAGGAACCTTTCCTTCAAGTAGAGTCGAGCTCCTTATCTCCTGACCCATTGTTGATTCCCCTCATTCTTTTGTGAATAAACCGCAGATGATTTCAGAATAAAAGATTTTCCACGAAAACTGGAGAACGAAGGAAAAACTCACGTCTGTACGCAGCCTTACCCTAGCCATAAATGTTTGACTCTAGCGTATACCCTCTTTTTTTACGGATCAACACCGGACAGCTGGGTCTAATTTATCAATTTTACTGCCTCCTCTCACCCCCGTTTTCCGACTAGTGGTGTACTTTGAATTCTTGTCATCAGATGGAACTTATAATTAATACAGTACGTAAGGATATGATATTAATTACTATTTTCATGCATTCTGAACATTTTTTTTAAAATAATCGCTACAAAAATATTATTAACAGAAAAAAAAAAAAAAACTAATGAAAAAAATGTTTTGCTTTTCTTGCTCCTTGCTTTCAACATTAACAGTATTTAGATCTGTAAAAAATTAAAATATTTTGTGAAATGTTTTTATTTCTTCTTTATGGGCGTCTTTTAAATATTGAGACTCTACTAGAACAGGAGTTTTCTTAACGTTTTAACCAGATATATTAAAACATCGATTGCGAAATTTTCTAGCACATAAATCGTTTTTTTTTTTTCGTAGAAGCCTGAAATTTGCTGGTGAGACAATTGAAGTGATTTGGAATCAAATAGAGTTTTCTCATATTGGGATAAATGTAATTATATCTTGAGTTATAGTCACGGCTTCAGTCGCTTCAGAGGATCACTTTCCCTAGACAGTCGTATCTCGAAAATCAATATGAAACATCAACAGTGAAGTCTTTTTCTAAAACATCTTTTTCGCCTGAAAGTAGCCAGTTTTGATTTGAGCAGAGGTCTTCTGAGATAGGGGTCTATCGGGCAGTACCCGGTCCCGGCCCGGCCCGGCTCGTACAGAAATCAGTGAAAGTAGGACCGGCCCGATCTGGCTCGATTGAATTTCTACAAAAAATTCATATTTTACTTAATATGTAATTAAGATTCCTTTAAATAATACTGTATACATATTTATGGGATAGTTTTCAGTATATTTAAAAATTACGATGTGCCGCAAGACAGAAAATACACAATAGCAACAATAATGATTACGTGGATTCTTAGACGTTTCAACATTCAAATAAAAATTCAATAAAAAAATTAAAATTAAAAAAAAAGGAGGGTTAAGAACCTCATAACTTTTGAAGCTGTATGGTAAAAAGTAGATTGGTGAAAATAGTTCTCTGTCCTTGATTAAGGCTTTTCTCAAATCCAAAGGAGCTACTTTCTGAAACATTTCTGAATTCACTTCTTTTCGGAAACGCATAAGATTGGCAGTGTTTATTCAAAAACCATGAAATCGCATGGCGTTATCCATTTTTTTTTTAATATAAAGGCAATGTATCTTTGAGAAAATGATGTCAAAGTTAGCATTTTGAATTGAATTTACGGAAGTGACAGCACGGGAAAGGAGAAAAACCTGCAGCCACGTGACAAGAATCTCTTATATCTTGACAAGTAATTTATTTATCAAAAATGGAAAACTCTATTCGATTCCAAATTCCTTCAATAGCCAGGCTTATCAATTTTATGCCTTTAATCGTAAAAAGTTAGTCAGAAAATGTGTCAAAGTTTCGCGTTGTTGAGCAGTGAATTTAAGAAACACCTTAATGTATATTTCCAAAGATTATGTTAACAGGAGTTCATTATCGCTATTAATATTTTTACAAAACATTTTGCCTGCCTTACACATACTGAGAACAATTAAGTCCAGCTCTTCCCCGCTCGACTATGTAGAAAAAAGTGCAAACCTGATCTTGGCTTAAAAAAAAAATTAAGCCCAGGTCAGACACATGTGACTGTCCAATGCCGATGTCTAAGATGGACATGATACATTTCTGTATCAATGTTGTCAAACAAGCATCGGCTCGTGGCGCACATTTATACTTATTCTCGCGAAAGTCATATTCATTGAAAATAGCTCATATTTTGTCGGCTTCGCTTTTATTTTTTTGCTAATTTTCATATCTGCTCGGTAGGCCCGCTGATATTTTTTGATCAGTCCGGACCGTTGAAAAATATGTTCTAATTCTGTCGGGCCGGGTACAGGCCTCGGGCCTAGCTCGAGCCCGTGCAGACCTCTCATTTGAGAACAGGTTTTAAATGAATGTTGCAAATTCGATAATTCTAATCCTTTTAGAAAAAATTTCATTATAATTTCTAAGTGTACTAGTTCTAAATTCGTATCTAGTTCAGTGACGCCAACTTAAATGGGCCCACCCAATAATTTGTCCCTCTGAATTTCCACTTCTCTATTTCGTTATTTGAATTTCTTTTTTTTTCTTTTTTTTTTTTTTTTATCACTGACAGCAAATTTCGTTTTGTTGATGTTTACATAGTTTTTTTTTTTTTTTAATCCGCAAGAACAGTTGTAACCATGCACACAGTGTTATTATAAATATTTTCAGGCAACATACAATTAATATTCCCTATAAAAATAAGCCATTTTCGCATATTTTACCACTAAGCTTAAGTCAATGACTATCTTTTTAATACTTTGATATCCATAAACCACTTTGGTGGCGGAAATGTTTTGCTTGATGTTTAGTTTTTTTTTTTTTTTTTTTGAACTTATAGTCATGATATTATATAGTAAATATTAATATCTTTATTAACTCCTGCACATATAATTTAACAAAGTTACAATTTTTATACTTCCGTATAATATTTTATTTAAAAAACAAACAAAAAAATCCCATAATTCTAAATCAAGTAGTGTTCTTGTATTTTTCTTAAACAAAGTATAGTATCGAAGTATAATGAAGTTGCAATATTTGCATGAGTGCTTCCTTCCAAAGACGTTAATATTTACTGCAATACCATGAATAATCTATTTCCTTTCCCCAACACACTCTCAAATGAAAAAGAATTGTCCGTCACTTTTTAACCCAAAATGTTTGAGCCCATCCAACATTTTTGAAAAGTTGGTGCTACTGACTAGTTCCCCATTCTTACTGCTTGCCCGAAGAAGTACAGTCGTGGAGGGGGGGGGGGGGGAAGTACAGTCGTGGAGAAAAAAAAAGTAAACTCCCCTTACTAACTCTGTAAAAAATTATCGTAGAAGAACGTTACTGGTACCACACGATTGGTAATAAAGTCTACTTTTAAATGATGTATATAAAATTTCCTTAGGGGGCCATCTACATTTTAAAACGAACCATAACTTTGTTTTTTCAGTAGCAGTACATAATTCTGACAGCATAAATGAACTCTACACCCTTCAATTAGCCTAAAAACAAATTTTTATGCAATTCGTACGATAAGTTTCCGAGAAATTAATTATTTTAAAACGAACGTATTTTAGGAGCTGTGTCCAAATTGAAGTTCGGTACTCGATTGTTGACCGAGAGAACCCCCTTCTTGATCAAGGCATCTCAAGCGCCACTCAAACAGTCATTGAAGACTACTAGATTACAGGATAGCATAAGAAATTTCAAAATATGCAGTCACTTCTATCATAGACGGCCCCTTAAACCATCATTTTGCCGTTTTTTAAGCATAATTTGAAAACTACTTGCAAGAAAAATGCGAAATTTTGGATTTGCATAAAGTAGGACTTAAATCTAAATCCATCAAAAAAATTGTAGGTTGCAATTCATAATTTTTTCTAATATTAATTTCATATTTCATAATTCATATCATAAAATTATACAAATTGCAAATTCAACGTATTTATGCTTGGGTATTTTAGTATTATTGCTACACAAAAAAATTAGCACAGTAGGAGTATAATTTCAGGAGATATTAATAAAAATATGAAAATGTAATTTAACATTAGAAGCTACTTTTTTTTTTTTTTTTTTTTCACGACTGTTCATTGTTATTGATGCTGGATTTCTGGTAATGATAGGCCAAAGCAGGTTTTTAAGACCAAAACCGAATTTCGGCAATCTTCTTATTTTCGATTGAAAACGAAAATGTAATTATTTATTAATTAAGTAATTAATTATTAATTAATTATTCGTGTCATTATACGTGGGGCCCAAGTTGGCTCTCCGTGCTTCTGCACGAAACTTTTTATCTTCATTTAAAATAAAATGTAATTAATTCATCAACGACACAGAATGATTTTCTAATTATACGAATTTCAACCAATTAAAAAATGTTTTAGGTATACATACCTCAATTTATCTTTTTTTATGATTTTTGTAAATGATCGTTTGTTATACTAGACCTTTCTCAAAGAGTATTCGAAACACACTTCTACTGTTTAAAACTAAAAATTTTCTATTACTGTTAAGTCTTTAACCTCTTCGGGACGAGCGTCTTTTGTAGAATTTTTAATCTTTCATCATCGGTTTTTCAATACAGAAATTTTTGCCTAATTGAATCGGGAAGTGCTCGAATTAAATAAAGCAAAATTTACAATAAAAATTTACTGGTGAGAATGATCACGTATTCTAAACATCTTACGCGGCACGTATACCGGTCGCTCGTCCCCAAGGGGTTAATGAGCACGTGAAAAACGGCCTTTGTACAAATCTGTCTCGACTATCCAATGCAAAAAAAAAATCATTTAAAAATATTAAAATGCAACCGAGATATCTTTATAAATTTCTTCCATTGGATTAGCATTAGCGAGCGGGTCTTTTCACTTTAGTGAAGTAGCCTCTTAAATTGCCTCTGTGTACCTCTGACCAAAACTTTTTACTTTTATATAAAATAAAATGCAATTATTAATTCATTAACGACAGAGAATGATTTTCTAATTAAACGGATTTCATCCAATTAAAAAATGTTTTATGTGTACGTACATACATCGATTTACTTTTTATAACGTTTTTTGTATTTGATCATGTGTTATACTAGAACTTTCTTAAAGTATATTCATATTCAAAATTCTTCTGCGGTTTCGAACTAAAAATTTTCTATTACTGTTAGTACCGTGAAAAGTGACTTCAAAGTCTAGTCATATAGGCATTGCTTGCTTCATAATTTGCACTTACATCTTGTCAGTGATGAGGATGGCTTATAATTGTAATCATCAAAGTTTATAGCAATAAATAAAGAGTGTTTCATTTGAGCCGATACAGCTGAAATCAATGAGTAATGTTGAAATGTCGAAAATTTCCGAAGAAACAAACAAGATTTTTGGAACACACACAGTTTTCGATCGAGTTTCTGTCCGAGCCGAATTTTCGGCAGCATTTTCGCCGAGACTCAGATTTTGAGCCGAAAACGATATCGAATTTTCGATCGATCTCTAATAACGCTATAACAACAATGAATGTGTCGACTCTTATCACACTTATCAGAAACATTTCTTTTCCAAGAACAGAAAGAGACACGCAGTTCCTTCTAGTCATCTTTCACTATGAGTCAAAATTCAATTAAAATCTAGGCTATAAGTGATATAAATCGGGTATTATTGTATATCTTATCCTAACTTCTCGATAAAACATACGGCGATTTTATCAAATTAGCTAATCTAAGTAAGATATTTTAGATCAAGTCTTTTTTTCGCGTATCCTATGAATCACAAATACATTACACCTGAAAACAAATAACTAAATAAAAGAGTTGGATATCATTTTAAAAGATAGCTAAGTTGTTTCTTTTTATGTTAAGAGGCTACTTCAGTCAGGCGAAAAGACCCGTTCGCTAATGCTAATCCTATGGAAGAAATTTATAAAGATATCTCGGCTGCATTTCAATATTTTTAAATGATTTCTTTTGCATTGGATAGCTGAGATCGATCTGTATGCAGGCCGTTTTTTTACTTTTTCGATTTTCATTGCAAATTTTTTTTTTATGAGGATGTTTTCACTTTCGAAACCGGTTCCGAAAACGAAAGTGTCCCCATAAAAAATATCTCTAAACAAAATCGAAAAAGTAAAAAACAACCTTTGTACAGATCGATCTCAGCTGTCTAATGCAAAAAATATCATTTAAAAATATTGAAATGCAACCGAGATAGCTTTATAAATTTCTTCCATAGGATTAGCAATAGCGAATGGGTCTTTTAACTTGGCTGAAGTAGCCTCTTAATACATGAAACAATCTAGACCTATTGAATATATATATATATAAAACTCTTTCCTTAATTCCCCCCCCCTTTTTTTTTTTTTTTTTTTTTTTTTTTTTTTTTTTTTTACATTAATACATGATACAGCCCAGACTTATTGAATATAAGAAACTCCTTCTTAATTTTCCTTCGTTTACGTTTAATTTTGGCTAGCAGTAATGCTTTCGAAGACCGCTATTCAGAAATAGTGGTATTCAAAAGTGAGAATCGTTGCGAGCCGTATAATGCCCTTGGTGTATTTCTATTTTAAGGTTTACAAAATGTTTAATTATTTGGACAATACAGGGAGAGAGACTCTGATAAATATCACGCCTTGGTTCTTTGTTTGACTTGATCAGACGCTGAATAAAAAGGCATGCAAAGTAAGTGTATCAGTTAAAGCCTTATTTGTTTGTGTGAATATTTAATTTATCTTGTTATTAAAATTCAGACTCGAAATTTCATGCTTTTTTGTTTATTCTAGCACGTGAAAAAGCTAACTGAATGTTTGAATCTAATATCGCGTTCAAATTATGATAGACAAGTCACTTAACATGCATATTTTAATTATTTATCGCCTTACTGGCGGATTAACGGAGATGTGATTTTTTTTCTACCCTCCCCCTTTTTTTCTGTAAGACTTGGTCCTATTAAAAACTTGTCAATCTAAAAGTTGTAGATAATATTAAGGAGATTTGTAATAGATTGAAGTGAATTTGATATCTTGTGAAAAGACGAAGTTACGATTTATTTTTCTTCTTAAACTCCTATTTTTTTCGCCCCTTGAGGCCATTTTAATGATGGCAAAAACCTGTCATGCATAAATTTTTGGCCCTTTTTTTAGAAGTAATAATAACTTTAAACTGATTCGATATATATCATAATTAAAAAATTATGGACTTTTTTTTCTTGTTTTCACAAAAACTCTCCCCACATTTCCACCCCTTGGTCCGATGTATCCCATTAACTAACTTGAGCGAGATTTTCTGCCCTTGATTTTATGTATCAGTTTGGAAAGAAATTTGTGCATGATTAAGGAAAGTCCATAAAATGTGATATATATAGCTAGATAGGTAAAGTTTTGAACTGGGGGTGGTTTGCGGTTCTAGGGTTCATGATCGGCCTAGATCTGCAAAAATTTTTCAGCAATTCAAACATAGGGGAGAATGTAATCGGTATTATTTCTTGCGAAATCTACCAAATAAAACACGTTGGTTACACGTAAGAATGTAAGTGTGGATAATTACCTTAATAAAAAATATTCGAAGATACTGTGAGAAGAAAACCCTCAATCATACTACAAAGTCGGTTATAATCTAGAACCCGACAATATAATAGGCTGAAAACCATGTTAAATTCCTACTTTAAACTGCTATAGCAAACATAACTCTGAAAATGCATATAATCATTCCTTCAAATGCTAACGACCCATTACGTTAAGATTTAAGAGTTGGTCTGTATTCAAATATTTGTATGTCGGTAAAAAATAAAGAAACTGTCGCAGGATCATGAACATCGCGGGAAGGAATAAAAATCAGGGGCTGCTCTTTGATAGGGAAAGCGAACTTCAAAAGTTTCGGCAAAACACATTTCAAGAACAGAGAAAGCAGTGCGCATAGATAAGTTTTGATTAACAATATTTTTGAATGGGCCAATTCAAGAAGTACATTGCAGTTTTTTTTTTTTTTTTTTTTTTTTTCTTTTTTTGCAAACATGTAGGTTGCAATATTTCAGGGTTCGCGAAGATGGGCCCAGTTCGAAAAAACCCGGTGGGTTTTTTCAGAATGGGCCCACTTGAAAAAGCCCACTGAAAGACCCACAATGTGGGTTTTTTCAATTTTCAGAAATATTTAAAATTTTAAACAACATATACATTTAATGAATTTAAGTCATTTCAGTTAATTTTGAAAAAAAATTAATATATAAATCCATTACATAAACACCCGAAGTAAAATAAAAATGTATTTTAGCACATTGAAATACTTTACTAACATAGAACATAGTAGGCAACATACATAGTACATAATTATAGGTAAAGGCAATATCATAAGAATGTCTTTATATAAAAAATTCAAACGAACTATATTCATGAAAATAAAAGATATGTATTTTTACTTTCTTCTATCTTTACAAGAAAGTATTTAATTTGTGAAAAATTTTGACTTCCAGTTTACAATGGATTTATATGTTTTAAAAAGGTCCTGAAGACGATTTGATAGTTTTTAGAAAATATCTGTCTGTATGTGACAAAAATTTTATGGGTGCTCCACCTCAAGAACTAATGCACAGAATTTCACAAAACTTTAGATTCAGTTAGACCTTGATGTAAACTGATGCTGATTAGCTTTTGGTGAATATTGCCCAACAGGTGGTGCTGCTTTGCTGCATTTATCTCAATTTTTGCAATAGCTTTATCTCAAGAACTAATGCACGGATTTTCATCAAACTTGACATTCAGTTACATGTTAAGTTGTTGCTTATCAAGTTTTGGTGTATATCGCCCAACAGGTAGCGCTGTTATGCTACATTTTTTCACGATTTCAGCATTAACTCTTATCTCAAGAACTAATGTACGGAATTGAATAAAAATTTAGACTCAGTTAGACCTTGATATAAACTAGTGCTGATTAGTTTTTGGTGAATATCACCCAACAATGGCTCTGTTGTACTGCATTTTGTATGATTTCCGCAATATATCAAGAATTAATGCATGGATTTTCATCAAGCTTCATATTCAGTGAGACATTGACGTAAGCTGTTACCGATTAGGTTTAGATGTAAATTCCACAGTAGGTAGTGTTGATATGCTGAATTTTTCACGATTTTTGCAAAATCTATGTCTCAAAAACTAATGCACGTGATTTAATCAAACTTAATATTCTATTTCATCTTCATGTAAATAGATGCTTATTAGACTTGGATATAAACTGAACTACAGGTGTTGATTTTATACTGTTTGGGTTGGAAATTTTGGTTGTGGGCATCCTAGAGGGTGGGTTTCAAAATTCAATGATTTGTTTGAAACAATGTGATACTTACATCTCCTTGTTAATTGCATCTAATTCAATGAACCTATATTTTACAATCCTCGTGATGGGCATAGATGTGGCACTGTGACAGCGAATTTTGAATTATTAACATGTGTGAGATAGAGGAAAGTTTTGGGATTGGCACATCGGACTAGTTTACCCCTTTTTCCTTCCTACATATATATTTTAAATATTAATATTCTATTCATTATTTGATTTTAAAGCAAATTAACAATTTTTTATCTTCTATTATATTTAAAACTAATTTGTGAAAAACACTGACGACACTTTATTAATTTAAATTCATATAATTTATAAAATTTATAACTTGTAAAATAGTATTACAATTATATTGTATACAAGGAAACAATGTATAGTATATATAAATAATATAGAATGCAATGCAATAATGTAATATCGCATATATTGTATTTTTGAAAAAACCCGAAAAAACCCATGTGGGTTGGGTTTTTTAAAAAAAAACCGGGTTTTTGCGAACCCTGCAATATTTGGATTGTATCATGTGTTTCAGCTTTTAATAATTCATTCTTATATATTTAGTAAAGCTGACTCCGAAAATGACCTTCACTTTTTTTGCAAATCGTAAATTTCAAAGTTAAAAAGGTAAAAATTAGTAAAAATCTGATATTATAAAATAGATGTGATAGTTGTGTTTTTAACTTTTTGTAATTGATTTTTATGTACTTTTCAGTGTTGAATCCGTAAATGGCCTTAATTTTTAACCACCATGTCAGGATTTTTCACAAATCGTAAATTTCCAAATTGAAAAGTTTACAGCTATAAGTGAACCCCCACCTCTCATTCATCGGACCCTTGAACAGTTTTACTGTAAGAATCCCCGCCAGTATAAGCAAAAAAAAAAAAAAAAAAAAGAATAAATTTGTTGAATTAAATAAAATTAAATTGAACAAGAAAATGTTTTACATCTGTTTTATAGTATCGTTTTTTTTTGTTTGTTTGTTTGTTTTGTTTTGTTTTTTTAACCTTGAAAGTTACGATTTGCAGAAAATTCTGACGTGATGGTTAAAAATTAAGGTCATTTTCAGATTTAGCACTAAAAACTAGATGCATTTTAATTATCAAAATTTAAAAAACACAACCATCACATCTATTTTTATAGTATCAAATTTTCGTTTTTTTTTTTTTTTTTTTTTTTTTTTTGTGTGTGTGTGTGTGTGTGTGTGTGTGTGATTTGAGAAAACTCCTCACATGGTGGTTAAAAATTAAGGTCATTTTCAGATTCAGCGCTAAAAAATACATAAAAATCAATTTCAAAAGTTAAAAACACAACCATCTATCTATCTCTATTTTTAGTAACAGATTTCCGCTATTTTTTTACTTTTTATCTTTGAAATTTACGATTTGTAAAAAAATCCTGACGTGACGGCTAAAACTGAAGGTCATTTTCGGATTCCTAAAAAAATACATAAAAATAAATTATTAAAAGTTAAAATCACAACCATCGCGGGCTTGTGTTAGGGAAACCAAACTTCACAAGTTCTGGCAAAACACACTTCAAGAACAGAGGAAAGCTGTGCGTATAGATAAGTTTTTATAAACAATATTTTTGAATGGGCCAATTCAAAAACTATATTCCAGTTTTTAAAAAATGAACGTTTTTTTTTTTTTTTTTTTTTTTTTTGCAAACGTAATGTTTGAAATAAAGTCACATGTGTAAGCAAAAATTATATGTCTTTTTATCTGTTGCCACTCAAATAGCATGGTAAAATGGTCGCTCACCGCATAAAACGAGGTTACTTAATTATCAAGATATATTTCAATGGCCAACAACAGAGATAGAAGAAAATGTGAAAAAACGCTTTGTATGATGCTTTGTAACTATGTACCTTAACCCTTTCAGGATTAAACTACTTTCAGTACTGAAAAATTGAAATAAATGACTGGCACCGGAATTTACGAACAAATTTATTTGGAAATAAGAAAAAGGCTATATATCACATACATATTAAAAGGAAAAGATTTTAGAAAAATTCTGGTGACGTTGTGGCGTTTGGGAATTAAAATTAAATGGTTTTATACTTCCGAATTCGATTCGCTAATGCTAAGCCTAGGGCATTTGATGCATTCGTATATTTAAATTATCTCCTCGGGGAATTAATGTTTTTAACTTCTTTTTCCTTTATTATCTTCTTAAAAGCTGTTTATTTTTTTTTTCTTAGTTCTCATAATATTTCTAAAATCTATGCTTAATTTAATATTTTATGTGCTAAAAGCAGACGAACAGTGAGTAAGATTTTAAAACTTCCTATAAAATTAAGCATGCATTTCAGAAATATTTTGAGAATCTCTCTATTCTAAAAAAAAAAAGTTACTTACGCTGTCGCCGCCGCCGGTTTTGAATTTTTTGTGACCGGAGGTCTTTCTCCGTTAATATTAAGAAAAATATTGCATACAAAAATATGAAAATCGGCGGTATTATAGAGAAATGTTTGATAAACACGCTGATGCAGACAGTTTTCAAATAGAAGAATTATTTTAAAGGATATTTAATGCTAAAGTTGGACAAAATCGTTCCATTAAAAAAGTTTTATAGGAGCAAAAACTATACATCGAAATTTAATAACTTTTAGATCATTTTATACGTTATAATTTCCCGGTGTGCCGAATGCAATTATTTTTTTAATTTGACTCATTTTTTGGGGTTTTATTTCTAATTTAAATTCAAATTTTCAGCATTTCGAGAGATATTTTTTACTTATTTTAGAAAATTGTACTAATTTAACTTGTTGCCAAAGGGCCGAAACTAGCCTTTTTTGCACCCGGGGCAAACATGGATTTTGGCGCCCCCCCCTCTTCCGCAAAGTATATTTACAAAGAGAATTTTACTAATTTTCTAATCGCCGACTTATTTTAAAATTTAAAATGTGTAATCATAAAATATTTAATACTGAACTACTTAATCTACAATATGGCGGATGTCACGGGGGTCATTAACTCCCTCTGAACACCAACAAAAATATTCTAAAGATCATTTTTAAAATGACATATACAGTCAGAGTCCCGATTATCCGAGTCCTGCTTAACCGAGTTTCCGCTTTCACCGAGTTATTTTCTTCTGATGGACTCATGGCTTCCATTATTATGAAACAGCCATTATAAATGAAGTGTTAGGTGAAGATGGAAGAGCAGTCGTAAAAAGTTAGAACTCTGATTTTCTGGTCAGAATGGGAAGAAAAAAATGGCCATAATAAAAAAAATTATGGCCATTTTTTTCCTTCCCATTCTGACCAGAAAATCAGAGATATAACTTTTTACGACTGCTCTTTCATCTTCACCTAACACTTCATTTATAATGGCTGTTTCATAATAATAGAAGCCGTCAGTCCATCAGAAGAAAATGATCCATTCCAAAGGTATAATCCTTCATTTGGCGCCCCTTCGTTCTGGCGCCCGGGGCACATGCCCCCTCTGCCCCCCCCCCCCCCCTAGTTTCGGCCCTGATAGCCAACTGTATAAACAGCGCAAACAATAATGTCTGCTTCAAATTAAAGATTTATTTACACGTGACTATTATAAACAGAAAAAAACTTTCAAATTAGAATTAACTAATTATGCATAAAAAGCAGAAACTTATTGAAAATTACTTCATAAGAACTACATTTACACCTGAATTTTAACAGAGAAAGGATATTGTAAAATAATAAATTCATTAACATGCGTTAGAAGTCTTAAATAGGAGAAATTACGTCACATTTACGCCACATTACACTTATTACGTAAGATGAACAAAAAATAATATCGCAAAACAGTTTAAATTTAAAAATTGCGCGAAACATTTATTTGATATTTCCAGATGATCTTCCCAACTATTTTTGTTGGGACAGCGCAAATAATGTTTCATTTCTAACAAAAGTATTTTCACGTGAATATTAAAAAGGGAAAGAAAAGTTTGGTGAAAATTACGTCAGAAAGAACTTTCTTTTCGCTTTGTTAAAAAATACCGGGAGACAAAGATTCTGTTTACTTAATTAATTTTAGATTAGCTTATTTAGAAATGTTTAACTGATTTTATTTAATCAAAGACGAAAACAGCCATTGTATCTTTTAACACAGCTGATTTTTCCTTAAAATTCCCCAACCAAAGAGAAATGAATAGAAACCCGTTTATAAGGAGATTGCCACTGTTTTTAGGCAGATTTCGTAATGAAATACTACCTATTGGGATCGTTCCTATGTTGGAATTTCTGAAAATTTTTGCAGATCTACATCGATCATGACCCCTAGAACTCAAAACCACCCTCAGTAAAAAACTTTATCTATCTATCTATCTATCTATCTATCTATATATATATATATATATATATATATATATTAGAGATGTGTCATTTGTTGAGGAACGACTCCAAAGGAACGATTCCGGCAGTGAAACTGAAGGAACGATTCCATTCTGTAAAAAGGAATCGGTCCTTTTCGGAACGAGTCCGAAAAGGAACGACTCCTCGGATTCGGTCCTTTTTGGAACGGTTCCTCGGATTCGGTCCTTTTTAGAACGGTTCCTCGGATTCGGTCCTTTTTGGAACGACTCCTCGGAATCGGTCCTTTTCGGAACGATTCCTCGGAATCGGTCCAAAATGTACCGACTCCGAAAAGGACCGATTCCTCGGAGTCGTTCCGAAAAGGACCGATTCCTCGGAGTCGGTCCATTTCGGAATCGTTCCAAAAAGGACCGAATCCGAGGAACCGTTCCAAAAAGGACCGAATCCGAGGAACCGTTCCAAAAAGGACCGAATCCGAGGAACCGTTCCGAAAAGGACCGATTCCTCGGGAATCGGTTGTTTTCTTATAGACTGGCCAGTTTTAATAAATTAAAATACGCTATTTTATTTCAAAATAACAGATTTTGATTCTATTAAAGCTGACTTTATTGCCAAAATATCCTTCTAATGTGTGTGCCCCCCCCCCCCCCCTCCTCAAAAAAAAAAGAAAAGTAAAGAAAGAAAGAAAAAAGAAATTGAAGTGCGGGGCGGAGTAGGGCGTTTAATAAACATTACTATTTCATCTTCTTGTGCTAAATTAATCTGAAAGAAATAATTAAAAAAAATATTTTATACGAATTGGATTTTTTACACCTGAGAGAAAAAGTGCCCGAGATGGGATTCGAACCCAGAAACTTTACGTGCTTTACCGATTGAGTACCTGGACCCCGAGGGTAATGGAACACCATGTGTACTTTAATACACTAATACATTTTCTAATTGGTAAATGTATCATACGAAATGAATTTTTTCTAAATGAATTCTTAAGGCTGTTCTCAAATCCAAAAGGATAAATTTGTGACAAAAGTTTTAATTTATTTTTATTCGGAAATGCATGAAACGAGCAGGTGTTGTAGTTCAGAAATTATGTAATCGAGCTGTTTTTTCCGTTTTTTTGCAAACGCAATAGGCCTTTCAGAAAATAGTGTCAAAGTGAGCGTTTTGAACCGAATTCCCGCGCGAAAGAGGCATAATTTCTCAAAAATGGGTGAAAAACATGTTTGTCACGTGATCAAAATCGATTATAACTCAATAGGTAATTTACTGATCAAAAGATGAAAAACACAGTTCGATTCCAAATAGCTTCCATGGTCAAACATTCCAATTTTATATCTTTCGGTTAAAAAATGAATTTGTAAATGTGTCAAAATGTTTTACGCTTGTTGAGCAGATCACTTAAGAACAGCCTTAAGAAAAACAAAGAAAATGCTTGTTTAATTATTAATGAAAAATATTTTTTTAAATCTGACTAGAAACAGTTTTGAATAATGTAAGAAATATATCACTAGGCCATAAAAATTGCATTTTAATAGGATAATAATAACTGATTTTCAATTATTTTAATAATTGTAGAGTTACGCACTTTCATGCATATTTCACTATTTCATGTTTTTTCCTCAAACATAATTTCAATTTGAGAATCCTCTTTGTCAAAATAAATATATGACCAGCTACGAGCGCTCGAGTACCACTTTATTTCCACAGTTTGGCGTCTTGTTTTTCTCTCCTGAAGAAGATGATTAAAAAAATCTCGAAACTCATTAAGATTGTTGTTTTAATCAACTTACATTGAGGTTTATTACATAGAGTAAAATCTGTTAGAACAAGGAATTTTTGTAAAACGTCTCTTTCTTTCTTAAGATAATGAATATTTCAAAAAGCATAATGTCTAATAATAATAATAAGATAACAGTAACAGTGGTGGGTGGGATTGAAATAATTTAACCGCAGTTCGCTCTCTTAATGGCTGTTTTGAGTATAAAAAACGGGAAAGAAAAATCACGTGCTACATATAGATTATCGGACTTTCTCCAACACTGCGACATATATAAAGCTGCATATTTTATGCTTGTTTCGGTTTAATAGATTTATGTTAACCCTCCGCCTACCAGAGGGGTTCAATGGCCCCGACAGGTACATTTATAATGATATTTCTAATTTATTTTAAAAACTGAAATTTCTGTAAATATGGGTTTTTTCTGGGATGTTCTATTCTTTTGAGTAGAACATTCCAGAATAAGTCACATATTTACAAAATTTTCATTTTTTTAAATGTGAAAAATCAGTTTGAATGTATCTATCGGGTCTGTTGCACCGGTCTGGTATGCGGAAGGTTAATATTGCATTTAAAAAGTTTTACAATATACGAATTTAATTATTGGTTTCCAAAGAATGCACGTTGTGATTTTGTACAGTTTTTTCAATTGTTATTTTACTTCTATTCCTTGCTAAATAATTAGAATTTAAATAACTGTGACTTTGTTTTAATTCAACGTAAAATAAAAGCAAAAAAAAAATCGTTTATCGTAATAATTTCTTATAATAATTCAGATTTCTTGATCGTTATTGGTACTCGTAAATCCCGAAATCAATGCCACGATTAATGCCTGTTACTGTGGTGATGGATAATACATATCTGAGTTTAATTTCGATCAAATCGAGGCTCCCTTCATGCTAAACTAAATTTAATGTTTCAAGCCTAATACCAAATTTCCGTTTTTATTGAGGTAAAACTTACTGCAAATACGATACTAAATTTTATGTATTTTCCTTTCTTATTGTTATTCTTTTCACTTAGAAGATTTATTTATTTATTTTCTTTTTTTTTCTTAAATTACATAAAGTTTTCTGAAAAGTTCGAATTTACCAAAATGTTTTATCTATTTTAAATAGTTTTGACAATAAAAAGTTTAACTCCGAATAAAAAATAGTCAAATTCTCAAAAAATTAAGGTTGATATTATCTATAACACGTTTGCAACAGATATCTTTCATTCAACGGCCGAAACATCGTCAAAAGGATAGTTCTTTATATAGTACTACACTCTGTAATAATAATGGACATACTTTTAATTTGTTTAATTTAATTAAACCAATAAACCGTTTTTCAGTTAAAATGTTAGCAAATTTCAAATTTAAAGAAATAGAACTTTGAAGTTTAGTGAATCACTATATCTTTTGGCGGAGATAATATGTACTATATATGAATAAAATCATATATATTACTATATATATATATTATAATATTAATGCATATAATATTATCTTATAAATATCACTAGCCATAGCCCTGCTAATGAATCTGTTTACAAATCATCTGAAGTAACTTCTACCCTTTCGTGTAACACAAGTGTTCCATGACTTCATGAGTTATGAAGCTCCAAAGATCCCAATCCAAACAAACATATTAGCATTGCAATTCACTCACACCGAACTGAGGTTCTGTATGACATAAGTGGAGAGAGGGTGACGGCGGATGAGGGTGTGAAATTAGAGAAATTCCTGTAGGTTCTCGTGAAATTGGAGATTCAAAAAGAGATGTAAGTTTATTGAAATTCTACGTAGTTAACAGCAGTTCACAAATAGCGATGTTAGGGTAAAAGACAAGACACATCAGTCACTCAGAAAAGACAGTGTGCAAAAACGTGCTTTACTTTTTAACTCTTTCCAATAAAGTTAGTGCTTATGAATGCGGTTTGTCTGTTCGTCAGACCGTCTGTTCACGCTCTAAGGCAAGTCACACACTAAGGCGACACATAAGACATGTCGCTTGAATTCGCTAGAAAAACTGGTTTAAAACAAGTTTGCAACAACTTCGTTCTTTTTTTCGATCGGTTTTTGCACTTCATGTTGCGCTTCGTGTCGTTCTGTGGTCTCAGTGTGTAATATACCTAACTCCCGTAAATATACTCGGATTCCCATGCAATTGATATATGTTAATGATGTTTACCATGGGATGTTTGGTATTCAATATGAAGAGTGTAGCATTAATAGTTTATTTACAGGGGCACTCAAAAGTATTTCGTTACATTATGGTCAACGGGAAAAAATCGTTTGCAGCGCATTTTAATGACATTAAGCTATTTCAAATGCATTAAAATTGATATATATCACTGAATTGCACTACAAGATGATTGCTATAGAATAGGGTGTTTCACTTCTGAACCAGATCCTGAAGGCGGTGATAATAATGTTGATGAATTATGCGAAATATCCTGTGTGCGTAAAGTTAGGGAGCTGAGGAGAAAGACGATAAAGGGCATAAAGTTATTGAAAGTACGGACACTGGAACAAAAATGTAATCTACTTTAACTAGTTACATATCCAAACCAGTAGGGCCATCCAAATGAAAAATGAGATTCAGAATGAAAAATGAAATTAAGATTACCTAGAGGTAGATTTTGAAGAGGAATCTATGAGACTAAAAATTCCTAGACCCTGGTGACAAATATCAGAGCAATAATAAAATTTCCTATACAGGATGTCCACTCTCAACGATGTCCAATAGCTAATTCCTAAACCGTTAGTCATAGCCATATAGTTCCGATTACAAAAATGTTTTAAATGGGGGGTAAAGAAGTATTTAAAAAGTGATTTGGGTCAATAGAATCATTTCTTGAAAAATTATGAAATTTAATTTTTTATACGATCCCCCGGTCCTTCAAGTTATAGTTAGTAAAACTTTCCTATTACACTTACAAGTAAGACAAATAAAAGTCCTATTATTCTACGACTAAAACTGACCGAAGTAATGGCTGTTTCAACTTGGAGCATATTTTTTGCTGCGAAATAGGGGTCATTTACAAATTTACTAGAAATATAAATAATCTTCAGATATATAAAAAATATAGTTGATAGTAAAATTAACATTGCATTATAAATTTGAAATCTATAATCATTCTGAAATATTAATGCAAAATATACAGCTTGTACTAAACATATAACAGGAAAAAAATAATAGAATTTTCGTTAAATAAAATGTTGAAAAGCAACAGCCTCGATTCTTTACACACTGAATCCAAAAATGGCCTTCATTTTTTATCACAAAGTACAGATTTTTTGCAAATCGTAAATTTGAAAGCTAAAAAGTGAAAAATTTTCGGAAATCTGATTCTGATAGTATAAAATAGATGTGATTGTTATTTCTTTAACTTTTGATAATTGATTTTTATGTATTTTTTACTATTGAATCCGAAAATGACCTTCATTTTTAACCATCACGTCAGGATTTTTCGCAAATCATAAATTTCAAAGTTTAAAAGTTCAAAGTTTTAATTGAACCTCTTCCCTTCCCACATCATCGGATCCCCGAGCTGTTTAACTGTAAGAATTCCAGCATAAGCAAAAAATTGAGTAAATTCTTGAATTAAATAAAATTAAATTGAATAAAAGAAGTTTTACATCCATTTTATAGTATCAGATTTTCGCTATTTTTTAACTTTGAAATTTACCATTTACAAAAAAGTCTAACATGATGGTTAAATATGAAGGTAATTTTTACATTCAGTGCTAAAAAGCACATACAAATCAGTCGTAAAAGTTAAAAAATACAACCATCGACTCTATTTTATAGTATTAGGTATTTTTTCAATTTTGAAATTTACTATTTGCGAAAAATTCTGACATGATGGTTAAAAATGAAGATAATTTTCGGATTCAGCGCTAAAAAATACATAAAAATCATAATTTTAAAAATACATAATTTTAAAAATAAAAAAACACAACCATCGCAGTCTTGTGTTATCTAATCTAAAACTTTTTAGAAAACTTGTTGGCAGTAATCTATCCGAAATTTTTTGTGTTACCCTGTAAAGTAAGTACATAATGGTAAGCACTGAAAATCATAATAATATTACATTGTCATCTGATTTACGTCAATATGTAAAATTTAACCTCGATCGCATATTTTAAAGTGAGTTGAATTTCGAGTACAAATTTTGAACTGGAAAGACATACATACGATCGTTTCAAGTTAACCCGTCACCCGCTGGTGCTGTGTTCACGCAACGGTCAAAATAATTGCTCATGCTTACATTAATTACTTTGTCACCACTATTTCACAATTAAAAAAATTGCCTTATTTAGTGGCAGAAATTTTGATATTTTAATAAAGCGGAAATTACCTTTCTGAATTTGTGGTGACAAGCGACTTTCAACAAGAAATTTGAAAATTCCTACTTATAGTTTTGGCGGTTAATAGGTTAAATAAAAGCTTATAAAAATAGCATAGTTTTTGTTAAAAAAATCATGAAAAGAAACAGCTTCAAATCCTTACAAAAATCTGTCGTAATACGATTCCTTTCAAAGCGCAGCTACACATGAAATAAATCCTTCAAATACTTTAAGCACTTTGTTTACGACCAATAGAAGCATGGCTAAACTCATGTGTATTCGGATGCAGAAAAGTGGCATAAGTCTTGCATTTCAAAGTTTCCTATAACTTCATGAATTTTAGTGTTAGATGAATGGGAATTTTTTTGTCTTTCTTTTAAGAGAACAGGAAATTTTTACTAAATATCTCTTATAGGGCGGAGGACCGTATAAAAAATTAAATTTCGTAACTTTTTTAGAAATATTTTTATTGATCCAAACGACTTTCAGAATAATTTTTTACCTTATTTAAAACATTTTTGTAATTAGAACTATAGGTCTATGACTAACGGTTTAGGACTTAGCCACTGAACATCGTTGAGAGTAAAGACACACTGTATAAAATAATAATATAAATGGACGGTCATTTGACGACATATTTTCAAGAGAAACCAATGATTACACTGAAAATCGAATAGACCTTGCACCGCCCTTAAATTTCCAAGAGGAATTATGCTTTATACCATAAATCATAAAGTTAGAAATAACTGCAAATTAATTGCACACACTGATCAATGAAATGAACTCTTAAAAACAAAATCATCTGTCCAAAACATTACAAAATTAAAGCGACTGGATGCCTAAGAAAATGGATGGGTACATAAGAAAATAAATTAGTAAAAAATATTATGGATTGCATGTGGTTCTCTTTATCTCGAAAGTGTTTTTTTCCCCTTGGAATCCTTTATTTTTCAAAATCGTTCTTTTTTTCTCGGAATCGTTCTTTTTTCTTGGAATCGTTCCTTTTTCTCGGATTCGTTCCTTTTTTTCTGAACGATTCCGAAAGGAACGACTCCAATGAACTCGTTCCTTTCGGTGAACGATTCCGGCTGGAACGATTCCTTAAAAGGAACGATGTTGCCCATCTCTAATATATATATATATATATATATATATATCACTTTCTTCTGGACACGATAACTTCTACAATTCTGCGCAAATCTTTTCCAAACTGATACATAAAATCAAGGGGCATAAAATCTCGGTCAAGTTCGTTAATGGGCAAAATCGTACGAAGGGGATGGAAATTGGGAGGGGTTTTGTGAAAACCGAAAAAACCCCCATAACTTCTTAATTTTTGTACATATCAAATCAGTTTAAAGTTTTTATTACTTCTAAAAATTGGGCCAAAAATTTATATGTCACAGACTTTTGATAAAATTAAAAATGGGCTCAAGGGGCGCAAAAAATAGGGTTTTTGGGATAAAAAAAATTCATAACTTCGTTAATTCTCAAGATATCAAATCCAATTAATTTTATTATACATTTCCTTAATATTATCTACAACTTTTATATTCACAAGTTTTTGATAGGATCAATTTGTACCACAAAATAAATAAATAAATAAATAAATAAATAAATAAATATAAACGAAAACAAAAAGGGGGGTTGAACAAGAAAAAACTCCGCCAATTCACAAGATATAAAATCCCCATGAATTTATCATATATCTTCTAAATATTACCTACAACATTTATATAGACAAGTTTTAAATAGGAGCAATTCTTACAGCAAAAACAATTTAAAAAGACATAGCGGTTGAAGAAAAAAAATCATCTTATTAAGCGTGTATAAGTCCAAACTGCTTATTTTCTTAATCATTTTTAAATTCATTTTTGCACTCAAACGTATCCCACTGGTAGATTCTCTTATTCAGAAACTATATAAATGTATCGTAATGATCGATTTTTTTTTTTTTTTATAGAGGTAGAATATCTTTCAAAAAATGCTTTCAAAGTGGCATTTTGAACAGAATTTCCCGAAGCGATTGTGTTAGAAACGAAAAATATTATCCTACTGAGAAAATAATTGTTTATAAATCAAGTTTTAATTAATTGAACGAAAAATAAAAACACAGGTCGCTTATAAATATCTTCAAAAATTACGTCAGCAAGTTTCATATTTTTTCTATTAAAAATGAATCTGAAAATGTGCCAGAAAATTTCGAGTTGTTGAGCATGGAAAAGTATTTTTTTTAATACCGCCTTAGCATGATTCTGATAAAACCAGCTATTATATAAAAATGAAATAAAAACTCGTCAAAAGCGGCCAGATAATATTGTTAAAGTTGGTTTATCTCTAATCATGATTTAGTTTTTGTTGGTAAAATAAATATGCCTAACTTCGAAATCTACCTCCGCCTGTAGGTCGGGCCGGCAGGGATTTTTTAAATTATAATGCAATCTTTCAAAATCTTTTTAAAGCCGATCAAATTAGCGTGCTTTAAGAAAATGCAGTGTCTGAAAGGGGGTTGACGAGCGTAGCTCGTAGGGGGCCGAGCGCCCTAGTTAAAAGAGAGAAAAAAAAAGACATCCTTTAAGAAGAGTACACAAGAAAAAGAAGTTGAAAATATTAGTTTCTCAAGGAGATATTTTAAATATACGAATGCATCTCACGTCCAATATACAGTAAACCCTCGATTTAACGGACCTCGGTTCAACGGACTTCAGATTCAACGGACTAATTTTTAAAAAAAAATTAAAAATTAAAAATTAAACAAAAATTAAAGTAAAACAAGTGGGTAAGTGTGATCGCAGATCACACAGAGGGTTTCGTTTAATATCCCTTTTAAAACACTTTATCCTTAAATTAACAAATCAAAATCGTTAATTTAAAATTATTCCCCTCTCCCTAACCTGAAATTCAACGCCCGTATTTCAAATTTTTATATTTGACGAATGTCAAATATTTATTTATCACTATTATTTACTGGAAGCCTCCATGATAAAACAGCTTCTAAAACGATGAAACACGCTTCGAAAAAAAAAAAAAAAAAAAAAAAAAAAAGAAAGTATTACTGCCCCCCTCCCCTACTTGAGAATCAACACGCAACCCTCTTTTAAGCTTTTATATGTAAAAAATCAGGCAATGAACAACGACAAAGCATTTCTTTTTACTATTTTTAAAAAGCGATTTCTCGGTAAAATAAAAAAAAATATTTATTATATCTGTGGCGACACAATGTCTCGTGATCAAATGAACGAAACCTTAAAAAAAGGGAAAGAATACGAAACGCCGAAAGCGCGCGCTTTGATTCTCACTGCAGCGTGGTTTTCGTTCTAAGCATGTGTAATGATCCTGACGACCTCTGCGGCCATGTGATATGCTTTTCGTTCTATGCATGCATAAAAGTTACATATGTTTTAATTCGTTTGTATTTCATTACCAATATTGTATTATTAAAAGTAATGTATTGTGTTTATATATATACAGTAGTATATATGTATATATATATATATATATATATATGTAATTTGCACTGTAATAATATATGTAATTACAAGTACGTAATAATATATATATGTACTATAATTATAACAAAATAATATTATAAATAGTACTTTGCGATTTAACGGACTTTCGATTTAACGGACACATCTTAGTCCCAATTAGTCCGTTAAATCGAGGGTTTACTGTACTTAGAATTAGTGAGGGGAATTCGGAAGCTGAGTGACTAGCAGCCTTAATATTAACCTACACTGTAAAAAAGAACAAACGTTTCTTAATTTAGGAAAATATAATACTTTTCTGATTTACGAAAAATTCTGAAAAACGTACTTTATCTTTTAAAACTTAAAAACGAATATATTTTCAAGATGTAAAGAAGCATTAAAAAAAAAAAAAAAGTTTCTTTTCTGCCGCTGATTTTCGGAAACTTTTTTGAGTTGTTTTTATGTACTGCAACAGGCGACTCTTTTATATTCTGTTCGCTCTACTATTTTTAAGAAATGCATTTTGTAGTAATATTTCTCTTACAAATGTTGTCAAAGCGTATGTAGAAGATTTTTGTTTTGAAAAAGTGGTGCAAAATAGAATTAAAAAATAGTCGCCTGTGGCAGCCCCGTTATAGAGTATAAACCAGCTGTATGAACCGGGAATATATGTTCTTTGGATGCTATCCATTCTCAATCAAACATTTTCGTATTCAACAAACATGTTTTACAGAGAAACATGATAAATTAACAGCATTAACATTAAAATTACCATCATTTTGTTACTCTTGCAGCATGTATAAATTCAGTTACGCAGCTGAAAAAGTTTAATTGAGAATTGATAAAATCCTAAAAACCGATACTCCGGTTTGAGAAAACTGATTAATACACCAGGGCCGAAACTAGTATTTTTTGCACCCGAGTAAACATGAATTTTAGCGAATCCCCCCCCCCCCCCCAAACCCGCAAAATATATTTACAAAGCGAATTTCACTAGTTTTCTAATAGCCAATTCATTTTAAATCTTAAAATATGTAATATTGTACTACATAATCTGCTTTGTCAAATATTGATTCATTGAAATCTTGAAAAAGGATCCGAAAAAAATCGAAAAAAAATCGCGCTTTATACATGATCCTTATACCATATCATCCTTAGATTCTTCTATGCTTTGATATCCCCCAGACAGGAATAATTTAACAATACCGTGCTAAACACAGACGTGAGAAAAATCGACAAACCAAATCTTCATTTGGCGCCCCTTCGTTCTGGCGCCCGGGGCACATGCCCCCTCTCCCCACCTTTTAGTTTCGGTCCTGTAATACACTATAAAAACTATTCGGAACCGTTTCCTAAAATCAAGGCCAGTAAAAGAAACTTTCTTTTTATAAATACTTCTTTTAGATCTCGAAAATGTATTTGTTTTTGAGGTAATCTAATGATAAAGAGCTATTTCCGGAGCTATTTTTTACTCGCACTAACAAGGAGAGGGCCAACCTTGTTAATCACAGATTTTGATTATTTTAATATATGTTGTAGAGTAGAGACCCCTTAGTGTCAGGTTCAAAGGATTTTATCCAACGCTCCTTAGTTCTTGAGAAACCAGGGGGTCTAATAATAGTAATACACAACATACTTACTTTGCAAGCGCATTCGCTGGCTGATCTGCGGGCCCGGGTTCGGTACCCGAACGAGCTGTATTTCTTTTTCTCATTTTTTGTTTTATAAATATACTTGTAATTATAATTTAATAATTTCAATTACAAAGTTTAGTATCATACATTAATTATAATGTTAACAAACTTAAATTTATCATTTTTTATTTTTAAACTATCATTTTATTTTTAAACTATCATTATTTTTAATCTAACATATCCTTTAAAGAGGTTTAAAAAGAAATTGGATCTATTATTGAATGATAAAAATTCCAAAATCGTGACAAAATCTGCTGTGGTGCCATCTAGTTATGATAAAATAAAAGAATATTAAAATAAAATAAAAATAAAAGCAGAAAGAAAATAAAGGAGAAAGCAAAATAATCGAAAGCGTAAGCATACGTCTTACAAATTTAAAAATCTTTAATATGCAAAAAAAACGGTTGTAATTTAATTATGATGCTAATTTTTAATATAATTATGCTTGTTACTTTAAAAACAGAATAATAGCATTATCGCATTGACTTCCTTTGTTAAAGCAATGCGTAAATGATGTTTCTTTGAAATCACGAATTGACACAATTGCTCAATATTATTGCATCAATAAAGAATATATGAAATATATTTTAAAAGAGATTTTTAAAAAATTAACAGTTTTATGATGTTTTATACTACTATTTAGTTAAAAGTAAAAAATTAAATAGGTTAAAATTATAATTGATACACAATATTATAAATTTTAATTGACAATGAGATTATTAATTAAACTTACAAGAATATTTATAAAACAAAAAATAAGAAAAACAAATGTAGTGTATTCAGGTATCGAAGCCGGGCCCGCGGAACAGCCGGCAAACACCATAGCAACTGAGCTACGACCAACCTGTCATTGCGCTTGCAAAGTAAGTATTTAAGTTGTGTACTATTATTAGACCCCCTGGTTTCTCAAGAACTAAGGAGCGTTGGGTAAGATCCGTTGAACCTGACATTAAGAGGTCTCTACCCTACAACATATATTAAAATAATCAAAATCTGTGATTAACAAGGTTGGCCCTCTCCTTGTAAGTTATTGTATATTTTGTTCGTGTTTATAGTATATTTTCGTAAATTAGGAAACATTTGTCGTTTTTACACTTTATGGGATGCAGCCATTAATGATTTTTGTCCATTTTGACAAATATGTAATTAAAAATGTAATATAATTAATGTATATAAAATAGACTCCCTCAAATCTGCATAGCTTGAGAGCAGAGGTTGTGCAAGTTTTAGAATTTTTCTGATTTCTGGTCTTTGTTTTATTTACATTTTTAAAAGAGTAATTTGAATACAATAATGCCCTCAAAATTATAATGAAAGCTTACAATAAAGTAAATTAATAAAATAATTAAATAAAGTAACAAAATAAAATTATAAAAATTAACAAAATATTAAAAAAAATGATAAAATATTAAAAATAAAGGTCAAGTACATAATTAATAACGTATAACTAATGATGAGATAATATTTCTTTAATTATTCAGTGATACTCAGCTCATAAAGGTATACTAATAATTTGCATAAAAATTTTTAAATAACGAAAATTTATTTCATTTTTAGCCCGACTTAAGGGGGTAAGATACCTTTAAACATACAAAATTTTCGAAAAATGTTTAATACATATTTTGATTTCGTAATCATTTCTAAACAATATGCAAAAAAACGCATTAAAAAATTCCCATTAGTTTACTAATTATGACACTTTTATTATGACTATATATTAAGACTGCATAGGATAATTAAACTTTGCGTTACGTTTATTCAAAAGGATGAATTTTGATACTGCGCGCATTGTTACTAAAAAACTATGCATGGCAATCAAAAAATTTTTCAAAACATATTCATTTCTGTACTCTCTACAACTTAAAACCAGAAAAATGCAATATTTTATTTTTTTTCTGTTTTTTTACTTTGAAAATATATTTTTTTTAAAGTAAAAATTTTTAATTTTTTGTTAATTTTTTTAATTTATTCAATATTTTTTTTCAAATATTCTGGTTTTAATGTAAAGGTAACACTATTATGTATTTATTTTCACCAAACTTTCCTCTTTATATGCATATTTTCAGATTTTATCATGCGCGCAAGATTTTTTTTCTCTTATTATCATATATTTTTAAACTTATCATTTCAATATTAATTTATAAATTTACAAGTATAAATATATTTTTAAATATAAATTTAAATATGAGCTTTACATTTAAATGAAGATTGATTTTTATTTTTGACTTATTACACAAGTTTTGAAGCTTGGAAAATAGTGATATTTTTTACTTTTTCGACGTGTTCAAAGGTATCCTACCCTCTTAAGGGTGTATTCCAATCAAACTGCTTATTTTCTGATTTATTTTTAAATTCATTTGTGCTCTGAAACCCACTAAACTGACAAAAAATCTTATTTAGAAACCGCATAATGTGCCGTGCTTGTCGACTTTTTGTTAAATGCAGAAAATATTGCAAACAATGATGTCAAAGTTGGCGTTTTGAACCGAATTTTCCGAAGCGACAGAGCTGAGACCGATAAAAAGTGTCATGCTGAGAAAATAATTGTTTATAAATAAAGTTCTAATTAATTGAGCAAAAAATGAAATCACACGGCCCCTTACACATCGCTTCAAAAATCACCTCAGCAAGTTTCATGTTTTTACTTTTAAAAATTAGTCTGAAAATGTCTCAGAAAATTTCGAGTTGTTGAGGGTGGAAAAATATTTTTTCGAATACACCCTTAATGACTAAAAAAGTTTAATACATAAATGTATTTGGTCGTACGATCGCAATTGCCACTGATATCAGTGATACTTTGAATCTTTTCAAAATACAATTTAAACTTCCTTCTTGAGAAAGCAGGAATTCAGTCATATTAATCAGAATCACTTATTATAATGTGTACGTAATGATACGAAAAAAGAAAAAAAAATTTTGAATTTTTGTACCTGCATCTTAAGTGTAAGGTTCATACTATACATCTGCTACAATGTGGGGATTTTAGGCATTGGCAGGTTTCAGGATTGCGGATTTGAGAGGTTGTGATAGATATATATATAATAAATTTGGAATCACAAACATATGAATAAATTAGTAAAGTACTAAAGATGAATTAGAAATGAACGCAGGAAACCATAAACTATGAATTAACCACAGAATCTTCAGAGGAGCTTGTGGGTTCGTTCATAGAAGATGCGTTATTTCAACCAATTTTGTCGGCATTTGGCCTTATATATATATATATATATATATATATTGTATTATTTGTAGGGAACTAAATCCAATTTTTAACAAAATGCAACACTTCGAACATGGTTATTATTATTATTACTATATAAAAAAAAAAAAAAAAAAAAATTGATAACTCATGTACAAATTTAAATGTTTAAGAAATATAAAGAGCACAAAAAAAAAAGTTCTTCAAAAATCTAGTATATGTGTAACACAGATTTTATTTATTCCCGTGATTTATTTACTTTTTGAAAAGAGTGATTTATTTTAATGTGACCGTATTTTGAATTGTTACATAGAAAGCATCTTTCATGTTACTAATATGTATTATGACTATAACGGATGCAAAGTAATGTCAAGAAACGCTCAAATAACGTCTGAATAGATATAGGTTTTATACCGAGAAATCTAGCACGGCCCGGTCCGAGTATGCAAAAATGAGTATGGCCCGGGGAGGAAAGAGTGGAGACCAGGCCCGATGCCTACAAACTACTACGGTTTGCAGACGCTTTATTAACTTAAGAAGGGAGGGCGATAGCCCCATTCCCCCCCCCCCCCACACACACAGGCACACACACCTTAGATCCGTCAATGATACCCTGGAAATGTTTTGACTGCGTACAATGTAACATTGTTTATTCTCTGTTTAAATACGTGCGGTCTGTAGTTATATAATCAAAAAAAATTCTCAAATTGCAGAAAAAACTGTCAATTTTGGCGTCAGTGGAAAACTGTTTAATTTACAGAAAATATCTGTAAGTTTTCACTACAAGAGGTTTTTTCTGTAAAAATTATGAAATCCACATTTTTTACAGAAAAAACACTGTTTTTTTTTCTTTAAAAATTACAGGTTTTTTTTTTCTTTTTTTAACAGTGTAGAATAATCGGGTTTATGAACTTTTGTGATGATGAACTTATGAACCAAAATGTTTATGAACTTTTATTCGTTTAAAAAATATTCGTGTTGAAGTTATAAAATTTTAACACTTATTCTGTCCTTAACAAATAAAAGAATCCGAAAACATTGATTGCCAAGAAAGGTTGTTAATTGCTTTATTTACTAAATTTTTTAAATCAAATTTCTGCTGTGTTCATTCGGAATCAGAATCGATATTCAATTTAATACAATAAAAGAAAATTACTTATATTTTTACATATTGATTTACAGCCGGTCGTATCACCTTTTTTTCAACTCTCTGCTACTAGCACTATTTGCGATACTACACAAGATCACACAGGATCTATTCAAACTAACATCGGTGATGGCTCTACGATTCACTGCTAAGGCCGCAGTTTTTAGAAAAGATAATATAAATATGAAATAAGTTAAACTAAATTACTTTTTTGTCAGAACACCCTTTGCAAGAAAAATTTAAATTTTTCTTCATTAAAATAAATACAGAAATGAAAATGTAACAAATAAGAAATATATTACATTAACATAAGTAGGAGAATTTCACTATAAAATATAATAAATAAGATGTATATGTTAAAACCAAATAAACTTGTTGAATGGCATACATAAACAAGAATTTATATATGAACCTGTACAGATAAAATTAATAATAAAGCATATATCTTTGGTTTTACAGTACAAAAAATAAGTTTTTGTCAGCTTAAAAAAAGAAAAAGAAATCAATCATAATTGAGAATCGAAACCATTCACTCGTTTTTCTAGGGGGTTCTGCCCCTGAATACCCCGATAAGGATAATTTTTAAATACATGAACGTAAAAAAAAGGGGAACATAAATAAAAATGGCCTTCAACGGGAACTTCAGGGGATGGGACTCATGAAAAATCCTTCATTTTCTTTTCTGTTAGTGTTTAATTATTTCAGATCACTTTAAAAGAATAAATTTTATTATTTTTAAAAACTTATTAAATGTAAATTATTTTAAATTGTCGGTTCTATAATTATCAGGACTACTCATATGATACCATCAAGATAATAGCCGCTGTCATAATCAGAAGCATTCGTAGCGTGATGATTATCTTAACAGTTCCTGATCCGCCTCATAGATGGCGCTGTAACGCCAAAACACAATCTCCCAAACCATTTAAATGTCCTCGTCCAGCCATTTACTTTCTCCTTTCTTTCATTTTCTCGCATACTTTTCCGTAAAATTCTTCACCTGTTCTCTCCTCTTTCCTCTGACAATCCCTCCCACTGTCATTAAAAATCTCCCGGCGACGCAGTTTCCATAGCAACGCACCGGAAACGCATATTTGGGATGAAGGTGGTGGAAGGAAGTGGAGGCGGCTAAGAAAGCCTCCCTGATTTCACCGGCTGGTAAATGTCTTTAGAAACACGTGGGGAATCGGAGGGTTAGTAAGCATTAGAACTCTCACTGTCAGCACCTGTAGAGTCATCCTTGTTTGGAGATAAACATCTTGTGATTATCTTTTTTTTTTTTCTTTCATATCATTGATCTTGATTGGACATGTTTTTCCACAACATTATATATACTCGTAGAAAGTGTTGATTTTGTGAAAAGTTGTATTACTTTCATAAAGATATATCGTTTTTTATATTTTATTCGTAGAGAAAAATATCCGTGCCTGTGTGACGAAATTTGACTCATCTCTGTTTAATAATGCAATGTTATCGATTCCTCATAGAAATACTTTGATGAAATGAAAATTTGATATTAAATTTCTATTCAATATAGATTTTTTATCACATCTGCGTAATTTTCTACAAGACAGTTTTGGAAGTAAATCGTAAATTTGGGTTTTTACATCAATAAAATTTGAGACTGTCTAACTTTTTGCCCGTAAACATATGAAGATGAAGATGACAAAGGATTGTTACATTTTAAGGCTGCTGTCTCTGTTTGCTGTTTTTTATTCAGGTATGTAAGAATATAATAATTATTCTGTTTGTTGAGATTACTGCGATGTGCAAATGCGTATTTTTTTCTTTTTCTTTCTTTTTTTTTAAGAATATATAATTTGTTACTTTTTGTCATATTCATCTTTTCTTTGTTTTAACTTTCATTCCAAACTATCGATTTTGATAAATTGTGAAATAAGGAAAAGGAAAAAAATATATAAAAAATATTATTTTCAATGTCATTATTTTATTTATTTATTTAAAATATGGTAGTTTAAAGATTTTAACTGCAATAATATGTTGTAAAAATATATTATTGCATTTATTGATAGTTAAATATTTCATCATTTTCAAAAATATTATTTTCAACCTCTTGAAAGATTACTTTAATTGAATTATTGTATTTTTGTAAATTCCAGTAATTGGACCAGTAAAATACATTTTACTTCCAATAAATCCTCGAGAGTAGAAACTGATTTTGTAAGAAAACTAGTTTTAAATCCAAATTTTAAATTGTTTTTTGTTTTTTTTTCCTCCTTTTTTTAACCATAAATTTTATTTCAGTTTCTTAAAACTTAATTTCTAATAACTATTTTTTAATTCTAAATTCGTACATTCCATTAAAAACAGTGTAAAAGTTTTTATAAATTCTTGAAAAAGAAAATATTCTTTTTTCCATTCGTCTTTCGTTTTACCTTGCAACAAATTTGAGTTTATCGGAACTTCATTTATTTTATTTGTATTTTGATTAAACCTTTTTTTTTGTGTGTGCATTTTTCCAATTTTCTCTTAAAACTCCCTCTCATCAAATCTCAATTATCTTTCTTGCTTCTAAGAACTTAAAACTTCATTCCTAATAATTAATTTTTATTCTAAATCTGTGCATTTCTTTAAAACAAACTGTGACACTTTTTATAAGTCATTGAAAAATAAAATTTAGTTTTTTCTGTTCGTCTTTCTTTTTATCTTACAACAAAGTTGAGTTTATTGAAACTTTATTTTCTTTAATTGTATTCTGATTAAACTTTTTTTTTACGTTTTTCCAACTGCCTACATTTTCCAATTCATTTGTTCCCAGAAATATCAGTTTTCTTTCTTTCTTTTTTTTTTTAGAATGATTTATAGATTTAGTACTTCATTTTTTTTTTTTTTTTTTTTTTGTCTAAAATAATTTACCTTTCGTTATAGGTTTTATCTCTTCTTATAAAACCCGCTTCGATGCTTTCTAAATTCTTAAAAAAAAAAAAAAAAAAAAAAAAAAAAAAAAAGGAAAATAATTTTTTAAAGACTTTTAAATTTATTTTTTACCAGAAAGTTTTCGCTTTTGTTTAAAAGAAATAATTTTTTGGAATCTTTAATTTTTCTTTCGATATGGATATACGTGTTGGTGTTATTTTAATAAGTTTCTAATCGTCTTATAAAACTCTATCTTTGAGACAAGTAAGATTTCTAAAATAATAATGATAATAACAATTTTATCAGAATTTACTTTTTTACGTTTTCCTCACATGTCTTAATGTGAATTTATAGTGAAAAATTTACATTGATTTCTTAAAATCACATGCAAAGAATTTGATGTAAGTTTTCAATTTCGTATAAATAAAAAAACTGGTATTATATTCTTACAAACACGTGAAAAGGCAGCTAAAATACTTTCTTAAGCGTATTAATAAGTATAACTCTAATAATAATAATTTTATCAGAATTTTCTTTTCCACGTTTTCCTTTCTTGTTTTTGAAAAGGATTTATCGTAAGAACTTTACGTTATTGATTTCTGAAAATCTCACTGCAAAGAATTTGTCGTAAGTTTTAAATTTCGTATAAATAATAATAATAAAGAAAAAAGTAACTGGTATTATATATTATATTCTTACAAACCCAGACAGCTTTAAAAAAAGACTTGCTTTTAACCATAATAATAATTATAACCCTCTTAATAATAATTTTATCAGAATTTTCTTTTCTTGCGTTTTCCTTTCTTGTTTTTGAAAATGATTTATCGTAAAAACTTTATGATGTTGATTTCTGAAAATCTCTTGAAATCTGATATTTAGTATAAATAAATAAACTGCTATTATATTCCTAGAAACCCAGACAGCTTTTTAAAACGACTTGCTTTTAACCGTAATAATAATTATAACCTTAATAATGATAATTTTATCAGAGTTTTCTTTTCTAAATTTTCCTTTCTTGTTTTTGAAAATGATTTATCGTAAAAACTTTACGTTGTTGATTTCTTAAAATCTCATTGCAAAGAATTTGTTGTACGTTTTAAATTTCGTATAAATAAAGTAACTGGTATTTTCTTACAAAAACGTGAAAAGAAAGCTTTTAGAAAACATCTGCTTTTAAACATAATAATAATTACAACCTTTATAATAATAACAATTTTAAATAAATTGTATTGTCTACCTTTCTCTTTCTTGTTTTTGAAAATAATTTATAGTGAAAACTTTACCTTGTCGTTGATTTCTTAAAATTTCATTATAAAATATTTACTGCAAGTTTTAAATTTCGTACAAAAAAACTGGTATATTCTTACAAACCCGTGAAAAGAGAGCTGTTAACCGGAATAATAATTAACCTTAATAATAATAATAATAATAATTTTACCAGAATTTTCTTTTCTACGTTTCCCTTTTTTGTTTTTGAAAATGAATTGTAGTGAAAACTTTATTTGCGTTTTCGTTAATTTCTTAAAATCTCATTGCAAAGAATTTGTTGTAAGTTTTAAAATTCGTGTAAATAAAAAAAAAACTGTATTGTATTCTTACAGACACGTTAAAAGAAAGCATGTTTTTAACCATAATAATAATTATAACCTTTATAATAATTTTATCAGAATTTTCTTGTCTACGTTTCCCTTTCTTGTTTTTAAAAATAATTTATAGCGAAAACTTTACGTTATCGTTGATTTCTTTTGCAAAAAAATTGTTGCAAGTTTTAAATTTCGTATAAATAAAATAAAAACTGGTGTTATATTCTTATAAACGGAGCTTCGGAATTGGTGGGAAAAATAGACGACTACGACTCCGGGAATTTCAACAGATCCGACTCCGACTCTTTCGCTCAAAAATGGACTCCGACTCCGACAACGCAGACTTGCTTGTAAAATGGACGACTCCGACTCAGGGAATTTTAACAGATCCGACTCCGCAGCCCTGCTTATAAACCCGCGAAAAGAGAACTTTCAGAAAAGTTGCTTTTAACCGTATTAATAATTATAACCTTAATAATAGTAATTCCATCAGAATTTTGTTTTCTACGTTTCCCTTTCTTGATTTTGAAAATGATTTATCGTAAAAACTTTACGTTGTTGATTTCTTAAAATCTTATTGCAAAAAATTTCTTTTAAGTAATTATATTTTTATCAGAATTTTCTTTTTAGCGTTTCCTTCTCTTGTTTGGATGATTAAAAATGAATGTGATTGAAACTTTACCTCAATTTCTTAAAATTTTTTAATAAAAACCTTTTTTGGGGCTTTTTACCAAAATTTGGGGGGGGGGGGGGGTTGCCGGGAGAAATTTTGGTGGGAAGTTACAAATTCGGATTCAGCAACCCAAAAAACATCTAGAAAGCCGATTTCTAGTACTACCATTAATTTTGCTAGGTAGAGTCCCTATACGGTCTCTATTGCCTGGACTATAAAATGCACTTGAAATATTTTTTTTTTCCCTTTGGCCGCCATGTAACGGAAAAATTTTGACTGTTCCTGTAATTAAACTATGCATCCGATTTTCATAAAATTTTAAATGACTCGACAAAATTTTGCAGCAATTATATATTTAAAATTTCAGACCATTCGGTTGGGTAGTTTTTGCTCTGTTATATGCGGACGGATGGACAGACAGACAAACCGAAAGACGACTATACGTGCTACGCATTTATATAATTACGAACGCACCTAAAAAGCGCTTTCTCAGATTAGTAAATTTGGAGTTTGGGCGCACTGTTACTTTTAAACTATGCAAGCTACAGTTTAAAAAAAAAAATATCCAAATATGCATTTCTTTATAGTCTATATTCTAAAAGCAAAATATGCGAGTTATTTTGGTAACTAATAAATAACCAAAATAACTCGCATATTTTGGTTATTTATTTTTTTGCGCTTGAAAAACTTGACAAAAATATTGACATTTTTGATTTTTTTTTTTTTTTTTTTTTTTGTGCTAAAATTTTAAACAAAACATTTTGCATATATTTTTATTTTAAGTTATAAGTAGGTGTAATATGATTCTATTACGTTCAAAAGTTCTTTCTATATACATAATTTAGATTTTTATCATGCGCGCATAACTTAATATCACGCTTTAGTGAGATGGATTTTTAAATTTAAGATTTAAATATTAATTTTGTACGTAAAACGTTATTTTGAATAACTTTTTCTTTCTTTTTTACGTATTAAACACAAAATAACTAATTTTAAATCTCTAGTCTTCTAATCAAAAAATTGTAAACTTTAAAGCTTAAAACTTGTAAAGTTTTAAAAACGAAGAGATTTTTTAAAAAACATTTTGATTTCTTGTTTTGTTTTTTTCCTTTACAATTTTCTGCCTAGTTTTAAGAATGCTTCATTCAAATTCAAAGAACAAGATTATTTTCCTTTGTCTCTTCCTTTGTATTTAAGAATACTTTAAAGCACATTTTTTTTTTTATCTTTTTAATAAGTAGCTTTAAAACTTAAAACTTGTAAAGTTTTAAAAAAGAAGAGAAATTTTTAAAAAACATTTTGATTTATTTTTTCTTTTTTCCCCCCTAGTTTTACGAATGCTTCATTCAAATTCAAATAAACGGTCAAGTGCGAACATTACTCGCGTACAGAGGGTTCTGTAGAATAAATATATAAATTTGTAATTGTATTATTAAAAAAAAAAAAAAAAAAAAAAAAAAAAAAAACGTTGCTAAAAGAATACTAAGACTTTGTAAAAAGCTGTACAACGTAGGGTTCGGTATAACTGTATATATTAGAAAAGTGTAAATGGGTATACCACGAAAGTTCAAAGATATGTGGAACCTAAATAATATCAAATGTAGCTATTCGTATAACTCTTTTTTTTTTTATATTATCTTAATCTGTTTACGATGAACTTAATTCGGTACTACAATAAAAGCAGTGCATAGTTAAACTTCATTTGGCATTTCATGAAACTAAATTCAGCGTAGTAATAAGCTTTATTTCTACAGTGGAGCTAAAACAAAACCTTTGTTCAAAGTTTAAATTTGGCATTGTGCTAAGCGCGCTTCGAATTGAGGTCTTAAAGATGCAACGCCGCCTTGGTCAGTGCCGCGTTTTTCCAGATAGGTGTTTAATTAACTTTTAAAGTCACTCGAGGGGTATTGAGAGATACAATCAATGAAAACTATCGCGAATCCCACAGTATTTATGCGATTCATTCTAATTAAATTTTTCGAGGGCGATGCCCTTAAAAAGAGGACACCTAATTTTAATTGCAAAACAGACAAACGGCACCAAGAATATTTAATTAAAATTTTCCTTTTATCATGTACGTGAAAATAAGCAAGTTCGCATTTTCTAATAAATTCTTTTATAAATTCTGGTGTCAGTTCATTATTTCATATGTTTATAAATAGAATTACTCAGTGCCGGAAAGGATTAAGTGGTCGCAGGACTCTTAAAGCTTCAAAATTTAAGAAATTTTAATTTTTTTTAGATGTTAAACTCCTATCTTTTCTGAATAATTTGATATAATTGTTTCCTTGAAATTCCCATTAGAACAGAAGTTTTGGCTTTTAGAATTATACCCGCTCAATAGCTGAAGCGGCGTTTCCGAAACATTAAAGTCATTATTTCCTAAATGGCGTTTTTTGGGCATAACGCGCAAGATACCTCAAAAACTTCTGAATATTTTTTCATGAAATTTTCAAAACATATATTTCATGTTAGTCTGTATAAACTGAATAAAATTTCCTTTTTATTGTTCAAAAAATTATTTTTTTAGGTGATTTTACTGTTGAAATTTTCAAAATTTTGTATTAGCTAAATGCAACATTGCATTAAAAATATAAAAATGCTTTAAATATAAATTTATTTAAGTTCGGGGAAATTATTACAATCTGAAGTATAAGTAATCACCAAAATTTTCATTCTAGTTGCAATATTTATTTTGTAATTCTACGCTTAAACTGTTATGCCAATTTTTTGTTCGACAAATGTCTAACAGTTTCGAGCCCCTATGAATACTAATTCTGTATCTTGCAATTTTTTAAGTACATGAAACGAAAGAACATACTTACATCTTTCATCCCAATTAAAATTGTGTTTTAAAATCATATACATTTTAGGACATTAAATGTTGAAAATGGTCTTTTTTTCATTTTTTCCTCTTTTTAAGAGTCCTGAGACCCCTTAAATTAGTATGTTTTTAACAATTTGACGTTTATTGCTTTTATACTGTTACTGGACATTACATTACACATATATATCATTAAAAATTGTTAACTAGGCATAGAGTACGCCTCCCATGTTCTTGTGTATGTCCGAACTGACCGTACCTTTAAGGGTTAATATCTTGGCTAATTACCGATGATTTTTTTCGAAAATCATTATCAACAATCCTTTTATTCTTCTGCAACGATAGGTATATTCAGCGATGCTCAACAATTTTTCTGAATGCCCGTAAATCGAAATTTGTGTTTAACAGAAAAATGCTAATTACTCAAAAACTGGGTGAACTAGGGTAATCGCAGTAATTTTCCGGCAAGGTTTATATTAACGTCTACTACCTCTAATTTTTTCATAATTTTAGTTTCAGTAATTCGGAATTAGATAGGGGGAACATATTTTTGCGCTACATTTTCAACAATATCTTTGTAAATATAATACCTAAAATTAAAAGGAATGTATTTTTGAGTTCAGCGTTACAAAAGCTTTCACAGGATACCCCAATGGGATAAACATAAACAGGATACCCCACAACAGCAAAAAACGTAAATTAAGGATCGCGGAAAAAACGCTAATTTTGCCAAAGGATCGCAAAAACAACGCGAATTTCGTCAAAGGACTGCAGAAAAACGTGAATTTTGTCAAAGATTCGTCACGGTTCATTTCACGAAATTTGCGGTTTTATTTCGAAGAAAGATTTTACATACAAAGAAAAGATTTTTTTTTTTCAAGTAGCATAATTAGCCCCTCTACTTTTTTACTAAATATATTTATGAATGTTTATTAATCTGAAAATATGTGGGTCAATGGTCTTTATTACTTCCCCGAATTTGAACTTTCCACGTTCCATAGTTTACGAGTAAAATGGCTAAGACAGACAGACAGACAGACACAGGAGTGATCTTATAATGGTTCCGTTTTTACTTTTTAAGTACGGAACCCTAAAAACAAAATTAATTTTCTTCGTCCCTTTGTATTTAAGAATACTTTAACGCACACTTTTCTTTTAATTTTTTAAAACACCTTTTTAGCTCACAGGCAAAGCCTGAGAGCTAATGTGCTCGTATGTATGTACGTACAGTCATGTACGTATGTATGTACAGTCATGGAAAAAAAAAAGTAAACACCCCCTACTAACTCCTCAACAAATTATCGTAGAAGAAAGTTACCGGTGCCGAACGATTGGAAATAAAGTCTACTTTTAAATGATGTCTATAAAATTTGCTCACGGGGTCATCTACATATTAAAACGAACCCAAACTTCATTTTTTTTTCAATAGCAATACCCAATTTTAACAAGATATTTCAAATCTTCGGTTCAAACTATACCTAGGCACTGAATTTAAAGTCATTTGAATGGTAAGTTTTTTAATTATAAACATTCAAAATTTAGTGCTTCTAATGGTAAATTACATTTTCATATTTTTATTAATATCTCCTGAAATTATACTCCTAATGTGCTAATATTTTGAGTAGCAATAATACTAAAATACCCAAACATATATACGTAGAATTTGCAATTTTTATAATTTTATGATATGAATTATGAAATTAATATTCGAAAAAATTATGAATTGCAACCTACAATTTTTTTGATGGATTTAGATTTATTAAGTCCTGCTTTATGGAAATCCAAAATTTCACATTTTTCTTCCAAGTAGTTTTCAAATTATGCTTAAAAAACGGCAAAATGATGGTTTAAGGGGAAGTCTATGATAGAAGTGACCAAATATTTTGAAATTTGTTATGCTATCCTGTAATCTAGCACTCTTCAATGACTGTTTGAGTGGTGCTTAAGATGCCTTGATCAAGAAGGAGGCTATCTCGGTCAACAATCAAGTACCGAACTTCAATTTGGATACAGCCCCTAAAATACGCTCGTTTTAAATTAATTAATTTCTTGGAAACTTACCATACGAATTGCATAAAAATTTATTTTTAGGCTAATTGAAGGGTGTAGAGTTCATTTATGCTGTCAGAATTATGTACTGCTATTGAAAAAAAAACAAAGTTATGGTTTGTTTTAATGTGTCGATGCCCCCCCCCCCTCCCCCTAAGCCGATTTTCTATACATTATTTAAAAGTAGACTTTATTACCAATTATGTGATACCAGTAACTTTCTTCTACAATAATTTTTTGCAGAGTTAGTGGGGGTGTTTACGTTTTTTTTTTTTTTTTTTTTTTCCCACGACTGTACGTAACGCGATAACTCTTGATAGAAATAGCCGATTTGCTTCAAATTTTTTTTCTAGGTTCATTCTGATAAGGCACTTCCCTGATTAGTTTTGGGAGTTGATTGGTTAAGTATAAAGGGCGGGGAACGGAGGGCTAACATGCCCCCCTAACTTTGATAAATGGGTTTTTCATGCAGAATTATCAGATTTGCTTCAAGTTTGGTATGCCGGTTAATTATGATAAGGCGCTTCCGTGATTAGAGTATAAAGGGGAAACGGTGGGCTAACATCCCCCTTATCTTAGATAAATGGTTTTTTTCTATCTAATTTGCTTCAAATTTAGTATACTGGTTTATTCTGATAAGGCGCTTCCCTGATGAGATTTGCTGATTCATTGGTTAAGTCTAAAGAGGGGAAACGGTGGGCTACTATTCCCCTTAATTTAGATAAAATGTTTTTTCTATCCGATTTGCTTCTAATTTGGTATATCGGTTTATTCTGATAAGGCACTTTCCTGATGAGATCTGGATGCTCACTGGCTAAGTATACAGATCGGAAACAGAGGGGTGGTGTCTAATCTCCCTTTAATTTATTTTTCTAGGAGTATTATTCTTTGAAATAAGAGTATAATAGGGGAGGTATGATACACATTTTTTTTACTAATTTTTTACAACCCTTAGAAAGCTATTTTTAAACAAATTTTTCGTGTTTTCTTATAAAGTGGCCTTTTATTCATTTATTAAAAATATTGTGAATTTAAAAAATAGTCATTCAAAAAATATATCCCAATTTTTTTGAATGGCTACTAGTGTATCAAATCTCCCCATTACTGGGGAGGATTGATACGCTAGCAAGGGAGGTTTGATACATTGTTATGTAAATTGAAAAAAAAAATGCAGACAATTCAATTTATGCGTCATACAATTTTTTATGATAAATCTTGAAATAGTAAGTAAAATTTAAAACGAAATGACATTGGCATATTTTTGTTTCAGAAATGTATTTTACAAAAATATTTAAACTATTGCTATTATTTAAACAGTCCTATTAACACACTTTTTAGAAAATAAATAATGAAAAAACCCCCTAGAGATCTAGCTGCAAGGAAAAATGAAGTGAACATTGCTGATTTGCAAACAATTTAACATAAATTTAGCACATTTAAGATTCCTTTAACCCTTTCAAGGGCAAAGCATTTTCAATGCTAAAGTGTTGAATAAATGAATGGCACCGGAATTTACCAACAAATTTAATTAGAAATAAGAAAAGTGATATATTTCACTTTCATACTAAATGGAAAATATTTTACCAAAATGCTGGTGTCAATTTGGAGTTTGGGAATTAAAATTAAGTAGTTTCATAAACATAAAAACACACCTGAAATGGTTAAAAGAAAAACCAATAACTCTATCATTTTTATAAGTAAAATCGGGTAGATTTAACGTTTTTTCAATTTGCCCTTCGTAGATTATAGAAACATTTTCCCTTTCAGGCCATTTAAACTTTTTCCCTTCTACATGACGAGCAAAGCGAAGTAACCATCTATCATCGCACTGCTTTTCTATGTAACATACATAATGTGTATGAATAGTCTCTTTGTTCTTCCTTACCAATTTCAGTAGCTCTTGCTGTAAAACAATAATGAATATTACAGTCCTATATTAGTTTGCAAACTTAAAAAAAAAAAAAAAAAACTATTAAATTTCAAATATACAAGTGTATCATTTCTCCCCAGTACTAATGTATCATTTCTCCTTATTATGCCTTATTGGATTATCAATCACTTTGTACAAATGGAGTTGCAAAATGGTAATCTACTTTCTAGTAAAACTAATCCTAACAATGTGCTTTATAAATGAAAAAAAAATTACAAGATATTATCTTCACCATAATAAGAGTTATGAAAGAAAATCAGTCAATGAAAAAGTTTACACTGACATTCCAAAAACCTTCAAAATTAAAAGAAAAAAGTTGTCAGTTCTTCACTGATTAGTCCAGCTAATCATGGCTTCAGCAAATAAAAGAAGCCTTCACATGTGTTAGAATGGCTTTTAATGCCATTTGTTGAGAAAAATTGTCAATGTATCAACCCTCCCTATGTATCAAACCTCCCCTACCTCCCCTATACAATTAGTTTGAATAGCCTGTGAGCCCAATGCCATCAGTTTAACTGAGCACTTTTCGTTTTATTTTAATAAGTTATCTTTTATTATATAAAAATTTTAAAGTACTAAATAACTTGCATTAAAATCTTGTATAAATTTCAAAATTAGATTATTTTGAAAGAAATTTCAAGTTACTTCTTTTTTATTTGTTTATTTATTTATTTTTCGCCTTTATATCACTCTTATTAATTTAAAAAAGTTTTAAAAGATATTCAGTTTCTTGAAACGCCAATGTTTATTTATTTATTTTTATTTACTAATTTCTCTTCGCTTTAATTAGTGTAATAAAATTTCAACTAAAATTAATAAACTTTAATTAGCGATTTTTTTTCTTTTCTTTTCTTTTCTTTTTTTTTTTTTTCTCTTTTGGAAAGCTTTAAATTTATAGTTTAAGAGGCTACTTCAGTCACTCGAAAACACCCGTTCGCTAATGTTAATCCAATTGGAGAAATTTTTTAAGATATCTCGTTTGCATTTCAATATTTTTAAATGTTTTTTTATTTATTTTTATTTATTTATTTATTTTTTGTTTTGCATTGGATAGCTGACGATCGAGCTTTACAAAGACCGTTTTTTACTTTTTCGATTTTGCTTATAGGTATTTTTAATTAGGGCACTTTCACTCTCAGAATCGGTTTCGATAGTGAAAGCATCCTCCAAAGAAAAAAAAATCTGCAAACAAAATCAGAAAAGTGAAAAACGGCCTTTGTAGAGATCGACCTCAACTATAAAATGAAAAAAAAAAAAAAAAAGAAAGAAAAGAAAGCGTTTAAAAATATTTAAATGCAAACGAGATAGTCTTAAAAAATTTCTTCCATAGGATTAACATTAGCGAACGGACCTTTTCGCGTGACTGAAGTAGCCCCTTAATAGGTTTATCAAGGAACTTTGTTCATTGCTTTAAAAATGAGTAAAATATACTTTTGTGTCTTGAAAACATTTTCGAAAGACTCGACAAATTCGAAAATTTTTCAATCTAAAATAAAATGACAACAAAAATAAATGATTAACGTAAACAAGTCTTTGTTAACTGGACAGTTACCGGAAAAATAACATAGATTTTGAATTTGTCAGAAAACAGCGAGTTTGAAACTGAAAACGGCCTTAAAAACCAAAAATGAGTTTTTGAATTTGCCAGAAATTAAACAGCTTGAATTTGAAAACAGCCTTAAAAGACCAAAAATGAGTTTTTGAATTTGTCAGAAAATAGCGAGTTTTAATTTGAAAACATCCTTAAAATACCAAAAAAAGATCTTTTGAATTTATCAGAAAATAGAGAGTTTGAATTTGAAAACAGCCTTAAAAGACCAAAAATGAGTTTTGAAAATGTCAGAAATTAGCGAATTTGAATTTGAAAACAGCCTTAAAAGACCAAAATAGGACCTTTTGAAATTGTCCGAAAATAGAGAATTTGAATTTGAAAACAGCCTTAAAATACCAAAAATGAAATTTCGGAACTTGTCAGAAAATAACATGTTTGAATTTGAATTTTAAAACAGCCTTAAAAGAGCAAATACCAGTTTTACTCATTTTCAAGGTCCCCTGTCCCTTTAAAATGGGCAAATAATCTGCACTTGACTGTCAAAAATGCAGTGGTTTAATCTCACTTCTCTCGGTAGTTCACACGGTGACAAGATAAGCGTGCAATCTCCGATGCGCTTGACAAATCACCGCTTTTTTTACTTTTGTTTTTTCCATCAAAACACACCAATGGGTCACGCGCGAAAAATGGTCATAATTTGGCAAAATACTGGTTTGGGAAAAGAAAAAAAAAAGATAAACAATATAAAAGATTTGGAAAAATTGCGATTATGAAAGAAGTAACATTGTGAAAGCAAATACGGAAAGATACAACAAAGTGGGGTAAAGATACAACAAAGGGAGTTAACGATAATTCTATGTTTGTCGCATTATAATGAGCCGCAAAATTTGTGGTTATTATATTCCGAAACAGACCATAACTATTTTATACTATTTGTCTTTCTGTGTAAAATAAAGGTATAATCTTTCAGTAAGAGATATAGCTATATTATCTGCAAATGCAGAACATAATTGAAGAGCTAAGTGGAAGAACATGTTAAGTGACAAAAATTACATTTGAAGAAATTTGATGTGAAAGTTTTTGTTGTCAATTTTAATGATTTGTTTTCTGTTTGATACCATGTGTTTAAAATATTAACAGGTGTGGTACTAAACTCTATCAAAAAAACTTATTCATACTTAATTTTTAAATTTTAAAAAATATGAATATTATTTGCATTATTAAATGTTAAAATATTAAATATTAATGAATAATGTCTTAAATCTTCAAGGCTAAATAGAACTTTGGTATTTTAGCTTTGCCATGCGATAGAATACCTCATAACACCTTCGTCCAAACGATAAAATAATTTTTAAGAAAATGTAGCATAACATGTTCTTCCACTCAGCTCTTCAATTATAATGTATTCTGAAAGCGCATTTGTGATAAAACATAATAGGTGTGTGAAGTTATATATGAGGGGCTCACAACCATAGCAGACCAAGTCCATTTTGGAAAAAAAAAAGTGAGATAGTCCATATAGAAGGCGCATAAAACGTGTTTTATCCACTCCCACAGTAAACCAAGTCTACACAGTAAACAGATGACATACATGAGAAAGTATGTGAAAACAGACTTGGTTCGGTTCACTGTGTGGGTGGATAAAACAGATTTTATGCACACCTTCTAAATGGACTACCCTATTTTTTGTCAAAATGGACTTGGTCTACTATCAGTGTTGAATTCAGGGAGTGGCCTGGGGGAACATTCCCCACTGGAGCAATAACCCCCCCCCCCCTCCGGAAAATTTCAGATTTTGTGTTTTCAATGGCCAAAAAGTACAATTCCACCCCCCACCCCCCTCCGGAACTCTATAATGTTTCCGGAACCACAGAAATCCCTCACGGAGCAAAGTGTCTGAATTCAACACTCTCTGTCCCACCAGTGGCTGAGAGGTTCTGCTCTCGAAGCTGGTAGACGGGAGGTGCTGGGTTCGAACCCAATCGCGCCCGTTAGCCTAACCGTTTCGAAGTTTTCGTGGTTTTCTTCGAAACCTTGGATTTTTCCATGCGTAAATACGGGTTAGGTTCCCTTAGAAAGACCCCCACGGAGGGCACTCCCCCTAGGGCCTATATCTCTCAAGTAGATAATCGGCCATCAAAAATCAACCCAACTCAACACTGTCTACTATGGTTGTGAACCCCTTATATATTATTAACCCTTCGCCTACCAGACGGGTCCAATAGAACCGACAGGAAAAACGGAATCAGTTCAAATACAATGAAATCCAGCTGAATGTGATAAGTTTAAGAAATTGACACCACATTCATCATTATAAATCTCGCCGTCCTGCAGTTAATGGAATTTTAGTAGCAATCCTGTCCTGTGTATAATAACCCTTCCTTATATCCCACATTTGGACAAACAGCTCTCTCTGTCTTTTTGTGTGTGTGCCTCTCGAAAGAAAAAAAAAAAAGAAAGAAAATAGGTTTTACTTTCAGACTGTTCTCAAATTCAAACGGGTTACTTTCTGAAGCATATTTTTAATTAATTTTTGTTTTCAAAGCTGTCAAATAGGCAGATGCTCTTACTAAGAAATTATGTAATCGAACTGTTTTTCTCCATTTTCCGATAAAAACAGAAGATTTTTCAGAAAATGCTGTTAAATTGGGCATTCTGACCGATTTTCTGGATGTGACAGAACCTGGAAAGAAAAAAAAAAAAAAAGCTACCATCGTGAGGCAACAATCACTTATAATTATAACTCAAGTTGTAATTCATTTATCATGGGAAAAAATATTCAATTACAAATCACTTTAAAAATCATGCTCTCATAGTGTCAAGTTAACTTTAAATGTTTCGGTTAAGGTTTTGACTCTTTCGGGGGTCACCGATTTTTCAAAAGAAAGTCCTGAATATTTATAAAATAGAAAAAAACAAAACAAAAAAAAAAAAAAAAAGAAAGAAAGAAAACCCAAAACCTACATATTTAAGTATAATGAGTGTACACTGTACATGTATGGAGTGGAATTTTATGCAAAAAAAAAAAAAAAAAAACTAAATAATAATAATTAAATTAATATTTGAGATATATGACTATTTTTCCATAATTGCCTTAAAATCTGGATTAATACTCTTGCACTTAGAATTTGGGTCGGGTGCGAGTTGAGTTTGTGTAGAAATTTCGAGTTCGACCCGTGCAGGAATCAAATTGAAATAGTACAGTTTTCAAACAAAATGCATTTCAAATATTACTTCTTTCGCCCATTCGACGGTGTAAAAATTGAAATTATGGAAAAAATATATAATTAATATTAGAGATATAATTGTAGACTATTTATCTATAATTGCCTTAAAATCTGGTTTACTATTCTTGCACTGAGAATTTGTGTTGGATGCTGGTTCAGTTTATGCAGAAATTTCGAGTTCGATCCGTGCAAGGCTCTAATTGAAATACAGTTTTCAAACAAATGGCATTTGAACGAATACTCCCCCCCCTCCCCCGCATTCGATGTTGCAAAAATTGTTATAGTGCCATTGATGTAAAAGAGAAATTTATTAGCCAGATCATTGGCATCGTCAACGCCCTCGTCAAATGCACTTGCAATAATTTTTCCCATTGGCCGTAATGTAAAGAAAAACTTTTGGCTGTCCCTGTAATTAAACTATACATACGATTTTCCTAAAATTTGAAATGGCTCGACAAAATTTTGCAACAATTATATCTTTAAAATTTCAGATCATTCGGAAGGCTCTAATACCATTAAAATCCACTTGCAATAATTTTTCCCATTGGCCGTAATGTAAAGAAAAACTTTTGACTGTCCCTGTAATTAAACTATACATCCGATTTTCATAAAATTTGAAATGGCTCGACAAAATTTTGCAACAATCACATATTTGAAATTTCAGACTATTCGGTTGGGTAGTTTTTGCTCTGTTACATGCGGACAGACGGACGGACTGAACGACGACTATAGGTGCTACGTATTTATATAATTACGAACGCACCTAAAAAATGAGGAACATTTCAACATTTGCGAATACTTAATTTGGTTATTCGCGAATTTTCTTTTATAAATGAATATTTTTTACAAGGTAAACGTGCTTTGTTTTACCAATTCTATAAACTATTTGATATTGGAAAGCTGAATTATGTAGTGTATAACCCAAGTACCGAGAATTTCAATCCTTGTATTGAAGCAAAATATAGATAAGTATATCCAAGAAACACTAAACGTGCCTTGATTCTAAAAATAAAAAACCTCCTAAATTTTCTAAAATTCAAAATTCTTATCGAAAGTGATTTTTTTCTGCAAATATTGTATGGGAAATTTAAAAGCTTCAACGAAAACTTGCTGATAAAACGATAGAATAATATCATTAACTGGTGAGGAGCCTTAAATTTAAAGGAGAAATCGAGACCCGCAACATCTCCTTATATGGAAATTCATAAACAAATGATCTGTTCTTCAAAAAACAATATTATATCAATAATTTATCCAGCCAACAACTAGCAACTAAACTTTATACAATATGTTTATAATTATTCAAATTTATTTAAAGTATGTACTTTTTAATGCTTACTAAATATATTTTTAGTTTCAATTGCTTTTTCTATTTAAAAAAATCATAAAACGTAACCCCCTTTTAAGCACAAAAAGATAGTCTCAACATTTGCGATTTTGACATTCGCGGAGGTTTCCATGAACCTAACACTCGCGAATGTTAACGGATTACTGTATAGATTATTCAATAAAAAAATATTAAATATTAAAAAGTAAATGTCTTATATCGTCAAGACTAATTAGAATATCTTTGTATTTCAGCTTTACTCCATGATAGATTACCTCATAAGATCCTCATCATAAAATGAAACAATTTCTGAGAAAAACGCTACATACATTTTCCACTCAGGCTTCAATTATAAGGTATTCCGATGGCAATTTTCTGATAAAACGTAGTGGAGAGTATGCAAAAATTGTATACTTAATTATTATTAGTGGGTTCTTGAAGCCAGTAACTTCAAAAGAATGTAATCTAACTTTGCGTTACATATAAACTTACCTTATTTTATCTCCTAAAAGTCTCCCCGCATTTAGGGCATTCAATTTGTCGCTAATAGGCCTCTGAAGTAAACAAGTCACCTAAATGCGTATAATATTTCAGAATTCTAATTCGAAAACTTTTCCCGAGCTTACATTTCAGGTAAATGAAACACATGTCTGTAATTTTTTTTATCTTAAAAGTTAATAAAAGATAAATAATGAACCATTTTCGGGATTTTTTGCCGCATTTAGGGAATATGAGGGCGCTTGATAATGAACGATGTGCATTGTAATGGGAAAATTTTTTAAAGAAAACGTTTTAAATGCAGAGAAATGTTTCGCGATTTGTTCCGTATGTTCGGATATCTCGTTATGTAGCATTTATATGCGATTCTTGCGATAAGATTTTAAGTACGAAAACATTATCGCATTTTGTGGTCATCCCATTTAGGCGCAATGACCTTACACTGTAAAAACGACAAATAATTCTTAATCTACGAAAACATGCATAACTATGAGCGAAAATATACAATAACATCTTCCGAGTTTACGAAATTATAAGATAACTTCTTCCAAGTTACTAGAGATTCCGGAAAGCATTTTAGAGGCCTTCTTAGAGAGATCCTTTAGAGATTCTTTAGAGGCCTCTGAAACTAATAGATATCCGATATTTAAAGAAGCATTTCGGAAGCAGAAGTTTTTTTTTTTTTTTTTTTTTTTTTTTTTTTTTGCGACCTGCAATTTTCTGAAACATATCCGAGTATGTTTTTACAGAGTATTAATCAGAATCACAGTTTTCTCTATCCGAAATATTGTTTTACGAATCCTAATCTATTTTCAATTAAACATTTTCAGCTGCGTAACAGAATTTATACATGAGGGAGTAACAAAGTAATCTCAATTTTAAGATTAATGTTATTAATTTTAATTTTAAAGTTGATGCTGTTAATTTATCATACTTGTCCAACTTTAAAACATTTACTTAAGATTTGATAGCATTAAAAAAAAAAAAAAAAAAAAAAAAAAAGATATTTCGGTTTCAGAAAAGTGATCATCTCTTGAAAACTGATGAATTCTTAATATTATATTTCATGTTTCATTCCATAGATAATATTTTATGTCACATATGTAGTTGTAATATGGTATGACGTAAAATGTTATCACGTGTTTTTTCTTTATTTATCGAAAATATTAAATCCTGTTTATGAAGCGTTTACTATTAACATTATTTTAAAAGCATTTATTATCGATGCATTTTATAGAAAGATTTTTCCCCCGCAAAATCTAAGTAAAAGCTGATAAAAACTAATAGCATATAAGGTTAGTTGGGGTAACTGGACCCACGAGGTAACTGGGCCATAGGCTATTTTATAAAAAACCGTTGATGTATTTTAAGTTTTAGCTTTTGTGAACAATGCCCCTTAACCTCTACTTCCTAAAACAACGTGTGTCAACTCAATCATAACTCTCTCTTTGCTGTGATAGATTGTCGAAAATTTACGTTTCATTTTTTTAAAAACAACGTCAATTTGGTTGAACTTCCTCGGCTTTTTATTAAAATACTGTAAGTACTTTTATTAAACAATCTTTTTTTTTAAAGATTAGGCATATAACTACGCTAATATTAAATCTATACATATCTAGGCATCTATACATATTTACTTCATGTTTCAAATGTAAGACCGATGTCCCAGTTACCCCATAAATTTTTCAAGAATGGGGTAACTGGGATATGTATCCGGGGTAACTGGGCTATGCTGGATCCAGTTACCCCAATAGTTATAAATAATTTTTTGGAGTTTCTCTTACAACGAGAAATAACTTTCTCCGTTGTTTTTTGCTCACATTAAAGAAAATTATAGAATACCTTATTAAAATTACGTAATAAAATTTTAAAAAAGCATATTGGGTGGTATTAAACCAAATTTCTTGACCCCTTGAGGGGCGGTGATGCCGTTATGGCATCACACAATTTTAATTTCTGATTGAAAGATTGGCACCGGAATATTTCATCATTATTAAGTTCGCGAAAATATACTTTTACTTGTTTTCAAATAGATTCTCTTGTAAATACTGGTGTCATTAAATTATTTCAATATTTTACGAATGCAAGTACCTTGCACCTGAAAACGAGATAGCCAAACCTTGAAATGGTACGATACACAGGGGTCGAATTTTATAGGGAAACTTTTTTTGTTGCTACCACTATTTTGAAAATACAGTAGAACCCCTTTTATCCGAAACTCTTTTAACCGAAACTCTCGGTTAACCGAAATCTATTTTTAAAGATTTTTTTTTCTTTTTACTATCACATTTCTTGTGTGCAAAATCCATTTTAAAAGCTGTTTTTTTTTTTTTTTAAACTATCATATTCCTTGTGTGTAAGCGGTCTCTTCAGAACTACGAGTACATATAAATATTTTCGATCCCCTTTTTTAGAAGCTCTTTTGAATTTAACTGGAGCTCACGTAAACTGCGAAGTGGATGGAACGAAGAAATCGAACAAATTAGCAACTCTGAAGATTTTGAATGTTTGGCATGGCTGGAGCAGCAGAAAGAGTGTGATACTGGTGAACTAATAATATTAAAAATCTCCGTGATAGATCTTCAAAGCAAAGGCAATCGAAACTGCGACAAACAAAACATTTTTTCAAACCCTTGTGATATATGTAAAAGGTACTTAATTTTAAAATTAAAATTCAGGTAATTTATTCTTGTTTCTATTTTGCTATTGATTTATTTTTATTAAGTACTTGTTGCCATAACAAGAAATATTTCTCCTTAATCTTAAAATTTGAAGCATTCTCGATTATCCGAAAATTTCGATTTTCCGAAAGAGGGTCGATCCCAACTACTTCGGATAATCGATGCTCTACTGTAATTATCTTCATCGCACCTTTCTTTAGAATATGTTAAATAAAATGATCATGAAGATAACTCATTAAGGGTTCTGGTAGGAACAATGAAATTTTTCCTATATAATGCGACACCTGGATACAGATAAAAGTACTTAAGTACTTACATAGCCGTTTGTTCATAGATTTACCTTGCTATTTCTTTCCTTAAAATACCCATGTGACTTTTATTCTTATTACCTATACTAAAGTACATAAATACTTACTTAATTTTTATGTTTTTGGTATAAATAAATCTAATATTTTCACTTTTAGTGCTTTTTTTAGACACATTGACAGCAAAGGTTTCCCTTACAACGCTCTTTATTGACATATAACTTACATGATCTGCCTGGTTTAAATTTTTTTAAGTTGTGTACACTTTTTCAAATAAGACCTGATATCCCATATGAAAAAAAAATAAAAGCGTGTGGAACATAGACCCTCCTGGTCCACTTACCCCATTTTTATGGGGCAACTGGACCCATGAGGAAAGAAAGATGAAATATGCATATTTTTATATTTTTAAATATTAAAATGTAATTTTGAGCATTTCTGTCTGATAGAGGGAACCTAACTGAACACATTTACAGAAGTTCAGACTTTAATTCAAATGAACATTAGCTTTTTGAAGCTGAACTGTCAGAAGTTCCAGAGTCAAATTGTAAAATCATGGCCCAGTTGCCCCAACTAACCTTACTTGTAATGAAATATGAGAGAAAATTCAATTTCATTATGATTATCATGATGAATTTCAATAGGCAACTGTTTTGTCAATAATAATAAGTTTGAATATGGATCATAGATTAAAAAATGTGACATTATTAGTATTTCAAATATGATTGACAATTATGTCACAATTTAGAGTGATATCCTGTTGAGAAATGTCATATCTCATATCCTCTTTAAAAAAGATAATAGAAATAAATTGTTTTATATATAATTGAAATAACAATCAAGAAATTTTTCAATTTAAAATATGCGGGAGTAATACTACATCAAACATGACTTGGTGGTTATGTCACAATTAAGAAAATGTAATTCTGTCACATTATCTTTAAAAAGATATTACCAAATGCGTAGTTTTACATTTAAACGAACTAGTAATCGAAAAAAATGCTCAACCTTGATGATTATCTCACGATTAAGATAAGTTAATTTTATGTTATATCCCTTAAAAAAAAAAAAAAAAAAAAAAATAATAGTTTTATATGTAATTGAAATAGTATAGTTAAGAAAAATTTCAGAGTATCATTATTACTACATTAAATGTGATTTAACCGTTATGTCACAGTTAATAAAATATAATTTCATTCTATATTCTCTTTTAAAAGATAATACTGTAGAAAATTTTCTGCCAAAAAAAATGTGACATTATTAATACTTCCGATATCATGTCAATTAAGAGAATTTATTTTCATGTCATATACTCTTTATAAAGATAGTAGAAAATAATAAATATAGCTGTAATTCTCTTTCAACACAATTGAATAATTTTTCAAATCTTTTTTAGTTTGATTATTTGAATTTGTGATTATTTCATTTTCCAATTAATAAAATATAATTTCATTCTATATTCTCTTTTAAAAGATAATACTGTAGAAAATTTTCTGCCAAAAAAAAAAAAATGTGACATTATTAATACTTCCGGTATCATGTCAATTAAGAGAATTTATTTTCATGTCATATACTCTTTACAAAGATAGTAGAAAATAATAAATATAGCTGTAATTCTCTTACAACACAATTGAATAATTTTTCAAATCTTTTTTAGTTTGATTATTTGAATTTGTGTTTATTTCATTTTCCAATTAATAAAATATAATTTCATTCTATATTCTCTTTTAAAAGATAATACTGTAGAAAATTTTCTGCCAAAAAAAAAAAAAAAAAAAAAAAAAAAAATGTGACATTATTAATACTTCCGATATCATATCAATTAAGAGAATTTATTTTCATGTCATATACTCTTTATAAAGATAGTAGAAAATAATAAATATAGCTGTAATTCTCTTTCAACACAATTGAATAATTTTTCAAATCTTTTTTAGTTTGATTATTTGAATTTGTGATTACTTCATTTTCCAATTAATAAAATATAATTTCATTCTAGATTCTCTTTTAAAAGATAATACTGTAGAAAATTTTCTGCCAAAAAAAAAAAAAAAATGTGACATTATTAATACTTCCGGTATCATGTCCATTAAGAGAATTTATTTTCATGTCATATACTCTTTATAGAGATAGTAGAAAATAATTTAAGTATTGCGCGGCAGCGCAATACTTATTTATTTCCAGTGTCACTTCTCAATGTTAATTTAACATGGAAAAGCCTATGGAGATCATAACTTTTCATTTTTTCTTCCCACCTTTTTGTCCCTGATGCCACTCATTTTTTATTCATTACTAATTCTAATGATATTATAAATTAAAAGTGTAAAAACGTTTGCCTGACGTCAGGGTCAAAACGAATGGTAAAATGCCTTTGGATGTGGGTGAATTATAACCCAGAAACATGGGCCAATTTTTTTTTTTTTTACATTATTCAAATATTTTTTCTTAATAATTCTAATTTTCGCTTTTTTCATTGAAAATCAACGGACATTTTTCATAGAAAATGTAACATTTTTACTTAATTGTTGCAAAAATTTCAAAAGCCGTAATAATAATTTATTTATTTTTAGTTGAAAGATTTTCACGTGAAATATTAAATTTAGCTAGTCTTTTTTCTTTTTTTTTTTCAAAAATTAAAAAGGTGAATATGGCGTCATAGTGGAAATAAAAAGGATATTTTCAGAATAAGTTTTTGCTTTGGCCAAGTTTATATTTTAGTAAAAAGTTTCTAATGGATAGCTATTTTTACGCAGGTAGCGAACTTAGTGGGGAATTACATAACTTAAATTTTAAAATGTATTTTTTTCCGAGATGAGAACAATTTATACCCCAAGTTAAACTTAGGTAATAATTTTCTGATGTGTTTACATCACCCCTTGGGAGAGAATAAGGTTTAAAAATTTAAGTAAAACTTTTTTTTTTTTTTTTTTTTTTTTTTTTTTACTGTATCACAGCTATAATATTGTTAAATATTAGCAGTAAGGATTCAACACACTTTACATTTACATTCATAGCGTTCCTGGGTGGGAAATAAGGTATCTAAATTTAAGTGAAGTTAATTTTTTATGTTTTGATTATAGATCTTTTACGTTCAGACTAGAAGTTTTTGTCCAAACTACCGCAACCTGCATTACTACAGTGGTGAAACATTTTGAATTACACATTGGTAAACTGCAACCCACATTGTGATGCAATACCGCATACATCAAAGCCTGATGATGATACTCTCTATTAATTTTGAAATGCGTTCATCTGAGTGCAGTAGTCATTAAAAAACTTGACATATTAAACAAAAACATAATTTGAAGAACAAATTAAAAAAACAAAATTTATTTCCTACATTGTTTAAGCCCGAGAAGGGACAGATATTAAGTCATTTCATTCAATTAGTTCTACATTTAATGTTAAATTTTTGTAACAAATTAGTTAAGCCAATTAAAGATTAAAAAATAAAAATAAAATTCATACAATATGATACTTAAAACACCCTAAAAAATTAGATTCCGTTCAAATGAAATCGAAATAAATCTTAGACTTTTTTTTTAAGTTTTGTATTTTGCATGCATCTTATCATTTGATGCATAATTGTCATAAACATAATACAAAATTTGCATTACAAATATTTTCAATTAAAAATGGAAGAAGTCTAAGATTTATTTCCATTTCATTTGAACGGAATCTATTTTTTAGGGTGTTTTAAGTATCATATTGTATGAATTTTATTTGTATTTTTTAATCTTCAATTGGCTTAACCAATTTGTTACAAAAATTTAACATTAAATGTAGAAGTAATTGAATGAAATGACTTAATATCTGTCCCTTCTCGGGCTTAAACAATGTAGGAAATAAATTTTGTTTTTTTAATTTGTTCTTCAAATTATGTTTTTGTTTAATAAATATAGCTGTAATTCTCTTTCAACACAATTGAATAATTTTTCAAATCTTTTTTAGTTTGATTATTTGAATTTGTGATTATTCCATTTTCCAATTAATAAAATATAATTTCATTCTATATTCTCTTTTAAAAGATAATACTGTAGAAAATTTTCTGCCAAAAAAAATGTGACATTATTAATACTTCCGGTATCATGTCAATTAAGAGAATTTATTTTCATGTCATATACTCTTTATAAAGATAGTAGAAAATAATAAATATAGCTTTAATTCTCTTTCAACACAATTGAATAATTTTTCAAATCTTTTTTAGTTTGATTATTTGAATTTGTAATTATTTCATTTTCCAATTAATAAAATATAATTTCATTCTATATTCTCTTTTAAAAGATAATGCTGTAGAAAATTTTCTGCCAAAAAAAAAATGTGACATTATTAATATTTCCGATATCATGTCAATTAAGAGAATTTATTTTCATGTCATATACTCTTTATAAAGTTAGTAGAAAATAATAAATATAGCTGTAATTCTCTTTCAACACAATTGAATAATTTTTCAAATCTTTTTTAGTTTGATTATTTGAATTTGTGATTATTTCATTTTCCAATTAATAAAATATAATTTCATTCTATATTCTCTTTTAAAAGATAATACTGTAGAAAATTTTCTGCCAAAAAAAATGTGACATTATTAATACTTCTGATATCATGTCAATTAAGAGAATTTATTTTCATGTCATATACTCTTTATAAAGATAGTAGAAAATAATAAATATAGCTGTAATTCTCTTTCAACACAATTGAATAATTTTTCAAATCTTTTTTAGTTTGATTATTTGAATTTGTGATTATTTCATTTTCCAATTAATAAAATATAATTTCATTCTATATTCTCTTTTAAAAGATAATACTGTAGAAAATTTTCTGCCAAAAAAAAATGTGACATTATTAATACTTCCGATATCATGTCAATTGAGAGAATTTATTTTCATGTCATATACTCTTTATAAAGATAGTAGAAAATAATAAATATAGCTGTAATTCTCTTTCAACACAATTGAATAATTTTTCAAATCTTTTTTAGTTTGTTTATTTGAATTTGTGATTATTTCATTTTCCAACTACATTTTAAACTATCGCATAGAAAACCAGTTTAACTTGATTCCACCCACGCAGGTTATAATCATAACTGCTTAAAACCTTTTTTGACATTTGTATGAAAAAAAAAGGAACAATCTCTTAGAGCGAAATAATCTTTTTTGAAATTAGACTATTGAAAATGGCAACAACAGCGGAAAATATTTGAATAACAAAAATTCTTCACGCAAAATGCTCGGTATATTCAAATCTTTAGTTTATTTGATTTTTTTTTTTTAAGAGTCAAAAAAGTTTAAAGCTATAAAAGAGTTTTTCGTTTCGGTTTTTTATCCTTGATAGTTTTGTCTGGAATGAGTATTTTGAGCGTAATTAATACAGGAAGCTAATTTTGTGCATTTGTTTTATTTTTATGAAAGTTGTTTTGAATATTACAGATGTATTGAAAATCTGAGTGGGAGTAAAAATTGTTTTAAATCTAAAAATAAAAAAGCATTTCGTAATTAAAAATTTTTAGTCTCAAATTTATTACCCGACTACGCTGCGATTAGTGTGGGATATGCAGGAGCGGTCCTTGGACCAGGCAGTCACACGGGGCGCTGCAACTAGAGAGGAGCTGCCAACTCGTGTACGTGATTAATGCGTTTTAGGTTTTAAATTATTCTGAATACAAGTAAATGGTTTTCTAAAGATAAGTTATAATGTTTTTCTTTTTCTTTTTTTTTTTTTTTTTTTTTTTTTTTTTTCACAACGGGAAAGGATCTTTAAATTTTGTCGAAGTTGACATTTAATCCATTTCCGGGACACTATTGCTCGAGAGGGCGGAGGAGTCATGAGACAATAACTTAAAACATAGATACAGAAAAGAAAAGGAAAAAAAAAAAAAACACTATTTGATTCTAAAACACTTCAATTACCTTGACTGTAAATTTCATGTTTTTACGTGTAAAAATGAGTGTGTGAAATCTTTACGTTGTTGAGCGGGCAAGAATTTTTTGGGAGTACCAGCCTTAAAAACTTACTACTGTAAAATAAATTCCATACCACAAATTAAATCACGTTAAAGAAAAAAAGTGATTGTAATGCTTTAAATATTCGAATTAATTTATATTCTAGGGAGAATCTAATGCTTAAACTAAAGAGATAAAAAAGTAAAGAAATAAAAAATTAGATTAAAGAGGATTGAAGCGTCGAAATGAGATTTTGTCAGGGTGAAAAATTTGTCTTGGACAACCCCTGAAAGAATATTTGGTTTTTACGATTTTTATCTAGATTTTTTGGAATTCCATGGCCTGTCCCACGGAATCACGGAACGGGAGTCAAGATTTAGTGTCTAGATTTTTCATAATGCATAAATTATTTTAAATTGTTGTCCATACTACTTTATTTGCCTGCGTAGATTGAAATCTAATACATAATATAATAAACGACAAAAATAATTTTGAAATAAAAATATCTTGAAAAGTTTCACAATACTGAAAATTTTATGAAAAATTAAATGTTCATGTTCATCTTCAGTAACTTTAGTTGGTACATTTTTGTGATAGTATAATGCAGTGACCATTTTTTACCGCACGGTGCATTTAGAATCCTGCATCGGGTGTGGTGAACCCATTTTATCCGAACCGGACCTGAACTGCTGGTTGGCGCTAATTTGTTTTCGGTGCTGATCAATTTGGCTTTAAACGTTTCACGTTCGGGTTGGTTCCGGGTTTAATTTTTACTCTTTCAGATCGGGTTCGGGTTGACCCGACTTTTCAAAAGAAAGTACTAAAAATTTTAAATGAAGAAAACTATATATTTCATTGCTAATGAGTGTACATGTGTTCATTTTTAGGCAAAAAAGATAAAATTGATAGTAGATACATAATTGAGGACGTGAGTTTGAAAACTCGTCTTATACAAAAAAAAATTTAAAAAAATCGTATTTTCTCCATCAATCTATTGTGATACTATTGTGTCTTGTGTGACGCAGCTAGAGTTTTTTCGCGATTTTCCAAATTTTGATTTTCTGGATAAGGCGAGTTTTGAAACTCACGTCTTCAATTGTAGACTACTTTTCCATAATTGCATTAAAATATGCAACAATTTTCCTTCCCTTCTGTTCGGGTTTGGCTTGGTTTCTGGTTGACGATTTATTTTTTGGTCGCGTTTCGGGATGACTTTAAGCAGATTACGCAGAGCATTATGTTCTGTAACCCGGGTTAAATCCCCTGGTATCATTAACCCATGACTCCACACTTCGATTCAGCATCCGCGCACTAGTGCCAGGGATCTATTTAGGAAGAAATTGGGTCTTTTAAAGGACCCTTCACAAAATCTTTCATTCCAAAACAGGACCCTTCACAAAATCTTTCATTCCAAAACAGGACCCTTCCCAAAATCTTTCATTCCAAAACAGGACCCTTCACAAAATATTTTGTCTTAAAATGGGCCTTTCACAATTTTTTTTTAATTTCCAAACTGAACTTTTCACAAATATAATCATTTAAAAGTAAAATCTGATCTGTCACTTTTATATATATAAAGAAAATATAAGTATTTTACCTTCTAAAAAACGTATAAATAAGAACCTTAATATAACGATCATTTCAAATTCACAAAATTATGACTCGATTTTTCACATATGTAAAAAGCTGTTTACAATTTCACAAAAACTGGGTGAAAAGTCTGCACAGACCCCTGAGTGCGATTTGGGATTTCTTAATTTCAACTACCTATAACTTTGTTGGCAATATAGTGATAATGAAATATAGCACATAGTCATATACGGAATGCAATGTGGAATCGAACTATGATATTTTTTTTTATTAAAAATTTCGTTTTGTTACTGAAAAATGCAAATTAATGAAAGCATATTTTCAAAAAACGCCGACATTTTAAATTTTGGTCGGTGCGAATTCGCGCAAGTGCGGAAAACTTCTCGGCTTACTCAAAATAATTATCACAGACGCTGTTTCATCATTTTAAAGTAACAATTGCATATAATGGTTTATTCCTGTTTTATCCTCATAAGCACGTGCTCTAAATTTGAGTCACCCTGAACGTGAAGGAACAAGTCGGAAAAAGAATGGGAAAAAAGTATTTCTGACAGACCCGTGCATGTTTATTTTTTGCCCACTTTCTCTGGGAATCCTTCGGCGGCACGTCACAGTAGAAATGCGTTTTGACGGAATCATCGTTATCCTTTTGTTTTGTTTACATTTTACTGCATGTTGGACTCTAATGATTTTTGGTGATGTAAAGCGATTAGATTGTGTCTATTTACGGGCGGATTGTTTCAGTAGTAGCATTAAGGATTCTTTAAAAGATTTCGAAGCGTTTCCTTGAGAGAAATAAAGTTTCTCACTGATAGTTTTTTTTTTTTTTTTTCTATTTTGTTATCGTGAGAATAACGCTTCATGTTTATTTGGCGTTGCGTTTTTTAATATGTTTGACTTTGTGTTGGAACATATTAAATAAAACACACATTTATTATTATTTATTTATTTTTATTTCTTAAAAAGGTATTTCATTGTCCCTTAAAAACTTTATTGAAAGAATACCAAAACATTCCAATGTTACCGCACAGTCTGAGGATGTATCAATAAGTTTTTGCCCTCACATAGGAATGATAGAGTGAAATTTATGAAATTGCTACATTGTATTAGTACTTTTCTATATGGTCACTGTGCACAGTAACACATTTCTGCAAACGGTATTTCAAAGAGAGGGCGGTGGATGTATTCAAGGAGGCGCGATAGTAGACCCAAAGGGGGTCATTTTTCTAACTTTTGCCGACCCCCACATGTGACATATTATTGGAAAGGCCTGTGACTACTTATTCATATTATGCACTCCCGAACCCCTCCCCCAAAATTTGCCCGCGGGGGGCATAAATGGTGTCCGCAAAATTTATAAAAGTGCCCTCCGGAGGGCGAATTTGGGTGGAGGGGCTCGGGGGTGTATAGCATGAATAAGTGGTCACAGGCCTTTCCAATAGTATGCCATATGTGGGACGGGGGGGGGGGGGTCGGCAAAAGTTAGAAAAATGTCTCCCTTTGGGTCTACTATCGCGCTTCCTGTAATTCATTCTGCCCCCTCTCTTTGGAATACCGTTTCGAGAAATGTGTTACTGTGCACGGTGACTGTATAGAAAAGGACTAATACAACGTAGCAATTTCATAAATTCCACTCAATTATTTCTATGTAAGAGCAGAAACTTATGGATACACCCTCGTATTATACGTATGCTTGATAATATGTTGCAATAAATTAAAATTACCACTTAAAAAAAAAATTTAGTTCATTATTAGTACAGTGTAGGTGACGTCGCCTGTTTCAAAACGCTGTTCTGGTGTTCGAATACAGCTGATTTCATTTCGTCAGACATTTATAAAAAATCCCTCCCCCCTTTTTTCCCCCTTACGCTTACACAAAGTGTTTAGCAAGTCGAATGGAGTAACTCCATACAAATATTTCTTTTTTAAATGAGCCGCAAACACACAAAATACTTCTCTGAATCTTAAAGGTCTCTTCAACAGCTATTGTTTATAGGACTGCTGGAAAATATCGATAAGGATACTACGGGTTTTAAATATTAAATCATATGACACACGAAACAGCTCGTTGTACAGCTTATAGAAAACATTTTTGTAAAGCCCAAAAAATATTCCTACCAACCATCCCCTTTAATCAGACGTTCAGACCTGGTTTCTTCTACAGTTATCGTTTGTTGAATTTCTGAAAAATTATCTACTAACGTCCTATGAGTGCTAAAGGTCAAAATATTTGTCATAATAAAGCCCTCGCTATATAGAGTTAATATAGCACTTTTTTCGTTTGATGAATTGTAAAAGTATCTTATCAGGGTACTATCAGTAGAAAAGGTCAAAACATATATCATAATAAAGCTCTCACTTTTAAAGAGTTAATATAATACTTTTAACGTTTGTTGAAATTCTACAAAAAGTATCGATCAAGATGCTATGAGTGCTAAACATCCAGTAGCGATAAAGCCCTCGCGGTAGAAATTTTTTGTTTGTTGAAATTGTGTAAAAGTATTTATCAGGTTGCTATGAGTGCTAAAGATAAAAATATATGTCATAATAAAGCCTCTACAGAGTTAATATAACATTTTTTTTCGTTTGTTGAAATTGTGTAAAAGTATTTATCAGGGTGCTATGAGTGCTAAAGGTCAAAACGCATGTCATAATAAAGCTTTCACTGTACACAGTTCTTATAACACAGTTTTCGCTTGTTGACATTCTGCAAAAAAATATCAGGATGCCATAAGTTTTAAAGGTCAAAACATATGTCATAATAAAGCCCTTGGTGCACAAAAATTAATATAACACTTTTAACCTTAACATTTTTTCAGGCAATTCAATCTGAAACATTTTAAAGTGACCTGTCAATTGCAATCCTAAAACTAGAAATGCGACTTTCTTCCGACCAATTCGTTGACCCGGTAATCTCAGACTTTAAGACAAAAATTGGAATTTTCCCCCCACAGACGGGTAAGTGAAATTATAGACGCTTCCGTTCAGCCCTAGCTGTTTCCATTAAATACTCATAATATTGTATGTCGATACTTTTCTGAAAGAGTGTCTTAAGTTTTCTTTTTGCCCGTGGCAACCCATTGTGTTTGGGATAACCGTGTTATAGAAGCTACAGTGTTTCGTTCACATAGGAGATCGATTCCCTTTATAAGTTTGCCGATGAATTTGTGAATGTTTGAGGTATAAATTATAAGCCTGGTTGTGAAACACTTTGATGGCGTAGACAATGAAAATCAGCTGCCATTTTGTACGGCGCTTGAGGTATGCATTATCTCTACCGGATTCAGGGTTAGTTGAGCGTTTTTTTCCGTTTATTTTTCATGTTTTTTTTTTTTTTTTTTCGTCTTTTGAGTTTTTAAAGATATTTTTGTTAACAGATAGAAGGTGCTGTGATACTTCCTTTTAATTAAAATGGTGATTTTTATACGAAAATTTGAATAAAGTCGAATGTAGTTGTCAATTAAAGCATTAGGTTGAGCAAAAAGTTCTGGGAAATTTTTAATCTAATAGTTACCAGAATGTGTATCGTATATAGGAGTACTAGTGGTATATCTATAGGGGTTCAGGAATTTCTGCTCCAAAATGCCCATTGAACAGTATGATTTGCGTGTGTTGATCCGGCATTATTGGAGAAAAGATCTAACGATTCTGAAAGCCGTCGATGAGATTAATGAGGGTGAAGGTGCTAATACACCATGGTACTTCCAGCAAATCCGGAATCTGGCAGAACGACGTGGACTATGATGGTCTCTATTTTGAAGAATAGTCCTTGTAACTTTTGTTGTTAATTTGCTCATAACAACGCAACTTTCACAAATTTCCCAGAACTTTTTACTCAGCCTAGTAGTATATGAATGCCCAAGTATTGGGTAAACCTATTTTGATCGATTTTAGCCTCTTTTCTTCTTCATTGCAAAAAAGGCCTTTTTTGTTTCCCCCTTTTGAAAAAATAAGTGATGCTATTTTATATATTTTTTATTTTTTTTAATAAATTTGTTACTTTTCGTTTTGTTTAAATCTTCTAAAATATTTTTTTTCGCCCACTATCTCACCTTTTGTAATCAAAAAATTAGAAGAAAAAAAATTGCCACTATCCTTATGATTGCTTGCTTAGCTGTTCAGAAGAGGAAAATGTGCACAGGGCTCGCATGATTTCTGCATTTACCCTCATTCCCAAGGAGTAATACAGTCGAGTGCCGATTTAACGAATTTCTCGATTTAGCGGATTTTTTTATGGTCTCGACGAAAATGGAACAAAAATACTTCGATTTAACAATTTATAATCCCAATTTAACAAATAATTTCCAATGTAAAAAAAAATGAAAAATTGAAGAAATTTTCTAATATTTATTGTAAATTTTCAATGTCCTTTATTTTTAATTTTCTGAATATGTTCCTTGTGATGCAGAAATACCTGTATGCTAAAAATGCACGTTACACCGAGGTTATTAAATCAGTAGTAGTGTGGATCGGATGAAGAAGATGAAATAGAGATCAAGCATGTAACGTTCAAAAAAGCAGTTAGCAGTTTTAATACTTTGAAACGATAGTTGATAGCTCATGATGTTGAATGACACTGTTTTCACAGCTTCAGAAAGAAATCGATAAAAAATTTCGGAATACAAAATCAAAACAAAGCAAAGAATCATCTATAAAAGGTGTCTTATAATTTATCGATAAAATTTGAATAAATGAAATTTTTTCTTAATTACAATGCTTTTGATTTATAGTAGTACATAAAAATAAAAAAGAATAAATTTTTATACAGAGTGTTTTCTTAAAGCAACAAATGTTTAACATCAAGTGAGCATTGTTCTCCTTACTTATTGCCATTTTTAAAAACTTGTTCTGTTGTATAAAAATATTCCTTTGATTATCCCGATTTAACGAATATTCTCGATTTAACGAACAAAGTTGATAGTCCCGAACGATTCGTTAAATCGGGGTTCGACTGTATTATTCTTATTTAATCGCAGAATTTCTTTTATTAAAATGAAGCTAAGTGTATCATTATTCTGAAAATAGAGATATAAAATATTAAGAATCATGCGAGCTCTGTGCATATTTTCCATCTTTGAGCAATTGAAAAACCCCTATCTGGGTCAATTTAACATATTTTCAATAACCTAAACTATACTTTCATTGACTTCCAGTTTAAAGAAGCGGCCTTAGCTGTTGCTTGGCGCCGTTGAACCCTTGTATTGGTCACTTATAATCTAACACGCCCCCCAAAAATTGTTTTTAATGCAGGGTTGGCAAAACTATGGCACGCGTGCCAGAGTTGGCACGTAAGCTAATTTTTCTGGCACTCGAAAAATTTTAATTTGGTAATCGTTATACAGATAAAATCCATTTTTTATTTCCATTATAATCAATAAAAATTTTTTACATACGGACTGTACACAAATAGTACAATTATATTTTGCATGAATTGACACATCAGAATAAATTTCTTTTCCTGCCATGCTATGCAGCGTTTTCGTTATGTATTTTGCCTTTCTATACGAATTAAAAGATCTATAATTTTCAAATGAATTTTGTTTGACAGTCACTGCAATAAAATTGCAAATGAATTCAATTCAGCTATGTATATTTGTAAAAATAACAAAATATGAACCAGATATAGAGCATTTTCCATCGAACGTACAACAGCAAAAATCTCACCAATACATTATTAGCACATTGTTTAATGCAACTTGGAAAATTATAACCGAGATGTTGCATTAATAAGTTAAAAATTAATGAAATAATAACTGGTATTTTTCTCCCTTTATTACAGTGCATACCGCATAAAAGAATCCTATTTACGAATTAAAAATTTATTCATTTAATGGCTGATAAAGAAAAATCGCATTTTGATTTTTAATATTTTTTAATTATTAATACATGAAAGCAACTGATTTTATAACCAATAATTCGTATAAACATCGTACTCTTCAAAATTATTTTTGCATAAGTTTGGCACATTGCATTGTTGATAGATGTTGTTTGTGAATTTTTGGTACGCACACGTGAAAAGGTTCGCCGAGCCTGGTCTAGTGTCATATTTCTAATGACAATTTTATCTGTAATGAAGTAAATTGAATGTATATATGCGCATTGATATTCGGACATATCGCTATATAGTTATCTTCATCGTGAGCAATATTCTCGACTTTATGTCAAAAACAAATTTGTATACCTCAACTCAATAAGAAAAAACAAAAAACAACAACAACAAAAAGTCGACCTTAGTTAGACTTAGCCCACAGCAAAAACAAATTAGAGCCAACCCGACCCAATACAGGACTCTTAACCCTTAAACGCGTAGTGATGCATATCTACATCACTTTTTATTTTAATTCTTAGCAGCCAGTATATTGATATAGAAATATTAATCCTATAAAAATTACAAAAAAATAAAGTTAAAAATCTATCTTAAAATTTCTGGTTTCTAATCTTTAATATAAGAGTAAAAAATAAAATTATAAAAAAATAATTCATGCACTTAAGGGTTAAGTTTTACAAAATAAGGTATTTAGATTCATACTTTCTAAAATATTTACTAATTAGCAATATTTTAGTTTTTACTTGTATTGCAGATGTGCAACATAAGAAAAAGGTTTACGTATTATACGAAAAATGTATCTCTGATTTTTTTTTTTTTTTCATTATTTTTGCTGTGTAAAAAACCTTTCAGAGAATCATATATAATTTTTCGGAAACAAAATTAAAAAATCATGCATTTAAGGGTTGATTTGAATACTAGATAAAGAAAGAGGGTATTTAATGATTTTATGTCAGTTTTATTTTTTTAAATGCTTGTTAAAAATGTTTTATAAAAACATATTGATTTAATTATTTCACTCTTCCCGCCGAACTTTTCAAATACTTATATTTGTAAGACGAAAATGGAAAAAGGAGACTAAATACTTAAAGAAAAAATTCATACGCTAATTTTTTCTATGTTATTCTTTTTCTTTATGCCTTCTATGTTATTCTTTTCCTTTTTGCCTTCTATGTTATTCTTCTTTCTTCGTGTCTTCTATGTTTTTTTTTATTTGTTCTAAAAATATGTATGCCGCAAATTTGTAAGGAAAAAGTTTAAAAGTTAAGCAGCATTTGGTAGAAATTTAAATGCAACAGTTTTTAATGCAAATTAACAGCAAAATGTGTCTTAAAATTCTTCAATCTTCGCGTTCACAGTAAAAATCATTGTACCGTAATTTTGAAAATTTTACAGAAAAATTGTTGACAGAAGTAGGGTTAGCACTTTTTGCTGTATTTTTTTGCTTCACTCCGTTGTATACAATAATAATAATAATAATAGCAACATAAATTAATAGTAATAATAATAAATAATCTCTTTTGTATGATATCTGGTGCGTTTTAATTTTCTTACCATATTCTGTTATTGGAGATTTAACTACCCTTTCAAACATTCCCTATCATCATTCACTGTTTTAAACAGCAGCATTATTTAATAAACTTCCTGCAATATTCATTCATACATAAGGATTAGATAGACTATGTATTAGATAATGCATTCTAAAAAATTGTAAGCAGACAAAAATTATAGCAAAATCTGGTGGAAATTTGGTTGCTAGCATTTCTTTTCTCTTTTAATTAATGGCAATCTGGGATTTAAAAATCTTTATTTTTTACAATTTTTTTCCAGCAAAAATAGCTATTATCACGCTACAACAAAATATTTGACAATATCGATATGTTGGCAATTATTTTCTCTGATTCTCTCACACCCTCTGTTCTTTTTCTTTTTTCTTTTTTTTTTAACAGTGTACAAAATAAAAATAATAATCATCTCGTTTACATGATATCTAGTGCGAGTTTTTTTTTTCCTTACCATGCTCTATTGTTGAAGATTTAATTAGCCTTTAAAACATTCACTATCATCATTCACTCATTCTTATTCACTGTTTTAAACAGCAGCATCATTTAATGAACCTCTTGCAATATTCATTAATACATAAGGATGAGATAGGATTACTCTTATTAATTTTTTTATATTATTATTCATCGCCCTTCTTTCATATCTGAATGCATTGAATATACAAGATACGTTTTATGAATAAAACAGTGTTAAAGATTTTGTATGAAACAATTATCTCACAATTCGTATCATTGTCAGAAAGTATGAATTGATGTGTTTCTTTTGTGAAGCAAATAAATGACAAAGATTCATCTAGCGGCTGCGTCTGTATTCGTAATTGAATATCTCTTTATTCACTTAAATTCAGTAACGATTTATCTTGTCAATGGTTTTAATTTTTCGCCATGTTTGCTCTAATTACTTGTAAAGTAATATAACAGATGTTTATATATTTAAATAGAGAACTTCTTCTGTGGGTAATAATAGATAATATGGATATTTAGTTGTTGCGTAAGAACAGTGTGATGTTTTTTATAAGTAGTTACTATGTACAGTGTTATCTGTAAGATCAGTGTTGAATTCAGACACTGTTCTTCTTTTTTTTGTGACCCCGGGTGGGACATTATAAAGGGGGGGGGGATTACAAAGCCTAAGAGAGACTGCTCAGGGCCGGCTAGGCCTGCCCCTTTTGCACTTTTTGACCATTGAAAACACAAAATCTCAAATCTTCCGGGGAGGACATCTCATTGCTTCGGGGAGGGAGAATATCCCCCCGCCCGGGCCACCCCCTGAATTCAACACTGTGTAACATGGTTATACTAATTATACTTAAACAAACTGGTACTCCAATTATAGAAACTTCGAATAATTAAAACACTTGGACAAGATAATTTTAAAGCGTAAACCTGTAGACTCTGCAAATACGATTTGGTGCATCCATCTTACTCTTAGAAATATTGGTATGTCAGTAACTGTTTAAGACGGTTCTCAAAAAATATTTTTCTCCACTTAACAACACGAAACTTTCTGGCACATATTCTGACTCATTTTTAAACATAAAAGCATGACACTTGCGGGCATTATTGAAGTGCTTTGAAATCGAACAGTTTTTAAATCTTTTCGATAAATGAATTACATCTTGATTTATAAGCGATTATGATTTCAAGACGTCAGTTTTTTCCTTTCCTGTATTGTCGCGTTCGATATTTGGTTCAAAACGCCAGCTCTGGCAGCGCTTTCTGAAAAACTTCTGTGTTTACCGAAAAAATGAAAAAAAAATATATATATTACAAAGTTTTTTAATAAGACCACCTGCCAATTTGATACACTTGCTTTTTCACATGGATTTTAAAATGTGAAAGAAAATAGGCAGTTTGGATTTGAGAACAGCCTTAAAGAGATTTTGATACTTTTCTCATACAAACAATTCCATAGCAACAATCAAACTTTTTTTGTATGAAATATTTATCCCACAATTCGTATCATTGTCAGAAAGTATCAATTGGTGTGCTTCTTCCGTGAAGCAAATAAATGACAAAGATTCGTCTAGCGGCTGTGTCTGTACTGGTTAATTGAATACCTCTTTATTGACTTAAATTCAGCCAATGGTTTTAATGTTTGCTCTAATTACTTGTAAAGTAATATAACAGATGTTTATGTATTTAAATAGTGAACTTCTGCTGGTTATAATAAATAATATGGATATTTAGTTGTTGTGCGAGAAAGTATGAGGTTCTCTTTAGCACGCTGACCGCCACAGATTGCAACGAAGTGGGTGTTTGTATTTATCAAGTCGATTCACAATTACCAATCGTGACAATATTTGTTAATTTTATACAAACTTTTCATTTTATACAATTATTGTTTCAAAAATATCAAATTTTATTTATGTGTAGCCAGAGTAAGGATCCTTATACACGTTGAACACCAAACTGAAATCCCTAAACAAGATTAAGAGAAGGAGGTGTTGGTAGTCTTTAATATATTTCCATAGAAAAAAATCACGCAGTTTAATGTCTGGTGATCTATCTAGCCAAACTATAGAAACATTAATAAAACTTTTTGTGTCGCTGTTATATGTAAAAGCAAAAACACTTGAATATGTCATTTCCTTCAATTTTCATAGAGTGCCAAAGTTGTAAAGATAATTCTCATTCACCATGTATATTTGTATATGACCGCCAATTTTTTATATCTTCCAGTTTGATGTATTTTACTAATAAAGATACTTTAGAGAGTTCGGATATGAGAACAGCTTTTAAGGCTCGCCCGATCGCTACTTTAAAATACCACTATTTCTGAATAGCAGTATTTGACATAAATTCTGCGATTAAATAAATCGAAGATTATTATTCGAAAATGGTGATATTTAAAAGTAGGAACTGTGCTAGACCTGAACTTTAGAAATAGAACTAATGTACATTTAGATAGTCGTAGTGTTGTTTTAATCAATGCTACACATTCTCTTGCTGAATACTGCCCCCCTGCGTTACGTATATATCACCGCGGTATGAATTTTCACTCACTGCATCAATTCTTTCTTTTGTTTCGTTACACATCGCTGATCTTCTCTCACACGGGCATTGTTTTCCCAGAAAGCTTGGAACTTTTACCATCCATTATGGATATGAAATGCAGGGGGTGACATACATTATTTAACCTACGATCTAGAATAGAAGCAAAACATCAAAAGCTATAGAAAAAAGAAAGAAAGAAAGAAAAATGGTAAATCGGTCCGCTTTTGTCTGGACTTGTGTTGCATTTCTTCTAATGGTGAAGGTTACATGCGTTTCGTATCGATTAACTCTGCTTTATCGTCATGCCAGAGTAAGTTTTTTTTTTTCTTTTATAAAATGTCCCGCTGATGCTCAGGTGTTTCGAGTTGGATTAAGTTTTAGGTAATGTTTCGGCTGTTTTGACGTGCCCTGCACGCTTGAGCCTTAAATTTTTTTGAGTTAGCAGACCACAAAACTACATCCGGCGATATGGTAATCCCCTGTGGAATCTGAAATCCGAATTAAAGTTTCTAAAAATTGGGAATTTATCATGGTGATTTTTTAAAGATTTAATTTTACAAAATTGACTAATCACTAATTGTTGCATTTTTGCATATGGCGATTATTACATGTGTTTCATACTGATTAATTCTATTTTGTCTTCATGCCAGAGTAAGTTTTCTTTCTTTTATAAAGTGTCCCGCTGATGCTCAAATGTTCCGACTGGGTTAAGTTTTAGGTAATGTTTTACCTATTTTGGAGCCCCTGTACGTTTTAATTTAAAATTTTGACGAATTGACCACAAACTATACATCCGGCGATATGGTAATCCCTATGGAATCTGAAATCCCAGTTAATGTTTCTAAAAAATGGGGATTTTGTCATGGTGACCTTTTAAAGATTTAATTTTACAAAATTGATTACTCAGTAATTGTTGCGTTTTCGTATAGTGTGATGATTACATGTGCTTCATATTGATTAATTCTGCTTTGTCATTATGCCAGAGTAAGTTTACTTTCTTCCCGCTAATGCTCAAATATTTCGACTGGGTTAAATTTTAGGCAATGTTTTAGGTATTTTGGAGCGCCTTGTACGTTCGAATTTTAAATTTTGATGAGTTAACTGACCGTAACACGACATCCGGCGATATAATAATCCGCTAAGAAATCTGAAATCCGAGTTAATATTTCTAAAAAGAGGATTTTGCGATGGGGAATTTTGCAATTTGCAATCTTAGTAATTAATTAGCCACTAATTTTGCATTTCTGCACATGGTGATGATGGTTATGGTTACATGTGTTTCGTATTGTGCAATTCTGCTTTATGGTTATGCCAGAAAAGGGTTTTCCTCTTTTATAAAGTGTCCCGCTAATGCATAAATATTTCAACTAGGATTAAATTTTAGGTAATTTTTCAAGCAGTTTTGATGTGCCCTGTATTTTTGAGTCTTTAGTTTGTTTGAGTTAGCAGGCCACAAAACCACATCCGGTGATATGGCAATCCCCTGTGAAATCTGAAATTTTCTAAAACTGAGGATTTTGTCATAGTTATTTTTAAAAAATTAAATTTTACTTTTAATTAAATATTTTGTAAGAATCATAAACGGATATATGTATACATTTCGTTTGTTCTCGATGCAGTATACCATATCTATAACGATGTTGTTTTAAATACTAATATACCAACAGCTGTTTATAGGGGGAAATGAAAGCATAGCATTTGGTGGCTAGAGGGGTCAATAAAAACTGAATTAGAAAAATAAAATTATATAACTTCAGCAAAATTTCTATCTCTCTCTCTCTTTTAAGCATTATTCCACAGGTGATCTACAACGGCCTCACCGTTCCCTTTACATTTCAAAAGAAGCAGCAGAGCATTTTCTGGAAACTAAATTATCGAATACCACATGGTTGAAATAACGTGAGCGTCTGTATTGAATTTTTTTTCAAGCAGATTCTTCTTTACGTTTACGGTGCTACCTAAAAATTTTAATAATACCAAAACATTAGTATTTAAAAAATCATTCCATTGAAATTATCTTTCTGGTGGTGTATTGCTTGAAGGATAGTTCCTTGGAGGAAATATCAATGCAGACGTCCACGTTATTTCAACAATGTTGATGAAAATATGTTCCGAAATATTTTTTTCACAATTCTGGAGATAATTTCTTAGAGCTACTAATAATGGTGATGAGAATAACAAAACATAATAATAAAAATGGTTGTAATTATTATTGCTCACTATGATTCCGCCAAATTTGCAACTGTACTTTTTTTAAAGTTTAATCTTTTTAAAAAAAGTGTGAAAACACGAATATTAATGATCAGGCGACCCTGACTGAGTCCGGGATTCACTGGCCCAACCGTAAAGATGGGTAGTATTTGAATAAAATAATTTCACATAAACTGTTTGTTTAGTTTTAAAAAAATTCAAAGAAGGTGCTTTAAATATATTTATTTAATCTACATACCTAATTACCATGAAATGAATGTTATTCTATCAATCGATACCAATTGAAAATATCGTTGTAAATTGCTACGTATCTCTAGGGTCCTCGCTAAGGGGGAGAATCCTTCCCAAAACGTTCGCGAAGGCTGTTACACTTGACAAATTTACAAACTTAGTTGGCAAATTTGTTTAAAACTTTATAAAAAACTATAATACACTTTCTATTTCTGATAGACTTAGCAAAAGTTACAAATATAATTGGGAATATTATTAAAGCTTTTTACAAATAACAACTATATTACATTTTCTAATTGTGGTAACTTGGCAAAATTATAAAACTACTTGGCAAACTATTTATTATTGCTTCTCAATAAGTTGGCAAATATTGAAATTTGACTTGGCAATTTAAGGTCCTCTTCCCCCTCCCTTCCAATAAAAAGTCTTAATGATGGCCCTGCGTATCTCTTTTGTGCAAAATTAAAAAATAAAGGAGAAGAAAAGACAAACTGGTAACTAACTTATCTCATTTCAACCATGACATTTTAATCTAATATTACTTAAACGTTTTTATACGCACTAAGGATCAAGGACAAACACATCGCTCATATCGTTCTGATATTTATTTTTTGTTAATTTGTTTTTATAGCCCTACTGTTAATTCGGCAATCCGCGCATCGCTGTGATAGCATCTATGAACTCTGATTTCAATGTCAACCAGCCAGTCAATGTCACTTACTGTTTTTTTTTCTCTTTACTTTTCTTACTCATGTTTAAATGTTACGCTGACTTAGTGTCATTAGCGTGAAAAGAATTGTGACAGTATTTCATTAAAGACAGATTGTAGAAATATCAAACTCCTACGCATGGAAAGTTATATTTTTATTTTAACAAAAATTGGACCTGCGCAACATCGCGTAGGGACATGGCAAAGCACTTAGCGGGAACCAACAACTCTTAACTGCGATACTGGACTATTTAAATTTATTTTTAAATTTTATATATCATAGAACAATACATAATTTAGATAATAAAATGTGTGAAAAATATCGGGGAACTTCTTTCACATTTAAAATTATTTTTTATTCCTCAAAATTTTTTGTTTCTTTACAATATCTTAAATATTTATGTTCTGGGGTTCACGTTTATTTAATGGATCCTCTGACAATTACTTTGGCTGAAAGAAATAAAGTTAATACTCACTTTTTTTTCTCTCGAGGAAACTTTTAAAAACAAATTAGAGAACAAATATTATTTTTCAGGGAGACAATATCAATTCGAATTGGATAGAGAGGATCGGAGTCCCTTAACAAGACCCTAACCGCCGTGAGGCCCTGGTTTGCCCGACCGTTGTACCGACCCTGAAGAAAAAACATTCTGGTCCACTTTTTTTTCTTTCTCCACTCACCAAAGCAAAAGACGGATTCATGAATGCATTTTTATAACGTAAATGCATGAAATTTGCACATGCTATTATTTAAAGGACAAAGAATCAAATTATGTTTTACATTTCTCAAAAAGGTATCACATCTTGAATCACAAACGATTTTTTTCTTATGATGTTCCTTCTACGAGTATCGTCGGTGATCAGCGGTTGAAAATCAGTGACCAGAAACGAGAAAATTGACAAAATTTTCTGAAAAATACTTTGATCTTAAATGAGAAAATGTTCAATTTTTAAGTGTCTGAATAAGAGTACTTGAGAATTTTATATATTAACGATTAATAAGGAACTTTGCGAATATGTCAGAAAGCGGCAAATTTGGATTCGAGAAGAACATTAAACCATTCACCGAGAATAGCAACAAGACAAGAGATATCTTTTTTTTATATAGGATTTTGAAATTTTATTTAAATTTTCTGTACATTTAACGACATTAAAGAAGAAAAAAAGTTACATTCCTCATGTTGTTTTCTGGTGTTTCTGAAGATAAAGGATGCTTTTCAGAATCGTGGGTAGGTTATTGTAGTCGGAAAAGGATATTATATATTTAATTCGTTATTACGTTATATTTTCCTGATTAAGAAACATCTTTTTAACCAAGAAATGCATAGGAATTATACTCCCGAATCCAATAGTTCACGAAATATTCACAATGGAAAATAGCAAGAGAAAAGAAAAAGAAGAAGAAGAAATGATTTAAAAACTGCTTTACGAATTAGGGACAATAAATGAAAATTGCGAGGACTGAATAATTAGTAACAGACGCTATAGCTCCTCGCCTGATCTTATGGGATGAAAAGAGGGCTTAAGGCCTACGTGGCAATTCCAGTAGTAGATCAAGGCAGCAGTTTTCTTTCTTTCAAACCGATGACCAGGCCCCTACCTGTCGGGTTGCCCCAGCTGAACGGGTTTGATACCTGGTATCGGATCGTGAGACCGCCTAATCGCCGCGAAGCGGCAATAAACCTGTCGGGCGCCTATATCGTCATCCTATCGGTAGGGCCTACTTCTTAGTTGTGAACTTTGTTATACCGATTACTTAACATTTATGTCTTGTTGTCTGGCACTTGCACGTTGCTACTCAAGTTGATCTCGTAATTTAGAACCTTAGTCAGGTGAGGAGACCTGATAAGCGCCTAGATCGTCATCCTATCGACAGAGCCTACTGCTTAGTTGTGAACTGAATACTGTTATATCGGTTACTTTAACATTTATATCTTGTTGTTTGGCACTTGCACATTGCTACTCAAGTTAATCTCGTTTCTCGTAATTTAGAACCTTAGTCAGGCGACGAGACCTTCATCTGTAAGGCACCTCCAGAGGTATAATTCATAGGTAACTTGGAGGACTTTGTACCCCGCGGCGGATTTTACATGCACCAGGCACCATTAGCGTACATGGCTAAGACGGCAGTTTTACAGTCAAACAATAATGCCTTTCATCGTTTGGGGCTATAGTGTTGAAAACACTTATGTTGTCAACACTTTTATGTAGAAAAACGCTATCATGATTAATTATAAGACAAAATTCCAGCTTTCGATAGCTTTTGAGGGAATCCCGTGTTTCTTCTTTCATTTCTGTTCTTTCGAAACAGAAGAGAGCCTATATCTGGTGAACTGTTGGGATTGGGAGTATAGTTCATATACATTTACTGACCCTCGTGGTCAGGACTTTCGAATGATGCTGCTGTCGTCAAAATCGAGAGCTGACAGTTGGGGGCGTTACCTAACTATACTCCTTTTCACCTACAGAGGCGCATGCCTTTCATTGACCTTTACAAGTTGAGACCGTGTTTCTGCGATAACGCGGAGTAGAAGAGATGGTACCATATGTGATTTTCATGTCAATTGGCGAAGGTGAGTGTGAAGGTCAAGCGTCTCTATTAGTGAAAAGGAGTTTACTACTATATACCACTTAATTATCGTTTAGTGTGTAAATATCACAAAGTTACTTCCCATTTTACATTCCGTTATTTCTTCATTTATTTATTTTTTTTTTTTCATGAAACTGCTCATGCTGCAACTGAATATTCTTGCTCGGACATTACTCTTAACTCCAACCGTAAGTTCAGAAAAGTAAAGTTAATGTCACCGGAAATTCCCTTCCCATCTAGTCTTATAAAACGTTACACCCTGTTACTGTGTCAAGAACACATGGCATCTTTTTCATCATTTGTTACGTAACATATCACTTAACACCACGTACCACTTAATTATCTTATATATTTAAAACAGTGTTTCTTCGTGTGTAAGTATCACGAAGTTACTTCCCATTTCACACTCAGTTAATTTTATTTTTTTTTATTCATTTCAATGAAACTGTCCGCGTTGCAACAGAATATTCTTGCCCGGCCATTAAACTCTTTTAAACTCCGGCCATAAGTTCAGGAAAGTAAAGTCAATGTCATCCGCAGATCTATTCCCATCGCAATGTTGTATTATAAAACGTTATAACCCACACCCAATTAAGCACAAGTGTATGTATAGCAACAAATAAAACAAAACTCATTTCCGGCTCTTCAAGATCGGATACCCACGAGATAGAAAAAAAAAATGGAAAGGGAAAAAAATCCAAGTTGTCTAAAAATATCAACATGCCCCGAGACGACCAAAAAAAATAAAAATGGTTCCCATCGATTCCGCTTGTGCTATAGGGGGACTTCGGCACCGACAGAAAAGTAATCCAAAACCGCACCGGATATGCGGTAAAATGCTCTTTCTTCTACCTTCTTATATAGAAAAGCCACACGCGTTGTATCGAGCGAAGACCGAAACTTGAAATAGGGGGTGGGGAAAAATGAGTTTTTCAGAAAAACCTGTAAACCTGCTATTTGGCTTGCCCCCTTTGAGGCTCCACCCAGATTATTCACCGCTGTTTGAATATAGGGAATGTTATAGTTGTGGTGACGAATAAAGATTATTGATTCTGAAAGTTGATTTCTGTGCATGTCTTTAACCCTTTGCGGTTCACTTTGTTACTGGATATCGCATTTTCATTCAGCAAATTCTTTTCAACTTGACAAATTGCATTGTCATTCTTACGACGGTTATTCAACCTATTTTTTTTATTTTGGGGAGATAGTACTTCAATTTATTGAATTATTGAAAGCAATGAGTGGGTTCGAAGTCACTTTGGTCGTTGATGTATTACGATGTCCTTTACTTGTCGAATATGCCTTTTTGATATTTCCGGTGTGTCATTTATAGTCGGAGTACTTTCCATGCAGTCTTCCGTAGTCGAGGTACACGGAAAGGGATGAATATAGGTGTCGGTCTTGCAATTAATTTTTTTTTTTTCATGTTGCCAATATGGAAAGATTTTTAGATTTTTTTTCCGGTGTGTCCTCCATAATCAGAGTACTTTCCAGGCAGTCTTCCGTAGTCGAGGTACACGGAAGGAGATGAATATAAGTGTCGGTCTTACAATTAATTTTCTTTCACATTGCCAATATGGAAAGATTTTTAGATTTTTCCGGTGGGTCGTCTCTATAGTCGGAGTACTTTCCAGTCAGTCTTCCGTAGTCGGGGTACACGGAAGGTGGTGTTGGTCTTGCAATTAATTTTTTTTTCATGTTGCCAATATGGAAACATTTTTGTGCATATCTTTAACTCTTTTTACTTTAGTTCATTTAGGTACTAGATATCACATTTTCATTTCAAATGTCTATTACTATCGGACAGATTTCATTGTCATGCTTGTAAAGGTTATTCAACGCCAATTTTTTTCTTGGGATAACATTCAATTTATAAGGTAATTTGTATTGTGGGTTGTGTTTTATTTTTCCGGTATTATTATCGTTGCCCTTACGTTCCACTGCTGTACAAGATATCGCATTTTCATTGAACTAGCCCGTTTCTACTGGACAGCTAGCATTGATGTGCTGTGGAGTTTTCAAACCTTTTCTATCAGACACAGATTTCATTGTCATCCTTGCAAAGGTTATTCAACCCAAATTTTTTCTTGCTTCTATTTATATTGCATTTTACTTAAGCTGGCCCGTTTCTACTGGTCACATATTACATTTGATATTCTTGCAAAACTCATTCGATCCAAAATTATTTCTTGAAAGATGGTTACATTAATTCACATTGTACTTTTGCATTTTGATTAATGCAGGGTTCCCAACGTCATGGAAAGTCAGGGAATTTCAAAGTAGTCAGGGACAATCAGGGAAATTTCAAAATATATAGGAAAAGTCAGGGAATTTACAAATATTTTCAAAAAAGTCTTGGAGGAAAAATGAAAAATTGACGCGAAATTCATCAAATAGTCGTGGGAAAAAATTACGAAATTCATCAAAGGATCGCAAAAAGAAAAAATCGAGAAATTTGAAGAACGATTGTAGAAAGAAAAATCTCTTAATTTTGACAAAGGATTGCGAAAGTAAGTAGCAAATTTTGTTGTATGCCCGTTTAGTCAGGGAATCTTTTGAGATTTGGTCAGGGAATTTGCCAGTCATGTTTTGCTGGGAACCCTGTAATGGGTGTTTTGTATGTTGATGTGCTATCTGTATCGTTAAATTTGCAGTTAGCTATTGTATTGGGCTTAGTACTTTGATAAATCACGCCTACTGTCTATTTCCCTTAGGCAGATTTCATTGCTTTACTTTCAAAGAACTTTTTGTCAGTGAGATAGATAGGCTACGTTAATTTGTATATGCATTTTCTTCTTTATGTGTGTGTGTGCTATCATTAATATTACTTTCGAGGTCCACTATGGTAGTGGATATGGCATTTTATCTGAGCAACTTTATATTTCTACTGGACTTATTTCATTATCATGCATGCAAGGGTTATTCAACTACAAATTTTTAGTTGACAGGTAAGGTAGTTCAATTTATAGACTTTTGCATTGTAGTTAATTCTTTTAGTTTGATGCTATCATCGTTATCTGTGTGGATCACTCTGATATTGGACATCACCTATTAAATATGTTCATTACAAATATCCACTAGCGAGATTTCAAAGTAACTTTTGCAGTAACTACCCACCTAACATATGATCTTGGGAGCTAGAAAGTTAATTTAGATTACATTCTATTAAACGTATTTTTATATTTAGTATTATGATAACGGGCTGTTATGTATAAAGATGTAAGGACAAGCACAACACCAAAAGAAACTTAAGGATGCAACCACTACAGTGACGTCATTTTAAAAAATAACATCATTTATCTGAACCACATATCATTGCAATTTCATCGTGGATTTGTAATAAATACTAGTGTGGGACCTATTTACATACACAATTTTTTTTCTCATCTCAGAAAAGATTATTATTGTAAAATGTCTTGTAAATTGACAGAAAAACTCCATTTGTCTGAAGGGAAAACTTTATGATAAAAACAACTTTTAGAAAAATTTCTGCCATTTATCAAGCCAATTCCTCCACGGCTTTTAAAAAAAAGTCATATTAAAATATCGCACCAACATAGAAAATATAGTAAGGAGAAAATAAATTTAAAATTCTAATAAAAAATATATATATAATTTAGGGCTGATAATAAAAAATATATAAAATTTAGAAACTGTTAACCATTATCGGTCGTATGTCCACTTTCCACGTGACATCGATACTTTACCGTATCGAGCGTAAGGCACGTGTGAGGCGAGAAGGATAACCCGTTCGGGACCAGCATCTTTTTACACAAATTTTATTCCGGAGCACCACTTCTTTTTTAAGTTGGTACTTAATATTTCGACAGCATGTGAAAGAGAAATGTAATACAAAATTTATTTTTTAAATATAGTGGTGCGAATAGAATATAAAAAAATCCCTGCCGGCCCGGCCTACAGGCGGAGGTAGATTTCGAAGTTAAGTATACTAATTTCACAAACAAAAACCAAATCATGATTAGAGATAAACCCACTTTAACAATTTTATCTGGCCGCTTTTGACGAGTTTTTATTTCATTTTTATATTAACTGGTTTTATCAGAATCATGTTAGGGCGGTATTCAAAAAAATACTTTTCCATGCTCAACAACTCGAAATTTTCTGGCATAACTCCAGATTCATTTTTAATAGGAAAAATATGAAACTTGTTGACGTAATTTTCGAAGAGATTTTTAAGCGACCTGCGTTTTTAATTTTCGTTCTATTAATTAAAACTTTGATATATAAACCATTATTTTCTCAGTAAGATAATAGTTTTCGTTTCTAACACAATCGCTTCGGAAAATTCCGTTCAAAATGCCCACTTTGACATCATTTTTTGAAATATATTCTGCCTCTGTCAAAAAATCGATCATTACGGTACATTATATAGTTTCTGAATAAGCGAATCTACCAATTGGATGCGTTTGAGAGCAAAAATGAATTTTAAAAATGAGTCAGAAAATAAGCAGTTTGGATTTGAGTGCGTCCTTAATGCAATGATTTTTCCAACACAATCCGCTTCGGGAAATTCGGTTCAAAAGGCCCACTTTGACAGCATGTTTTAAAATATATTCTGCTTCTATCAAAAAATTGACCATTACGGTACATTATATAGTTTCTGAGTAAGAAAAGGTACCAATTGGAAGCCTTTGAGAGCAAAAATGAATTGTAAAATGAGTCAGAAAATAAGCAGTTTGGATTTGAATACACCCTTACTAAGATGATTTTTTTCTTCAACCGCTATGTATTTTTAATTTGTTTTTGCTGTAAGAATTGGTCCTATCCAAAACTTGTCTATATAGATGTTGTAGACAATATTAAGAAGATATATGATAACTTCATGGGGATTTTATATCTTTTGAGTTGAGGGAGTTATGGATTTTTTTCTTCTTCAAACGCCCTTTTTGTTTTCGTTTTTAATTTTTTTTTTGCAGTAGGAATTGGTCCTATCAAAAACTTGTGAATATAAAAGTTGTAGATAATGTTAAGGAGATTCATGATAAAATTAATTGGAGTTGATAGCTTGAGAATTGACGAAGTTATGATTTTTTTTCTCCCAAAAACCCTATTTTTTTGCGCCCTTTGAGCCCATTTTTAACTTTATCAAAAATCTGTGATACATAAATTTTTGGCCCTATTTTTAGAAGTAATAAAAACTTTAAACTGATTTGATATGTACAAAAATTAAGAAGTTATGGGGAGTTTTCGGTTTTCACAAAACCCTCCCTATTTCCATCCCTTTGGTTCGATTTTCCCCATTAACGAACTTGACCGAGATTTTTTGCCCCTTGATTTTATGTATCAGTTTGGAAGAGATTGGTGTAGACTTGTGGAAGTTATCGTGTCCAGAAGAAAGTGATATATATACATAGATAGATAGATAGATAGATAAAGTTTTTTACTGAGGGTGGTTTTGGGCTCTAAGGGTCATGATCGGTGTAGATCTGCAAAAATTTTTCAGAAATTCCAACATAGGAACGACACCAATTGGGTAGTATTTCATACGAAATCTACCTAATAGTCGTCTGTGCCAGCCCTACGAATATTCACTGAATACAATTACAATCTGGTGGTGAATCATATATAAAAAGCAAACGTCCAGAGTTGGCACGGTATCTAGATTGTATTCTAGATACCGTGAGAGTTGCTAAGTCACTGGCTTTTTTGCATACCACTGTTATCTTAGAGAAAATGTTGTTCTTTTAAATCGCCCAAATATTTCAATTACATAAAACATCAATTTCTGTATTAAAATACTGTTACCAAATAGCCAGAGACTTGGAAGTTCTGCGCGTCCGATCAAGATTAAACTTTTTCACAATTATTACTTTTCAATTTTAGGCATGAAAAATTATATAAACAGAGAATGCACTTGATGTAGAATACATTTCGGAAAAACCACTTTCTTCACCGCCTAAATTAAGGCCTCTTAAAATATAACAAATAAAAGAATACCGCAGTCTTTTGCGAGAAACAGGATATATGCATGGCGCATAGCGGGTCCCGTTAGAAGAGGACCTAATCATCGTTACGGGTCCGAAGTAGGTAAGCTTCGACAAGCACGAAACGAGCTGGAAGTGACGAGGCGTGAGATCTTGGACGTACCTGACGGCACCGCCGAGGATCCAACACCTGTTTTCTGTTTACCTACTTTCTCTGGCCGTCACTGAGCACGGAATGTTGATTGGGGAAGTTGAAATTACACAGTGGATTAAATAGCGTGTGAGTCGTCCTAAAAGAAACGTCTTATTTTAAGAGGTAGATTTAATGGAATTTTGATTCGCAAGGGATACTTTGATTCGAAAAAGGATAATCTGTAGTTCAAGTACCGTAATTTAAAAGTGTTAGCGTTTAATATAGCAAAAACTATCCAAGCGAAATCTGTAAAAGTATTATGGAATCATGTCTTAAATGCTGATTGATTACACAGTGGATTAAATAGCATGTGAGTCGCCGTAAAAGAAACGTTTTATTGTAAGAGATATAGATTTAATGAAATTTTCATTAGCACCGTAGATTAAAAAGATAATCTATAATAGTTCAAGTACTGTAATTTAAAGGTGTTAGAGATTAATACAGTGAAAGTTGTGAAAGTAAAATCTGTACGGAGTTTTACGGAACCATGTCTTAAATGTTGATTGGGGAAGTTGAAATTACACAGCGGATTAAATAGTGTGTGAATCGTCGTAAAAGAAACGTCTTATTTTAAGAGGTAGATTTAATGGAATTTTGATTAGCACCGTACTGTAAAAGGGTAATGTGTGTGTTCAAGTACAGTGATTTAGAGGTGCTAGAGATTAATAAAGTAAAAGCTGTGAAAGCGAAATCTGTACGGAGTATTACGAAATCATGCATTGAATGTTGATTGGGGAAGTTGAAATTACACAGTGGATTAAATAGAGTGTGAGTGGTCGTAAAAGAAACAGCTTATTTTAAGAGATAAAAGATTTAACGGAATTTTGATTCGCACCGTTCTGTAAAAGGATAGTTTGTAATAGTTGAAGTGCCGTAATTTGAAAGAGCTAGAGGTTAATACAGTAAAATAGTTAATACAGTTCGTTGTGAAAACGAAAACTGCACGGAGTATTCTGAATCACGTCTTAAATGTTGATTGCGGAAGTCGAAATTACACAATGGATTAAATAGAATGTGAGTGGTCGTAAAAGAAACGTTTTATTTTAAGAGGTAAAAGATTTAATGAAATTTTGATTCGCACCGTACACTGTAAAAAAAAAAAAAAAACGGACTAAAAAACGGAAATACTACTGGCAATCTAGACGCCAGTACTATTTCCGTTTTTTTACGGAATTTTTACCCATAAATTACAGAAAATTTTCCGTTTTTCTGATTAAAAACGAAAAATTTTCTGTAATTTATGGGTAAAAATTCCGTAAAAAAACGGAAATAGTACTGGCGTCTAGATTGCCAGTAGTATTTCCGTTTTTTAGTCCGTTTTTTTTTTACAGTGTACTGTAAAAGGATAATCTGTAATAGTTCAAGTACCGTAATTTAAAGGTGTTAGAGATTAATACAGTAAAAGTTGCGAAAGTGAAATCTGTAGCTAGCATTATACGGAATCATATCTTAAATATTGATTGGGGAAGTTGAAATTACACAGTTGATTCCACAGTGGATTAAATAGCGTGTGAGTCGTCGTAAAAGACACGTCTTATTTCAAGAGGTAGATTTAATGGAATTTTGATTCGCATCGTACTGTAAAAGTTCAAGTACCGTAATTTAAAGGGGCTAGAGATTAGTATAGTAAAAGCTGTGAAAATGAAATCTGTACGGAGAATTACGGAATCATGGCTTAATTGTTGATTGGAGAAGTTGAAATTACACAGTGGATTAAATAACGTGTGAGATGCTGTAAAAGAAACTTCTTATTTTAAGCTATAGATTTAATGGAATTTTGATTAGCACTGCACTGTAAAAGGATAACCTGTAATAGTTCAAGTACCGTAATTAAAAGTGGCTAGAGATTAGTACAGTAAAAGCTGTGAAAGTGAAATTTGTACGGAGTATTGCGGAATCATGTCTTAATTGTTGATTGGAGAAGTTGAAATTACACAGTGGATTAAATAACGTGTGAGTTGCCGTAAAAGAAACTTTATTAAATATAAGAAATTCTGTCCTTAAATACCACAAGAAATACTATTAACCCCCTCACTGACAAGCCCGTGTTAATACGTTCACTAATCTCCAGGTTTCACTGCAATACAAGCAATATTTAAAGTAATATAATTCTATTGATTTAATGTATTTTTAACTCATTGAACAATGATTAATACTTCCAAGGATTACGTTCATATTCGTTATAAAGTTTTTTTATAAAATGTTCAAAGAATTGTTTTTTTTTACCGTTTAAAACAAAATGCAGAAAAAACAACATTACAATTTTGCCCTTTTCCAAGACAGTCGGAGGGTTAAAATTTAGTGATAGCAATCGGTCATTTGGGTCGGCGAGCTCTCATCCTTGTTTATTTTTTTAGTCCCTAAAATTTTCTGCCTCGTGATTCGTTCACTTGGAGTAGGAAATATTGCAATTGCTTCACAGCGTGGGTGTGGGTGGTGGATTATCACTGTGATATTGTACATCACAGCGCGTTTTATCAATACCGTCTCGAAGAGACAGGCCTACTTACCCATTAAATATGGCGGAGAATGAAGTGCTAGGAAGAAAATGTATACAGCAAAATGTCATTCGCCAGTAACCTTTTTACTGGGAATCTTCAATTCAAAAATTTTGTTTTTATACCTAACAATAGGAATTATTTTCGAAAAAAAAAAGTTTGCTCAAATTCTTAGCAATCTTTTTTACTTTTTTTCTCCCATTATAAACTTTACAGAATACGAAAAACATCCAGTGATTTTTTTTTATTATTATTATTTCTTTAATCATGAGGATATTTCACAATTAAACCACATAATTCCGATTTAATATTCAGTAAGTAATAACTTTTAAATAATTATATGGTTTTATTTATGATAATTATTTTCTATTATAAAATTTTATTCTTTTAGTTAAATAAATACAGTTCAAATATTGATATAAATATTTATTTAAAATGACATATCCAACAAACTTTAATTCGTCGGTAAAGGTTTATTGGGAATCCCGAATTAAAAGTTTTCGTTTTCATAACTAACAATAAAATTATTTTTCAAGCAATAGAAAATTTAAGTCTTTAAAATAAATTTTCCTTTTAAATTTCATAACATTCACAACTTTATTTAAAACAAAACGGTGTTTTTTTTTTTTTGTTTTTTTTTTTTTTTTCAATAGAAATATTTTACATTATAATCAATTTCAAGTTAATATTAAGAAATTTTCTTTTAAATATTTTTTTTAAATTTATAATATTAATTTTCAATCGTAAACTTTTATTCTTTCAGTCAAGTCAATTGTAGTTCAAATATTGATATAAATATTTATTTAAAATGACATATCCAACAAACTTTAATTCGTCGGTAAAGGTTTATTGGGAATCCCGAATTAAAAGTTTTCGTTTTCATAACTAACAATAAAATTATTTTTCAAGCAATAGAAAATTTAAGTCTTTAAAATAAATTTTCCTTTTAAATTTCATAACATTCACAACTTTATTTAAAACAAAACGGTGTTTTTTTTTTGTTTTTTTTTTTTTCAATAGAAATATTTTACATTATAATCAATTTCAAGTTAATATTAAGAAATTTTCTTTTAAATATTTTTTTTAAATTTATAATATTAATTTTCAATCGTAAACTTTTATTCTTTCAGTCAAGTCAATTGTAGTTCAAATATTGATATAAATATTTATTTAAAATGACATATCCAACAAACTTTAATTCGTCGGTAAAGGTTTATTGGGAATCCCGAATTAAAAGTTTTCGTTTTCATAACTAACAATAAAATTATTTTTCAAGCAATAGAAAATTTAAGTCTTTAAAATAAATTTTCCTTTTAAATTTCATAACATTCACAACTTTATTTAAAACAAAACGGTGTTTTTTTTTTTGTTTTTTTTTTTTTTCAATAGAAATATTTTACATTATAATCAATTTCAAGTTAATATTAAGAAATTTTCTTTTAAATATTTTTTTTAAATTTATAATATTAATTTTCAATCGTAAACTTTTATTCTTTCAGTCAAGTCAATTGTAGTTCAAATATTGATATAAATATTTATTTAAAATGACATATCCAACAAACTTTAATTCGTCGGTAAAGGTTTATTGGGAATCCCGAATTAAAAGTTTTCGTTTTCATAACTAACAATAAAATTATTTTTCAAGCAATAGAAAATTTAAGTCTTTAAAATAAATTTTCCTTTTAAATTTCATAACATTCACAACTTTATTTAAAACAAAACGGTGTTTTTTTTTTTTTGTTTTTTTTTTTCAATAGAAATATTTTACATTATAATCAATTTCAAGTTAATATTAAGAAATTTTCTTTTAAATATTTTTTTTTAATTTATAATATTAATTTTCAATCGTAAACTTTTATTCTTTCAGTCAAGTCAATTGTAGTTCAAACATAGCATTATTTCAAAATAAGTATCTGAGAAAGAATAATTCGATAGTAAAAGTTTTATAGGTAATAATGAATTCAAAAATTTCTTTTTTACGACTAACAACAAAATTAATTTCAAATCAAATTGATTTACATTTTAAATTTTAATAGGAAAGGCATTCACAGTTTTATTTTAAATAAAACGGATTTTGATTTTTTTTAAACTATGGAAATATTTCACATTTTAATAATATAATTCGAATTAATATTCAGTAATTAATGCCTTTTAAATAATTCTATTTTTTATTTATAATATTAATTTTCATCTATAAAATTTTATTACTCTAATACACTCAAATACAGCCTAAAAATTTATATGAATAATTATTTAAAAATAAGTACCAATGTTCACGAGTAGTAATCTTTGTCTTATATAATCAAGGTAAGAAAAGATGAGTAATATTTATCTCACATAATCAAGGTAAGAAAAGATAAGTAATCTTTGTTTTATATAATCAAGTTAAGAAAAGATACTCTGATAAGAATATAGTTTTTTTTATTTAATAGAAATGTAAAAGAAGTAATTTTCATTTCATCTATCTCATTATGAACTGTAAAAAATAAGTACTTATCATAGAGAATAACAATCTACACTTATTAAATGAAAAGCCTAAATTAAAATATATGGTTACATTTTCAAATATGCTTCATTATATTTTCTTAGTTTCATCAGATACAAGTAGGTAAAATAAGTACCACAGTTTACGAATAATAATCTTTGTTTTATTTAATCACAGGTTAATATATATATATAAGTACCTTGATAAATAATATAGCTTTATTTATTTAACAGAAATATAAACAGAGTAATTTTTGTCTTATCCATCTCACTATGAACTATAAAAAATAAATACTTCTCATAGAGGATAATAATAATCTATGCTTTTTAAATTAAAATAAAATAAAAATAAAATTTTCGAAAATTTTGTAGTAGTGAAAAATAATTTTATATTTTCCCCCTCAAAAAGCTAACTTATTATATATATATATAATAAATTATATATTATTTATTTTCTGATATATATTCTAATATTATGATATTATTTCTAATAGTTATATTACAATTAAATATATCATTTGAACAAAATATAAAACAGTAAGCACTTTTAATATTTATACACACCAAATTTTGATTTTTTTTTTTTTTTTAATAATAGAAATATTTCACATTTTAATCAATTCGGAGTTAATATTCAGAAATTTCCTTTTAAATAATTTGTTTATTTTATTTATAATATTAATTTTCAATTGTAAAATTTTATTCTTTCAGTGCAGTCAAATATATTTCAAACATTGCATAGATAGTTATTTCATAATAAGTATCCGAGAAAGAATAATTCGATAGTAAAAGTTTTATTGGTAATCATGAATTCAAAAATTCCTTTTTTACGACTAACAACAAAATTAATTTCAAACAAAAGATTTTATCAAATTGATTTTCATTTTAAATTTTGCTATTCATACATTTTAAATTTTACTATTACTACATTCATAGTTTTATTTAAGATAAAACGGATTTTGATTTTTTTTTAAATTACGGAAATATTTCACATTTTAATAATATAATTCGAGTTAATATTCAGTAATTAATGCCTTTTAAATAATTCTATTTTTTATTTATAATATTAATTTTCAATTATAAAATTTTATGCTTTTAATACACTTAATACAGCCTAAAACTTTATATAAATAATTATTTAAAAATAAATACCAATATTCATGAATAGTAATCTTTGTCTTATATAATCAAGGTAAGAAATGATAAGTAATATTTGTCTTTGTCTTATATAATCAAGGTAAGAAAAGATAAGTAATCTTTGCTAAAAGCCTGAAATTAAAAAAAAATTAAATGCCTGAAATCAAAATATAATAAAATTTTCGAAAATTTTGAAGTAGTTGAAAATAATTTTATATGTCCCCCCCCCCCCCCCTTAAAAAAGCTAATTCATTATATATATATATATATATATATATATTATTTCAACAGCAAATTTCATATTGTTTTATTTTATTTTTTACTTTAGATGAATATATTAAATATTTTTTCAGGACTTTTATATTTAAAAAAAATTATCCATTCAGCTTCATAATCAATTTCAGCAATATATATTATATACCATTCATATCATTTAAACAATATGTTAGAAGTTTAGTGAAGTACATTGTGGGTTTAATTATTATTATTGTAATCAGTATTAAAATTTTACATTTTTTAAGTTTAGTATTTGTTTTACTTTTAATAAATAAAGTCTGTGATAAAAAAAATTATAATAACTTTCATGTTTATATAAACAGTGAAATAATTTACGATATAAACAAATGAAAAAAAATAAAAGAAATTGCACATGAAATTTAATTAAATTTCAATATTAAAGCATTTATAGTCTTTCACTAAATAAGAAAAAATCAAATAAAATTAATCTTTAATTACTTACCGCATAATTTAGCGCAATTAAGAAAGTGCGAAATACATCTGCAGGCCATGCATTCACAACTCGAAAGGAATTCTAGCTGATTTGGCCATAGAACTAAATAGGACAATTGACATTCAATTACTACAGCCATTCCAGCTAGCAAAATGTCTATGATAATAAAAACTGCTAACTTCTGAACAATTAGACAATCTTCTAAACAAATATTCGTTAATTAACCATTCGCACATAACAGCGTCAACAACACAACGGAAATAATTTAAACACACGCGGGGGTGGTGAGCCCACTGAATTTCGTAGGGGTGAGGGAAAGTCTTTTCCTTCTTTAGGGAGATACAAGCACTTCTCTCGTGACGTCACGGGTAGTTTTTATGACCGTGGAGAGGCATGTTATAATATATCGAGACGGTGTTGGTTTTATCGGATGAACCACAATTGGAACGAAAATATTAATGTTTTTCAGGAACTGTAACAATGTGATTTAATAATTCCACGAACTGGAGCGCTACTTTTTCCGTTATTTCACGAACCCGAACAATATTTGTCGTAATTTTACGTATCGGAATGTCGTTCCGGTGTGCTCCGGCACATTCCGAGTCCTGTCTTAAATGAAACCGTTAATGAACCAAACTAAAAGAGTACAATGCAATTTTAAGAAACAACCTACCTGCTAAAGTGGCTAAGGGAGATTTTTCCTAGCACCTTGCGATTACGTCTACTGTTTTATTTAATAGGGAAGAACATTCAAGATTAATTACAGGTAACTTGAACAGTACATGTTTACGTGGGTGCATTAAATTAATTAATTTGGCAAGGTATATATATTATACTGGGTTATTTTATACATGAATATTTTCATGTTTAATTCATAGTTTATACATAAAACTATATAACTAGATTCCGATCATTGCCTTTTTCTGCACATCAACACCTGCTAGTTTCATGCATTTTCGAACAAAAATAAATTAAAACTTATGTCATAAAGTTGCCCTTTTGTATTCCAGCACAGAATTAGGATAAACACTGAATTCTTATAAAAGATTTTTAAAAATATATATTTTTACTTTTATATCTATTCTTTAATAACGGAGATTACGAAAAAATAATTCTGAAAGTTTCCGAAATCAAGAAATAAATTAAACAAAAATTTCTGGAAAATTTCACTTGAACAAACATCCTTGTATGTAACGAAGTAACCGTGTTTGTTATACAGTCGTACTTTGTGGTGGTCCCAAATCTTTTTTTTTTCTTTCTTTCTTTTCCTCAGGAGTGTTCAAATAACAGGTAATGGCTTCATAAGTGAACGCTGAAACCATTTCTCCCTCATATTCTCCGAGAAAACCGTTCCAGAACAGGAAGTGAGGGATGAAGAGGTTGGACGCTTTCTTATTACCTGCACACCCCGACCGCTACTTTATGCCGCACCCAAATATTTCCGTTTTCAGTGGTTATGGAAAACAGGAAAAACGTTACCGAAGTTCACAATACATTTCTACCGAATGCGGGCGAAGTGAAAGCGATAATATCTTGCGTTCTTGACTTTTCCTTCATAATCCCATGTAAAGGTTACGTGTTCAGTGCCGGTTACTTTGCAGTGTAAAGCTGAAGAAAAGGACTACTGTAGGCAACATCAAGAAAAACAAGAAAGGAAAATCATGCGTCAAGCAGAGATTATTAAACACTTTCCAACACATTCAGAATAATGTAATAAAACTGCACCGTTTAATAAGTTAAAATATTATGTCTAATTCAACCCTATGGAAACGTATAACACATTTCAAAACCCAATTTCAACTGTTCCCACCTACAATCTGAAAATTATCCGAATTCTTTGAGCAGCGCGGTATATGATATATAGGTTTATATCGATTAATTACATGCATGCAGAAATTTAGTTCACTTAAGAAATACATATACTTCAATTGAAAATTCACCTTCGGTAATTTCCTCTAATAAGGAGAATAAACGTGAATACTTTTGTGCAGCCCTGTATATGAGGTAAAGAATTTATATATAACGAGTAACATGCAAAAAAGTAGTTAAATTTAAAAGCTCATACGGAATTTTAAAACGTACACTCCAGCAATTATTACTCAAAGACAGTACTGTAACCGATTTATTTTGTGTCCCTGTAAATTAATAAAAAATGCTATGAATGCCCTGTTCTAACGTGATCGTAATGAAATTCAGTGATTTGTATCAGTTTCAATACATTTAAAGTAGCATAATGTCATTAAAATATTCTGCAAACGATTTTCCCCCGTATACCATAAAGTAATGGAATTTTTTGAGCCCCCCTGTAAATGAACTATTAATCCATATATACTTCATATACAATACCAAACATGCTTCGGTGACCCTAAGTAACCTTTATCAATCGCATAAAATTCCGAGTATATTTACAGGAATTACAGCGTGGACCGGCGGACAGACAAACCGAATGCATAAATAAACACTTTTCAAATTTGTTGGAAAGTGTTAAAAAGGTTCGAAAAGATGGATTTTTTTCCCCCTACGATACAGTCAGAGTTCTTCATCGTAATTGGTACCCGGATTTTACTCGAAATATTCATAAATTTAGAAGTCTAAAAATAATTATTTTAAAAGTTTAAATAAACTCTTTAATAATTAAACTTTCCTATAAGTCACAAATGAAGCGAGCTAAAATTGCTTATAGATGCATATATATATAATTAAGCATCGACCGAAACAGATTTTTAAGACCGAAACGGAAACCAACACTGGATTTCGGTAATCTTCCTATTTTCGGCCGAAAACAAAAACGAAACCGAAAATGTTCACAATTTTTAAAATTAATTAATACATAATTATTAATCAAATATCCGTGTTTATTTAACATACATAATTATTAATTAAGTGTAGCCCAAGTTGGCTCGCAGTGCCTCTGACCAAAACCTTTTATTTTTGTATAAAATAAAATGCAATTAATTAATAAACGACGCAGAATGATTTTCTTATTATACGAATTTCATCTCATTAAAAAATGTTTTAGGTATACATACCTAGATTTATCTTTTATAATAATTTTTGTAAATGATCATCTGTTATACTGTAACTTTCTCAAAAGGTATTCGAAACATTTCTGCGGTTTCAAACTAAAATTCCTCTATTACTGTTAAATTTGCAGCTTTTAATGAGCACGTGAAATACGTCTTCAAAGTTTAGTCCTGTATGCATTGCTTGCTTTATAATTTGCACTCACGTCTTGTCTTGAGTCATTCATAAACAGTGAAGTTCATAGCCATAAATAAAGAGTGTTTCATTTAATCCGATAAAACTCAAATTAATGAGTCATGTTGAAAATTTCCGAAGAAAGAAACGAGGTTTTTCGAGTATAGTTTCGATCGAGTTTCGGTCCGTCAGAATTTTCAGCAGCATTTTCGGTGGAACTCAGATTTAGGGCCGAAAACGAAATCGAATTTTCGGTCGATCTCTATATATAACATGAAATTATTTTAAATACATTAAAATAGCTTAAAAATACATTAAAAATCAAATTAAGAGCCCAAAAGGTTATCGGCTAAATTCAAACGGCCATCTTCAGTGGTTATTTAAATGTCGTTGTTTCTTTTTGCTCTTTTTCGTTGAGGAGAGACCATTGTAATTTAAGGGTGGTTTGAAAGATAGTTGAGAGGAAAAGGTATTCAAATTTTTAACAAAACAAGCTTTCATCTACAGTACAGGCTCGATTATCCACGGAATTGGGTGGCAAGGACACCGCGGATAACAAAAATCGCGGATAACCCGAAAAAGACTGAAAATGGGGTGCAATCACGATAAACAGAAAATTCAACATAAAAACTATATTTTAGTTTACAAAATACATAATAAAACGTTTAAAATACATACATATGCACAGTACAGCAGAAACCTTTGCTTTACGTCTAAATTACTAAAATAAAGAACAGTAAACAAGAAACAATGCCATATATACTGTACAAAAAGTGTTGAGTTACACCTTTTTTTTAAAAATCAGTCATTTATTTTGCTTCTTGCTTTGGAAACACCTTTCCTATCTTAAAAATTGATATGCTGGAATTTATCATAATAGTCTTATTTAATTGTTAAATATTTTAATTGCTGTGTTTACCTTTTTTTAATAAAATCAAGAAAAGACATCAAGACTTTATATCTGATATTTTAAACATGGCAACCGAATCTAGAAATATTCATCTATTACTTTCGAATACATGAATTTTTCTGTTTATATTTATTAGTAGGGCTTATTGCATTTTCCTTGCTGTTGGCTTGAATAATAATAATTAAAAAAAAATTGCTTCGCGGATAAAAATCGGGGCTTTACTGTACTATGTAGCAATTCTTTCGTGATTCTATGGATGTCATATGACAATGCAAGGTCATTTTAATGTATTTAAATGTATTTTGAATAATTTTATATTATATATAGGGCAATTCCATCGTAACTGACGTAACATTTGATCATCGAATTTTGTTTTCAAAACTATGTAGAAAATTTACCAATAAAGCTAGAACAATTTTTTACAATTTAAAATATTTCTTACTAAGGACTTAATACCAAAATACCTGCAGATTATTTCAATCTCTCTTTGAGTCCCAAAAAATTGCAATTCAAAATTCCGTAACTGGCGTAACATAAAATATACAAACATTTTTTTCTGCCTCCATTGAAGTGTATAAAAATTATCAAAACTATCCCGTTAATAAAAGCGATTTAATGTTCTCAACAGCACTAAGCAATGCAAAATTATAACAATATCTTGTTTAATTAATTTCTGAATAATAAAAAAGAAAAAAAATAGCATTTACACATGTAACTGACGTAACTTTTATTGTGTAACTGACGTAACATTATGACTTTACAAAGACGATAATGGTACTTAACTTAGTTTGTAAACAGTAATTTACAATGCCTATTTATTAAGATTTTATTATAGAATATAAAAATATCAAGTTTTCCAATCATACCCTTAAATTAAACATATTATAAATTTTATCCTCCCCACAAAAAAATGAAAAATTTCTGTGGAATTGCCCTATATGCACATAAAAACAGTTTTAGTACGTTTTATTCGTGTTTTATACGAAATAATTATTTACTCAAGGTGAATTTAGCTGTAGAATTTTAAAATTCCTTTATTGAAACTCTTTAATGTGTCTGGAATGTCAAAAATGAAAAAGAAAACATTCATGTTAGCAGAGATTCGCCAGATGCTTAGACTGGTTCTCAAATCCAAAGGACTTTCTGACATATTTTTTAATTCATTTTTCTTCGGAAATGCATGAAGTGAGTAGGCATTATTCAGAAACTGTGTAATCGAAAGACGTTTTCCTTTTTTTGGTAAACGCAAAAGATTTTTCAGAAAATACTGCCAATGTTGGCGTTTTCAACTGAATTCCCTAAAGAAAGAAGAAAACCAGCCAGAGAAAGGGGAGAAAAACTATCGTCACGTGACCAAAATTGTTTATAACTCAATAAGGAATTTATTTCTCAAAAAATGGAAAACTTATTTCGATTACAATATAAATTTTGTGCCTTTATGTTTAAAAATTAGTCAAAAAATGTGTCAGAAAGTTTCGCGTTTGTTGAGCCGTGAACTTCAGAACCGCTTAAACGATTCCGATTAAGAGGTGGTTAGATCCAGTATTTCAGAATACAACAAATAATATTAACAAGAATACCTCTAACGCTGAAGATATTTAGAAATTTAAAACTCCGGTAGGTTTAAAACTGATAGGGTTCTGTAACTCAAATATGCCTAGCATGTTGAGGGGACCGGGAAAGCAAAATTCAACCAAAAAAATCGATTTTTAATTTTTTATATCATTAAATAGTTTAAACTTGTACCTTTCCAACGATGTGTCACACAAGTTTATATATAAAAAAATAAGTGTTGAAATTATTCATTCTTTCTAAGGTTACTTCACAGCTTAATGGCCATTTAAATCTTTAATTGACTTTTTCTCAAAACTTGGATTTTTCATGTTTATGTTCCATTTTTTCAATATCTATTAAACTTGAGAACTCAGATTTTTATTTAATACTTATATTGTGTTATATTGTGTACTTTAATACAAGGATTTAATGATTTGTTGAGAATTATTTATTTTAGGCAGTGAAATCTTACCAAAAACGCTAATTTAAAAATGAATTTCAATAAATAATTAATAATTAATTTTGAGTTTCACTTAGAAAGAAAATAGTCCTTTAAAATACGTAAATCATGTTATTTTAACTACTCTAAAAAATCTAGACATCTATCGTTCACCATTTCTGAGAAAAAGGTTCATAAAGTTGGTGAATTTAACATGGCGGAGATGGGGCTTTCCCGGTCCCATTAAAAAGTGTGAAGAAAAATTTTCATGTTAGCAGAGATTGGACAGATGTTTAACGATTCCGAGTAAGTGTTGGTCAGATTCTGTTTTCAGAAGACAACAAATAGCAATAAAAATGTTATTGCTTCTATTTCTCAAAAAATTTACGATTTTGAAGCTAACCAAAATTGTTAAAAACTCGATAAGTAATTTGTTTATTTAAAAAAAAAATTAAAATCTCAGTTCGATTCTAAATCGCTTCAGTAGTCAACCATACCAATTTTGTGCCTCTAAATTAGAAAATGTGTCAGAAAGTTTCGCGTTTATTGAGCCAGAGAACTTGAGAACTGCCTAAACGATTCGAATTAAGAGGTGGTTAGATCCAGTATTTGAGAATGCAACAAATAACAATAGCAACAATAATACTTCTAACGCTGAAAATATTTAGAAATTTAAAACTCCAGAAGATTTAAAACTGATAGCGTTCTTTAAATCAAATATGCTTAGCATGTTAAAAAGGTGTGAAGGAAAAAATTTCATGTTACCAGAGATTCCTCAGATATTTAACGATTCCGGGTAAGTGTTGGTCAGATTCTGATTTTCAGAATGCAACAAATAACAATAAAAATACTAATGCTTTTATTTCTCAAAATACTTAGAATTTTGAAACGCCACCAAAATTGTCTATAACTCGATAAGTAATCTACTTATTTATAAAAAAAAAATGGAAAACTCATTTCGATTCCAAATCGCTTCAGAAGCCAGGCCTGTCAATGTTGCGTCTTTACGTCAAAAAATGTGCCAGGAAGTTTCGCGTTTATTGAACAGGGAACTTGAACTAAACAATTCGGTTTAAGAGGTGGTTAGATCCAGTATTTCAGAATTCAACAAATAACAATATAATATCGATAACGCTAAAGATGTTTAGAAACTTAAAACTACAGCAGGTTCACAACTAATAGCGTTCTTTAAATCAAATATGGCCCTACCAGTGGCCGTGAAGTTCTGCTCTCGAAGCTGTTAGACAGGAGGTGCTGGGTTGGATCCCAATCGCCCCCGTCGGCCTAATCATTCGGAGTTTTCGTGGTTTTCTTCGAACCAAGAGTAAGTACAAGTTAGGTTTCCTTAAAAAGACCCCCCACGGAGGGCACCCCCTCCTTAGGGCCTATAACCCTCGTGCTGTAATTGGCCGTCAGAACACAACCACAACCAACCTTAAATCAAATATGTCTAGCGTGTTCAAAAAGTGTGAAGGAAAAATTTCATGTTAGTAGAGATTCGTCAGATTTTCAACAATTCCTAGTAAGTATTGGTCAGATTCCGGGCGCAGATGTCATATATTAGCGCAATTTTTTCCGACACCAATTTGGCAAAAACATCAACAGCATAAACAACAGTATCCGGGTTACCATATCAAGCAGAATAACGACACTTTGGCGCCAGTTAAGTACCCGTTGCATATATGACATTGGCGTCAGAAAAAAAATGACATCTGTGCCAGATTCCGTTTTTTAGAATGCAACAAATAACAATAAAAATATTAATAAATAAATAAGGTGTATGCGTTAAAAACACATAAGCTAACTCAATGGTATGCATAAACAAGAACTTTTATATGAACTTGTACAAGTAAAACTAATGATAAAGCCTAATATCGACGTTTCGAACTGCTGCTGAAGTCGTCTTCAGTATAAAAGATGTTGAAATGTTTAAAAATCTAGAGCCGAAAGCTTTCTATCGAGTCTTTATCAATTATATGAATGGAAAACTGCACTGAGTACATCAGAAAATTTCAAAAGGAAATAAGTTGAGATGTATCGAAATTTCGCTTGAAGACCATGGAGTGCCATGCCACCAGCTACGAAGGGGAACGGCTTACATTCAAACAAGGAGATGGTAAAAGAGGAAAAAAATTAAATATTGCAAACAGGTACAGAATTAAGACTATTTTATAATACATGGCCAGATTTCGGTATATTATAAGATAAATTATAATATAACATAAAAATATAATAGATATATAATTTCGATTATATAAAAAAAATACTAGTGCTTCTATTTCTCAAAATATTTAGAATCTTGAAGCCGTAAAAATAATTATTTTGAGGGTTTTAATAGGGTTCTTCAACATTTTGAGGGTGGAGGTACATTATTTATATCACTTAATTTTAATCAAAATATAAATCACAATTTTTGAATAAAATTTTGATTTTATATTACGTGAAAAAAGTTTTAAAATTCCATTTATCTATCTTCAAATGAAATTGTTTGTAAATTCTTGGAAATTTTCAACATTATAGCAACCGAAATGGTTAAACACATTAGGACGGCTAAGTAAAAAAAAAAAGGATAGGAAAAAAAAATCATGTTGGCTTAGATACGCCGGATGCTTAAAGATACCAAGTAAGTGGTGGTCATATCCAGTTTTTCAGAATGCAACAAATAACAATAACAATAATAATCCTTCCACCACTGACCTTCAAAATCTCACGCCAACGTAAATTCTATCAAAAGATTTGCTTCCACGTACCTAATCAGGTCTATTAACGGAAGATGAGGTTGGTTTTGGGTGGCATAACGATTCGAAGAATTCCATAGAAGACATGCAGCCATTTTTTATTTTTCGTTCTATTATCTACATAATCCTCATCATGGCGGGTTTGTCAATAACTTTATGCATAATACGATACTAATCTTTTGGTAGTGGTTATTATTTTCATCTGATTAAAGCAATAACCGCTATCAAAAATTGAGAAAATTACCATGGGGGAAGATTAGTTTTAAATAATGTATCATTTTTAAAAACCATTAATAAAATTCATATCTGAAACAGTAGGAATATGGCCGGACATAGAATCTAATGCTGTGAGCTGCGATTGAAATGCATCTGACAAGGAAGGTCTCCTTAGCAGTGTTGCCAGTGGGCCACTTTCTAAAAATTCAGATTTGTTAATTAGCACCACTTTTTGAAATGGTAAAATTCGCCTTATTTAATGACATATTAACTAAGGAGAAAGCAAGGGGAATTTTACCATTTCAGAAAAGTGGTGCCAATCAATAAATCTGAATTTTAAAAAAGTAGCCCACTGGCAACACTGCTCCTTAACAGGCATACTCTGAATATTTTGAAAACAAAAAAACCAAACAATTAAACTACTTATGTTTGCAATAAAGGATCAGTCAATTTTAGTAGCGGAATTACAGTAGAAAAACTGTAAAAAAATAAAATACTTTCGAGTATTTGGCGCGAAAAGACGAAAGCGCCACGTCACGCGATTTGGCGAGCAGCACTTTTCCTCGCCAACGATTTTAATGCATCTGAAAATTATTTGTTAATTGATTTTGAGAATGCGTGTAAATAGTATTTAATGAATTTAAACAATGAGAGAGTTTAATGCATATATTTTTTTGCATTACATATTTATGTTGCTTGTTGCTGCAGTTATTTAAGTTTATCACTGTAAAAATAATTTCATATATAAAAAATATTTTCATATTGAAAACTATATTTTTATATATTTAAGCGTATTCCAAAATAAAGGCCACATGAAGAATGCTGCAATTTTCCATTTCAATATCGGAGTAGTTTTTGTTACCATAACAACAAAATTGAATCGACAGTGCTGAATTGGGCTTTGTTTTGAGATATGAAGAATTTTAATTAATTGAAATTTTGTTTTAAGATTATTTTTAAGAAATTTTGTTTTTAGAAAAGGGGTTCTGACATGGCTTGTGTGTCCTGGATACAACATAGAGTTAAATCATTTACTGCCTAACGTCCCATTTTTGGGACTCTTCGAATTTTAATGAATTTGTATAATTTTGTTCTTCTTTTTATCATGAAAATTGTATAAAATAATTATCTATAAATGTCTTTATCTGTTATCGAAAAATGGCAACATAAGGTGGATATTTATTTGCTTATATGAAGACTTTTTTCGGAGTTTATAGATTTTGTAATTTTTCAAGATGGCGAAATGTAAATGGCAAGTTTGTTTTTTTTTCTTTTTTTTCTTTTAAACCAAGGATTCAAGTAAATAAGTCATAATCTAAGCTTGTAGACTTTTTTGAAATGCGTATTTTTTTTTATTGTGAAATTATATGTTCAAGCCCATTTTTTATGCATTTTTGTAACGTGCAAAATATAAGGCAATAGGCACGAATGGGTACATATTTTTATTTGTCATTTAGGGAACAGTTATTTATATAAAGTACTTTTCAAGATGATTATGAAAAAAATTGTTTTTAAGCCTCAAGTACAATTATCCTTTGTTTATTATTACTAATACTTATAATGTTTATTAGTCTCTGTAAAGAAATAAATATAATTTTTTAGTAGTTCATAAAATTACTAATTATAGTATATAATATACAATTTACAAGCTTATATAATATACAATTTGCAAGCTTATTTAATATAAATTTAGACAAAACATATAATTATGCATTTTATACTATTAGAAGTATTTCCATATTTAGTAGGTTTACATTTTATCAAATAAATACAAACAAAAAAAAAGCGCAATTTTTTTTAGTATTTTTCCAGTTTATTTTGCAACATTTTAAAGTGATTTTATCAATAAATTTTAGAAATCAAAAATTTAGGCGCAAATGGTTTAGTCAGGCTCTGTTCAAGCCTGGTTGGCTAATACATAATCATAAAGTAGCAAACTGCAACTATGTAATTAATCTGTCTCGAATAATTATTTACTCTACTATCAGTTGCATTATTTATAATCTCTACATGAGTTTTGCCGACATCGAACCGGTCAATAAACGATTGGCTAGCTGCAATAGAATAGAAATGACCCCGGTATATCTTACACTGAAACGTATAGCAGTTCATCTTATTTATTACCTGCAACAGGTGACGCGGGCTTCCATTCATTGTGTCGTAACTGATTACTTACGGTTTCGAAATCGTATTGCTTACGCAAGATTCAAAGTGTTCTCTCATATGAACAGGAAGATATTTTCGGTTCTCTGTAATCTTAACAACAGCTGCAATGACACTAATTTGTATTAATAATGCCGTCTATAGCCAATTTGTGTCAATAGAGTATGAGTATTCAGTTTGCTTCAACGTAAATGATTTGACGTTAATGAGTTTTGTTACATAACCGTAAATAAGAAACCAGATATATATGTTTCTAAGAACTTCATGATGGTGATAATAATAATAATAAATGTTTTACAGTAAAGTTCCGATTATCCGAGTTTCCACTTTAACCCTTAAATGCACGATTTTTTATTTCGTTTCGAAAAAATTATATATGATTCTCTGAAAGGTTTGTTACACAGGAAAAATAATGAAAAAAATTCAAGATGCATTTTCGAATAATACGTCAATCTTTTCTTCTGTTGCACATCTGAAATATAAGTAAAAATGACTGTCGTGTGGTTGGCTGTTTTACGCTAAAATAGTGCAAATTTGTAAATATTTTAATAAGTATGTCTCCAAATACTATAATTATTTATTTTATAAAACTTAACCTCTAACCCTTTAATTTCCATAAATTTGCCAGAAATAACGTAGTTCAGAGAATCTGACTTTACACCAGAAAGTTTCAATGGTTAATTTCGCTTTATTAAAAAAATGAATGTCTGTTATTAATTAAAGCAAATATTGCTATTTTAATTTTCTGGTGTGAATTAGGTATATAAAAAATTCTATTAAAATCGAAACACCGTTTTTTGCATATATGCAAATCTGCGCACTAAAGGGTTAACCGAGTTATTTTCTTCTGATGGACTGATGGCCTCCATTATTATTAAACAGCCATTATAAATGAAGTGTTAAGTGAAGATGAAAGAGCAGCCGTAAAAAGTTAGAACTTAGATTTTCTGGTCAGAATGGGAAAAGAAAAAAAAAAAAAAAAAAAAAAAAAGAAGAAGAAGAAGAAAATTCAGAAAATCAGAGTTCTAACTTTTTACGGCTGCTCTTTCATCTTCACTTAACACTTAATTTATAATGGCTGTTTCATAATAATGGAACATATCAGTCCGTCAGAAGAAAATAATCCATTCCAAAGGTATAAGTTCGATTGAAAAAATTATTTAATACTTTGAGCAGAAAGAAGAGGCTACACTTGCAATTTTCATGACACTATTAGAATTACATAGCTGCCAATTTGTACGGTTTTGTTACCTCTAAAATTTAAAACAAATTTTTGCCGTATTTAATCGTTGACAATTGTTAGATTTCCGATTGAATTAGGCAAAATTTACTGGTAAATTTTAGTGGTAAGAAAAATTCTTACAAATTGGTAGCTGTGCAGTAGCATAATACTGCAGCAAAATTGACATTTAACAAACAAAAAACTATCAAGGTCTTTTTCAAATACACAATTTCATTCCCCGTTTTTCTTAAAAGTAATGGAAATGTACATCAATGTTGCTAATACCATAAAAATTAATGAATTAAGTGAAAATTTATATTTCATGTCCTTAGTTGGTGACGATTTGTGTAAATCCGGTTCATCCGAGTTTTTTGCTTATCCGAGGTGAGCTCGGTCCATATTAACTTGGATAATCGGGACTCTAATGTATTGGCAGATTTAGTTATGTACCAGAATGTCTTAGATTAATCAATACTTTTTAAACTTTTATTTTTAAACTTCAAAATTATTTTATGCGTCTCGGTAGTGTGTTAGTGAAATCAACAGTTGAAGCAGATTTTTAACGCTTTCAATCCGCATTCCTTTTGTAATTTGCGTTCGTCCTTTTTCCGCAATAGGAGTAACGTGTCCCTTTTTCAAGGATCGGGCTTTCTTTTAATGATGATTTGTAGCAATAAAATCATCTATAAAATTAATTTTATCTCAATCAAACACTGGTGAATTTTGCGAACGAATTACTGCTAATAATAATTGTTTTATTGGCAAATTTAATTACGTACCAGAATAGCTCAGGTGAATAAATACTTTTAAAACTTTTCCTCCCAAATAAGCATGCTCCCACTAACAAAGAATTACTTATTAGATCTGATTAATATCTATTAAAAATAAGAACATTTTTATATATATATAAAAAAAGATAATAACAACTAGGTATGGGAGAGTCTCTGGAGCTACCCAAAGGTTTCTTTTTTCTGAATCGACGAGGGGGAAAAAATCATGCTAGCGAAATTGGATAATAAAGGAAGAAAAATATTAGCGAACAGGAATTCTGCTTTTTCAGAATTTCGTGTCGCCCCCGGCATTTCCATTACTTCATTTTCTGATGGACTGGTGGCTTCTGTTATTATGAAACAGCCATTATAAATGAAGTGTTAGGTGAAGATGAAAGAGCAGCCGTAAAATGACGTCATTCGCATCCGCTGAAGAATTCCACATTTACGATCCACTCTTAAACAACTATAGTAAAGCATGCATACATCACTATCGCGAAATAATGCACAAATGCAGCAAAAAGATGCCGTCATTCAAGAAAATGAACAGAAAAAAAAAAAAAAAAAAAAAAGTCTATCTAATGATTCATAGATACTTAAAATTAAATATAGTTTATAATAGCTCCATTGTTTTAACAGAAATCATTCGTTTTAGGTAGATTTCGTAAGAAATACTACCTATTGAAGTCGTTACCATGGTGCGACTTTTGAAAAATTCCTTCATAACTTTTCATTATAGGACTCCAGGAACCCAAAACCACCCCCACCTAAAAAGTTTATATATATATATATGTATGTATGTACTAAATTTTGTCCGCACGATAAAAGTCGCAATTATGCACGAATCATCTTCAAACTCGCCAACAACTTTGAGATGGCTAATATCTCGGCGGGGATTGAAAATGGGCGAAATCGGCCCAAGAGGGTGGAAATGGGGAGGGTTCAAAATTTTGAATACTGTCTTAACATGATTCTGATAAAACCAGCTCTTACACAACAATGGCAGGAAAAAATAAAAGTTTTTCGTTATAGCAGTTGCCAACAATTAAAAAGAAACAAATAATAAAATTCTCACCACAACAATTACTTTTCTTTTGCAAAATTTTCACGTGTAAAATTAAATAGTTTGACAAATTGAAAACAAATTGAATATTACGTCATAAGTTCCCTAGAGCAAGATTTCAGCATGAAAACTCAAAATAAATAGTTTGACGAATTAAAAAAATATGTATATTGCGTCATATTGGAAATATAATGGACCTCAGCAGGTGAATATGTAACGCCATGTAAGTTTGAAGAAACGTATTAAAACATGATAAATACCCGACTATGGAAATATTAACATATTTTAACACTTTAAGGTTCTCTGAATTTTTTGTAGCCATTTTTTAAACCTATTCCATATATATGTGTGTGTGTAGTCGTGTATATTACAATTTTCACAAAAAGTTTAGCTCCCTACAGCTCGCTCTTTGTGAAGAAACTGGGTTTTATCTCTAATCTTGATTTAAGTTTTGTTGGAGAATTTAGTACTTAACATCGAAATCTACCTCCGCCTGTAGGCCCGAGCCGGCAGGGATTTTTTTTTCCAAAATAACACGTATTTTAATTACATTTTCTTTCGGTTGTTATGAGAAAATGGCAACAAAAATATATAATGACTATTTTAGAACTATTTTTCCTTTACTTTCTAAAGAAATAGAGTTCCTCTGTTGCCAATATTAAGCAAATGGCTCTAAAAACTATAAAAAAATTAATATTTCAAAAAATAAATGGAGATACAGTTTTCAAACAAAATGCATTTAATAGAACTTTTTTTTTTTCCCATTACGACGGTATAAAAATCGAAAATGTGCGATGCTTAGAAGTTAAAAAAATTGGTATAAGAGTATTTAATCGTACTGCTTTGTTTTACGACTGGCTTTTGTAAGGTAACGTTATTTTTTGGAATAAACAAAATAAGCTGAGAGAAAAAAATAGCATACCGTACCGGGGGCTAACAACCAGGTATGCGGGAGTCTTAGGAGCTACCCAAAGGTTTCTTTTTTCAGAATCGACAAGGAAAAAAAAAAAATCACGCTAGCGAAATTGGATAAAAACATCCTTACAATCTCGCTAAATTACCGGGGGCGGAAGCAAACATTTCTTCTTACCTGGAGAGAAGCATTTTCGGTGGTGGGAGTGCCCTCTCCATTGAGAAAGATTTCACCTTTCGTCTCCATTATATCTACAAGTCTAGAGAAGCCTCCGTGGGTTTCGAGTGCAAAAAAAAGGGCCCCCCGTAGTTTCACTGACGATACAAAAATGCTCAATGTTGGATGATTCTGGTTTTGATTTGAAGATGTCTTTGCGCTGACAGGTAGACATCTTCGATATGAAGAAAATTTTTGGGAAGGAAATATGTTTTTCCTGTTGGACAATATTTTGGCTTTAATATGATTATTTGCTGTTTTTAACCGACTGAAAAGAAGGGTTATGTGTTTCACGCGTATCTGGGTATGTGGATTTATTTATACCCTCGAAACATCCCAAAGGCTGGATGGATTTTAATGAATGAGGTCTCTATCGATTCGTTTTAACGGCCCGATGGTTATAGGCTAGGTTTTGTTTTTATAAATTCAAAATGGTGGCCGTAAAATACAAAATGGCGGTAGTGACGAAAAAAAAAATTACGCACCCTATTGAGTGGCATATCATTGAATAGGTCTTTCAAAATGTTGACTATTTTACAGTCAGAAGCTCCGTTAAAATATTATACAACCTGGAAGTTGTGTAGGTAGGATCTCTCGCTTTACTGCAACTCTAACCATCATAGACATCTATAGACCTCATCAAAACAGTGTTTATAGATAGGAACTAACAATTAAACACAACTTAAAAGTCATCAATACAAGTAAATAAAAAAAAATAGATAAGTAATATAAACAAGTAATATGTAAAAAAAAAATATTTTAAGTCAATTCCTACTTAGGTCATTAAGAGAAATTTTTTTTTATCCCGTTCATCTTTCCTCTTGAGTGGCGCTTAAAATGCCATGATCAAGAATAGGGCTCTCTCGGTCTTAAAATATCTTGATCAAGAAGAGGGCTCTCTCGATTATTGAAAATTAATTAATTTAATTTAATTAATGAATTAATATTTGAAAAAAAACTGGATTAACATCAAGCGTCATCTACTACAAGTTTAAAAAAAATTATTTGAGCTTGATTGGATGAATAATAAGTATTTTATTAACGATTGAAAATTTGAACAAGATATATATAGCGAGAGTGTGAGCTAATAGTACGAATTGAAAAAAAAATAGTTTCACATTGATGAGAAATAATTAATTAGTTCGCTTTTTACGCAGTCGGGTTTTTTGATTTTTTAAATTTAATTGTTTATTAAATTTTTCGTTTTCTCTGTTGCCGCCTAAAAGTTCGTTTTTTGTCAGAACACAAATTGAATTTTGCAATTACGATCAAATGCACTCGTATTTTTTAAATTTCTCAATAGAATATTATGTTTTTCATTTTTAAGTGCGTTCATAATTATATAAATACTTAGCACCTATAGTCGTCGTCTGGTCTGTCTGCATATAAGCGAGCAAAAACTTCCCAACCGAAATGTTTGAAATTTAATATATATAATCGTTGCAGAATTTTGTCCAGTCATCTGAAAATCGAATCAAAACTTAAAAAGATATTAATAAAAGCTTAAATCCTATCATACGTAATTAAGTCAAAGATATCCGATGATAGGTAATGATTCTAGGTTGTCATGGTGATTATTCTATTGAATTCTATCATATGTAATTAATTCAGTGATATCCCATGACAGGTAAAGATTCTATTTTGGGTTGCCATGGTGATTACGTCTTATTTAAGATGGAGTCTTGTTATTTCCAAATTACTGAATATAATATATATAATCGTAATAAATGTTGTATTCGTGCATTTCTGCATAATAGTGCAACAGCTATTGCATGAAGATCTGAATATTTATCAAACTAGTTTTTGAGCATGACGCACCTCATTTTCCACGTTTGCCTTATAATCTCAGACTTGTTTTTCCAGTAAACGTTCCCTAAATGTTATATATATATATATATATATATATATATATATATAAAAGAAAGTCTGGATTTTGTATTAATCAACGCGCAGCGCAAACTACTGAACCTAAAATCTTGAAATTTGGGGTAAAAATACTTCTTATAACATTGAGTGCCGCTAAGAAAGGATTTTTTGAAATTCCACTCCTAAAGGGGGTAAAAAATAGAACGAACTTTTAAAAAATTCCTTAAAAATCTGATTTTATAGTTATTTTTTAACTGATAACATATTTTAGTGTATTTTTGTATGCTGAATCGAATGGTACTAACCAAATTATTTTAAGTCTAATAGTTCATGAGATATTTCATATTTTTCTAATTTGGCGCTATCTTTGGCGCCAAAACTTCAAATTTTCAAGTGATAATTTCTAAAACTCATTCTCTTCATTCTGTTACTATAGCAAGGGAAGAAATTCAAATTGAATAATTTTTTAATCAATTCTTTTGCTTAAATATTTAAAACAACTATGTCAGTTAGGAAAAAAATTATAAACTTCTCAAAAACTAAAACTATATACTAATAATAATAATAAAAACTGTAGTACTTTTTCGTTCTATCAACACTATGCCAAAATGTATGGTATCGCGCCATTTATTTCTACCCTTAGCGTGCAAACGATTTTTATTGTTAACCGTGCCAAGCATTAACGTTTGCTATATTTATTGAACGTGAATATTTTTATGAGTATTATTCCATCGTAATCTCGTAAAACTTTTTAATTTCTTATTTTTTGAATAGAAAATATTTATTTTTAAATTATAACTTACATTTATTACTGACATTGACATGGATTTTACGATTTGACAGTTGCTTGGTGACGAGGAAGGTGTAATAAAATTATTTCAGAACTTAGGAATTATACCTATAAAAATATTTTGTTAAAAAACGTTGAACGTCTTCATTCAATAAATAAAATGTTTACTGCAATGACAGATTTTCTTATTACGTACGCCACGCTACAGTGATAACCTGAAAGACATTTACAATTCGAGACCTGCAGATTAAATTGACTTTATTTTATTACTTTATTGTAAAATATTTATTTTTTCTTTTATTTTAAGTATTGATTTAAACAAATAGTTGGTGTAAGTCTGTAATTTTCAAATGTTATATATTTTAAATGCTGATTTTTGTATCAACAAAATTATTATTTTTTTAATGTTTCATTTCATTTTGCGCTAATTATTATGCTTGGCGACAACGGTGTTGGTATAACGGAAAAATACCAAAACAGTTACTGATTTTATTTAAAATACAAAGAAAAAGAGTTTAATAAGAAATAAATATTATAAAACGGAAATATTTAGTTTAAGTATGAAAGCAAAGTGGTACAGATGTCATATTCGCCCCATATTGGCGCGATTTTTTTCTGTCGCCAATATCCTATAGGCAACGGGTACTTAACTTGCACTAAAGGGCGTGATCTGTAACCCGGATTATGTTGTTTATGCTGTTGATGTTTTCGCCAAATTGGCAACCGAAAAAAATCGCGCCAATATGGGGCGAATATGACATCTGTTCCAGCAAAGTTTGTACTGTTTAAAAAAATGTTCATATTCAAAGGTTTAAATAGAAAAATATTTTGCAATTTGTCATTTGCTCCTATAGATAAAAAGAAAAAAGTCCTTCCGGCCAGTGCCGGGAGGAAGAGGTAGCTTTCATATTCCTTATTTTAAAAAAGCCAACTTATATCATTCAAACACACGAAGCTCAATTTAGTGGAAACCGAATATAGGAGATTCAATACTAATTTTCATCAATATAATGAATGAGAATTTCCCGAAATTAGTCAGCTTTATCCAAGCTGCTTTTCTTTAAAGTAACTTATATTTGGCTGCCAAATTCGGTGATTTCTTAAAGTGTCTGCCATTTTAAGACAACATGGTGGATGAGACTAACCAGTGAACTTGGTCGAGTCCTTAGTAATTGCTGTTCACATGCTCACTCATATCGGAATCGGTTGATATATATGAGTGCTGTCGCATGCAAAAAATCAGATGTTTCAAAATGTCACCCACAATGGAAATTGAAACTGCTATATCTGAGCCATTTTTTAAGATAAATACAAACAAAAAATGCTCCTGAATCCTTATATCAAGGTCAAATACTTAAGAAAGAAACCTTTTTCAATTTATAATTTTTTTGCACCTCACTTTAAATATATATATATATATTTTAATTTAATGGCCGCCATTTTGAAACAAGATGGCTGATGAATCTGGCCAGCGAACTTGGTCGAGGTATTGATGTATACTATCCACATGCCTTCTTACATCGAAATAGGCGAATACGTGTGTTATCGCGTGACAAATACAAGATCGTTTCAAAATGTTAGCCATGCGAGAAATTCAAAGTGCTATAATTCAACCATTTTTTGAGATATAAACAAAAGAACAAATTTTCAGAAACAAAAACTGCTCCGGAATCTTTGTATCAAGGCTAAACGCATAAAAAAAATCTTTTTCATTTTCCACTTTTTTAATACCTCATTTTAAATTTAAATTTTTTTTTTTTTTTTTTTAATGGCAACCCTTTTGAAACCAGATGGCGAATGAAGCTGGCCACCGAACTCGGTCGAGACATTGGTATGTACTATGTACAGACAAAGTTACATCCAAATCGGTTCATAAATACGCCTATTATCGCGAGACAAAAATCAGGTCGTTTTAAAATGTCAGCCACAATAGAAATTCAAAATGCTATTACTCAGCCATTTTTATTGATATAGACAAAACAAAAACTGTTCCGGAATCTTTGTATTAAGGTCAAACACATACAAAAAAAATCTATTTCATTTTCCAATTTTTTAATATCTCATTTTAATTTTTTTATTTTTTAAATTATTTTAAATGGCCGCCATTTTGAAACGAGATGGCGTATGAAGTTGGCCAACGAACTCGGTCGAGATATTTGTATGTACTATGTACACACCAAGGTACATCCAAATCTGTTCATAAATACGCCTGTTATTACGTGACAAAAATCAGGACGTTTCAAAATGTCAGCCACGCTAGAAATTCAAAATGCTATAACTCAGCCATTTCTTAAGATATAGACGAAACAAAAACTGCTCCGAAATCTTTGTATAAAGGTTAAATACATAAGTAAAAAATATTTATCCATTTCCAATTTTTTGGTACTACATTTCAAATTTTAAATTTTTAAAAAAATTTTAAATGGCCGCCATTTTGAAACAAAATGGCGGATGAAGCTGGCCAACAAACTCGGTCGAGACATTGGTATGTACTATGTACACACCGAATTACATTGAAATAGGTTCATAAATACGCCTTTTATCGCGTTACAAAATTCAGGACGTTTCAAAATTTCAGCCACGCTAGAAATTTAAAAAATGCTATAAGAAAAAAATATCTTTCCATTTTTTATTTTTTGGTACCACATTTCAAATTTCAAATTTTTTTTAAATTTTTAAATGGCCGCCATTTTGAAACAAAACGGCGGATGAAGCTGGCCAACGAACTCGGTCGATGCATTGGTATGTACTATGTACACACCGAATTACATCGAAATAGGTTCATAATTACGAGAGTTACAGTGTGACATAGGTCAGATATATATATATATATATATATATATATATATCAATTTTGAACGGAGGGTGGTTTCGGGGTCTGGGGGTCATGATCGATGAAAATATACCAAAATTTTTTGAAATCGCTTTCCTCCGAACGGCTGCAATAGGTAGCTTTTTGTAATGAAAGCTACCTAAAAATGGTTACTTTTATGTTAGCCGTGCATAAATCTCTCCAAGAGCATTTTATAAATCGCAAATATCAATACTTAAAATTTTACTCATCATCATCTACTATCTATAATCTACTATATCTACTATATATAAAACGCAATTGCAATTGTATGCAATTGCAATTGTATGCAATTATTGTATGCAAGGCGAATGTTTCTCTCTGAAAAATGTCCAATTATTAATATAAATTCAATCGATGCTGGATTTAATTAAGTGTCTGTGTTTGCCCCATGTTGGTGGCTCACGGAAAATATTCCATCTTGCGCTGCGTTTGTAGCCTTGCCAACCTGTAATAGTGAGAAGTTCCAGGCTGGGTATCGTTCCATGTGGTTTAGTCGGTAGAACGTCAGTGCGCTATACTGATGGCCCGGGTTCGAGTTCCGGCATGGAATCTTTTTCACTAGGTTGGTCTTTACGCCTTTTAAGCAAAATATAATTTGAAATTAAATTTTCATATGAAATATTGTATGCAAGGCGAATGTTTCTCTCTGAAAAATGTCCAATTATTAATATAAATTCAATCGATGCTGGATTTAATTAAGTGTCTGTGTTTGCCCCATGTTGGTGGCTCACGGAAAATATTCCATCTTGCGCTGCGTTTGTAGCCTTGCCAACCTGTAATAGTGAGAAGTTCCAGGCTGGGTATCGTTCCATGTGGTTTAGTCGGTAGAACGTCAGTGCGCTATACTGATGGCCCGGGTTCGAGTTCCGGCATGGAATCTTTTTCACTAGGTTGGTCTTTACGCCTTTTAAGCAAAATATAATTTGAAATTAAATTTTCATATGAAATATTGTATGCAAGGCGAATGTTTCTCTCTGAAAAATGTCCAATTATTAATATAAATTCAATCGATGCTGGATTTAATTAAGTGTCTGTGTTTGCCCCATGTTGGTGGCTCACGGAAAATATTCCATCTTGCGCTGCGTTTGTAGCCTTGCCAACCTGTAATAGTGAGAAGTTCCAGGCTGGGTATCGTTTCATGTGGTTTAGTCGGTAGAACGTCAGTGCGCTATACTGATGGCCCGGGTTCGAGTTCCGGCATGGAATCTTTTTCACTAGGTTGGTCTTTACGCCTTTTAAGCAAAATATAATTTGAAATTAAATTTTCATATGAAATATAAAACGCAAATTTTTATTTCATTCTGATTGACTATAACTTCTACTGAACATAATTTTTTAGAACGTACACTGTTAGTTAGGTAATTTGTTTTAGAAGGGTTTGAATGTAAAAAAAAATAGTTCTACTTTGAATTAGTGATAAGTACGGGACTTTTAAAATTAGGTGAACCCGATTATGAAAGATTACCTTTAATGTAAAGTTCTACTAAATGGATTTTGATGCTATGCCGGAAAATTATCTGTGGTGTAGTAAATTACTATAAAAGTATGTAAGTTATATGCAATGTGTATATATTAGAAAATATATATTTTATAAAGGTGTGCAGGGTTTCTTAAAAAATCCAGTGGGTATATAAAGTAGACCTACTCCTACATCCCCGAGAGTTCTATAATCTGGTTAACGCGATTATGGAAGATATATTTAAAATTAACTAACTATAATATGTATGAAATGCAAAGAGAAATTTCGTTTGGGCCGCTTACAACCTGAGTTCTACTGAATAGATTTTTGATGGGACTTTCATTGTTAGATAATTTTTCAGAAAAAAAAATAGTACATCATATTGTTGGAACTTGCTCAGTTAGTTTATTTTTCAGGGAATATTTAGTATAAAACACATATCGTTCTAGGTTGCTTGGTTATAGGTTTTTGGATGAAAGTTCTAGAATGAGGTGAGCCCAATTATGAAAGATTAGCCTTTTTCATAGGTTCTATTGACGGAGTCTGATGAGAATTGCATTGATAAATTTTCAGAGGAAGGGTTTAAATATATTACATACTGTTCTATCGTACTTTACCAAATCCTACAGTAAAGGATCAACTAAAGAAGTTGGTCCATAGCAGCTCAAATTTTATCTGTCTCAATAGAAAATACAATAGTATAATGACGTCCATATTGTTTGTAGCAATTCGAATGGGTATACAAGGTTAATGTCCATATTGCTTTCAAACGAATGATCAAATTCACAGATATATTTCGTTTGATTCATGGTTTGTTTAGAAAAACAGACCAGCGAAGCGGGCGAAGTCTGCTAGTATATATATATATATATTATAATTTAATAAATATTATTATTATTATTACTACGGGATCAAAATCGAGCTTCCCGGGTTACAGAATATGTGAAACGACTTTTTTTTAAATTGAAAAGCCAAATAGGTTTTTTACATTTAATATATTTCTGTATATTGCCCATTAACGACCCTAAAATGTTTTTTTTTTTTTTTTTTTTTTTTTTTTTAAGAAAAATATCAAATAGGTATTGAAATAAAATTATGAAATTTATTAAAAGAGATATTTTTGTAGTCTAAGGATTTTGCAATTTACAGCATCCCTTTTTTTTTCTTCTGAAAATGTCAGTGGTTTAAGCACGTAGCTCGATTATATGTCTGTTAAATTTGTACTATATTTATATTATATTATTTTTTTATTCATGAAGTTTTAATTTAATTAATAAGTATTAGCAAAACAATTACTAAACGAATAGCGAAAACAAACACTGAACTATTTGTAATATTTTAAGAACAAGTCGGTTAATCTTTTGTAATCACGTTGCACGGCATAGATTTTTTTTTTTTAATCATGTTGAAAAATTACTTTAAAAAGATGAAAAATTAATAAATTGAGATATAGTTTTTAAACAAATTGCATTTGTAAGGAAGGTCCTTTTTTGTACTATTCGGTGGTGTAAAAATTGAAATTGTGCAATGTTTAGATGTTTAAAAAGTTGCAGCAAACAAGAAATTTATCAAGTGTTGCCACCATCGATATGTTGTCAGTGTTACTCACGAACATGTTTTTGCTTTACAATGTAGCCTTTTCTCAAGAGCAAATAAATATTATTTAAAAAGCAAATTATTTAAAATGTATGATTAATTAAATATTTTAAGCGATAAATCTTAATAAAGCTAGAGAGCTCAGAATGATATTTTTAAGTTTAAAATAAAGTCCAGTGTATATTTTCGAAATACTTTGTCAACTTGGCCGCGAAGGAACGTCATTTGAGAAGTACGAATGCATTTCATGCCAATAGGTTTAATATTTGAGGGATCAATTTGGTAATTATTAAGTAAGTTAATCAAAAATACCATTTTTATCCCCTTTTTTTTTCATTTTGATAATATTTAAATTGTCTATTTTATATTTGTTTAATAATGTAAATATTTCTATCATAAATTCATGAAAAAACAAAATATAAAATGTATATATAGAAAAATAAAGACTAAATAAAAGGAATGTTTTTTCCCGCCTAAATCAGAAAAAATGATTTTTTTTTTACTTTCAACTGGTATCTTACCTCTGCAAGAATTCCTTCTGCGGAATTCTACCAATGTAGTTGTAAGCCAGTACTTAATGCACGTCAGCTATAACCTAATGTAGTGAAATGATCTGGGTTGTTATTTTGCTTTTCAAATACCTTATTTTTCTATTATATTTCCATTTTGATCATTTTTAAATTGTCTATAATATATTTATACATTATATATGTAAATATTTTCTTGAAAAATACACGAAAAAGGGGGAAAAAAGGTGTATAAAAAATTGTTTGAACGGGTGAAGCGGGGTGGGAATATGTTTCAAGGCTATTATCTAATATTTACGCCATTTACAGTTTGTGAGAACACCTTATGGGGAGTTATATTGCCTTTGTTGTGAATTAGTACACAATGCACGTCATAACAGGAGTCTAGTAAAACCTTTGTGTTAACTCTCGAATGTGTATATTTTCATCTTGGTATTTCAGGCATGAAAGAGTTCATCCTAAAGGAGGAATTCCAACTTTTTAAAAGCAAATTTGGACATTCTCTGGATTGATGCAAAAATTCAAAGAAAATATTAAAAGCATATGAGGGGGGGGGGGGGGGGGGACTAGAAAACTTAATAATTAGACATTTTGTCTACTCAAATCCTTGCGATTTGTTTCTGAACTGCTGTATTATCAAATCAAAGGCAAGCTTTTATTATAAGCATCTGAAAGTCCTGTAAATTAAATTCTTTGACTTAGGAAAGGAAGTTTCCATAAGGTTCTTTTTATAATAGAATATTTTATTCTATTTATAAAACAATTCTGGGTAATTTCAGTGATGCATTTTTGAAAATTTATTTCCGGAGTAAAGATCAATTTGGCGTGCATATATTTAGCATAGATTTTTTTTTTTTTTTTTTTTTTTTTTTTTAAGTAAAGTCTTAAACAGTCAAATCATTCAAAATAATACATTTATTTTGAAAAATTAAGCTCAGTACTTCACATAAGTTCATCAGATACATTTGGATGGATTCATACTTTTATTTTAGCAAACTGTATCCAATTTTCTTTTTTGATTTGATGAATTTATGCATTTATTATTACTTATTTATTTTCTTTTAATACTTTGTAAGTTATAAAAAAACAATAACAATCATATGCACAGTCATAATTCATTTTATTGTATGAATAGCTCTTAAAGTGCGTCTAAATTATACAAGTTTGGCCTTATTGTATAGATGGAAAACAAAGTCCACCTTTTTCCCCCATTTCCCATTCCCCCCATTTTTCCTGGTAATTATTGAAATAATTAAAAACATTATTTCTAACATGATACATTTTAAATTGTCCATTATATACTTGCGTAACGATATTTTTATAATTAATACATTAAAAGTGCCCTAAAAAATCATTAAAAAAAAATACAAAAAGTAAAAGTTAAATAAAGCGAATAAAAATTGTCTGAATGTGAGAATAAGGGAAATCATATTCCTTAAAAATCAACTAATATACACACCAGTTAAACTCTGTGAGAACGCATACATATTTTTTTATCCTAAATGCATTAAAAATGCCCCAAAAAGTATTAAAGAAGTGTAAAAAGTAAAAGTTAAGGGTGTATTCCGATCCAAACTGCTTATTTTCTGATTCATTTTAAAATTAATTTTTGCTCTCAAACGCATCAAACTGGGAAATTCTCTTATTTAGAAACTATATAATGTGCCGTGCTTCTTAATTTTTTGATAAATGCAGAAAATACTGTAAAAAACGCTGTCAAAGTTGGCGTTTTGAACCGAATTTTCCGAAGCGGGCGATCTGGGAATGAAAAAAATTGTCATACTGAGAAAATAATTGTTTAAAAATCAAATTCTAATTAATTGAGCTGAAAATGAAATCACACGGCATGTTAAACATGTCTTCAGAAATCACCCCAGCAAGTTTCATGTTTTTACTTTAAAAAACGAGTCTGAAAATGTCTCAGAAAATTTCGAGCTGTTGAGGGTGAAAAAATATTTTTTCGAATACACCCTTAAATAAAACGAACAAAAATTGTCTAAATGTGATAATAAGGGAAATCATGTTCCTTGAAAGTCAACTAATATTTACACCAGTTACACTCTGTGAGAACGCCCTCTGGGGAGTTATACCACCCTAGTTGTGAATCCGTACATAATGCACGCTATATAACTACATTGAACATACAGAAATAGTGCCCCTAGCGCCAGGTAAAAGAAAGGAAAATCCACGTGAAAGGGCATATTCTAGTCAGATGAATACCGTTTGGTGGGAGCGGCCTCGTACGTCCTTCGCATGGTGAAGAAGCCGAGGCAAACCGCTCTACCTCCTGCCGCGGACCACTCAGCTCTAGCAGATCTTGAGGTCCGATTTTGTTCTTTATCTGGATGAGTGGGTCCGGCGAAATCTGAAGTAAGAAACTTGTGTTGACACAAGAACGTGGGAATGAAGATGCTCTGGGAGTAGATTTGTGAATCGGGCACTCCCGATTTCGTGCAAAAATCTCTATAATGTGAAAGTGATTTTTTTGCTATCAGAGTAATCAGTGCAAGGAATATATGAGATATATCTTTAACAGCTAAATCTGAAAGTTGGGGCGAGAGAGGAGTTTTACGTTGCTTTTGTATGTAAAAAGAAAACATAAAAATTCATACGTCAAAATGTAAGGATGAGTAGAAACATGTTGCCAAAGGAGATTGGTAATGAAGATTCATTGGCAGTAGGTTTGGGATTTAGAAATTCCCGATTTCATACATAAATCTATGTAAAGTGATTTGTTAATTTTTTTTTCAAATTAATCAATAATAGGATAACATGAGAGATATCTTTTACATTCAATAAAATATGAAAGAAAGAGTAGAATAGCAAACTTATTTTTTTTATAACATATGCAACAGAAACACACAAAGTTTCACTTGCAACCAAAATTGCTGTTGTTGTTTTCTATAACTTTATTTTAATATTCAGCTCCAATAGATCTTGAGGTCTTATTTTGTTATTTATTTGGATGAGGAGGCTATCTATCTCATGACTGCTTTGCAGAAACATAGTCATCCTAACCAATTAAAATAGCTGTGTGATTTTCAGTATAGAGAAAAGATAATGGAGCCAGCACTTACCCCGGTAGCAGAAAGTTCGAGACGGGTGACAGGCGTCGCAGATTTTCTTTTCTCTTTTGCAGATTCTTTCTCATCGAACTTTTATTTTGCTTCGTATTATGTTTAGCTCTTTACTACTTAATACAAAAAGTTAAGACTATTATTAATAAAAATTTATAAAATGCCTAAAAACGCTACAGGCAAGTGATTGTTTGATTAATTAACGCTTCATTTATAAAAATATTTTACCTGCAGATTATTTTTTGCCCCTGAATTATCTGTCGCAGACACTTGGAGAAATTTCTGCTACTGGGGCACTTACAATACTGCACTGTAAAAAAAAAGGGGACTAAAATACGGAAATACTACTGGCAATCTAGACGCCAGTACTATTTCAGTATTTTAACGGAACTTTTTCCCGGTAAATTACAGAAAAATTTCCGTCAAATTAAAAAAAAAAACGGAAAAATTTCTGTAATTTACCGGGAAAAAGTTCCGTTAAAATACGGAAATACTACTGGCGTCTAAATTGCCAGTAGTATTTCCGTATTTTAGCCCGTTTTTTTTTTTTTTTTTTTTTTTTTTTTTTTTTTTTTTTACAGTGTGTATCGTATCATCATGATTTTGCCTCTCTATAGATTCAAATTTTAATGCAATTCGTTGTAGTCCATGGAAAATTTTATAACACAAACACTTATAATCTAAAAAAATCCATATAACTTTAATTTTCGTTAGTGTAATTAAAGTATTTGACATTAATATGCCTGTAGATCCACTTTTATTGCAATAATAGGGTACATGTAGGAAAATTTTTGCAGTAACATAGATTTAAAATATTCATACAAACTAATTTTGTTGCCGTAAAATATAATATAACAGGATTTTTTATTACTATATTTGCGATTTGTGATTAATATACCGCCAGATCCACTTTCATCATAATAATAATGGTGTACATCCGAGAGTACTGTTCTAAAAACATTGATTTTGAACACTAATCAATACTTGTTTTGTTGCCGTAAATAACTTCATATGACATTAACTTAGTTTGTGTAATTAAAGTATTTGACTTTAATACGCCTGTAGATCGACTTTCATTGCAATAATAGTTTACAGGCAGGAAAATTTTCACAGAAACATAGATTTAAAATATTTATACAAAGCAGTTTTGTTGCCATAAAATATAATATAACAGGATTTTTAATTACTAATATATTTGCGATTTGTGATTAATGCACCTCTAGATCGACTTTCATCATAATAATAATGGTGTACATCCGAGATCCGAGATTATTGTTCTAAAAACATTGATTTTAAACACTGATCGATATGATTTTAAACACTGATCAGTACTTGTTTTTTTGCCGTTAATAACTTCATATGATATTAACTTAAGTTTGTGTAATTAAAGCATTTGATATTAATACGCCTATAGATCCACTTTCATTGCAATAATAGGGTATATGCAGGGAAATTTTTCACAGAAGCATAGTTTTAAAATATTTATACAAAGTAGTTTTGTTGCCATAAAATATAATATAACAGGATTCATTATTTATATATTTGTGATTAATGAACCTCTAGATCCACTTTCGTAATTATAACAATGGTGCACATGCGAGAGAATTTTTCTAAAATCATAGACTTAAAACACTGATGAACGCGTGTTTTGATGCCTTAGTAACTTCATGGAAGAATTATTTTCGTTTGTGTAATTAAAGTATTTGACATTAATACGCCTGTAGATCCACTTTCACTGCAATAATATGGGTACATGTAGGGAAATTTTCACAGAAACATAGATTTAAAATATTCATAGTAGCTAGTTTTGTTGCCGTAAAATATAATATAACAGGATTTTTAATTTATATATTTGTGATTAAAGCACCTCTAGATCTACTTTCATTAAAATAATAATGGCTTACGTGCGAGAGTATTGTTCTAAAAACATAGACTTAAAAAAATCATCAGCACTGTTTTGTTGCCGTAATAATTTCATATAAAATTAATTTTCGTTCTTGTAATTAAAGTATTTGACATTTATGCGCCTGTAGATCCACTTTCATTCCAATAATAGGGTACATGCAGGGAAATTTTCATAGAAACATAGATTTGAAATATTCATACAAGCTCGTTTTGCTGCCGCAAAATATAACAGGATTCTTAATTTATATACTTGTGATTCGTGATTAATGAACCTTTACATCCATTTTCATCATTATAATAATGGTGCACAAGCGAGAGTAAAAACCATAGACTTAAAACGCTGATCAATACTTGTTTTGTTGCCTTTAATAACTTCATATGAAATTAATTTCCGTTTGTGTAATTTAAGTATTTGTCATTAACACGCCAATAGATCCACTTTCACTTTAATAATGGGTACATGCAGGGAAATTTTTACAGAAACATAAATTTAAAATATTTATACAAGCTAGTTTTGTTGAGGTAAAGTATAATATAACAGGAATTTTAATTTATATGTTTGTGATTTATGATTAATTGTTTTGCAGAGCCACTTTCATCTTTTTAATAATGGTGCACGTGCGAGAGAATTTTTATTAAAACATTGGCTTAAAACACTGTTTAAAGCGTGTTTTGACGCCATAGTAATTTTATGTAACATTAATCTCCGTTAGTGCAATTAAAGTATTTGCCATTAAATCGCCTGTAGATCCAATTTTATTGCAATAATAGAGTACATGTAGGGAAATTATCACAGAAACATAGATTTAAAATATTTGTACAAGCTAGTTTTGCTGCCGTAAAATATAATATAACAGGATTTTTAATTTATATATTTGTGATTAATGTACCTCTAGATCCACTTTCTTCATAATAATAATAGTAATAATAATAACGGTGTACATGCGAGAGTATTATTCTAAAAACATAGATTTAAAACACTTATCAACACTCCTTTTATAAGATTAATTTTCGTTTGTGTAATTAAAGTGTTTGACATTATTACGCCTCTAAATCAACTTTCATTGCAATAATAGGGTACATGCAGGAAATTTTTGACAGACACATAGATTTAAAATATTCATACAAGTTAGTTTTGTTGTCTTAAAATATAATATAACAGGGTTTTTAATTTATGTATTTGTGATTTGTGATAATGTACCAGTAGATCCTTTTTCATGATAATAATAATGGTGCACATACGAAGGAATTGTTCTAAAAACATAGACTTAAAACACTGATCAACGCTTGTTTTGATGCCTTAGTTACTTTATATAAGATTAATTTTCGTTTGTGGACATTTGTGTAACAGAATTTTCAATTTATATATTTGTGATTTAAATACCTCTAGATTCACTTTCATTATAATAATAATGGTATACACGCGAGAGTGTTGTTCTGAAAACATAGACTTAGAACACTGATCAGACCATGTTTTGTTGCCGTAATGACTTCATATGACATTAATTTTTGTTTGTGTAATTAAAATATTTGGCAGTAATTCACCTGTAGATCCACTTTCATTGCAATAATGGGGTACATGTAGGAAAAGGTTTTGAAAATTCTAAAAATATTCATGCAAGCTAGTTTTGTTGCTGTAAAATATAATATAACAGGATTTTTAATTTATGTATTTGTCATTTTTGATTAATGCACCTGTAAATCCACTTTGATAATAATAATAATGGTGCACATGCGAGATATTTTTTCTATAAACATAAACTTAAAACACTAATCAACGCTTGCTTTGATTTGCTTTGCCTTAGTAACTTCCTACAAGAATAATTTTCGTTTGTGTAGTTAAAGTATTTGACATTAATGCGCCTGTTGATCCATTTTCATATACTAATAGTCTATAATGCGGCAAGTTTTCGTTACAACATGACCGTAAAATTAAAATACCCCTCAACACTTGTTTATTCCCGTAGTAATTTTATATGCCATTATACATTGTATACAGTTTAAGGTGATAAAAAATGTTTGAAATGACTAAAATGTATTTTTTATTTATTTTATTTTTAGACTGTTTGAACGTATCAGGATATCGCACAGTTGGTCCAATAGAAAAGTTCCCAAAAATACGGTCGCGCGAGCCATAAACGTTGAGCTGATCGGGCTGGTGATAACCGCGAAGACGAAACTTTAAACTTAATTACCTTCAAACACTGTTTTTCTGAGGGTTTGTTACAATAACGTTGGGAAAAGTTAACATATTAAAAAGTAACATAAGTTTTTGCATGTGTAATTTAGGAAATTCCTGTAAAACCACTTTCACAGCACTGATAGTATACATGCAAAGGAATTTTCGAATCAACATACATTTAAAATAATACTCAACACTAGCTTTTCTTTTGTCGAAAAACACGAGTTTTCGTATGTGTAATTTAAGAAATTAAAATTAATGCGCCTGTAAAATCACTTTCATAGCAATAGCACTATGCATGCAAAGAAGTTCTTGAAATAGCGTGCATTTAAAATACTATTTAAAACTAGCTTTTTTTTTTTTTTTTTTTTTTTTTTTTTTTTTTTTTTCTCATAAGTAACTTTATATAACATGAGTATGTGCAATTTAAGAAATTACAAACTAACGCGACCGTAAATCAACTTTAATAGAAATGATCGTACAAGAAAAGAAGTTTGCAAAACAACATACCTTTAAAGTACTACCCAGTGTTGCAAAAAACCCACCTACCCAATAAAACCTTGGTGGGTTTTTTGGGTAAAACCCACTCTAAAAAACCCAATAAAACCCACGCCAAAGCGGGTTTTATAAGGTTTTTTACAATCCATAATATTATTATTTAATATTTAGTAATTTTTACATTAGTTTTTTAACCTTTGTGTTTAAAGAGTTACACTATCCTATTAAAACATATTGTGGGTGTACTGCCAATCCAAATGCGACAAAGTCAAAATGAAATGATGTGCTGCAGTCTTTTAAAAATTTTCTTTACCAGTCTTTTGTTAATATTATGAAAAAAAAGGCTAACTTCAATATACTTAGCTAATCATAACATTTTTACATGATCAAAAACAACAAGGCCTTTTATACCAAGATTTAGAAATATAAAACTTCATAATATAGGTTCCCAACTAGATACAAATTTGACTTATTCGCTTTTGGCCAGGGTTAACAACAACAAAAAAAAAAAAAAAAAAAAAAAAAAAGAAAAAAAAAGGGGGGGGGGTAACCCCCCAAAATAAACCAGTTTTTATTTGTTTGTTTAAACCTGGGTTTTTTTGTTTTTTTAAATATCATTTCCTTTTACATATATAGGTGCATGTTTGTTGATAAAAATAAACATTGATGGATAACATATAAGTATTATAACTTCGTTTCAAAATATTCAAATTAAATAATTACAATCAGTTATGCAGGTAATTGAAATCATTTGTAATTTAAATATTTTTAGTAACTGCTGTGTATTATGTGCAAATAATAAACTGTTCCATACAGTGAACTATAGATATCTTGAAAATATTATCAAGCATTATTTGATTAATAAATAATAAAAGATTAAAGATTTGTTTCGAAAATGTGTTTTTAGTGGGGAATACAGATAAAAAGTAATCTATTAAAGTAACTTTTAAATATGTGGTTATTGTATAATATTATATGACTGTCAGGAGTAAAAGCTTTTTTACAGACTTTTACACTGATTTATCTGTGTTCTTTCAAATTACTTATACATTAAGTTAATCAATACAAATATAAGATTTCTTAATTTAATACATTACTTTAAAAAAAATAAGGGACTACACCTGCCCTCATTTCTTAAAAATAGAAAAAAACCAATAAAACTCGAAAAAACTCAATTAAACCCGAAAAAGTTCAATAAAACCCTAAAAAACCCAATAAAACCCAACTGGGTTGGGTTTTTTTTAATAAAAAACTCGGGTTTTTTGCAACCCTGGTACTACCCAACACTGGCTTTTGTTTTGGCGTAAGTAATTTCGTATAACACGAATTTGCGTATGCGTAATTTAAGATACTACAATTAATGCGCCTGTAAAACCACTTTCATAGAAATTATGGCTTGCATGAAAGGAAACTACCGAAACAGCGTACATTTAAATTAATGCTCAACGTTAGCCTATTTTTGCCGTTAGTAACTTCATGACACGAGTTTTATTATGTGTAATTTAAGAAATTACAATTAATGCGCCTGTAAAACCTCTTTCATGAAAATGGACCGAATGAAATCACAGGCAACAGCAACGTTAACAATAAATAATGAATTACAATTTAATGAAGTAACAGGGTTTAAATATTTAGGATCTATGATCACCTGTGATAATATGGTGGACGCAGAGATTAAAACTCGACTTGCAGCAGGAAATAGATTCTATTGCTCTCTTTGAAACATTCTAAAATCGTCTCAAATATCCCGAACAACTAAACTTAAAATTTATAAAACCAATAGTAATTTATGGTAGTGAGACCTGGACCACTACACAAAAAGATGAAAAGTTACTTATTACTTGGGAAAGGAAGATCCTAAGACAAATTTTTGGACCAATTAAGGAAGACAATACATGGCGTATCAGGTCAAATGTGGAGATAGAATAGTTATATAACGAAAAAGATATAATAAATACTATAAATATAAGAAGGCGGCAATGGTTATGCTACCTAATCACAATGAGGGATGAGAGAAGCACAAAAAAGATATAGAATGGTAATTTAATAGGGAAAAGAAGTATTGGTATATCACTGTAAAAAAAAAACGGACTGAAAAACGGAAATACTACTGGCAATCTAGACGCCAGTACTATATCCGTTTTTTTACGGGAATTTTTACCCATAAATTACAGAAAATTTTCCGTTTTTCTGATTAAAAACGGAAATTTTTCTGTAATTTATGGGTAAAAATTCCCGTAAAAAATGGAAATAGTACTGGCGTCTTGATTGCCAGTAGTATTTCCGGTTTTTAGTCCGTTTTTTTTTTAGACCAAGGAAGAGATGGATAAAAGACGTAAAGAAAAATCTTGCACAAAAAAAAAAATTATAAATTATAAATTAAAGGCTAGAGATCGGAAGGTTTAAGAGAGGTATATTGAGCGAGGTCAAAATACTACATGGATTGTAGTTACCATTGTGTATGTATGTATGTAAAATCTCTTTCATAGAAATGATAGCATATATGCATGCAAATAAGTCTTTGAAATAGCGTACATTTAAAACACTACTCAACACTGACTTTTGTTTTGACGTAAATAATTTCATATATAACACGAATTTTTGTATGTGTGATTTAAGAATATACAATTAATGCGCCTGTAAAACCACTTTCATAGCAATGATCGTATACATGCAAGGAGGTTTTCGAAACAACATACATTTAAAATACTACTGCACTGGCTTTTGTTTTGTCGTAAATAACTTCATATAACACGAGTTTTCGTATGTAGAATTTAAGAAATTACAATTAATGCGCCTGTAAAATCACTTTCATAGCAATGATTGTATGTCCATTGCCCATTGCCCATGCCTGCAAAGAAGTCTTTGAAACACCATACATTTAAAATATTGCTCAACGTTAGCAGTTTTTTCTTGTTAACAACTTCATATAACATGATTTTTGTATGAGTAATTTACGAAATTACAACTAATGCGTCTGTAAAACTGCTTTTATAGCAGTGATAGTATACATGCAAGGAAGTTTTCGAAACAATATCCATTTAAAATAGTACTCAGCACTAGCTTTTGTTTTGTTTCGTTTCAAGTAACTTCATATAAAATTAATTTTCGTATGTGTAATTTAAAAAGTTACAATTAATACCCTGCAAAACCGATTTCATAGTAATGGAGTATAAATGCAAGAAAGTGTTCGAAACAGTATGCATTTAAAGTAGTACTCAAAACTAGCGTTTTTTGTCAACCACTTTCATAACAATGATCGTGTACATGCATGGAAGTTTATGAAACAGCAAACATCTAATATAATGGCATTATAATTTAATATATAAAGATTTAATATAATAGCATTAGCTTTTTTTTTGTCGTTAGTAACTTGTCGTTAGTAACATGAGTTTTCGCATATGTAATTTAAGAATTTAAAATTAATGACCCTGTAAAACTGCTTTCATAGCAATGAAAGTATGCATGCAAGAAAATTTTTGAAACAGTGTACATTTAAAATACTACTCAACACTTTTTTTTTCTTGTATTGCCTAAGTAATTTCATATAACATCAGTTTCGTATGCGTAATTTAAAAATGTGTAATTAAAGCGCCTGTAAAACCACTTTCATGGTAACGATATAGTATAATACAATGAACTTTTCGAAACAACATATATTTAAAACTAGTAGAACTACCCGGCGTCGCCCGTGTCAATTATGAGGGGCTTTCCGGATAAAATAAATTAAAATGAAATAATACGGCAGTAATAACTGAGATTTGTGCCTTTCCGGCCACAAATGATTATAAAGACAATCGGAAAACATGACGTTATTGCATCGCAATCATAGTAAAACCCCCCAGCTTTAAATATCAGAATGCTCATTTTCTTGGCTTGGTGTAACAGAAAATTATATGATTTTCGTGATAATACGAAGAAAAAAAAATCAACCAATTGGCGTAGTATTTAGTAAAATTCTCTATGGTATAGCATATATATACATTATAAAGTAAAAATATGTTAGAGAGTAACGCTGACATCATACTGATGGTGGCAACAACCTAACCCATAAATTGTACCTTTAATGTAACTTTTCTTAACTTCTAAACATGGACCATTTCATTTTTTACACTGAATAGAAAAACGTTCTTTCAAATTAAAATTTATTTGAAAATTATACCTAAATTTTCAGATTTTAATTGTTTCTGATTTTAATACTGATCATTAAAAATCATAAAACTGAGATACAGTTTTCTGAATTTAATGGATTTTAAATTAATTTTCAACCATGGACCTTTCTAAATTTGCAACCCAAAATTACGAAAGATGAACCCCTTTCCTCTGAATGCAATATTATAAGGAAAAGACATGTCCATGTGTAATGCTGGCATCATATTTTCGGTGGCAATGACCTAACCCATAAATTTTGCTTTTACTGCAATTTTTTTAACCTCAAACATGACACATTCGATTTTCAACGTCTAATTGAAAACAACAAGTGCTTTCAATGCCATTTATTTGAAAAGTGATTCTCAATTTCTAATTTTTTATGTATTTTTTAAATAGTCGTGCAACCCAATTACAAAAGATGAACCTGATTACTCTTAAAACAATGTAAATAATTCATGATTTGGGAGTTTTTCGTGCAATATTCCATAACTAAATCGACAAACGAAATGAAAGCTCCGTGAAAAAATAAAATACGAATTTAACAGATTTCAAATCGAATTATTCAAAATTATCACATTAATGAAGGTTGCTGTAAATAGTTTAAAAAATGACGATTGACCGCTTGTTAATACGGAAATACCAAAAATGCTGTTTGATGTAGCTATTGGGTATTCTAAAAAATATAGTGAATGTAAAAAATCTTTTAGTATTTTAAATAAAAAAAGATATATTTTTTTCTATTCTGTGAACGGCCGGTATATGGATCATCGTTAACCTAGGATATTCCAGGGTGGATCGCCTGATTATTTTTAAACGGAAGCATTCATTCATAAAAACTAAATCTACAGCGAATAACCTGATAATGACATGAAATTCCAGAAGCTTTCAGTCCTGATACCAGTCTTGAAACTTTCTTAAAAAAAAAAAAAAAAAAAAAAAAAAACTAACTATTTAGAAAAATTTTGCTATGTTTCATTTTCTATTTCATATAAATCGTAGAAAAAACATGTTTTATGTAATTGTACAACAAAATAGGAAAGAAAACATAGCAACCGTTTTTTTAAGTCAGTTTGACATCATATTTATTGAAAGTAACAGCATATTTATAGAAAGTGTCGCCATATTTAGCGAATTGTTTCCTGATATTCTTTGATCAAATAGAAATGCCTATGTTATAGTAAACGTTTTAACTTCAAAATATATTTAAATAAAGTTCTTACGTCTATTCAAAGCACTTATCGTTAAAGTTTTATTTTAAATATGCAAATTCAGTACAATTATATACCTATTAATCTTGTGAGTTTTTTTTCTTTTTTCTTTTTTTTTTGTGTGTGTGCGTGTGTGTGTGTTTTGGCGAACTTCTAATTTCACTATTGAATAATAATAATAATAATAATAATAATAAATGCTGATTTTTTTTTCTTTGTAAGTGCAAATGGTTTAATCTTCGATAATCAGGCTGTACGCTATTTGGCAAACTTTAACAAATGTGACTTTACCTTTTATGGTACCTATTGCTTACAAAAGTATAATACCATTCATGTTTTTAGCGAATTCTTGACATGTAACTCGATGACAGAAAATTAACATGCAATAATGCTTAACCTGACGTTTATGAAAAGTCTCAATTTTTTTAAACTTAATTTTAAAACTCACGAAATTGAATTTCAGAAAAAAATACGTCATTTTGACGTAATTATAGTAAAGTGTTTCAGCTTTTAAAACCAGAATGCTTGTTTTCTTCAGCAAATGTAATTGCAATATACCCTTTCCCTGACAATATGCGGAACAAAGCAATAAATACATTCAAATAACCTAGCATTTACTGAAATTTTAAATTCGTGTGGCTTAAAAATGAATTTTTCACTTTATGGATGATAATAATAAGGATTAATTTCAGAATATCAGGAGTATCTCTTCAGAGTAAAACATCATAACAAAGTTAAGTCCGTTAAACAGATATTGACGTCATATCTAGCAAACGATTTTTTTTATTATTATCTTTTCCTAAATTCTTTTCTAAACTCCTGTATTAAAATAGATTTTTTAACTTTAAAAACATTCAAATGAAGATACTAAGTCATTTTACACGCATTTAGTTAAAGTTTTTACATATATATACATATATAAGAAAAATTTTCATTTTCTGATTAGAGTGACGTCATTTTCAAAAATGCAAAAATATACCGAGAAAAATCTGAATTTTCATTGGCTCGTAAAAACAAAATACGCGTGTTATCCCTTTTTTTAAATTATTGTGCCACTTTTTAGGGTGTGGCAACAGGAAAGAAACGATTGAATTAGAAAATTTAAAAGGAGATATATTTCTATAATGTTAAATTATGGAAGGTGGCAGAAAAAGGGGATAAATAGCGGTCTGATGATTTTTTAAAGTAGATATCTATCTATTCTATGTTCTAAAGCGTATGTACATCAAGTTTCGTGAAAATCGGTCAATAATTGAAGATTTGTATAAAGGACATACACTCAGAGAACGGCTTTTATATACCGGGTGTCTCAAAAATGACTGATGGATTTTAAAATTCAATAACTTGCAAACGGTGACAGATATAAAAAAATTCTTGCAGGAGTGTTATGTAAGATGTCAGGAGTTTTATGCTGCGATTCTCAGTTTTAGTTATAAATAGCATCGATAGATTGCGCTGCAAGCGGTAACCGCTAAATCCTGGCTCTACTTTTCGGCCTCTGTCTTCTTCCATGCGGAAAAAGGAGATTAAAATGTATTGAATGGATCCTGAAGTACCAAAAATCGGGTCTGGACTGAGCACCTATTGCTGTCAGCGCCATCTATTGTTTGAAATTCGAACTAAAATCAAGAATCACAGTAAAAATAAATCTTGACATCATAAATAACCCACCTGCAAAAGTTTTTTTAATGTCACTGTTTGCAAGTTATTGAATTTTAAAATCTATCTGTCATTTTTGGGACACCTGATATATAGATATCATTCAACACCAAGCTTTTTCTTTAGCGTAAGTAACTTCATATAACATGAGTTTTCCTGAGTGTTATTTAAGATTCTATAGTTAAAGTATTTGTAAAATACCATTTATAGCAATAATAGTGCAGATGTACCGGGAAGTTTGCATAGCAACATCACTCTAAAATATTGCTGAACTCTAAATTTGTTGCCGTTATAATTTCATCTAACATGAATCTTTTATGTGTTATTTAAGAATTTACAATTTTTACTCCTGTAAATCCAGTTTTACAGTAGTGTATATGCAAGGAAGTTTTCGTAACCATCTACATCTGAAATATTGCACAATCTATTTTTGTTCTCATAGGAACTGCTTAGAGCATAAATTTTTTATGTGTAATTTAAGAATTTATATTTAATGCTTTTATCAAATCATTTTGATTCTAATAATATAAAATACTTGGCAAAGTTTTTATAACACTGTTAATCTTAATGATGCACAACACTAGATGTGTTGCAATTGACATTTTTTTGACACATTGAGTGGTTTCATGGTAAATATTCATAGCTGATTATGAAACTATAATTGATTTTGTAAAATTGGTTCTAAATTTTTAAATGACGGACATTTTTGTGTTATAATTACGGATAAAATGATATTTTTTATATAATTCACATTTTTTTCATTGATTCACAAGAATTTGAAAGGTCTTTGAAATAGTTTTGTCGATTTATTTGGTCCAGAAATATATGGTTATAGCAATTATATATCGAAAATACTTTACTTAACTAAAACAAGTATTATTTCGCTATCTGAAAGTTCTTGTCCGTTGCTGAAACTTGGAAAATTTTCGTTGTTTCTTATAATTTCATTTATCTTTTTACATTTCGAGGCAAGTGTACGTCAAAATGCTTACCACCTAAATATTACTATTGGAAGGACATCGCTCAAGAATTTCGTAACTCGACCCGCATTTTTAGAGAGACCTGTTGCTACTTGAAAATTGCTATCCCCACCTTTTCACCAGCGGCATAACCGGGCTTTTCGGTAAAATTTGTTCTAAAGTAGGCGTCGCGTCTTTCTGAAACATTCCAAAGTAGGGCCTTTTTATATTTTTGACCCCCCCCCCCCCAGCCTTGTTATTCTTCTGTGTCACCGCATTTTGGACCCCTAGATAGCTCCTGGAAGATCAAAAGGTCAGCTTGGACAGGTCATGGTCAGTATTGCTCAATAGGAATTTTATAGATATTCTGCGCTTATTTTGAGAATTTTGAAAAATAAACCTCTTGCATAGAAACATCATTTCAGTGTACATTTTTATCATGAGCACCAGCAAGGTGGGACAGGGAAGGTTCATTGCGCTTCTCTTTATTTTCAAATTTAATAAACTAAATTTTATTTACCTCTGATGATTTTGAAAAGAAAAGAAAAGAAAAAGAGTAAAATTTATTCTTTCTAAGTAACTTAAAATTATTAAACTTTAAGATAATTCTTTTTATAATTATTGAATAATTATCATGAATAATTACAGTAAATAATTATAATTTTTCAAAACATATGTTTTAACTTAGTCTGTATAATCTGAACCTAAAATTTCCTTTTTATTGCTAAAAAAAAAATTTTTTTAATCGATTTTACTGTTGGAATTTGCATGTTGAAAATTTTGCATTAGCTAAATACAACTTTGTATTCAAAGTATAAAAATGCTTTAAATACAAATTTATTTAGGTTCAAGGTAATTATTGTAATCTAAAGTATAAGTAGGCACCAAAATTTTCATTCTAGTTGCAAAATTTATTTTGTAATTCTACGCGTAAAGCTGTTAAACCAATTTTCTGCTCGTCAAATGTCTGACAGTTTGGAGCCCCCTATAAATACTAATTTTGCATGTTGCAATTTTTAAAATTCATGAAAGGATAGAACATACTTATATCTTTCATCCCAATAAAATTTGCGTTTTAAAATTTTATAAACTTAAGGTATAAAATGTTGAAAATGGTCTTCTTCTTCTTTTTTTTTTTTTTTTTTTTTTTTTTTCTCCCCAATTTTAAGAGTTCTGAGACCCTTTAAAGGAATTCCTAATACATCCGGGGAAATAATATAAGCAATGTATTTTATATATATATATATATATTTAATGTGTGACTTTATACTTCATTCCAAACGGAAATATAAAATGAGTTCCATTTGTTTGAATATTTCGACTTGGATTCAAATTCCAGATAAAGCTACGATCTTTGTGCAAACTTTACACCTTCAGTAGACGAGGTGAGGAGGGGGAAAAGACGCAGAGATTTAAATTAATTATTTCGGTGTTTCGGGTTGCCCAGAAAGAATGCAATGCATAGAGCCCTAAAGCGCCTTAATTGGGCCTTGTTTTTATTGCTAAATGCAAATAAGTTTCAAGTTAAAAATCTTAAGAATGCTGTTTCAAGGGATACACATGAGGCATCTCTAATCAGTGGCGTATCCAAGGGCTGGGCTGATGGGACTACAGCCCCCTCCGAAATTTATAGAAAATGTCAAGTTTAATTACGAAAGTTTAGCAAAAGACATGTTTTGATCTTAGAAAGTGTGCTATTTTGCAGAAAGCATAAAATTTTTCATTTCAGCGAAGTTTCCGTTATACAGAGGTTTACTTCAGTTTTATTTACTGTTTATTGAGATACATTTAGCACATAATTTTGAGTAATCCGTTTAAAAAAAATGCTGTATAACGATGAAATAATACTTGTTAAGACTAAAACCTGCTGAAAACGAAATTTTGCACAGTCATAACCATCATAACAAGTTTGATTGCATAATAGATGCGTTACCCACTGCTATAAAAACCTGTTTAAAGAGGAATTTTTTTCGGTTTCTTGTGTTCCATCAAGAAATTTTTACCCTTATCTCAGCCCCCTCTGAAATGATAAGTCTAGATATGCCACCCAATAGCATTTTTAATCAGCAGAAAATTTGTAGTAGTCTTGCTTTGAAAACTTGCAAAGTTGCAGCAAGCTCAGCATGGCAAGACTGAAAGTTCATAACAAGACAGCAGCAAGATAACGCAAACGCCGAAGTCACACCGTTTTGAGCTTGCAGCTAACTTGTCGTGCAAGTTAAATTCATCCTGTATCAAATTTATTGCAAATTAACGGCAAACAAGTAATCAAAAATATTGCAAACTTACTTCAAAGTAGTAGTCTTTCCATGTCCCACTATCTGTTTACAACTGTTACACTATAAGTTAAAATCCTTCGGAGTGATCTATAGACCTGATCAGGTCTATTGATGCGAGCAAACACACCGTCTGAAGGTGCTTGCATCGTTTTCACCCCCATAAACCAGTTAAGGTAATATTTGTACTTTTCAATACGAGCCTTTTTTGGTATTTGATAAGTGTAGCGTTTAGAAAAAGCGGTGGCAACCGAATAAAATTTCTGCAATTTCTGCGTATGTACTGATTGTCTATTCTCTCAACAGAGGGATTTTTTGCTTTCGTCACTTTCGTAAATTAAAGACAGTCTTGCCATCAGTTTCACAACAAACTACTCATGCAAGTGGGCAGTGTTGCGAGATTGGGGACTTTTTTAATTCAGATTATTTGACTGTCACCCCTTTTTAAAAATAGTATAATTCGCCGTATTTTTCAGAATTTTTAATCAATTTTTAACCCGGGAGAACTCGCTAGTGAGAATGCCCAATTGCTTTTCTTTTACTTTACATTCATATAATATCAACTTTTTTTGGTTGGCTTAGTACTTAAAATAGGTAAAATAATTGTAAAACATTTTGAAATTTTAATTAAAATGAAAATGATTTAAATAAGAGTCTTAAAAAAGTACGACTGTGAGAGAAAATCTCATGCAGCGAGTTCTCCCGGGTTATATAGGCCGAGTGTTTCTATTTCAAACAAGTTGGAAATTGCTCGTTAAACGTGGTAAATGAGATGCGTTCGTACTATAACTAGTTTTATAACTATTTTTTGCACCCCATATTGTACTAAATGTATATTTGTTTGCACTTCATAAGTGCATAGTCTGTAACATCATTAAAATGCACTTGCAATAATTTTTTCCCATTCCCCGTAATGTAACGGAAAACTTTTGACTGTCCCTGTAATTAAACTATACGTCCGATTTTCATAAAATTTCAAATGGCGCGACAAAATTTTGCAACAATTATATATTTAAAATTTCAGGCCATTTGGAAGGCTGTAACATCATTAAAATGCACTTGCAATAATTTTTCCCATTGGCCGTAATGTAAAGAAAAACTTTTGACTGTCCCTGTAATTAAATTATACATCCGATTTTTAAGCAATCATATATTTAAAATTTCAGACCATTCGGTTGGGTAGTTTTTGCTCTGTTATATGCGGACGGACAGACAGACGGACTATAGGTGCTACGTATTTATATAATTACGAACGCACCTAAAAAGCGGTGATAATCAACAATATGGGGACAAAAAAATCCCCATCTGGCAACACTGCAAGCGGGGGATGGTATACTTTGCGGGAAATTTGCTGCGAATTTCTCAATTCAAATTTGTCACGGCAAGATAATGTCAGAAAAAAATCAAACTTGCTGCTAATGTTCATGCTATTTGGGCACTGTCTCTAATATTAGAAGAGAACTAGCAAAATACAAATAAGTTTAAGATGTATATTTATCAATATCGTCGCCATATCCAATCCGAACTTTCCGGCTTACAAAACATAGGTGAAAACCATTTTTTGTTTGAAAACTCTTAACAGATGTTTTACAGGTAATATATATTTTTTGCATCGCCCACCATTAACAACAAAAGCATTTTTCTTGAAAAATATCCATAATGTATTTAAATAAAGTTTTGATTCTTTTTTTTAAGCGACACTTTTGTATTATCCTCATGTGAGTAGTTAACAGCCGAAGACATCGCCAAAGATTTCGCTACTTACAGCACTATTTTTTATTCTGATCATTTCAGTGGTTTCAGCACGTTAGTTCGATTACATGTCTGTTAAATTTGTGTTTTATTTATATTATTTTGTTATTTTATTTATTCATTCATGGAATTTTAATTTCGTAATGGCATATTACAGGACGCAAATGTTGAACTATTTATACTATTGTAAGTGTAAACGGTTAATCTTTCGCTATTGGGCTGCACGCAATACAGATTTTTTTTTAATCAAGCTTGAAAATTATTTAAATTCTATAAAAAAAATCTGTAAATTCAAGTACAGTTTTCAAACAAATTGTATTGGAAAGAACATTTTGTTTCCTATTCGACGGTGTAAAAAACAGATTGGTCAATCTTTGTAATTAAAAAATTGCAGTAAAAAAACGAAATTTAATTTGTCAAGTATTGTCACCGTCAGTATGACGTCAGCATTATTCACGGACATATTTTGCTTTATAATATAGATTATGTCAGTTTTTGTTCTAAAGTAATTTTAGTGTGTTAGAGAACTGCACTCTTGTAAGAGATTGAACCAGTTAATACCATGTTGTTATGTTCTTCCATGCTTTTTTTAAATATAAAAATCGACCATTGTCAAGTTCGCTCCTTGTATCCTTATACATTCTTATTACACAGTGTACCACGCGCCTAAGTGTTGCCAGGTCCAGTGTCACAAAAAGCGGCACAGCGGCTTCTAAATCGTGACATCAAAATACAGTAAAGCCTATTAAAGCAGAACCTGTCTGTCACGGAATCCTGCATTAAACTTTAATATTCCATCGTTGTCTCTACAGCGGAAATACCATACAATTATACCTGCTAAGACGAAAGCCTGTTTAAAACGAATTTTTCTCATGTTCCTTGCAATTCCGTCTTAGCAGATTTCATTGTACTACTTAACAAACGCAACAATCTTATACAGTAAAACCTGTGAAAATGGAAGTACTGTGATTGTGAAACAAAATTCTATTTTAGCAAGTATAATTGTATGGTACTCCTATCGTAGGGATAGTGGAATTTTTATTTTTAAAACGGAATTCCGTTATAAGCAGGTTCCGATTGAACAGCGTTTACTGAACAAAATACAGTAAAACTCTTGAAAACAGAATCTCTGGGAATCATAAACGATTCCATTTTAGACAAGTTTTTATCTAGACAGGTCTCCTTTAAGGTTCATTAGTAGGGACCATAAGAATTTCCTTTATAGACAGGTGTTGTTTTCACAGGTTTTACTGTATTAGGTTTCACTCCATGCAGACTAAAAAATAGCATGTTACTAAAAGAAATTAAAATGAATTTTTGCATCATGAAAAACCGGGACATTCGGCGTCACGCGTAGTGGTTACGCGAGACATGCCTCTGAAAATCGGGACACCTGACAGCACTATGTGCCTAAAACACCAACCGTCATCGATGAAGATCAACAGAATATAAAAAACAAAGCCTCTTTAAACTCTATTTTATTTAATTATGATAAATATATCTTTACTTCATTACACTTTCTTCTGTTATGTACGTAAATACCTGTTACATTAATTCATCTTCTCAGAAGTTTTCTAAGAATTCCTTAACATCGTTAATGTTTTAACTTTCGTGATACTGCATATTTATTTTAGAAAAAATAACCATTTCATTCCGGGTTATTACCTCCGGTTTCTTACCGGCATCTTTGCTCCTTAGAAAATTTTGTCATACCGAATTTGTCATTGGGCGTGAAGGATATTTTCAACTATGTTAATGGAGGGAGGTCAGACGAAGTCACAAGTCAGTCTCTTTTTTTTCTTTTGACCAATATTTCCTCTAGAAACGCCCACATACTAACATACCTTTCTTTTTCATTTTCAAGAGCCCTGTAATCTAGTTATTTTAATTTTTGTGTGGGTTTATCAATATTTCTTTCATGTCTACCTTTTTTTTTCTTCTTCTTTTGTTCTTTAATCTCGGTTACATTGTGTTATCAGTAACTAATTCGTTAGCGGTTTACATTTCATTAATTTACTTAGGCTTTTACGTAATTGAATTTTCATGTAATTGAATCAAGTATTTCTTGTAATGCGAAAGAAGAAATGTACTTTTGAAGATAACGCTTCGAATTTTTATTTTTCAGCTTCTGTACCATTTCAGCTGTATACATCATACCATCAGCAACTAATGTGTAGTTAAAGGTTTACATTTAATTAAATGTTTTATGTATTTTTAACATTTTCTTTACATTCAAAAGAGAATTTTCATGTATAATGTAACAGTTTGTTTAATCTAACGCAAAAGAAGAGTTGTATTTTTGAAGATAAAGCTTTGAGTTTTGATTATTCAACTTCTGTAATAGATGTATCGTATTATCATCAACTAGTGTTAACTAATGTATAGTTTAACGTTGCATTTTTATTTATCGTTACATTTTTATAAAAAATTACTTTTTTTACATAACTGTTTACATTAATTTACTTGCTATTTTTTTCTCACTTTTTTAAAATTGTAACTTCCCAAGAAACTTTTCACGTAACTGAAAATCTATTTAACCCTTTATGTACTGAATTATGAATTCATGAAAATTTTATCTTCTAAAGCATTTTTCGTGAATTTTTGAAACTACATTAGAAAATTTACATAATCATTTAATAAATTTTAGAGAGATTTTAGAAGGAGTGAAGGATTTAGAAGGATTAATTAATTAAATTTGAATTTATAGGAATTTTGTGCAATATTTATAACCCCACTGAAATTTTTTATTTTATATATTTTTCTTAGTATTTTGTGGAATTAGAAAATGTACAAATATTTTTACAATAGAAAGATAGAAATATTTTCGAATTGAAAAATCTTCCCCCCCCCCCCCCCCCCAACGCTTAGAAAGATGAAAAGATGTAAAAGCAATTAAATCATCCTTTTAAAAATATTTTTGTTTTGTGTAACAATAATGCTTTTGGAACAAGATAAAGTAATGCATTTATAACTCATTCTAAACTGTATTACTACTAATCGATATATTAAATGAATTTTATAAAAAGCTATTTTAATGGTACTTATAAGTACCGTCAGTAGATAAAGGGTTAAGGTACCACAAAAAAGAAATATGTGTTGTTAAGGCTGATGGTTTAAATTTTGATTTTTTAATTTCTGTGCCAGGTTAAGCAAAAAAGTTTTCTAATTTGCTTTATTTTCTATAACAAAAATTTTGGATCAACATTGACTAAATAATTTTTAGTTGAAAAAACGTAATTTTTTTATGTAATACATTTATCTATAAACTTCTAATAAAATATTTAATGCGTTGCTGAATCTTGTTAGTGCACTGTTAACTCTATGTCTTGATACCTATGGCCTTGGAAACTAAAACTCACTTCGCTATCACTTAAAGGAAATGACTGAATTAATATACATTTTGAGGAGTTCCGTTAATTTTTATATCGATTTAGTCATCACAATGCATCATTATTTTTTTTTTTTCATCTTTTGAGTGACAACTTATCGAGATTTTTCAGTAGTAATTCCCTTTCCAATCCTATACTACTAGAACTAAGTATTATATAAATGAGTTTCTAAATTCATTTTATGTAGATGAATCACTGTTTATCTTCAAATAATATTTCATCCTATTTCAAGATGAAATCTAGGGTTCAACTTAGGTACCAAAAATGCATCGCACAAACTGTTTACTCTGCTGCACTGAATATCTCATGCGATGTGATGCCTTTCAAGCCGTATCCACCAATTCATTTGCTCCTCCTGTGACATCACCATAGTTACGTTTATTCATTTTTCCGCTATAAATTTCTTGAAAAGTGAAATATTATCAAAAGTATGAAATAAAATAAAAATAATAATTAATTAATAAACCGTAAAGTGAAAATGAAGATTATTGAAGCCAGTGAAGATTTCATGGTGTTTCTGTTACATCAGACAGAGTTTCCTCCAGGTTTAAAGAAGAGCAGGGTACGGCTGATGGGAAAGGCACTTTTTAGAGTTTAAGTGACTTTTTAGATTTGTAAAAGCAACTTTTAGGTTCTTAACGGCACATTTTGTATTTTGAAGGAAACTTTTTAGGTTCTTATGTTGGCTTTTGATATTTAAAAATCAGGACTTTTTTTTTTTCAAAACACAAGAATGAAACCGTTGTTACTAAGTAAGGAAACTTTTTAATACAGAAGACATTATGGGCACTATTCTTTTAACTGAGGGACAAGAAGGGTGTTATTTTTTGGGATTAGGAGCAGGAAGGGTTCTAATTTTTTAAACCAAAGGGCAGGTGGGGGCAGCATACCCCTGAAACTATCTGGGGGAAAACTTTGTATGAGATAGTACGTAACATCATTAACACCAGAATTCCATTTATAATTAAGCTCTTCAAGTTTATTTATCTGTACGAATTCATCTGCATGTACTGAATTTTAACCCATGACAGAATCTTGCATTGCCTTGGTAACCATCAAAGTGCATAACATCAACTGTTTATTCCTTTGCATCTAGATAACACAGAAGATGTGTGGTCCTTCAGGTCATATGTACCTCTTAGTTGCTCATCTTATGATATCTCCCTAGAGAGCAACCACTTTTCCGCTATAGATTTCTTGTAAAGTGAAAGAAAGCCCGTCAAAAAAAAAAAAAGAAACAACCCGTAAAGTGAGCAAGAAGATAGTGAGGCCAATGAAGATTTCATGGTCTCTCCATTATATCTTGCGCCAAGTTTATTGAGCAAATATACTGTCTCTCCAACTGGCGTGAAATCAGCATGTTGCGAAGGATTTATCTCCTATAGGGCAACCTCCTTGTTTTTCAAACTGATACAGACGTCCTCCTCTTTGACAGCTACCTGGTGACAAATTGTCGAGGCTCCAGGACCTCTCGGTTTTGGGTGGTATTCGTCACACCTGTAGCTGTTAGGAAAGGACCTGTGATAAATGCGGTTTCTTCCAATAACTGCGGCTTTCACTTTTTAGATTTTGATAAAAGAATAACTTGGAAAAAGAGGGGCAAAAGGCAGATGAGGGGAGGGTTTTATGGAAGTGGTAGACTCATTTTTTATTTTAAGTACCATGTGGGCGTCCGCAGAATAGAAGTGTTTCCCACTTTTGAAGTGTGTCTTCACGCCGATTTCTAAGGCCTCCAGAAACTTTTACTTCCAGGCGCCTTTTAATACACTTTTGAGGAGGTAGGCATTTTTCCTTATCTAGCAGAAGGGTCTGTTAACCCCCCCCCCCCTCTCCCCGGTGTTCTTTCGAGCCACATTCATTCCAAAACCACGCTGACACCTTGACAAGCGACATGTCGCTTTTGTGGAAGTCTAGGGGTAACCGATTTTGACTCGGTGATAACCAGTTCCGTTTTCTTTTTCATTTGGTATTGCTTCCATTTTAAAAACAGAAATTGTTGAAATATTTCTTCAGCTCCCGTTCCCATCGTTTTCGCTTTTACAACTCTCTCCCCTCGGGTTTTGACTTCCTTTTAATAGATTCCACGTTCTCTTCACAGTTGAAAAAAGGGAATGTATTTCAGATTAATTTTATCATGGTTGAATGGTTGACGAGTTCAACATATAATTGTAAATTATATAACGCCCTGTATGTGAAAGGAAGTGGGGGGGGGGGGGGGGGGGTGAATGTTTGGATAAATTGTGTTTTTGCAGAAATTAAGGCTCTATCTCTACCGAAATAATATTTTCTTGTATCCGCGATTTTCTTTTCATTTTCTTCTTTTCAATCCTTTTTCCTTTCTTTTTTATGGAAAAAAAAATATGCAATGGAGCTAACTTTACATACCATTACAACTTCAGTTAATGATGGATTTTATGTACTTGCCAGAATCCCTTAGATTAATAAATATTGTTTAAATTTTTGTTTTAAAGAAATATTTTGCACTAACTACTATTTAAATGAAATATGCCGACAAAGTAATTTTTTTAATATTTTCGATTGACAGTTTCTTTGTAATTTTTCTTCGTCACCCATCCAAACACTGGGCGCGTGTTTCTTTCTTTTTTTTTTTTTTTTTTCCATGATGAGGGTTTCTTTTCGGCCGATTGAGTAGCATACAATATAAAGCTTTAAAAACAAAAAATTAAAACGTATCATTATAACATAATTATCAGAAAATATGATACTTCTTAAATGAAATTCCGCATCTTATTGAAAAAGTTAATTTTATTTTTCATTTCGGCCAAAATTTGAGGATGCTAATGTTAAATTTACTTGACAAACTTCAGTTTGTATCTTCTTTCGTTACTGAAACGTTTCTTTTTTAATAAGGTACAATTAATTGACCTAAGGCTAATGTCAGACCAATGTCTATTTGCACGCTTTTTTCCTTCCTACAGCCTTCCTACACCTTCGCTAGCATGTTTCCTGTGCATGTTGAAACAAAAAGCGTCCAAATAGACGTTCGCCTGACATTAGCCTAAACATGATCTTAGTATTCTTCTCTATTTAAAAAAAAATTTAGTTATGAAAATTATTAATAAATTCATATTTAAATTATGAATTAAGTTACTTAAATTATGAATTATGACCTGACCTACATTATTTTTTATGCATAAAGAATCAGCATCATTACCAAAGCATGAGTGTGTACGTTTTTAAACCTTTTTAATCATTAATTTGAAAAATGGAAAGACATTTTATTTCACTGCAGTCTACAGGGGGCGTCACTTGTCACCATTTCCATGCACAGAAAAGAAAATCTTAGAAAGTAACCGGAAAGTTGTATGATTTTTCTATATGAAATTAATTTATTTTATAATTAGATTTTACATATAATTTTTCCGTTACTAATTGAATGGTGATACTTTCTCCTAAAAGATCGTAATTTAGTTTTCTAAATTTATGCATATAACATGATTACAAACAAAATTTATTATGTTACTAATAAGTAAATAAATAAAATATACTAAAAGTTTAGAGGTAAATTTAATATATTTCCATGATAAATTCTTTTCATATACTAACTATTTACTATAACCCATCATTAATGCTGTCAAATTATATTCAATACTTATTTCTTCTTTCTTTTTCAGGTAAGTTCAACTGTCCTTCTCCATTAAGAAGAGTAAGTCATTGTGCTACCAGTTTCTTTTTCAGTGTGTGCATGTGTATGTTATGTTGTAATCCATCTAAAACATCGGTCTGCCGCAGTTTTACATCGTTTTTTGAGAAGATCGCCGAAAATTTACCGGTTTTGTTCCGTCTACCTGCTGCGTAACGCCGAAGAACAGTAGGATTTTTGTAATTTCTTTCAAGAAACAATTTTCTTCTCTGCCCGGGGGGTAGTCGTGAGGCTGGAGATCAGGCCAATGGCCACCTGCACGCGCCAGCTGCACGAATTACCTGCCCTAAAACTGATGAAGGAGGGGTGCCAACCTCTTGTTTACAGGGATCTAAATTTTTCTTTTGTTTTTGCAAATTCCTTAGAGAATTATAGTAGTAGAAGGTAATAATGTAGTAAATTGTACTTAACGCGCCTTCGCCTAATGCAGTTTAGTTCTCTGAATTTCCTCCAAAACTAGCAGAATGATTTTGTGAGTTATCGCATCAGTTTATATAAAAAATAGATAATTAAAAATTAGATATTTAACTGCAAAATTAACTTTCTTCATACTGATGAAAGAGGGGTGCCAACCGCTTGTTTATTGGATTCTAAATTTTCTTTTGTTTTGCAAATTCTTAGAAAATTATAGTAGTAGAAGGTAATAATGCAGCAAATTGTACTTAACGCGCCTTCGCCTAATGTGATTTAGTTCTCTAATTTTTCTCTAAAACTAGCAGTCTTGAATATTTAAAACGTAATTTATCACATTGCTAACTAAGTGTAGAACCAACAGAATGAAAAATGTCCATGCCGGGAATCGAACCCGGAACCCTTGGAATAGCGCTTCAAGTGCTCTACCGTTTAAGTTACGAGGACGGCACCCAGCTTAGCATCTCTCACTCAAGAGAAAAAAAAATATATATTAGCAGTCTTATTTTGTGAGTTATCTCATTTGTTTATATGAGATAATTAAAAATTAGAAATTAAAATGCAAAATTAACTTTCTTCAAATTGATGAAGGAGGGGTACCAACATCTTGTTTACAGGGTTCTAAATTTTTCTTTTGTTTTTGCAAATTCCTTAGAGAATTATAGTAGTAGAAAGTAATAATGCAGTAAATTGTACTTAACGCGCCTTCGCTTAATGTGATTTAGTTCTCTGAATTTTCTCCAAAACTAGCAGTCTTATTTTGTGAGTTATCTCATTAGTTTATATAAGATAATTAGAAATTAAACTGCAAAATTAACTTTCTTCAAATTGATGAAGGAGGGGTACCAACAGCTTGTTGACAGGGTTTTAATTTTATCTTTTGTTTTGTAAATTCTTTAGAGAATTATAGTAGTAGAATGTAATAATGCAGTAAATTGTACTTAACGTACCTTCGCCTAATGTGATTTAGTTCTTTGAATTTTCTCTAACTAGCATCTGATTTTGTGTGTTATCGCATCAGTTTATATAAAAATTAGATATTTAAGGGTGTATTCCAATCCAAACTGCTTATTTTCTGATTAATTTTTAAATTCATTTTTGCTCTCAAGCGCATGAAACTCTCAAATTCTCTTATTTAGAAACTACATAATGTGCTGTGCTTGTCGATTTTTTGATAAATGCAGAAAATATTGTAAAAAATGCTGTCAAATTTGGCGTTTTGAACCGAATTTTCGGAAGCGGGAGATCTGGGAATGAAAAAAATGGTCATACTGAGAAAATAATTGTTTAAAAATCAAATTCTAATGAATACATCTCTTCAAAAATCACCTTAGCAAGCTTCATGTTTTTACTTTTAAAAATGAGTCTGAAAATGTCTCAGAATATTTCGAGCTGTTAAGGGTGGAAAAATATTTTTTCGAATACACCCTTAACTGCAAAATTAACTTTCTTCGCATACTGATGAAAGAGGAGTGCCAACCACTTGTTTACTGGGTTTTCTTTTGTTTTGTAAATTTCTGAAAATTCCAGAGAATTATATTAATAGAAGGTAATAATGTAGTAAATTGTACTTAACGCGCTTTCGTCTAATGTGACTTAGTTTTCTGAATTTTCTCCAAAACTTGGAGTTTCAATTTGTAAGAATTTGCATCAGTTTATATAAAAACTCGATAATTAAAAATTAGAAATTTAAGTGCAAAATTGATCTTTCTACAAACTGATGGAGAAGTGCCAGCTGTTTGTTTACAAGGTTCCAAATTTTGTATTTTATTTATTTATTTATTTATTTGTAAATTCCTTAGAGAATTATAGTAGTAGAAGGTAATAATGTAATAAATTGTACTTAAGGCGGTTCTCATGTTCACGGTTCAATATACGCAAAACTTTCTGACACGCATCTTCCGACTAATTTTTAAACATAAAGGCACAAAATCGGCAGGCTTGACTATTGTTAGACCCTCCCCCTTTATATATATTTCGCACTTTTCAGAAACGTACTTCAAAAATGAGATAAAATTTAAAGTTTCTTTATTTTTTGTTGCAGAAAAAGAATAGAAACTAGTGTTGCATTGTCAGGTGTCCCGATTTTCAGATGTTTCCTATCCTAAAAATCGTGCCATTATTTATTATTTATTCAATTATATTTGTTCCTTTATATAAGAAACAGTTTTTTCCTTTTTTGAACATAATGGATATAGTTTTTAAAATATAATTTTTAAAGAGTTCACTCGCTTTTATATATTTGCACATTTCAGAAATGTACTTCAAAAATGACATAAAACTTAAAATTTCTTATTTTTTGTTGCAGAAAACAGGATAGAAACTAGTGTTTCAATGTCGGGTATCCCGATTTTCAGGAGTTTTCTATCCTAAAAAACTGGCCATCCCTCACAGCCACGTTTTTCACAATTCTCAAATTTCCCGGGTACCTTGCATTTTGCTGTGCCCAATTGAGACTAATACAAAAGGGAAATAATTAATGATCTCATTAATCAAGTTCTTGAGACGAAACTAATAAAAATTTTGGTTTGGGGTTTGAAACTTGGGTTGAAAACCTAGGCATATCTATAATTAGTTATTAGAGTTAAAATTTTACGATTTCAATATAAATTTTATATGATTGTTTAATTGACATAAAATTAATAGGACTAAAGAAGGCTCCGCTATTTTTTAATTCCCGATTGAGAAACGGTTGTTCCACCCTTTGAGACCTTTGATCTGGCTACACTGGTGGAATCCTCATTTAGTTTCCTCGTAATAGTTGAGAATAATTCTGTTAAGTTTAATATATAAATAAAATACTTCTAATGTATATACTTAAGAGTGAATTCCGTCTCTCTCCTGATTGATACTTCTGCATCGCTATTCAACATATAATTAAAATTTGCCCTAAATGACCTTCAAAAGATCGGAATCGAACTATTTAATGAACAATTGTTTCTTGAAGATAAGAAAAGATAACATGCTTCTAATCCATCGTCACTATCGAAACTTGCTCCGTCCTCTACTTACTATCGAATAGCTTAAAAATGAAAAGAACCCACAAAGCGAATGTAGTAAGCTAATCTAATATCATAATAGTAATTTTATCCTGAAGCTGTTGTAAAAATTTAAAGCCTAATGATATATCAACAGAATTCATTGTAAATTTGCAAATAATTATTCATGCACGTGCTCCTGCGATGCGTTTAGCGTTATCATGAATCTATTCGAACTTTTCAATTATGACGGTTGCCTCACAATAATAGTAGAGTATGCCTAAAAAGGGATTAGATTAGGATCAATAAAACCATGAATGGTTCCTTTGAAAGATGAAAATGACAAGGGTCCAAATGGATTTTTCACTATTTTTGAAACGAGATTAACCAATCAGAAAAACAGAAATTTGAGAAATTTTCACAAAAATACAAGCTTCTGATTGGTTGATCTTGCTTTGAAAATAATGTAAAATTTATCTGGATCTCTGTTAAGTCTCTTCTAAGAGATGTTACTACATATTTTGTAATTATTTATTATACCAGTTTAATATTTTATATTTAGGTCTGCTGTAAATGCTAAATCACAGTCCAAATCGTTCCAGTCCAAATTTGGCCATCACGAACGGTGCCGATCTTCTTTAATAGGGTTGACATGCTTTTCCGTTAGATTGGGGCATTTTTCGGTTACCCTGGCCTCATCCACCGCTGTTGCGACAGTTGACGGCTATTTTGTGATTGTTAAGCACACCGTAAAAAAAAATTCCGTTAACATACGGAAATTGTACTGGCATTTAAGACGCCAGTACAATTTCCGTATTTTAACGGAAAATTTTTTCCTTAAATTCCAGAAAATTTTCCGTTTTTTCTCATATTTCCGTATTTAAAAATTTCTGTGTCAAAGACTAAATATAACTTTCAAACGAGAAATGTGCATCTTTATGAACTTCAATTTCTTCACTTTTCGAGGACACATTTACATCAAGGCCAGAATACCTCTATTTAATTCAAACCATAATAATGTAACAACACTTACCTCCGGTGGGATTTTAAATAGGAAATTGCTTTATTCCAGCTTAGTGCTCTTAACCATTAAGCCACGGTAACACGCGCTTTTTTAAATATCGTCACTTATTTCAGAAGCCTTTTATGAAGTAAGGGCTAAGATGTTAACAAGGAACGTATTTTCGTAGCGATAATATTTTTCGATTGAGTATACAATTCTGAATGTTTTACACACGTTCTTTCCATGATTTTGAATATTTAGCTCTTTAATTTTCTTCTTTATAAAAGAAAAATGTTAGGAAAATGTATTAAAAGTAATAATTGCTTCTTTTTGCTTTAAAATTTTACTTTAATATTACTTTTATTTATTTAATCATTCATTTACTTTTCAAGAATACCAAAATGTTTTTTTCAAACATGTACTTTTAAAAAAATTTCAAATTATTTGTGTGATCTACTGTTTATCTACTGTAAACTCAAATAAAGGTATACTACATGGTATTAAAATAAATTTCCTTTATTCCTTATTATAACTTAGATAAACGTTAATTTTATGATAATTTCGTTATTATATTTCAGAGATGTTTTAAGTTTTATGTGCGAATATATTAAAGTGAATAGAATAAAAAACGTTAAAATTAAAAATAGATTTTTTCATTTTAAAACATCTTACAGAGATTTTTTAAAAATTAATAATAGCTTGCTATAAATAAGTCAGACATTATTTTAAAATCCTAATGGATAATAAACTGTAACATTTCCTTTTCAACTGTCTCAAACTAAAAAAGAATTAATAAGATTTTAATTTCTTTAAATATCGTAAAAATATGTTAGCTTTTTATTAAAAAAGAAAAATATTATAGCGAGTTTTTAAAATATAGATGGCACCATAACTTTTATCGGTTATACTTGGAAACCCATGTAAAACCAATATTATTTAGCTAATATTGGGAAATTATTGAATATATTTTCCATATAGAGCTACATTTAGCTAATATTGGGGTTTCATTGAAAATAATATCACTGTAAGACAAGTATATACAACAATTATCTAATTTAAATACTTCGCTTTCCAAACAGAGGAACTACTTCTGAACATCAACTTAACGGAACTCTTCTACTGTTTTGAAATCAATACAAAAATATTCCATAAAATTTATGGAAAACTGACTGAATTTATATGGATTTATAATCTCAAAGTACTAATTACGGAAATTATACTGTTTTCTTAGAAAAATGAAACTATTGCGTAAAATGTAACGGGAAAACTTGTGTATATTGACGGCTTTTTTTTTCTTTTTACAGTGTAAGATCAATTACACATTTGAAAATCAGCTTGTAAAAAATGTTTAAGTAAAAAATATCACTGCGTCTCGGACTTTTATAACGACGTTACGGACAACATTCTTCTTTTGAGTTTGAGGTTACAAAAATTTGTCTGCTTGGGAATAACATTCAGAACAGCGGCATTGAAAAAATATAAAGTATTTTACACATGAATTTACCTGTATTTATGTGGATCAATGATGAACTGTATAAATGGGCTTGCTAGCCTCGCTACTTTTACGCCTTGTGATTCCCACTATGACGTCACACGGGTATTGTCCATAAGAAAATCGTTTTAAATGTATCGTTTAAATACATGACGTAATTTTCACCATTAAATGCGTCTCGCATGTAATAATTTAATTATTTAAGCTTTTCTTTCTTTTTTAATATTCGCGTGTAAATATATTTTTTATGGTATAATTTCATTTCCTTCTTTCAACACGTGATCATTTAATTACTATTTTAAAGTTTTCTTTCTGTTTTTTATAGCCACGAGTAAAAACAATTTTTTATTGAATGAAAATATTATTCTTTCTGCTGTTTTATTGTTGCCGACTCCCATGTGACAATTTGATTATTTTAATCTTTTATTTCGTTTTTAATATTCACATGTAATTATATTTTTTATGTTGTAATTTTCCCCATTCTAAACAATTTGGCAACAATTTAAATAAACGACTTTTCCTAAATAGGACATAAATATCTATTGAAATATTAATAATTTGAATTTAAAAAAAAAAAAAAAACCTTAGTCAAATTAAAAAAAAAATAACTGCACATTGCACACTACAAGCTTGTCAAGTATGTCCCTGCAAAATATGGTTAAATTACTATGCATAGTTTTTGTTCCAATAAAACTTTTTTAACAGAACTATTTTGACCGAGTTCAACATTATATAACTCTTCCAATAATTCATCTATTTAAAAACAATGTCTGCTTCAGCGTGTTTATCGAACATTTCTCCTTAAAACTACCAATTGTCATAATTTTTATGTAATAGTTTACTTAATATTATCCGAGAAATATCTCCGGTCACAAAATATTCATTTACGGTATGGCAGCGCCAGCAACGTTAGTTACATTTTTTTAGAATAGAGAGATGCATTTTTTTTTTTTTTTTTTTTTTTTTTAATATCAACTAATAAGTTGCATTTCTGTAGTATCTATAAATAAGTCATTTTACTGTAGCATCGATATATATCAATTCATTTGAATGCCCATTAAATATTAAACGTCCTTTAAATGCCTATTCAATGTACTTTAAAATTTACCTGGATATTGCAGTGGCCACTTTTATAGTTTTATCGACCTCAGCCCTCTGCAAATAATTATATATGCACGTGCTTCTTTCCTATCTAGCAATTAGCATGACCATGAATCTATTCAAACTCTACAATTATTCCGGTTTCACCGCAACAATGGAGCATTCTTGTAAATTTATAGCTCTTTTTTTTAAACTATTAATGCGAAGCTCAAATATTCCACGAGGAAAATAAACAAGGGATTAACGGAAGCACTGAATGCTTTGATGTACGTGCTAACTACATTTTCTTTTTAAATAATAAAAAAAACAAAAGTACATAATCCTCAAACCCGCTTTTGCCAATTATAAAGCATAATTATATACGAATATGCTTTGGAAAGTGGTAACGGTTGAAGAGCATTGGGAAATTGCCTTAGACTTATTATAGAAGGTGTATACTTAATACTGTGTTTATTCTACTTTTTTTTTTTCATTATATAAATTTTCCTATTTTCTATTATTCCTTTAGATAAAACATCCATGCGTGCTTATACAATATTAAATTGTTGTTTGGTTGCAGAGGAGGTGAAAAGGCTCTTCAGTCATATATTAGCTGTCTAGAGTTACGGTTTTTCTTAAGTCCAAACTCATAGTTGGATTGAAAGGAAGCTGTGGCTAGGAAAACAATAGAGTGGCATTATGTAACTAAGCAGTAGTTACGCAACGTTTAGTTAGTGACAAATTGACCAAAATGAGACCAAAATTTTTTGTCAACGTGTGACTCAGACACTACGTGATGTTACCAGACTTCACATGGACTGACTGTGACACATTGCCACAACGATAGTGCTTCTGTCGATACTGCAATAGATAATTGGCCATTCCTATTTCATATTCCTTTCATTCAACCGTTTAGAGCGTACCAATCTTTGAAAATTTTAACGTTGACAAACCTTAGCTATATACAGCTTGATAAAACAAACCTACGATAGCCTAATTTATACAAGGCGTTTCTGTACGCACTGCAACAAACAATTTTTGTACAAGAAACTAGAGTCGCAATCCATTTATCTAGTTAAAAATACAGTCTCTCTTACTCCATTCTGAACCCGGATTTTTTGTTTATAACTTTTATATTTATAAAGACATTGTAACAATGATATTTTCTACAGACTTACCTAGTAAAATGTTATGACATCATCAAATCTGACGGAAGTGCAATGGCTCAGTATGCATTGTCAATTATATTTCGAATTATGGAGCATGTATTTAAGCATTGTTTGAAGGAGGTTGACTTGCTTCCACAACTTCTCGATATTTCCTTATATTTAGTCGGTTGTTAATTTTATCAAACTATCTTCATTATTACTAAAATTATAAAAGAAAATCTGGACTCGGTTTGGAGTAAGACAACCCGCATTTTTGATTGGATAAATGAATTGCAAACCAGCTTTTCTCTATAAAAAATTATTTGTTGTAATATGTTCTACAACCTCTTAAAGTTTGTAATCTTGGTACCGAAATCACCGTGTATATACCTGTACTAATAGCAATAGGAAGATTTGTTACCTTATACCTTGTCCAATTAATGAAAATATTGCTCAGCTGAATTACGTCATATACGTAGTTGTTGCATCCTCTTCAAAGATGTGGCCAAGAAAAATATGCTTGGAATGTTAGTGTTGAAACAAATATACACCCATGCATAGCAATTATAGATACCAGAAGACCACAAAGGAAGTTGAGAGAAAGATTAGCTAGATTTATGTAAATGCCATACTTATCAAAAAGGGCGACGGTTTTCATTCTTGATAGTCTTAAAAAGACCGCTCTATACCCCTAGGGTGTGACCTGCAAAAGGCCCCTAATTGGGGGGTTTATGTTGATACGGATCCGAGACGCGTCAGGTCCTTTTTAAAAAAAGAAACTAAAAAAATAAGATAATTCTAAAGCAGCTTAAGCAAAAGGTGTCGTTTAGCGAAAGGAAGTTGGGAGAAGCCTGTGATGGTAGATCAACAGTTAGATTACGTAGATAACTCCAAATTTACTCGTGAGCTGAAGTTGTCTCATTACTTATATTTGAAAGCGGGGATTTGAAAGTAAAAGTCGTTTTAATATATAATGATATTTTTATTAAAAATATCAATAAAAGTAAATTTATTAGATTGTGTAGGAATATTTCGTATATCTCTGATTAAGTATGAACACTTCAATGTGAAGTACATAAATAAATAAATGAATTTATAGAGAATTATTCTACTGCCATATTTGACAGAGCTTATTATTATTGTTTGTTAAAAACTCAGTTAACCGTCATATTCGTGTTTATTATGTAAATAGAGAGTAACCCAAAAGTTCTTGAACAACATTTGAGGTTAATTTAATAAAGGAAAAAGTATTATAAAAAAAATCAAAGATAATTATAACAAACACATTCTATAGGAAGCTTTACAGTTATAGGCTAGTAAACACTATGAGAAAAGTACTGGAATTTCCAATGAGAACTTTGCGCTAGCCCATAAAGTTAAGGCTACCCAAGATTGGTGAAGGGCCAATCAGCTGTGTTTCATTCACTCGTAAAAATGACCCCCTCCCTCCTAATTCGCCCGCAATAAATTTCTTATATTTTTCTTGTGGGGCAGATTAAAAAAATAAAAGCTTGCTGTAAACTTCACAAAAATGGTGGACTATTAAAAGAAAAATCTTGAGAAGAAAAGAATTAAATTAGAAAAGATTAGAAGAAAAGTCTGCGCTTGAGAAAAAATAAGTAAGAATGAAATATGTCAAATCTGCTCAAAGTTATCGGAACTGTGGTCAAAGCAAAAGGCAACCTCATTGAAGAAAATTAACTTCTATTTAGGTAAATATCACATATGCACTTAAATAAAAAGGAATTGCTAGTTTTCGCTCTCTAAGGCTGTGATAGATTAATTGTTAGTACAAGGACTTTTGGGTCACCCTGAAGGTGAAGTAAATTAATTAAATCTGTAAATATAATATTAGAACTACAAGATTTCCATTCAACTACTACATTTGCCTGCCCAATTTTCTTTACTTTTATATTTAAATAAAACTTTTTTACTCTAATGGTATCGTAACGTGCGTAACCTAAATGTGACAAACATATGAAAGCCTCGTGACCCAAATGCAAATCGTCCACGTTGCCGTCATATGTAGTGACGCGGACTATGATATGGAAAATTGGTCACTGTGATGTCACTGTGAAGTCGATATGCTTCATTTTGTGACGAGGTGCAAATGATGCAAAAAACGGTCACCATGTACTCTTATAGTGACTGAACAGTGGAGTCGCAAAGTGGCAGCCACACGAAAATCAGAATGGGATAAATTGGAGATATCACATTTTGATCTCCAGTGCAGTCATGACACTTTTGATCAGTGATATCACAGTAACGTTACATCCACTGGCCCCAGAATCCTATTAGAGTATTTCAAGGGAAAGAAACTCACCGAAAAGCATCTAATTAAGCAACAAGCAGGTGGTAGAGATTCTTTTATTGCTTCTTTTCCTTATTTCTACTCATAAAATGAATAGATCTATCAAACTCAAAAAATAGGAAATACTCACCATCGTCAATGTTTCTCGTTATGAATTAGTAAGAAAACCGCTACAGCTCATTGATGGATGACTACCGGTATCATGACAACCTACTGGCATAAAAACAGAAGTTATTGACCTGTTTATAAGAAATTGCTAGAAGTTTTTCTAAAAGAAAAAAACCCAGTGCTCCATCAGTAGCAATATCCGTTGGACAGATGGGGGGGGGGGGGGGGGGGTTACTAAAGGTATCCGAGAATCCATAATTATCTGTAACTGCTACTAACTTATCAAGAGTCCCAGTCGACAAAGTACTGGCTGATAGTTTAGAGAGAATACTCGTAAACAAGTAGAGAGGCAACTCCCACTTTTTTATGCTGGGCGCAGAGGTCGTGCGTGCGTAAAAGTGCTAACTCACGTATTTAAGTAACAAATAAGCTAATAGTTGTGAATCGAGTTCAAGTTCTTAGAAAAAAGACATAAAAAGAAGTAATCTAAGACAAAAATGATATTTTATTGACGAAATGATGCACTGAAAAAAAGCTCAATTAAGATCCTTCAGAAGTCACATGTTGACACTGTAACAATGATAACAAATTATAACATAATAATGATTACGTTGATTTAAAAAAATAAACACATTTATAATCAATGAACACAGTATAGCATTCAGTGTACATGTTACAGTTCAAGTGATTAATCGGTTTATATTAACAATAACTGGCTAATATTAATAATATTAGGCTATATTATAAATAATATTGAATCGGTTTATTGTATGAACTAACAGTAATATACACAACACACCAGCAATATGCTTACGTCACAGATCATTCGAGCGTAAAGCCGTTTAGAGACCTAAAATTCATGAATGTTGAACAGACTATAAAATTCAGTGTACATGTTACGGTTCAAGTGATTAATCGGTTTATATTAACAATAACCGGGTAATAGTAGTAACATTAATCTATATTATAAATAATCTCTGATTTATATCAATAATAATGGTAGAATATTAGTAATACAGTAAACTCTCTGTAAGGCGGACTCTGTGTAAGACGGAAATCTGTCTAACTCGGAAAGATTTTCAAGTCCCTGCGAATCCATAGACATAGAGTAAAATTTGTCTAAGTTGGAATATTGTCTACTATGGAAAATTTTCACGGTCCCGATTGATTCCGCCTTAGACAGAGTTTACTGTATTTGGATTTATTGCATAAAAACTAATATACTTACCAACAGTGGTTTCGTTTTTATGCTTATACGTTCAGGGATTATTCAAGCGTAAAGCTGTTCAGACACATAAAATTCATGTATGTTGATCAGACTATAAAATTCATATATATTGAATAGGCTATCTCATAGGATACACATTGAAAGGTTTCTAATGTTTCTCCAGCATCAAATTCCTCAACTACCTATGCTTAGTCTATTGTATTCTGACAATCTGCTGATATTTAGTAGACTCATTTCGTAATATGATTTGTACAAAAACCTGGTGGCTAATCCATCTCCTTTGCCTATCTCATAAGTTGACCCGAATATAAATACTTAATTTGTGCACCTGTGCAATAATCATATTTTCAATTCACAGCATTAACATCAGATTCAAGTGAAATAGTAACATAAATATCATATATCACAAATCCAGATATAAATATCCTTAAAAAGTAATACGTTCATGATAAAATGGCGACACAGCATATAATAGATATAAAAGGATTTAAAACGATATCTCAGAAAAAGTAAAAAAAAAAAAAAAAAAATATTGCTTGAATATCACTCAAACCAAGAAAATGTGCAAGGAAATCAGCAAAGGAAAAAAGGAGACCACTGCCTTAGTCACTTTAAAACAAAGGAAGAAACAGAGAACAAACAATGACAGGAAGGTGATAGTCAAAGGTAACCAAAGCATGTTCTCTATGAATGAAAATGCCATTTAGATGATTTATGCTTTCATACAGTGCGTGCATCAGAAGGTTAAAATAATATTTCGTCATCTCCCGACGCTTCTCGACGTGACAAAATTCGCGAGATCGGTAAAAGACGTAGGCACTGATTTATAAAGTAAGCCAATTCAATGGAGAAAATTCTTAACTTTATACGACTACTGAAAAAAGCAGGGTTGCGGAGTCGGAGTTGGAGTCAGGCCCATTTTTGAGCGAAAGAGTCGGAGTCGGAGTCAGACCCATTTTTGAGCGAAAGAGTCGGAGTCAGAGTCAGACCCATTTTTTGAGCGAAAGAGTCGGAGTCTGAGTCAGGCCCATTTTTGAGCGAAAGAGTCGGAGTCTGAGTCAGACCCATTTTTGAGCGAAGGAGTCGGAGTCAATTCCATTTTTGAGCGAAAGAGTCGAAGTCGGATTTGTTAAAATTCCCGGAGTCGGAGTCGTCCATTTTACAAGCAGAGATGCGGAGTCGGAATCAGACCCATTTTTGAGCGAAAGAGTCGGAGTCGGATCTGTTAAAATTCCCGGAGTCGGAGTCGTCCATTTTACAAGCAGAGATGCGGAGTCGGAGTCGGAATCAGACCCATTTTTGAGCAAAAGAGTCGGAGTCGGATTTGTTAAAATTCCCGGAGTCGGAGTCGTCCATTTTACAAGCAGAGATGCGGAGTCGGAGTCGGAATCAGACCCATTTTTGAGCGAAAGAGTCTGAGTCGGATCTGTTAAAATTCCCGGAGTCGGAGTCGTCCATTTTCCCACCGACTCCGCCGCCCTGGAAAAAAGGCTATGTAAGAATTATTAGTCGGGTCCATTGTGCCTAGAATTTTTTTCCTTAGCCCCTTATAGGAGCTTTAATTGTGCCTATACAGGATTGCTTTTGCTAGTTTGCTACTTTTTTTAAATCCGAAGAACACTATATGTATTATTTTAATTAATTTTTAGAAGTTATTAATTAATTTTTTTCACTCTGTTGCCTTTACGCTTAGTTAGCAATTCACGTGTTGTAATATTCTAAGAACAGTAGACAGTCGTAATAATTTCGACTATGTTTTTTTGACGGGCGACAGCTGATTGAGAATAGGAGCATAATTATATGAATGAGAATATTTATTTTCTTGGTAAATTTGTTATGAAATGTTGAGAAGTACATTATAACCATTTTTTAACCTTTTTTTTCCACATAAAAGTGCAAAAGTGAGAGAATTCATAATTTTTACGAGTCTTTAGTCTTTTTCAATATCTTGAGTACCTCTAGTCATCTTAGGATTTCGGATTGCTTGATTGCTACAACTTTTTAGAAACAATAATATTCATTATATTTCAAAAAAGTGGTAGCAATTGAGCTATCTGAACGAAAAAAAAAAATATAGTAGCGGATTGGCAACACCGAACCTATATGTAAATATATAAAATTACCAAAACACAAAACTATTGATTTATAATAAGTATACTGATAAATAATGAAATAGTAAACAAAATTAAAAGAAAAAAATTGCAGTGATTAGAAACATTCTTTTTTAATTATTTTCTTTACTGTGTGCAGGGCAAAAGTGAACAAAAATTGTAGAACTTATCTGATGATGCTTAATCGATTGTAATCCGATCATTTATCGATGAAGTTGATTATCAGCCGGCATTCAGCTGAATTATTTTTCTTATATAGAAAGCGTAACGTCGAAGAAAATATTCCAGAGTTCTATAACGTACAGCATAAATTTAGACGAATTAAACAAAAGTTGAATTTATCCAGTACTTTAAGGTTTCATTCCAAGTAAAATTACTCAAAATTTTTGGAAATGCCCCCCCCCCCCCCTACACACACACACACTCCCCTCTCCATGTATCGCATATTGCCGTTTTCTTCTTCTTTTTTAATAAAAGTAAATTCAAGGTCTAGAAAAAAAAAATCACATGCATTAAACACAAAGTGAATTTATCCAGCGCTTTATTATTTCGCTCCAATAAATACTTCCAAAACACGTTTTACCGCAGTCTTTGAGTGTTATTCTGCTTTTAAAATATGTTTCCAAATTCCGATTTCGACGAATGAACTTGCTATTAAAACAACTTTCACTGCAGGACTTTGCATATTGATACGGCACACATCATTGACTTTGCATTTCTTCCACTGTTTGAAAAATCAGTTACACTAAAAAAAGAGAACTGATGATTTCAGAGATGCAGGATGCCTCATTTAGTATTTTCTAATTATTAATTTAAATGTTTTTAAAATTGCTGGCAAATCGCGACCTTGTTTTAATGTAGATCATTCAACTGCTACTTAATCTGCAAATTTGGAATATTTCGTAGAAAGCTATGAATATTCTTTGAGTTATGCATATTAAAATTATTTTTAAAAAATATTTTAATGAATACTTTTTATTAATTTTTTAACTAATCGCTGCTATAAACAACTTATCTTTAGCCGCTATTATACTGGGCAGAATATGTAATTATCATTTATGAATATAAAGGGTATTGAGGACCCATTTCATTAAGCAACATTTTATTAAAATTTTTTCAACAATTAATGTATTACAATCTATTTATATAAAACCCAATTCTCCGTGTGTCTCTCAAAATTCCGGTTGGATCACCTCATTAATCGCGGCCATGTTAGGCTTCCTATGAAGAAATTGGTATCAGCTTTAGCAATGAGTAATTGTTGAAAAGTAATAAAAGTAAACTACAATAGCGTCAAATTTTGACCAACTTGGCAAATTATCATTCGGCAACAAAAATAAGCTGCCATATATGAAACCAACTTGGCGAAAGCTGACTAATTTAGCAAAATTTCCATTGAAACCCATTAATCTTTATAATCGAGCTCACCACAATTTAATTTAAACTCAGCGCATTTAAGGTTTTTTTTTTTTTTCAAAATCTATGTGTCAGAATTTAAAGAGTATAATATACGAAAATGTACGTCTACATCTCCATCCCGATGCTACTAATAAAATAACCGCCACTAGACGGGGCTGTACTATCTGAACTCCTAACTATCCGATTTTAATGTGCTTTACATAGCCGGATGCAGAAATTAAATTATCGGTACTTTTTCAGTATAGGGGACTTTGCGAAATTGAGAAAACTGTGATGGCGAAGAAGGAAATTTGACAGCATATAAGGTAAAGCGAGGAGAGTCTGCGTACATTTCAAAAGAATAATAATAAAAAATCTAAATGATAGTTCTTGCTAAACTATTCATGAATAATTTTGATTTCATTTGTTTTTTTTGCATTTCCATTGTTATTTTGTTGTTATGCTGTAATTTAATCGAACAGCAATAATAAAACCAAGAAAACTATTTTGCGCAATCTCTCCTTACAGGGTTGATAAGATTGCGCACATGGGTAGGAGAGATTGCGCACATGGGTAGGAGAGATTGCGCACATGGGTAGAAGAGATTGTTATTAATAATAACTACAATTAAATTGTTAACAATAATAATTCCACTTAAATGACATTGTTGTAAGGTTTTTGTGAGTAAATATTATTGTAATAGGAGAGAATATTCCAACCTAATGTTTAAATAATAATTTTAAAAAAATAATTTTAACAACAGTTTAAGAATTTTAATTTAAGAAGAATTGACAGAAGAAGAAGATTGAAATATCAGTAAAAGCAAGCCCTGCTAAGATTACAAAATAACATTAATCTACTTGTTAACACGTTTAATTTCCACAGTTTCAATGTATTTTGTTTGCTATCCGAAGTTGCCGTCGTCCACAATCGATTGCACTTATTGTTGTAAATCATGCAGTTTTCGTACAATCAACTGCCATAAGCAATACATTGAATCCAGTCAGTGGTCGAAGTTGTCTCCTGGTACAGTTCCAAACAGTCAATGCACTTATCCTCATTGACCTTCGTTTTTCTTCCTTCAATTTTTTATCCCATTTTTTCTGGAAACACTTTATCTTCAGCTTTTTTTTTTTTTTTTTTTTTTTTTTGGTAGCGGCATCCTTTTTAAGTCTTTTTTCAAATATATTTTGTGGATCAGTAACATTAGTTGCACTCTGTTTCCTTTTGATTTCGATGGCATTGCACTACTTGGAATGAGTGAAAGCTTTTCCAAAACATTGTAAATGTTATTAGAAAATTTATTTTAGTTAACAGAATTAATTTATTAGAAAATTAATTATTCGTAAATTAATATATATATATATAAATGTTTAATTAATTTATTAAAAAATATATTATTAATTTATTAACAAAAATAATTATATAAAATTAATTTAATAACAACTGTATTATTAATTTATTAATAAAACTTTTATAGGCAAAAGTATTTTTTTGCAAATTAATTTGTTGCCAAATTTATTTTTGATAATTATGTGTTTTACCGAAATTGTTTCAAAATTGATTCATTCATATGTTTTACACGTAATTTGCAATGCAATCAAATTTATCAATAAGCTGCGTAATCTCTCCTAGCACTGAAACTTATGGGGAAATGCACCATCTCTCCTAAGGAGCAGACGCGCAAACTCTCCTATTTTGGTAGGAGAGATTGCGCTAATTTAGGATTAGGAGATTTCTAAAATGAACTCTTCTTTTTCCTCTAATATTAAAGAGTTTTTTTTTTTATATATATTCTAATATTTTATGGAATAATTTCTAATATTTTTCTACAGTTAGTTTTGTTTTCTTGAATTTTGCCATTTTTTTTTTCAACTTTTTCATCTGCTAAGAGATAAACGATATTAGGGGAAAAAAATGTCACTATATGTTTTATTTTTTTTTTTTAACTTAAACAAAATGCTAAACGTTTAAACTTTTGTAACCGAAAGGCCACATAAAAAAGGAAAAAAACAGGAGAAAACAAAATTCATATTCCAAAAGGCGTTATTCAAAGTCAACTTTCTTAGTGATTTTATTATAAACAATTCGCGAATAACAGAGAGTATATCATTTCGTAAACGGAACTGTACATTCAAATTTTTACATTATCTTGACGTTTTATTTAGTTTGTGATTTATTTAACCCTTTCAGGGGGAAAGTACTTCTAATGATAAAATGTTAAAATGATTGAATGACACCGGTATTTATGAACAAATTTATATGAAACTTTGTAAAATCATATCTTTGCATACATTATATTACGCAAAATTTAATTCCTAAATTCGGGTGGCAATGCAGCAGTTGGGAATTAAAATTAAGTGGCATATATTATATACCGGTGCCCTTCAAGGGGTTAACAATATATAATTCTGTTTTTTTTTTTTTTTTTTTTTTTTTTTTAAGTAGAATTTGAAAAGTAACATTAAATTGGCAATTTATATCTATTGCACACACATACACGTTTTTGTGTGGAAAAGAGTCAGCTATATTATATTCGAGTTGAGCCCATGGAGGAACCCTACCAATAATTTTCAAAACTTTTCACCTATGTATTACCGTACAGTAACAGATATTACATTAAGCTATTTCGATTGTGCTAATGAGTTTCTACTGTAATAGATCTTTCTTGCTATAAGTTCCACACCCGATCTATCTATTTTCACATAAAACATAGAAAACGAATCATTCGAAAGCAATGGAAAACGTAAACGGATCTCGGCGAAACATTAAAATATCATTTATAATATTTAAAAAAAAGATTGTTGCAACAATTAATGTATTACAATACATAAATAATATTGGTAGGAAATTAATGCAAAAACTGGACCTAAGAATTTCATTAATTTAAAAATTCGAATAAAAAATGATAAAGCTTTTCTTTACAAAATTTTATAACTCAGTTTTTAAATCTAATTTTTTAAATCTTTTATATTCATTCCATCAGTGTTTGATTTATAAACGTTTTTAAATAATGGAAAAATTTTCATAACTACTTTTTCTCAGAGGAATACACTTTAATGATGAATTACATATACGTAGGATTACGGGTATGTATTACTGTAACATACATTATATTGAGCTCACTGAAAAAAATGAAGTATTTAAAAATGAGTAAATCGATGTACTCATACGAATTGAGTATTTTTGGATCAAAAATGAACCTAAGCTTTCTCAATTTTGAAACATCACATGTTATCAAACCCAAATAAAACGATAATTTTGTACCCTGTAATGGTTTATTTCATTTACGGCGACATAAATGATGTTTATTAATGTAAATGTTGAATTATGCACACCATTTTAAAATAATTTAAATGTGCTTGCAAATAATGCTCTTGTCATAAAAATATTCGAATTAGGTATCTTGTTAATAATTTTGCGATTTTTCTTAATAAATAATCAACTAAGCGTTTCTTGGTAATAACTTTCAACGGGAAATAAATGTCAGTACATTTTTTATTTTAATTTTTAGGTTTAGGGGGCAGTACATAACGATTCATATTTGAACACAACCATGGAATCAAAAATGAGTACGCGTGTTTCTCAATTTTGAGTACATTTGGATCGGAGCTATTGTGAGTATGTGACGTATTTAAAATTGAGTACTTTTTACTCAATTTTGATTACCCATTTTTTTCAGTGCTAATACGATTGTGCTAATGAGTTTATACTGTAATAGATCTTTCTTGCTATAAGTTCCATACCTGATCTATCTATTTTCACATAACATGGAAAGTGAATCATTCGAAAGCAATGAAACCTCTTCCAAGTAAACAGATATCGGAGAAACATTAAAGTAGCATTTACAATATCTTCAAAAACCATCGTTGCAACAATTAATGTATTACAATACACCATAAATACTATTGGTAGGAAATTAATGCAAGAACTGGAGTTAGAGGTCTGCAGGGGCCCGGGCTTGGCCCGAGGCCATAACCGGCCCGGCCCGCGGGCCGGCGGAATGGAGGAGAATTTTCAAACGGGCCGGCAGAATTAGCACAATTTTTTCAACGGGCCGGGCCGGGCCGGCAAAAAAATTGAACGGGCCTGCAGGGCAAAAAAAAAGGGATAAAAAAAATTAATCGGGCCTATCGGCCCGATATAAGAATTTGAGAGTAGCAGATAAAATACGAGGCCATTTCCAATGAATATGACTTTTTCGAGAAGTATAAATGTGCGTTACGAGCCGATGCGAGTTTAACAACATCAGTACAGAAATGTAACATGTCCATCGTAGAGATCGGCATCTTTCAGTTACATGATGCCTGATCCCGGGTTTGATTTTTTCGGCAGACTTGTGCCGGGACGGAACTGGTCTTAATCGTTCACAGGATGTGTAGGACAGGCATTATGTTTTGTAAAAGTATTAATAGCGATAATGAACTTCTGTTAACAGTATCTTTGGAAATGTACCTTAAGGTGGTTCTCATATTTACTGCTCAACAATGCGAAACTCTCAGACACATTTTCTGACTCATTTTTAACTATAAAGGCATAAAATTGACAGGCCTGAGTATTGAAGGCATTTGGGATCGAATAGCGTTTCCATTTTTCATAAATTACGTACAGAGATAACAGAGACTCTTGTCACGTGACTGTACGTTTTTCTCCTTTCCTGTGCTATCGCTTCCGGAAATTCGATTCAAAACGCTAACTTTGCCAGTATTTTCTGAAAGATATATTACTTTTTTCTAAGAAAAAACGACATTTACATGGTTTCTGAATAAGAATACCTGCCAATCTCATGCGTTTCCGAAAAGAAATGAATTCATAAATGTATCAAAATGTAGCTCCTTTGGATTTGAGAAAAGCCTTAAAAATGACAGAAATATTTTCACAAATCTACCTTTTATTATAAGCTTCAAAAGTTATCATGTTTTTTAACCCTTTATTCTAAACTACAATAATCTTTTAATGAACCCTTATTTATATTTTGAAACGTCTATAGAGACGTTGACTAAAACACTGTAAGTAATCGTTAATGTTTACTATTGTGTGTTTTCTATTTTGTGAACACACAGTAATTTAAAATATACTGTAAAATGTTCCCATAAATATGCATGTAGTATTCATTAAAAGAATCTTAATTGTATGTCGAGAAAAAACGGAATTTTTTGTAGAAATTTAGTCGGGCCGGGCCAGTTTTCACTGATTTTTGTACCGGCCGGGCCGGACCGAGAACGAGAAAAATGTAAACGGGCCGGGCCGGGCTTGGGCCGAACATTCAATTTTTATACCGTCCCGGGCCGGGCCCGGGCCTGGAAATTCCGGCCTGTGCAGACCTCTAACTGGAGTTGAGAATTTCATTTATTTAAAACTTCGAATAAAAGAATGTTAATGTTTTTCCTTACACAATTTTATAACTCAGTTTTTAAATGTAATTTTCAAATCTTTTATATTCTTTCCATCATAAGTTTTTTGATTTATAAACGCTTTTAAATAATAGAAAAATGTTCATTACTTTTCTCAGAAGAATACACTTTAACGATGAATTTGATATACGTAGGATTAAGGATATGCATTACCGTAACTGTAACAGATATTGCATTAAGCTGTTTCGATTGTGCAAGTGAGTTTCTACTGTAATAGATCTTTCTTGCTATAAGTTTCACACCCGATCTATCTATTTTCACATAATACGAAAGCGAATCATTCGAAAGCAATAGAACCTCTTCTACGTAAACGGATCTCGGCGAAACATTAAAGTAGCACTTATATCTTCGAAAAAGATTGTTGCAACAATTCATGCATTACAATACATGAATAATATTTGTAGGAAATTAATGCAAAAACTGGACCTGCGAATTTCATTAATTTAAAAATTCGAAAAAAAAAAAAAAGAACGTTAATATTTTGACTTACAAAACTTTATAACACAGTTTTTAAATCTAATTTTTAAAATCTTTTATATCTACTCCGCAAGTTTTTGATTTATAAACGCTTTTAAATAATAGAAAGATTTTCATAAGCACTTTTTCTCGGAGATTGCAGTTCATCACTTTAATGATGAACTGCATATACGTAAGACAAGGCTGCCACAGGCGACTATTTTTTAATTCTATTTCGCAGCACTTTTTAAATATAAAAATTTTTTACATATGCTTTGACAACATTTGCAAGGGGAAATAGACTAAAAAGGTATTTTTTAAAAATAGTGGTGCGAACAGAATATTAAAATAGTCGCATGTGGCAGACTTGTAAGATTAAGGGTTTGTATTACTGTAACAAATATTACATTAAGCTATTTCGATTGTACTAATGAGTTTCTACTGTAATAGATCTTTCTTGCTATAAGTTCCACACCCGATCTATCTATTTTCACATAAAACATGGAAAACGAATCATTCTAAAGCAATGAAACCTCCCACGTAAACGGATCTCGGCGAAACATTAAAGTAGCATTTATAATATCTTCAAAAAAGATACTCCCGTCATCGAAACAGCCTAGTATTTCGAGGTAACCTTGATGTGTTTTTTTTTGCCTTACCTACTCAGTTGCCAAAGCATCTATCAGCTGATTCTGTAAGTTCTTTTAGTTCGTCGACTTCATGTTTGGCCACTGCTCAAAAATTGTGTAACGGAATGACAGGAACGTGCTTACCGAAGTTCTACGTTGTGATTCATTAATCTTTAACATTTTAGCAGTGCTTTGGATGTCCAACTATAGACCAATTATATAAAAAGGCTAAATAAAACTATATAACAGATTAATTTTCTACAATTAGACGAAACTGTGTAAGCTTAAAAAACTAAGTATCAATTTGATTAGTATTTATACGAGGGCCTATTTTTAACACATTGTTGATCGGTGACGAGTATACGGGCGATTCTCTAATAAGAACAGTAAGTCCCGATTATCCGAGTCCTGCTTAACCGAGTTTCCGTTTAACCGAGTTATTTTCTTCTAATGGACTGATCAATTCCATTATTATGAAACAGCCATTATAAATTAAGTGTTAGGTGAAGATGAAAGAGCAGCTGTGAAAAGTTAGAACTCTGATTTCCTAGTCAGAATGGAGAAAAAATGGCCATAATTTTTTTTCTCCAAAAAATTGAATCTATCAGTCCATTAGAAGAAAATGGTCCATTCCAAAGGTATAAGTTCGATTGAAAAAAAAAAAAACTATTAAATACTTTGAGCAGAAAGGAGAGGCTACACCTGTAATTTTCATGACACTAATAGAATCACATAGCTGCCAATTTGTATGGTTTTGTTACCTCTAAAATTTAATACAAATTTCTGCCCTATATATTCGTTGACAATTGTTAGATTTCGGCGATTGAATTAGGCAAAATTTACTGGTAAGTTTTAGTGGTGAGAAAAAAAAATCTTAGAAATTGGTAACTATGCATAACGTCATACTGCAGCAAAATTGACATTCAACGAACAAAAAACTATCAAGGGCATTTTCAAATAAACGATTTCATTCCCCATTTTTCTTAAAAGTAACGGAAATGTACATCAAAGAAATGTTACTAGTGCCGTGAAAATTATATTTCATCTCCTTAGTTGGTAACGATTTGTGTAAATCAGGTTTATCCGAGTTTTTTGCTTATCCGAGGTGAGCTTGGTCCATATTAACCCTTTATCTACTGACGGTACTTATAAGTACCACTCAATTTAAACTTTTATACCATAGTGAATCTTACTAATATTATAATGGTACTTTACAAAAATCGCTCTTTTAACTCCACTTTATCCGAATACATGGCAGCGGTAGTTCTAGGTTTGTTATTTTAGAGAGGAATGAGGCTATCTTTGAAGCAGTCGATGCCTTTTGTGCCGACTTTTTGTACAGATTGCCACGCTCGTTTTTTCATTATTTGTATGGTTTTGTTACCTCTAAAATTTAATACAAATTTCTGCCCTATTTATTCGTTGACAATTGTTAGATTTCGGCGATTGAATTAGGCAAAATTTACTGGTAAGTTTTAGTGGTGAGAAAAAAAAAATCTTAGAAATTGGTAACTATGCATAACGTCATACTGCAGCAAAATTGACATTCAACGAACAAAAAACTATCAAGGGCATTTTCAAATAAACGATTTCATTCCCCATTTTTCTTAAAAGTAACGGAAATGTACATCAAAGAAATGTTACTAGTGCCGTGAAAATTATATTTCATCTCCTTAGTTGGTAACGATTTGTGTAAATCAGGTTTATCCGAGTTTTTTGCTTATCCGAGGTGAGCTTGGTCCATATTAACCCTTTATCTACTGACGGTACTTATAAGTACCACTCAATTTAAACTTTTATACCATAGTGAATCTTACTAATATTATAATGGTACTTTACAAAAATCGCTCTTTTAACTCCACTTTATCCGAATACATGGCAGCGGTAGTTCTAGGTTTGTTATTTTAGAGAGGAATGAGGCTATCTTTGAAGCAGTCGATGCCTTTTGTGCCGACTTTTTGTACAGATTGCCACGCTCGTTTTTTCATTATTTGTATGGTTTTGTTACCTCTGAAATTTAATACAAATTTCTGCCCTATTTATTCGTTGACAATTGTTAGATTTCGGCGATTGAATTAGGCAAAATTTACTGGTAAGTTTTAGTGGTGAGAAAAAAAAATCTTAGAAATTGGTAACTATGCATAACGTCATACTGCAGCAAAATTGACATTCAACGAACAAAAAACTATCAAGGGCATTTTCAAATAAACGATTTCATTCCCCATTTTTCTTAAAAGTAACGGAAATGTACATCAAAGAAATGTTACTAGTGCCGTGAAAATTATATTTCATCTCCTTAGTTGGTAACGATTTGTGTAAATCAGGTTTATCCGAGTTTTTTGCTTATCCGAGGTGAGCTTGGTCCATATTAACCCTTTATCTACTGACGGTACTTATAAGTACCACTCAATTTAAACTTTTATACCATAGTGAATCTTACTAATATTATAATGGTACTTTACAAAAATCGCTCTTTTAACTCCACTTTATCCGAATACATGGCAGCGGTAGTTCTAGGTTTGTTATTTTAGAGAGGAATGAGGCTATCTTTGAAGCAGTCGATGCCTTTTGTGCCGACTTTTTGTACAGATTGCCACGCTCGTTTTTTCATTATTTGTATGGTTTTGTTACCTCTAAAATTTAATACAAATTTCTGCCCTATTTATTCGTTGACAATTGTTAGATTTCGGCGATTGAATTAGGCAAAATTTACTGGTAAGTTTTAGTGGTGAGAAAAAAAATCTTAGAAATTGGTAACTATGCATAACGTCATACTGCAGCAAAACTGACATTCAACGAACAAAAAACTATCAAGGGCATTTTCAAATAAGCGATTTCATTCCCCGTTTTTCTTAAAGTAACGGAAATGTATATCAAAGAAATGTTACTAGTGCCGTGAAAATTATATTTCATCTCCTTAGTTGGTGACGATTTGTGTAAATCAGGTTTATCCGAGTTTTTTGCTTATCCGAGGTGAGCTTGGTCCATATTAACCCTTTATCTTACTGACGGTACTTATAAGTACCACTCACTTTAAACTTTTATACCATAGTGAATATTACTAATATTATAATGGTACTTTGCAAAAATCGCTCTTTTAACTCCACTTTATCCAAATACATGGCAGCGGTAGTTCTAGGTTTGTTATTTTAGAGAGGAATGAGGCTATCTTTGAAGCAGTCGATGCCTTTTGTGCCGACTTTTTGTACGGATTGCCACGCTCGTCTTTTCATTGCTGCAAACACAGTAAAGGATATAAGATAAGTGTTAGATTTTTTTTATGTGTTCATTATGGTCTTAGAATACAATCTGACTAGCTATTTTAGTTGAACGGTGTATGTATTTGATTTAACAGTTGAATTACTCGGTGGTACTTATAAGTACCGTCAGTACAAGGGTGCTGGAGAAAGACTTCTTGTTTACTTTTCGTCTGTGTAGTTATCCATCGTTTTCATCGGATTTAAAATGCAATTACTAAAATGTAGTGCAGTAGTGATTTCCCTGGTATTTCTTTTCTGTTTCATTGTTATTTTTTATAGGAAATCGAAAAAGTTGTGGCACCGGCTGGTTTTTGCTATGCTAGAAATGGCATATGTAAATTCATATATTGCATATGTGCAGATGCGAGAGAGCATGTTGTCCCTGGAATATTGAAGTCGCAAAACTAAAGGACTGCTAACAAGATTGAAACCTAAAAAAAAAAAAAAAAAATAGTTTTTTTAAACCCTTTCAAGAGCAAAGCATTTTCAATTCTAAAGTGTTGAAATAAATGAATGGCACCGGAATTTAACAAACGATTTATTTGTAAATAAGAAAAAAGCCTATATTTCATATACTTATTAAATCGAAAATATTTTCTGGTGCCAGTTGAAATAACTTGTGGGTTTTCTGTTACGATAATGTAGTCATAGTGTACTGACTCTACTTTAAAGTACCACTTAGGTTAATTACCTCTAAATAATTAAATTTCTCACGGGTGAGTATTTTTTTTTTATGTTTATCCTTTAATTTTCATTGTAGTAACTGAAAAAAATTGCAGTAGATCATAATGCCGTAGATAAAGGGTTAACTTGGATAATCGAGACTTTACTGTAGGTAATTTATGTTCATTGGGGTTATATGCTATATTTTTGAATTTATATAGTGTTTTTTAGCATAAAATGTATTTTCTCATGTCTTTCTACAATATCAAAAGTATTTTCAAGAAACTAACTGTAAATTTTACTCTAACAGCATTTTAAACATTCAAATTGTCACTTCTTTCACACTTGTCACAAATTCACACTTGTGTCTCACTTCAAGTACTGATGTTGTGGAACAATTTAAAGCGCAATGACAAACAATTTTTGCAAATTTTACCAACTAAAATAAAAATTCATGTTCTGAAGTATATAATAAAGAATTTTTATTGAAACTTAAAGTTTAAAGAAAAATTATTATGGCCCAGAGTTACCTTGCCCGTTAGTTTTCATGTCACTAGTGTCTCCTTGTATAAAACTACTCATATGACCACCAAGTGGCCAGATAAAATTTCGTGAAAAGGTGCATTTAGTAGAAGCAGCCATCTTGATTGCCGAGAAAGTCACGTGGATTAATTATCTGGAATTAAAAAAATTATAATCTGCAAAATAGATAGAAAGATAAAAATATGGTTACGAGTTAGTTTCAATAATTATTGTCCCGAGTGTGTATAAAATATTTGTACTGCGGTGGTTGATGTAGAATATTGAATCCTAATGTCTTACATGCCTATATGCTCAATTTCAGGTTCAATAATTATTGTCCCGAGTGTGTATAAAATATTTGTACTGCGGTGGTTGATGTGAAATATTGAATCCTAATGTCCTACATGTCTATATGCTCAATTTCAGGTTCAATAATTATTGTCCCGAGTGTGTATAAAATATTTGTACTGCGGTGGTTGATGTGAAATATTGAATCCTAATGTCTTACATGTCTATATGCTCAATTTCAGGTTCAATAATTATTGTCTCGAGTGTGTATAAAATATTTGTACTGCGGTGGTTGATGTGAAATATTGAATCCTAATGTCTTACATGTGTCTATATGCTCAATTTCAGGTTCAATAATTATTGTCCCGAGTGTGTACAAAATATTTGTACTGCGGTGGTTGATGTGAAATATTGAATCCTAATGTCTTACATGTCTATATGCTCAATTTCAGGTTCAATAATTATTGTCCCGAGTGTGTATAAAATATTTGTACTGCGGTGGTTGATGTGAAATATTGAATCCTAATGTCTTACATGTCTATATGCTCAATTTCAGGTTCAATAATTATTGTCCCGAGTGTGTATAAAATATTTGTACTGCGGTGGTTGATGTGAAATATTGAATCCTAATGTCCTACATGTCTATATGCTCAATTTCAGGTTCAATAATTATTGTCCCGAGTGTGTATAAAATATTTGTACTGCGGTGGTTGATGTGAAATATTGAATCCTAATGTCCTACATGTCTATATGCTCAATTTCAGGTTCAATAATTATTGTCCCGAGTGTGTATAAAATATTTGTACTGCGGTGGTTGATGTGAAATATTGAATCCTAATGTCCTACATGTCTATATGCTCAATTTCAGGTTCAATAATTATTGTTCCGAGTGTGTATAAAATATTTGTACTGCGGTGGTTGATGTGGAATATTGAATCCTAATGTCTTACAGGTCTATATGCTCAATTTCAGGTTCATTAATTATTGTCCCGAGTGTGTATAAAATATTTGTACTGCGGTGGTTGATGTGGAATATTGAATCCTAATGTCTTACAGGTCTATATGCTCAATTTCAGGTTCAATAATTATTGTCCCGAGTGTGTATAAAATATTTGTACTGCGGTGGTTGATGTGGAATATTGAATCCTAATGTCTTACAGGTCTATATGCTCAATTTCAGGTTCAATAATTATTGTCCCGAGTGTGTATAAAATATTTGTACTGCGGTGGTTGATGTGAAATATTGAATCCTAATGTCTTACAGGTCTATATGCTCAATTTCAGGTTCAATAATTATTGCCCGGAGTGTGTATAAAATATTTGTACTGCGGTGGTTGATGTGAAATATTGAATCCTAATGTCTTACAGGTCTATATGCTCAATTTCAGGTTCAATAATTATTGTCCCGAGTGTGTATAAAATATTTGTACTGCGGTGGTTGATGTGGAATATTGAATCCTAATGTCTTACAGGTCTATATGCTCAATTTCAGGTTCATTAATTATTGTCCCGAGTGTGTATAAAATATTTGTACTGCGGTGGTTGATGTGGAATATTGAATCCTAATGTCTTACAGGTCTATATGCTCAATTTCAGGTTCAATAATTATTGTCCCGAGTGTGTATAAAATATTTGTACTGCGGTGGTTGATGTGGAATATTGAATCCTAATGTCTTACAGGTCTATATGCTCAATTTCAGGTTCAATAATTATTGTCCCGAGTGTGTATAAAATATTTGTACTGCGGTGGTTGATGTGAAATATTGAATCCTAATGTCTTACAGGTCTATATGCTCAATTTCAGGTTCAATAATTATTGCCCGGAGTGTGTATAAAATATTTGTACTGCGGTGGTTGATGTGAAATATTGAATCCTAATGTCTTACATGTCTATTGCTCAATTTCAGAACCGTAGCTGCTATATTACCACATTTTTTTTTTCGGTTTAGGTGTGAGAGGTGGTACCTAGCTTGAAAGGGGGGGGGGGGGGAGGCTGGTTTGGAGCTTATGGGGCCAGGCCTGTGATAGATTTATGACAGTGGATGAGACGTGGCTACTGTTGTTTGGACTCGGGATCATAGTGATGTAGCCACACCTCATCCATTGTCACAAATCTATCACAGGTCTGGCCTCATAAGCTCCAAACCAGCCTTTCCTCCCAACCCCCCCCCCCCCCTTCCAAACTAGGTACCACTTCTCACACCTAAAACGAAAAAAGTATGTTATTATATCAGTTACGGTTCTGAAATTGAGCATATAGACATCTAAGACATTTAGGCTTCAATATTCCAATCAACCTTCGCAGTACAAATATTTTACACACACTGAGGACAATAATTATTGAACCACCCTCGTATTACCTGTCACTACTGTCCCGTACTTAAATATCCCTTACTATTATTTTTCTTTATTTTTCATTTTGTCATGATGTAACATACTTTTGCTTAGTTCAAAATATCACATTGCAATCTTACTAAGTTTAATGTACTGTGAGCACAGAAAAGCAATTTTCTTAATTTTGTCACTACTGTCCCTGTCACTTCGGTCCCCTTTTAATGAAATTGCACCAGCTCACTACCCTGTTGAAATTTTAGTCAAATTTCATTAAAACAGTATACACCAGGATTTTTATTTAAAACAATTCAACGTGTTTATTGAACTTATTTCTAGATGACTTTTATTTAAATAACCTTACGGTGAAATTTCTTGTTCGAATCGAATACAATAGATTATAAACACGGGTCGATTAGAGGTCGGCAGGTTAAAAAAAATTACTGTTTAAAGTTTATGCCGTCATATTGTAAATTATTCACTACTTTATTTCTTATCTATTTCTTATAGAAGAAAAAAAAAAGAAGCTTAAAATTTAACTTGTATTTTTCACTAAATCACATAGTGAAATTATCTACTTACTGAAGAATCGTCCATACACCTCTTTTCATAACAGCCAACTTTTATGTCTTTTTCTTGTTGTTGTTGTTACCAGAAATTTTGAAAAATAATCTTTCTCTTATACAATGGCAGATATCTGCGATTAATTCTTTTTTAGAGATATTATATAAATGCTACTTTAATGTTTTGGCGCAATCCGTTTACTTAGGAGGTTTTCTTTCTTTCGAAGGATTCCTTTTCCCTGTTATGTCATGTGGAAATACCGGGTGAGCCAAAAGTTCGTTAAAACTTTAAAAACTCATAAAAAAGGAAGAAGTTATAATAAAGGAGTGCAGTTTGCAAGAAAGGGTTCACAAGGTAGTCGGATTTTTTTAGCAGCCAAAAAAATTTAGTTAAAAAATCACATGTAGAGGGCGCTGACAACCCGAAATACGATGAGCAGGTTCTACGACAGAACCTAGTTGTGTCGTAGTTCTGGAGGTCATGTTGAACATTTCTTTTTGGAAGAACAAATGAATAATGGAGCATATTGCTGTCCTGTTCATTGTGTTTCGGGTCGTCAGCGCCCTCTAAATGTGATTTTTTAACTATTTTTTTTTCTGCTAAAACAAATTCGATTACCTTGTGAGCCCTTTCTTGCAAACTGCACTCCTTTATCGTAATTTCTTCCTTTTTAATGAGTTTTTAAAGTTTTAACGAACTTTTGGCTCACCCGGTGTATAGAACAGGTGTGGAACTCACATAATCTCAGAAATCTGCGATTAAATAAAGCGCAGATTATTTTCAAAATATAGTGGTAACAAAAAAGCACGGAAAAAGTGATACATACAAATAATTGCATGTCAATAAAGTGTTAAAAAAGAGAGAGAAATAAAAAATTATTTCACGAAAAGAAAAGTATTTTTATGGTTCTTGTTCATTTACTGTGAAAAAAAACAAAAAAACAAAAAAAACAGACATACACATGTGAGAGTAGTGATCTAGCTTGTCTTACTAAAAACTGGTATGTCATAACATTTATCTACATATTAGTAAATAATATTAGGGAGGCACAGAACCTTTGCGTTTGTCGAAACAATAAAAAACATCGCCTTTTTCAAAGTACCAAAACACAAACAATATACAATTAAGATCTTTTTTTTTCCTTCCTGCCTAAAGTACATATCTTTAACTACATTATCCAGAAAAATAAATGTTTTATGTACAAAATTAATATTTAAATTTTAAATTTAAAAATTCATCTCACTAATGCGTGATTAAGTGCTGCGCGCATGATAAAACTCTAAATTATGCATATAGAAAAGACTTTTTGAACAAAATAGAATCATAACACACCTACGTATAATTCAAAATCAAAATATAAGCAAAAAGTTTTGTTTAAAATTTAATTTTAGCACAAAATAAAAAAATATTCAAATTTTTTACTTTTTTTTTTCAAGATTTTCAGGTACAAATAAATAAATAAATAAATAAATAACAAAAATATATGATTTTTTTTTTGTTTTAGCATATAGACTATAAAGAAATGCATATTTAATTAATTTGTTTTAAGCTGTAGCTTATATAGTTTAAAAGTCACAGTGCGCGCAAACTCCAAATTTACTAATCTGAGAAAACGCGTTTTAAAGTTTCAATATCTACGGACATTAGATTATACTCACCGTTTATAGATGATTCAGGCATGAGATTCTTCCGCGGATCCACGATTTTCCGCTTTTTTGTCATTTTTCGCGTTTTTCCGATCTTTTGCCGTTTCTCGCAGGTGCGATTTGTTCCGAAATTTTAAAAAATCGGTCATAAATTCGGACATAGGATCGCGAAAAAAACTCAAATTTCGTCAAAAGATCGCGTAATAAACGTGAACTCTGTCAAAGGATAACGAGGAAAAACGCTAATTTTGCCCAAAGATCGAGTAAAAACGCGGATGTAGTCAAAAGATCGCGTAAAAAGCACGTGTTTCGTCAAAAGATCGCGTAAAAAGCACGCACTTCGTCAAAAGGTCGCGTAAAAAGTGCGTATTTCGTCAAAAGATCGCGAAAAAAGTGCGTATTTCGTCAAAAGATCGCCTAAAAAGCGCGTATTTCGTCAAAAGATCGCGGAAAAAACGCGAATTTCGTCAAAAGATCGCAGAAAAAGCACGTATTTCGTCAAAAGATCGTGTAAAAAGCGCGTATTTCGTCAAAAGATCGTGGAAAAAACGCGTATTTCATCAGAAGATTGCGGAAAAACGCGAATTTCGTCAAAAGATCGCTGAAAAAACGCGTATTTCGTCGAAAGATAGCGGAAAAAACACGAATTTCGTCAAACGTTCGCGAAAAAATATGAATTTTGTCAAAAGATAGCGGGTAAAACGCAAATTCTGTCAAAGAATCGCATGAAAAAAGCGAATTTCGGTCAAAGGGTAGCGGGAAAACCTCAAATTCTGTCGCCGGAAAATCGCGAATTTCGTCAAACGATAGCAGGGAAAACATAAATTTTGTCAAAGAATCGCGGGAGAAACGCTAATTTCGTCAAAAGATTGCGAAAAAATACGAATTTCGTCAAAAAATTGCGCAAAAAACGCAAATTTCGTCAAAAGATCGCGCAAAAAACGCGAATTTCTTCAAAAGATCGCGGAAAAACGTGGATTTCATCAAAGGATAGTGGAAAAAACGCAAATTCTGTCAAAGAATCGGGGAAAAAACACGAATTTCGTTCAAAGGTTAGCGGGATAAACGCAAATTCTGTCAAAGAATTGCCAGAAAATCGTGAATTTCGACAAACTATAACGGGAAAAACGCAAATTTCGTTAAAGGGTCGTGGAAAAAATGCAAATTTTGTCAAAAAATTGCGAAAAACGTGAATTTTGTCAAAAGATCACGAAAAAAAACGCGAATTTCGTCAAAGATCGCGAAAATTTTCTGCAACATTAATGTTTTCACTAGATTTTTTTGCAGCTGAGTGACAGGCTAAACATTAAATTATCATGTTTATTAACTCATGTTTTGAGTAAAAGCATGTTAAAATTTGAATTGCACCTCTACCTAAGATTGCTGTGTAAAGCATTGCACCAGAATTATAAAATTAAAATAGAAACTTTCAGTTTAGAATTACTTATAGTATTTGCATAAATTACTGAACCCCCCCCCCCCCCTCCTTCTTAATAAAGCAGCATTTAAACAAAAATATTAACAGTTTTATTGTGAATAAAATAATCTTATTTCTTTAATTTAACTTTAAATTTTTGCATGCTATTTTAAATAATTTCTCATTTTCCCGTTTCACGCACTTTTCCTCTTTTTTTATCTTTTTGCAATCTCATGCCTGAGATGATTATAACTCAAGAAATAAGGCAAATTTTTGATTGGGGTTTTTTGCATATTGTTGAGAAATTTTAAAACTTTCAGAATATACCAAAAACCGAAAACTGATTTTTTGATGGTTTAAAGGTCCTGTGCCCCCTTTAAATAAACCAGCAGGAAGCAGCCGAATATAACAAGAATCTTTTTTTTTTTATAATTATTATAAAACAGTTTGTTTTTATTTTTTAAACGTTAAAATAAAATTTATAATATCTTAAAAAAAAAAAAAAAGATACTTGTATCATCGAATATTGCGAGGGTAACCTTGATGTGTTCTTTTGCCTACCTACTCGGTTGCAAGAAGACTAAGTATCAGCTGTTTTTGTTAGCCCATTCAGTTCGTCGGCTTCATGTTTGGCCACTGTTCAGAAATTATGTAACGAAACGAAGGTATGTGCTCACTGAGTTTCAGTTTGGCATTTTAGCTATGCTTTGGTATTTTAAATATAGAGGAAAATATCTATGCTATCAGTCGCGCCAACTTTTGAAAAATATTGGATGGGCTTAAAACTTTTTGAGTGAAATAACACATTCCCCCCCCCCCCCTCCCGTTAGTGCGTGTGTGTATGGACAGAGACCGGGGAGGAGCTAATGTCTAAAGATAATTCGAAGTTGAATTGTGTTTTTCTCTAAGCAAAATAAAAATTATAATTTAATTGTAATTTAATGAATAATTTTATTAAATTATATTCTCGCCTCTTTCGTACAAATGCATTAACCCGGCAGTAGATGCGTGTAGATCTTATTTGCCGCCCATATAAATTATCTTCTCTTAACTTATATCCCCTTACAAATACAATGGAGAACTATCATGTAGCTGACTTTAAATGTTTCTCCACTACGATAGTGGTTGGTTGGTTGGTTGTGTTTATGACGGCCAATTATCAACACGAGGGATATGGGCCCTAAGGGAGGGGTGCCCTCCATGGGGGTCTTTCTAAGGAAACCTAATCCGTATTTACGCATGGAAATCTAAAGTTCGAGGAAAACCACGAAAACTCCGAACGATTAGGCCGACGCGCGCGATTGGGCTCGAAACCAGCCCCTCCCGTCTACCAGATTCGAGAGTAGAACCTCTCGGCCACTGGTGGGGCCCACTACGATAGTGAACTGACAAGATATCTCTGTTTATTCCTTCAGGTACATTTTTACAAGCAAAGTTGAAATTGGTGGAAAAGTCTACGTAACGATCCGTAATGTCAGTTCATTGTTACTTTTCCCCATTATTCCAAATCTCATTAATAAAAGATATAATTTAACCCTTCACTGCACCACGTGCCCTATCTGGCACATACCTAAAAACATTATATTTTCATTATGTGCCATGAATTTAGCTAATATGATAACTGATCAAGAAAAATCCAAAGAATGTAATAACACTTATTTTGTACATGTCAGATGGCTGCATTATACAAAAAATTAGAATTTGTTCTTTGGAAACAAAAAAAAAATTTTCGATCAAGCAATTAAGGTAAAATTTACTTTCATAATTTTTAATGAATACTTAAAAATATTAATATCATAAAAGTTGCAGAGTGTTAAGCAGATAAAATTAATTAATTTAAGTTCATTTAGTTACGAAACATAGCAATACAGTATTTTAAAACCCTAAATGTGCACATACGCAAACACCATAAATATTAAAGTTTAGCTAAAATTTTGAAATTTAAATTTCTTTATTATTTTCCCCATTATTAATCCGATATATTGATTTCAAAAATAAAATTTCATAAAAATAGAAAAATTCGCGCAGTCAAGGGTTAAGTAAACTGGAAATTTTTTAATTCGTTGAAATGTAGTATTCGAATATTAAGTGAATTTTTTTTTTCTAATTTTACATTTTCTGTTTGGGCGGGGGGGGGGGGGGGGGGGAGCGACTAATAATGTCCTGAAAAAAGACTCTCAGATTAGTATTTATCGTAAATAACATAAAAAGTGCTAACTGTTGAAAGTGCAAAAAAACTAAATGTCAAGAAATGCATACATTGCAGTCTCCTAAGTGCGTTATCGATTCAAAACATTAAAACAGCTGGCAAAATATGCAGGAACTTTGTTTTTGAGAAAAATTTAATTATACGTACGCTGAAGGATCTTTAGTGCTTCTGTAAGTGTAATAGATGTCCTTACTACTTTTCAAGCAAAAATATTTTGAGAACGTCAATAAAACCAAATTTCATTTCAGGGATTATATAAATAAAGGAATAAATAACGAAATAAATCAAGTGAAATTGGATGGGCGGAGAGATCAAATTATTAGGTGGACTCGCACCCCACAGACCCATATAAGTTATACCACTGTATGCTATTATAATCTAACTGTATCTGTGTATTTCACATCTACTGAAACAAGAAATGACGAATAAGGAGCCGAAATGAACAATTTTTCACGCCAGAGCACCCGAGGATCTTATAAAAGTTCTGAAGATTTTTGAACTTAAATTAATTCCCAAGATATTAATATATGTCTATCTGTCTATATGTATATAGTAATGAAATTTCTGTAATGCATTAAAATGTTGCAAAATAGGTTATTCCACTGGTGTGAAAAAAACAAAACAAATAATGAGGATTTTTATATCTTTACTGACGCCATTTTCTGATTAAAATTTAAAAGAAAAAAATATACTGAATTTGAATACATGGAGTTGAAAGTTTGTATTTTAATTTGTGAAACTAAAATATTTTTTGATATTTTCGTGGAAATGAAATATAATTTTTAAAGACTTTTTACTTTATTAGCTCTAAAAATAAGGGCAAAATCCTCGAAGGCGAAAATGTTTTCGCTTGTCAAAATGATGTCATCGAATACCTATTTTTATTTTTATTATTAACTCCAATATTTCACTGTAATTGTATCCAAAATCAACTAATTTAATTTAATTTGTTATGCATCTTAATATATTAAATGTTGAAAATGGTCAATTTTTTTTCATTTTTTCTTCATCTGAATAATATTCTAGACATTTTTTTTTTTTTTTAAATTGGGTCAATTTGAACTCATGAAAGTTCTTTAACTTTGCAACTCTTAAATTAAAAGTAAATTCGACCGCAAAAATGTTTTTTTTCACAAGGGATCCTTTAAAAGAGTAAGTCGTCCCTGGATTAGACAAAAGGCACAAATGCCTAGCAGTCCGTGGTTAGTCCGTGGCAGTCCTTCCATCCGGTCAGGTTAACCACTTTTACCCGAACCCTGAGTGAACTCGAAGTCCGGTTGACGCTAATTTTTTCGGTAGAGGTCGGTTTGAATTGGCTCGACATTTGAACGTAAAATCCTGAATTATTTTTTTAAATGAAAAAACTATATATTTAAATATTAATGAATGTGTGTGTGTTCATTTTTATGTAAAAAAGTATATTAATATTGGATATAGGCATATAGGGGAGACTAGGGAGGGTTGACCATACGGGAGGCTTGACCCACCCATCAGTTTTCGTATTTAAAGGAATTTCAGAGTTTTATCAATAGATGTCAACCAAAGCTACTGGAATGCTTAAACAACAGTCTCTGTTTCCTACAGATAATCGAAATAGGTGTTGAAAAAATGAATTGTGAGGCGTTTTCAGCCTAAAAGTTGTGTTTTTTAGAAATATTTTGTAAGCTTTTTTCAGATAAAATATATCATAGAAATTTAAGTAATTAGGTTTTAAGTAATGCAGAAATATCGAGCTTTTTTTTCCAGGCATAAAGATTATACAGTAAGTTAGGCTTAACATAACAATGTGCTGTTCTTTAGAAAAGGGTTATGTGGGGAGACTGACCCAGTCAATGTGAGGGACGGTACGAGTGACCAGATAATCAAGGCTCCCTTAACACATTCACGACGGGAAACGAAAATTTTCGTCTTCATTCAAAACACATCACTGACTAAGGGCTTGGTTTCTACCTTACAGAAAATGCATTTATATCATGTTGTCCATATTTTTTTAGATTGTAAGACATTTTATATTAAATTCGGGCATTGAAATATATTTACCGATATATAAACTTGGGAAAACTACTTAGAACACAAATTTACAAAAGACTTTCAGAATAGGCAGGAGTTTCTACTGTTTTAAAATTCAAATTTGATAAAAATTTCCCGTCGGCAACGTAATAATTAAAGGGGTTTTGGAAATATTTTTATTATACACTGTGCATAATGAGAGATTAATGGTTATATACAAAAATGAATGTAAATTTATTCTGCAAAGTTACAGTAAAATGGAGTGATGGAGAAGAAAACGTTTAAAACTGATTAAAGAAAGATGTGAAAACTTGCTATAATATCCACAGTACGAAAAAAATGAAATAGGATAGGGAGAATAGGGAGGAAGGATATAGGAATAGGGATAGGGAAGGAATAGAGATTTTAGAATAGGGAAGAGCTTCTACTGTTTTAAAATTCAGATTTGATAAAAATTGCCCGTCGGCAACGTAATAATTAAGGGGTTTTGGAAATCTTTTTATTAAAGACTGTGCATAATGAAAGATTAATGGTTATACACAAAAATGAATGTAAATTTATTCTGCAAAGCTACAGTAAAATAGGGTGATGGAAAAGAAAACATTTAAAACTGATTAAAGAAAGATGTGAAAAATTGCTATAGTATCCACAGTACGAAAAATTTAATGTCGTAATGTAGAGTCATAAATGGAAAAGTTGATATGAACTTTTTCCATTTAAATATTACTTACAATAGGTAAATAGAAACAGTAGAAAAGACTAGAAAGTACGAAAGCAGCAATCTTAACCGTTTCAGGGGCAGTGGTATGTTTCTGAAACCACTTAAATTTAATTCTCAAACGCCACAATGGTACCAGAATTTTGCTAAAATCTTTTCCATTTAATATGTATGTGAAATGTAGCCTTTTTCATATTTGTAAATAAATTTGTTTATATATTCCGGTGCCAGTCATTTATTTCAACATCTTAGTACTGAAAGTACTTTGCCCCTGAAAGGCTTAAAAGATGTTAATGATAAGTTAAGTACTCATGCGGCTGCAAAAGAACATAGCATTGATCGAAAAAACTTTAGGAAAGTATGAAGACAAATTTAAACATGATGAATGGAGTGAGATGAAGCCAAACTATGTGATAACTAAAGGTGTCAGGTCGAATGTCACAAAAAGTAGGACAAGGAGACAAAAAAAAAAAGCGGGATAGTTGTTACTAAATCCGGACATTATAATGTATGCAACCATATGAAAACGGAACCCGTCTCTAGCGGAATACTGCCTTAAATGCTAAAATTTCATTTTCCCTGCTGTAAGCTCAGACAAAATCATGTCTTCCAACATGCGGTTTTGCCTAAACAGGTTTGTTTAAGTATCATATTTTCAAAAATATTTTTTAATAATAATTAAAGCATGTAGCATAAAATTATTTTGCTTTTTCAAAACTGATTTTATTTCTCTTCACAAATATTTCAATATAAAGCAAAGTGGGTCAAGCCTCCCATATAGTGGGTCAAACCTCCCATATAGTGGGTCAACCCTCCAATATGTGGGGAGCCTTGACCCATTATTTTCTCATGATTAAAATCAATCATTTTTCAAATTTCTTGTATATTACACTCATGTAGCAATTTTATTTTGATAACTGATTGTATAACGTATAAAATGATATAGAAAACTTTATTCTAATTTCAATATTTAAAGAATAAAAAATTATTTTGTAAAAACTGGGTCAACCCTCTCCAGTCTCCCCTATAATTGTGGACTACTCTTCTATAAAAATTTTCTTTTATTCCATGTTTGGTTCGTTTCCAGGTTCAGGTCGGTTTCGGTTGAGATATATCGGGTTCGAGTTGAAGAATTTTGTAAGGTTCAGGTTGAGTTTAAACATAATTTTCGGATTCGGGTCGGGTGCATGTGCAGGACTCGACCCAGAATCAAAAAGAGCATGTTTGTAATACATAGGAGCTATATAGACTTAAGATATTGTTATAGCGCAAGTAAGATTACAGCACCATGCATTTAGCATATATCGCTCACCCGCAAGAAAAGTAACACATCTCGCAAAAACTCATTTTGCGCTTTATTCCTCTAATAGGTATGTTAGTGATGGGCGATTCTGGAAAATTCAGGAATCGATTAAAATCGACATCGTATAAAACTGAATCGATCACAATAAGAATCGATTCCCAAATTCTAGAATCGATACTTGAATCGATATTTCGATAGTCACAGACTCTCACAGATAAGCTCAAAAATATTAATTTCAAAACTTAGCGAATCAGCAGAGCCGTAGCGACCACCTCCCATACCTCACATTTAGAGGGTAGACAAAGTCAGGAGTCAGGGGCCCAGTCGTAAGCTATTACGGACCTTTGAGTCAAATAATAAAGTTTTTAACTTTTAAAATATTAGTTTTAAGATGTAATTTTACTAATATTGTAATTTAGATTTTATTTAAATTTATTTTTTAAGAAAGATCTCGGTTAAATACAAGTTGGAAATTGCGCGTCAAACGTGGCAAATGTGGTGCGCTCGTACTATAACAGTGCACTTCATAAGTGCATATCAATTTCATTCTGTTCGAAAGTCCGTAACATCCTTAAAATGCACTTGAAATAATTTTTTCCATTGGCCGTAATGTAACGGAAAACTTTTGACTGTCCCTGTAATTAAATCATTGTGATTTTCTTCCAGCCTGAATTAAAATTTAAATTTTCAGGGACATATTTCACGTTGCCATAAGAACCGATTTAGTATTCTTACAATTTGAGTTTAATAATGTAACTAGCAAAGTTTATTAAAGTTCTTTTATAAAAAAAAAAAAAAAAAAAAAAAAAAAAAATCATCGCTGCAAGACGTGAAAATTTAGTTTTCTCGGAAGAAATAAAAATCAATTAATTTTACTGTCTTAGAAGGATAGTGGACGCGCATGTATATTGTTAAGACATCTTTAACATTATAGCTAGTAACTAGCGGGTTCCCCCTAATATGAAATCTCGAAGCGAACGAACTGCGAACCGGGTTCCCGCTGCCTACAGCACCGTATAGGTGTACCCCCCCCCCCCCCAATTTTTGACATTCATCATTTAAAATTTTTTTATTATGTGTTATAAACTATCTTAAAATTTCAAACAAATCGCCCTGTTTTATTTTCTAATTTTGTTCTGCCCCTCCCCTCTATCCCCCCCCCCCCCCACGTGACGCGCCATTCTTTTTTATAATATTTTATCATGTGTTATAAACAATCTTAAAGTTTAAAACAGATCGCATTGTTAGATTTCCTAATTTTAACAAAATCGCGTTATGTTAGTTCCAGATTCCACCACCAGGGTGCGCACTCTATTCCTAACAAAACTGCGAACGAAACTCCGTTAAACAACCTATCAGTAGATATATTACTCAAGAGTGTGGCAATCTTGATCAAAAATTTAAGCTGTTTGCCGAAATTACTATTCGGAAATAGTGGTAACTAAACTTTTGACTTTTTTATATTTAATAAGTAGCATTTATCTCAGGACTCCGTCTAAAAACCCCACCTAAAACGGTAAGGAACGCTAAGGTTTAAAAAAAAATTCTAGCGGCCTCCCCCCCCCCCTCCTCCCGAAATTTTCGCACCATTCTTTTTTAAACTTTTTCTTACGTGTTATAAACGATCTTAAAGTTTCGAACAGATCACCTTGTTAGATTTCTACTTTAAATGAAATCGCGGTCTGTTAGTTCTATATTCCACCACCAGGGAGCGCAGTCTATTCAAAACAAAAGTGTATCTAAACGAAACTCCTTTATACAACCTATCCGAAGATACATTAGTCTAGGGGGTGGTAGCCTTAAGCAAGAATTCAAGATATTTGTGAAATTACTATTCGAAAATAGTGGTATGAACACTTATAAAAATTTTTATATTGAAAAGGTAGTAATTATCTCAGCCCGCCGTCAAAAAACCGCACGCTAAACAGTAGAAAACGTTAATGCTGCTATAAAAAATCACGTGACTGCCTTTTAAAAAAAAGCATTTAATAGAAATAAACCAATTAGTGAAATAATAATTAATATCTCAGCTTGTAATTAAGATAATATTTTTTCGAATTTCTGAAAGGAGAATTTTTTTTTTTTTTTTTTTTTTTTTTTTTTTTGCATCGCCCTGTCCAAGTTTCGAATTTTTACGCCCCTTACATTCTAAGATGTGGTCCCCTTTTAAAACAGTACATAATTCTCGGGAATCACTTTGTTTAAATTGTTAAATATATTATTTGAAAAAAAAAAAAGGTTTTAAAGCATTTTAGCACGTATTTTCATACCTACACCCTTGAAAAAAATTAATACATACAAGAGATCCTTTAGTTTCGGAAAGCTCCGAAATTTCATAAAATTCAAAGTATCATAAATCAGTAAGTTTGGTTGTAAACGACTGGAATTTTTATAATACAACTTACACAAACACTTTGACAAACTTGTGAAATACCGCTTAACTAACGAGAACCTTGAGTCACGTGGCTTTAAACCAAGAATGATAAGTTTAAAATGGAAAAGAGACGAAATTTGTTATTACCATTCATAAATAGTGCTCACCAAGAGCTGCAGATATAATATCAGTGTTTAGTTGGTAAACAAATGACTCGGGAAGAATGTCAAAAAAGGTCCCATTGAAATTGGACCATAATTAAGAAAATTGGGATTGGGGGGGGGGGGGATGTATTGGTGACGAACTGGAAAAGTACAGCTTAATAAACTAGTAACCCAAATAACTTGGCTCCTAAACTAAAAATATAACAATTTAACCTAGAAAGAAAAAGGCTCTTATGCGAAATTTGACAGCAGTTCTGCCTTTAAAACAGTAAATCCGAAAGAATAAATATATATTCCTTTGAAATTACTGTCAAAAATATCAATACAAAAGTTGGAGCACGATTGACCCTTACCAAAAAGAAGGAAGGCTAGAGACAGAAAATAAAAGATCACATTAAAAGCTTTCCAACGATATGTTATACGATATGGTTTGGAAGAAACAAAAATACCCCCCCCCCCCCCCCCGAGGGAGCAGGTGAGCCCCAAACAATCGGAGGGGCGACCTCAAAAGTATCTTTGGTCAAGGTTTCAAAATGTGGCTTTATAATAAAATAGAACAAGAATTGGACATTTTAAAAATTGCATGCAAATTTTGAACGGCCCTTTAAATTAAGATTAGCGAGGAAAAGGGGAGAGGGGGGTGGAGAGATTAGAAGGGACGAACTTGAAAAATACAATATAATAAATTAGTAACCTGAATAACTAGGCTTCTAAATAAAAGTATAACGATTTAACCTAGTGTTGAATTCAGGGGGTAGCCCGGGAGGACATCCCTCCCGGGACATTGAAATGTCCCTCCCGTAAGTTTTGAGATTTTATGCTTTTTAATGGACAAATGTGCACCCCCCCCCCCAATTACGGAACTCTGAAATCCCCCCCCCCCCCAATCCCGACCGGAGTCACATAAATCCCTCCCTGAGAAAAATACCTGCATTCAACACTGATTTAACCTAGATAGTAAAAAAAGGCTCTTATACAAAATTTTACAGCAATTCTGGCACTAAAACAGCAAAATTGGAAGAATTGATTCAACCCGAATCGTGGATCGACCGCGATGCGATTTGAATTGAAGTAAATCAAAACATAACGATTCGACATTGCATCTAAAGAATTGAAGTAAATCAAAAAAATAACGATTCTGAAGATCGCATCTGGAGATCGACATCGGCATCGAATCTGAACTGAATCGATTCACCGTTTCTGATCCAAGGGCAGAATCGATGCGTTCATCTTTTCTTGCTTTCTTTTGTCTTTAGAAAAATAAAGTGTTGTTTTCGTGAAAATTTTCGATTTCCGGTTTCTAAGGATTTATAGTTTTAGAACTTCTTGTCTGGAATACGATTTGACTATTTTTATAATTTTTTTGTCTGTCAGTCTGTTTATTTGTTTGTCTCTGACAAAAAAATTGTGAGCGGTCTATTTCAAGAACTAATGCATGGAATCTGTTGAAACTTTAGATTCAGTTAGACCTTCATATAAATTGGTGCTGATTACTTTTTGGTGAAAATCGCTCAACAGGTGGCGCTGCTATGCTGCATTTTTCATGATTTCCGCAAAATTGCTATTTCAAGAACTAATGCACGAATATTCACCTAACTTCAGATTCAGTTTGACGTTGACATAAGTTGTTGAGGATTAGGTTTTGATGTAAATCTACCGGCAGGTGGCGCTGCTATGCTGCATTTTTCCCGATTTTCGCAATAGCTCTTTCTCAAGAACTAATACACGGATTTTCATAAAACCACATTCAGTTAGACGTTGGCATAAATTGCTGCTTATTAGGTTTCGGTGTAAATCGCCCAACAGGGGGCGTTGCTATGCTGATTTTATCAGCAGAGTTGAATTCAGACATTTTTCTCCGGGAGGGACAGTTCAGAGGGGGAGGGGATTGGACTTTTGTACATTTTAATGTACAAAAAGCATAAAATCTCAAACTTTCTGGGGGGCATTTGAATGTTGCGATGGGGGGGGGGGGGAGGAATGTTACCCTCCCGGGCCGTCCCCTGAATTCAACACGTTTTTCAGGATTTAAATAATTTTAGGGATAATATCTCAAGAACTAATGAACGAAATTTCATCAATTTTTAATGCACAAAAACGTATTGAATTCAGGGGGTGGCCCGGGGGGGTGTGACATTCTCCTCCCCCCGAAACACTCAAAGGCCACCCAGAAAGTTTGAGATTTTATTCTTTGTTGCGGGGGGAGGAATGTCACCCCCCCCCGGGCCACCCCCTGAATTCAACACGTTTTTTAGGATTTAAACAATTTTAGGGATAATATCTCAAGAACTAATGAACGAAATTTCATCAAACTTAATATTCTGTTAGACAATGCCATAAGTTATCCATGATTAGGTTTTTGTGTAAATGATATGACAAATTGTGCTGCCATGCTGCTTTTATCAACAGTGTTGAATTCAGACATTTTTCTCCGGGGGGGGGGATTTCTATGGTTCTGGCGAGGAACATTCTAGAGTTACGAGGGGGGGGGGGATTTTACTTTCGTCCATTAAGCATAAAATCTCAAATCTCCCTAGGGGACATTTCAATGTTCCGGGGAGGGGGGTGCACCCGTACCAGCCCCTGAATTCAACACTGTTTTTCAGGGTTTACACAATGTTTGCGATAGCATCTCAAGAAGTAATGAACGGAATTTCATCAAACTTAATATTCTGTTAGTCATTGACGTAAGTTGTTTCCGAGTCTTTCGTGTTAATCATGTAATAGGCTGCATTGCTATACTGCTTTTTTCATGATATTCATGATAGCCATATCTCAAAACTAATGCACGGAATTTAATCAAACTTCATATTCTGTTACACTGTCGTATAAATAGATCCTTATTAGGCTTGGGTGTATACTACCCAACATGTGTCGCTTTTATGCCCTTTGAACTGGGATTTTCCGTTGCGGACATCTAAGAGGGTGTGGGCCGAAATTCAATGATTTGTTAGGAAAATGGGATTCTTATATATATATTTTTAAATACACATATTTCAACGAACCTATACTTTTGGATCCTCATGATGGGTATAGGTTATTTAAATTTGACACTGTGATAGCGAATTTTGAAGTTTTAACATTTATGAGACAGAAGAAAGTTTTGGGATTGGACATCCAACTACTTGACCTTAAATTTTTGAAGGAAAATGAAAATGATATGACCTTTAGAGACATCGATTAAAAAATTTATAGTATCGATTAAATCGAGTTGGCCATAGTATCGATTAAATCGATTAAAAAAATCGAAATCGCCCATCACTAAGGTATGTCATTGGTGCATCTTGCTATACAAAAAGTTTCATAAGTGTAGTTATACGGAAAATCACTTTATTATGCTATATGTCCATTTGTGACCACAGAAGAGGAGTGGATTGTGTGGGGAGGTAAAATTACCCCCATCCATCCAAACGTTATCCTACGTCTTCATTGTTAATGGTCTTAAGCTTTTATGCACGTTTTTATTTCTGCATGCAGACCTAAGTGCTATAATTTCGTGTTACGGTAAAATCATGCAAATATTCTTTTGCCTCTCCTGTGAAATTTACTTTTGTCGAGATGTGTCACCTTTCTTGCGGTTGAACGATATTTTTCAAGGGAGTAATAGAATGATAGTCCTAGGCAGCAATGTGTTACAAGATATCAAATGTATTTCTTAACGCCAAACCTACTCAAATCAAATAAAAATCAAAAGTAATCCCCTTAACACTATACCATTTGCCGTGTAATGATCACTTCTTCACATCATTTTTAATTAACTCTAAACAACAGCGGCAGTAAAGAAAAAATACCATCTCACTGCATAACAATCCTTAATTAAAACCAGAGGAATTGAAAGTGATATGTCTGCCTTACGGAGCGACGGCTTCTTTGCTTGTTTTTTTTGACTGGAATACACAATAAATTTTGCCGCCTTCTTCCGTATACGAACTTCTTGACGCCTGTATGATTATTCTGAATAAAGGAGAGGGGGGAGGGGGTAGATATTATAAAAGTTCGGTAGCGTGCTCAAAGTGTTGAAGTGGCTCAGCCAAGTGGAACCATCCCGGATGGCATACAAGTGATTACATTTTGTCGGCCAAAGACCCTCAGCTTATGCTCAATGCTGTAAAGGCATCAAGTTGGAAAATAATAAAAGAATGCTTGCTTCCGGTAGGTAGATAACCTGGCTTTGTGATCATTGAGTAGAAACACTATTTCAGTTCGCTGATTGTGATCGTTATTTAAGTATATCACATTTTGTTGGGTCAGTTTGTAAGGTTATCCACAATTTTCACTCCCAGGAGGTACCTATTGAGATGTTCTTGCTCAAATAAGTAGATTTGTCTGGAATTCATGGATGGGAGATAAATAGATTGTTTTCAAACAATGGACGCTTTTGGTTAACGTTTTGAATATTTATTACCATGTAGGCGGAATAATTTATTGAGGATTAAATAAGTATTGCGTAGGTTGAGCTAATTTTCAGTTTATCGTGTTAAAGTTCTCATGGCTCTTTACTTTCCCAAAGAGTTTATCTCTGACGCATTAAAATTTCTAAGTTACCCTCCTAAAATAGCCATCATGTTCGTATTATAATAGTATTTAATTCACTAGAAATATCTTTAGATTATAGATTTTGGAAGTCCAAAGGTTAGCATTTATGTTTATACCATTCTAAATAAATTTAAAACCCTTTATGTGTATCATAATCAGAAAAATACAAGTGAAAGAATAATATATAAAACACGTGGGGGATCTATATAAACTGAATTAAAAGAATAAAATTCACCTTATAAAATTTTGAAAAACAAATACAATAGCAAATAAACCTTAAACAGATAGTAGATAGTTTGGTTTTGGGAACATTGAATAAAAGCACTGTTTCAGCTCGCGTGAATGAATATTAAGTTGAAACAGAAGTGTATCGAGGATTTTTATAAATTCTTTTGAAAAATTAACTGTCATTCAATAAAATTTTAAAAAGGTAAAAAATTAAAGAAAGAAAGGGAAGGTAATATCGCTTTGTAATCATTGGGTAGAAATCTATATATTAAAACGCTAAGCGTTTTCTTTCAACAGTTCGTGAGAAAAAAAAAAACTACTTCATCAAATTACATTTTTCTTATTTTAAATGAAATATTTGGCCTCAGATTTCTTATTCTGCATTCGTTTGTTCAAAACTTTTATTAATTAGCAGAAATTTTCAATTACAATTTTACTCCTGAGCATGCGCAACTTAAAAGTTTCTACAAATCTGTGCCTTTGGGCAGCTGCAATGCACATGCGCATACGAGTTCGCTCGGTTGCATTATCACAGGTGGAGAGATTTATGCTTTATTTAATATGGACGCAGGAATATACTTCCGATTTGTATGATACTTCATTAGGTCGAAGAGATTATCTTTCTTACAGTGATGAATAAGGCGGTAATGTCGAAGTGATTTGCTTTACACAGTGTTTACGGATTGTTTGTTTGAGCGGTAATAACTGTATTTCACTTGGGAGAAAACTTAAAAAATAAAAATTTTAAAACACTGCTTCATATTCTCCCCCTCTTAAACAATAAAGAAGTTTATTTTATTACTTTCTTCTATCTTCAATAGAAGAAAGTATTGTAATCGAAATTTTTTTCGACTTCCGGTTTTCGACGGATTTACACGTTTTAGGGGTCAGAGGTCCTAAAAAAACATGTTTATGGAAAATGTCTGTCTGTGTGTCTGTATGTCGCCATTGTACCATCAAAAATTGTATGAAGTTATGCATAGAATTGAGCCAAATTTTTTAAAAAAGTTTTTGGCAATGGCAAGCAGGTCCTCCATTAATTTGGAAAAAATCCGCCTGTAGGGGGCGCTGTAATAGCGATTTTTGTGCTATTTTTGTGCGTTTTGAATATTGTACCATCGAAAAGTGCATGAAGTTATGCACAGAATTGAACCAAATTTTTTGTGTATCTTTGTGCCATGGCAAGAAGGTCCTCCCTGAATTTGGAAAAATTCTGCCTGTAGGGGGCGCTGTAATAGCTATTTTTTGTGCGATTTTTGTGCATTTTGAATATTGTACCATCAAAAAGTGTATGAAGTTATGCTTAGAATTGAACCATTTTTTTGTGTATGTTTTTGGCCATAGCAAGAAGGTCCTCCCTGAATTTGTAAAAAAATTGCCGGTAGGGGGCGATGTAATAGCGATTTTTTTGTGCGATTTTTGTGCATTTTGAATATTGTACCATCAAAAACTGCATGAAGTTATGCATAGAATTGAATCAAATTTTTTGCATATGTTTTTAGCCATAGCAAGAAGGTCCTCCCTGAATTTGGAAAAATTCTGACGATAGGGGGCGCTGTAATAGCGATTTTTGTGCCATATTCAGTATTGTACCATCGAAAAGTGTATGAAGTTATGCACAGAACTGAACCATTTTTTTTTTGTATGCTTTTGACCATGGCAGGAAGGTTCACCCTGAATATTGAAAAATTCTACCGGAAGGGGGCGCTGTTATAGCAATTTTTGTGCAATTTTCCATATTGTATTATCGAAAAGTGTATGAAGTTATGCATAATTCTAATAAAAATACTAATAAAACTAATAAAAATGTATTATTGGTATTTGTAACAACATTTTGAAATATTAATATACAGGGTGGCTATAATTAAACTTCCCCTATAAACGGCATCCTACAGCGCAAACGGGTGAACGGAATGCAACTAAATTTTGGTATATAGGCTCTTCACGAGATGCGCTCAAGGAATTTCGAAAAAAAAAAAATTAGTTCCAAAATGTCTATTAGAGGGCGTCTTTTCCCGAAAAAACATTAAATATAACACAATAAACGACTAAAACGGAATGCAGAAACAATATTAACAATCCAGAACAAGAATTATGAGTAATAAAATGTAAAACCGGCTGTTTTGGCCGTTTATTGTGTTAAATTTAATGTTTTTTTCGGAAAAAGCGCCCTCTGGTGGACATTTTGGAACTAAATTTTTTTTTCCGAAATTCCGTGAGCGCATCTCGTGTATAGCCTATATGCCAAATTTCATTGCATTCGGTTCACCCGTTTGCGCTGTAGGATGCTGTTGATAGGGGAAGTTTAATTATAACCACCCTATACATGAGATAGAAGAAAGTTTTGGGATTGGCACATCCAACTAGTTGATATTGTTATAGTAATTTTTCCCCTTCAAGTTTAGATGGGTTCCATCTAATACGATTTAAATTTGCTGTTCGTAATTGTGGTCTATCATATTTTGTAGGATCAGTTTGTATCACTTTAAGGAGTTGCCTGTTGTAATTTTCTTATTCAGAAAATAGACATGTCTCTACTTTATGGATGGGATGTAGATAGATTGTATTCAAAGAATGAACTGAACATTTTGATTTATGTTTTGAATACTTAGTTCTGATGAGAGTCGAATTGGCGTTGGAGAGGATCGAACCAGAGATATCGTGAACGGTAGGCGAGAGCGTTAGCGTCTAGCAAAAAATCCAAGTTACTCTAATGCGATAGCAAGTTTCTATATACTGTTCAGGTGAGTTGAGATCGCTATACATTCCATCCCCAAAGAGGAAGATGTTTTGTTGATATCAGACGAATGATATGCACTCGTGAGGGGTGCTGTCCTGTAATTTCTTCAGCACAAATGATACAGTTCCATGTACGCGGAATAATTTACTCAAGATTTAATAAGTGTTCGAAGGCAGATTGATTTTCAGCGTATCCTATTAAAGTTTTCGTGGTTTTTCCAAAGAGGATTTTCCACATTTAGTTTTCTCATTCATCTCTCTAAAACTGATCTCTTCATCTTGGTATCATAAATGTTTAATTTAAGGCACTCTAAATATCTTAACGTTATAGTTTCTTGGAATCAAAATGTTAACATTTATGTTTTTGTCATTAAAATCCTTTCTCGACTAACGGAACTTAAGAATACCCGTCTATTTAAACTGATTTTCTTTTGTCTTAACAATTATTTTTTTTTGTTATCTGCATGCAGTAATGACAGTATTTAAGTATTGCACGACAGCGCAATACTTATTTATTTCCAGTGTCACTTCTCAATGTTAATTTAACACAGAAAAATCAATAGAGCTCCTAACTTTTTCATTTTTTTTCTTCCCACCATTTTGTCCCTGATGCCACAATTTTTTTTTATTCTTTACTAATTCTAATGATATTATAAATTTAAAGTGTAAAAATGTTTGCCTGACGCCAGGGTCAAAACGGATGATAAAATGCATTTCCATATGGGTGAATTATAACCCAGAGAGTAACATTTTTATTTACCTTATTCAAATATTTTTCTTAATTCCAAATTTCGCTTTTTTCACTGAGAATTAACGGACATTTTTCTTTTAGCATTTAACGATTTTTCTTGATTGTTGTAAATAATTCAAAAGCCGTAATAATAGTTTATCTCTTTTTACTTCAAAAAATTCCACGTGAAAAATTAAACTGGAATGTTTTTTTTTTTTTTTTTTTTTTTAGGAATTAAAAAGATGAATATGGCGTCATAGTGGAAATAAAAAGGACATTTTCAGAATAAGTTTTTGTTTTGGTCAAGTTTATGTTTTAGCAAAAAGTTTCAAAAGGATAGCTATTTTTACGAAGGTAGCAAACTTAGCGAGGAATTACATAACTTAATTTTTTTTTTTTTTTTTTTTTTTTTTTTTTTTTTTTTTTTTTCCAAGATGGGAACTATTTATATCCCAACTTAAACTTAGGTAATAATTTTCTCTTGTGTTTACATCACCCCTTGCGAGGGAATAAATTAACAAAATTTAAGTTTTTTTTTTTTTTTTTTTTTTAACTGTATCACAGCTATAATATTGTTAAATATTAGCAGTAAGGATTCAACACAATTTATTTTTGCATTCATAGCGTTCCTGAGTGGAAAATAGGGTATCTAAATTTAAGTGAAATTATTTTTTTATATTTTGATTATAGATTTTTTACGTTCAGATTGGAAGGATTTGTCCAAACTATAGCAACCTGCATTACTACAGTGGTGAAACATTTTGAATTGGTAAACTGCATCATGCATTGTGATGCAATACTGCATACATCAAAGCCTTATGATAATACCCTCCATTAATTTTTAAATGAGTTCGTCTGAATGCAGTAGGTATTAAAAAACTTGACATATTAAACAAAAACTTAATTTGAAAAAAAAAAAAAATCCTGCATTGCTTAAGACCGAGAAGGGACATATATTAAGATATGCCATTCAATTAGTTCTACATTTAATGTTAATTTTTTGTAAAAAAAAAGTTAAGCCAACTGAAGATTAAAAAATAAAAATAAAATTCGTACAATATGATATTTAAAACATCTTAAAAAATTATATTCCGTTCAAATTAAAACGAAAGTTTTGTACTTTGCATGCATCTTATCATTTTATGTACAATCGTCATAAACATAATACAAAATCTACAATACAAATATTTTCAATTAAAAATGTCCCTATTAAAAAGTCTAAGATTTATTTCGATTTCATTTGAACGGAATCTAATTTTTTAGCGTGTTTTAAGTATCATATTGTATGAATTTTATTTTTGTTTTTTAATATTCAATTGGCCATTGTAGTTTGAACAATTCAAGAAAAATGCTTTAGAAGATAAAATTTTCACGAATTCATAATTCAGTGCATAAAGGGTTAATAGAACGGAAAATATCTATATTAGTTAAATTTCATTAAATGACATACTCGTTGCATTTCTACAAACCTTAACGTTTGTGGTTTGGTTAACTACTTTTAATTTTTTTAACGTAAAAATAATGTTCCCCCTCACCCCCCCCCCCCCCCCCCAAAAAAAAAAAAAAAAAAAAATCGGTCCTAAACGGGTTAAGGCACTTTAAATATCTTAGCACTATAGTTTCTTGAATTCAAAATGTTAACAATAATGCTTTTGTCATTAAGTTAATTTTATACCCTCTTCTTAGTTTATGTTATGTATAGGCGTACGAATGTTTTTTTTTCTTTTTAAGAGTTAGTTATACTCGAGTTGAGCATTCCTAATGATTCTTAAAATTTTACACCAGTAATACTGTTATGAGTTCAAGTCTAATGCTACTGCACAAAAAACATTGAAATCCTTGTCTAAATGCATTGCAATAAAATCAACACGGAAGTATAAGTGGAATTACCTTGTGTTCTCTTTATTATGTCTTTATATAAATCCTTATACAATAAAAACAAATATCAAATAATAGCGCATTCTTAAATTATTTTTTCTTCACCACAAAAGTTATTCCAAATTACAAAAGCAAAAGAAGATTTACTGGACTTATAACGCTTAAATGTTGGAATTAAATGCATTTTTCTAATATACCATCCTATACAGCAGCTATTATTCTACAATTCAACCTGATAAATTCTATTCTGAATAGATATAAAAGAACTATATATTATTTTTCCAGTTGCAATCATCAGGAAATTTCAATGTTTTCTTTGAATAAAGATTAAGCGGTCAAGTTCAATGTTAAAAGCGTTCTCTAGAATTGTTTTTCAATACCTCAGTTTGACATATAAAAGAGAAGCTTAACGTTGTCTTCGCCGTGAGCGATGGTATGGGAAAACGGCTTAGCGTGACCTCTATAGCTCGTAAATCACAGATGAAAGAAAGATGAACAGAAATACGCATCAATATGACAGTGTTCTCTTGAAAAGAATGATTTGTGTGGGAAAAAAAAATGTTTATTTGTATTTATCTGCCAATCTTATTTCATTTTATTTTAAATGATATAAAACACTTACCGTATTTTATGGAAGAAACGCCGCGCCGTTTACGGGTTTAAAAGATAATCTTTTTCCAAGTGCGGCGTTTACGATTTTTTTCAAATACTAACTGAGTTTTCTTAATTTAAAAATTCATAAAAATATTTAAAATCGAATTTAAATATTTTAGATAAAACTTCAGACATCTTAAGATATTAAAAACGAGGCATCCTACACTGCTCAGAAAACTTTGATTAAAGTAAGGTCAATGTGACGCTGTCAAAAAAAGTAGCGCTCCGATGGATGCGGTGTTTACAACGGGTGCGGCGATTACGATATCTTTAAGCTTATTCAGGCCAATTTGTGGAGTGCGGCGTTTCTTCCATAAAATACGGTAGTATTTTTTTAAACTGCATTTCGGGCATTTATGAACAGCCTGTAATCTAGTAATCCAGATAAAGAAATAAAGAAGTAATTTAAAATAGCTGTAGTAAAATAGTTTTTTATTAAATAACCTTATCAGTTATTTTTATAGGTGCTTTTTATTTTTCCTTCATGTATTTGTTTATTTGTATTTATCTGCCAATCTTATTTCATTTTATATAAAATGATATAAAAACACTTAGTATTTTTTTAACTGCATTTCTGGCATTTATCAACAGCCTATAATCTAGTAATCCAGATAAAGAAATAAAGAAGTAATTTTAAAATAGTTGTAGTAAAATAGTTTTTTATTAAATAACCTTATCAGTTAATTTTGTAGGTGCTTTTATTTCTGCTTCATATATTTGTTTATTTGTATTTATCTGCCAATCTTATTTCATTTTATATAAAATGATATAAAAACACTTAGTATTTTTTTAAGTGCATTTCTGGCATTTATCAACAGCCTGTAATCTAGTAATCCAGATAAAGAAATAAAGAAGTAATTTTAAAATAGTTGTAGTAAAATAGTTTTTTATTAAATAACCTTATCAGTTAATTTTGTAGGTGCTTTTATTTCTGCTTCATATATTTGTTTATTTGTATTTATCTGCCAATCTTATTTCATTTTATATAAAATGATATAAAAACACTTAGTATTTTTTTAAGTGCATTTCGGGCATTTATCAACAGCCTGTAATCTAGTAATCCAGATAAAGAAATAAAGAAGTAATTTAAAATAGTTGTAGTAAAATAGTTTTTTATTAAATAACCTTATCAGTTAATTTTGTAGGTGCTTTTATTTCTGCTTCATATATTTGTTTATTTGTATTTATCTGCCAATCTTATTTCATTTTATATAAAATGATATAAAAACACTTAGTATTTTTTTAAGTGCATTTCGGGCATTTATCAACAGCCTGTAATCTAGTAATCCAGATAAAGAAATAAAGAAGTAATTTAAAATAGCTGTAGTAAAATAGTTTTTTATTAAATAACCTTATCAGTTAATTTTGTAGGTGCTTTTATTTCTGCTTCATATATTTGTTTATTTGTATTTATCTGCCAATCTTATTTCATTTTATATAAAATGATATAAAAACACTTAGTATTTTTTTAAGTGCATTTCTGGCATTTATCAACAGCCTGTAATCTAGTAATCCAGATAAAGAAATAAAGAAGTAATTTTAAAATAGTTGTAGTAAAATAGTTTTTAATTAAATAACCTTATCAGTTAATTTTGTAGGTGCTTTTATTTCTGCTTCATATATTTGTTTATTTGTATTTATCTGCCAATCTTATTTCATTTTATATAAAATGATATAAAAACACTTAGTATTTTTTTAAGTGCATTTCGGGCATTTATCAACAGCCTGTAATCTAGTAATCCAGATAAAGAAATAAAGAAGTAATTTAAAATAGCTGTAGTAAAATAGTTTTATTAAATAAATCTATCAGTTAATTTTATAGGTGCTTTTTATTCCTCCTTCATGGCATTTGTTTATCTGTATTCGTTTCACATTTTGTAGGGTTTTTTTTCTTTAAAAGTACAGTAGAACCTCAATTATCCGAAGTAATTGGGACCTACCATCTTTCGGAAAATCGAAATTGTCGGATAATCGAGATTGCTTCAATTTTAAGATTAATGAGAAATATATGCAATATTTCTTATTATGGTAACAAGTGCTTAATAAAAGTAAAGCAATAGCAAAATAGAAACAAGAATAAATTACCTGAATTTTAATTTTGAAATGAAGTACCTTTTACATATATCACAAGGGTTTGAAAAAATGTTTTGTTTGTCGCAGTTTCGATTGCCTTTGCTTTGAAGCTCTATCACGGAGTTTTTAATATTATTAGTTCACCAGTATCACAGTTTTTTTGCTGCTCCAGCCATTCCAAACCTTTTGCAAAACATTCAAAAGCTTCAAAATTGCTAATTTGTTCGTTTTCTTCGTTCCACTTCGCAGCTTACGGGAACTCAAGTTAAATTGAAAAGAACTCTAAGAAAGGGGATCGAAAATATTTATACGTACTCGTAGTTCGGAAATCCCCGCTTGCACACAAGGAAAATGATAGTTTAAAGAAGAAAAAAAATCTTTCAAAAATGGGTTTTGCACACAAGCAATGTGATTATATATATATATATATATATATATATATATATATATATAAAGCTTTAAAAATGGATTTCGGTTAACCGAGAGTTTCGGTTTAAAGAGTTTTGGATAAAAGCGGTTCTACTGTACATGGAACTTATATAACTGATTTTTTGCATGATGTATTATTACATGCCATATGTTTAAATATAATTAGCATATGATTTAAAATTCTTAAATTTTTTTGAAAAATAGATCAAACATTGCAAAAAATGCTTGAAAGAATTAAAATGGTACTCAAAATATTGGAAAATGCTTGAAAGTAATCTCTTTTTACCCTATTTTAAAATAGAAAACCATGAAGCAGAGACCATAGAAAGGAAGGGAATACCTTGCGGTTTACACATTTGGATTGTTAGTTTGTTCCTTTTACGTCTCGTCTCCTTTCGGATTAAAAAAGCTTTGACTTTGGATGGAATGCGTTTCAAGCGTTTATAAAATTGTTATTAGATCATACATATAATTAGCAGACATTTTTCAGCTTTTTTTAATGTCAATTTGACTGATTCTGAGATTGATGCAAAAACGTGAAGAAATCATGACCTGAAAATTTATATTTTGGAGTGTGTGTGTGTGTGTGGGGGGGGGGGGGGTACATTAGCAATGGCGTACAATTCTGATAGTTAAAAAAAACTATTTCTATGAAAATCACTAAACTAAAATGCATTAAATTTTCAATTGTATTTTGTGCTCATAATACATGCACATGCAAATTTTGTGGTATTATGTCCTTTTTTTTTAGATATTGCTTACTTTTGTTTCAGTAGCTATGCTAATAGCTGATATAGTGCAGAAATTTTAACATGAAGATGTGTTTGAACTCATCCTAGAATAAATAAGTTAAATAATTGGAAATAATAATAATAATGTAATTAATATGTACTTTAACTTTACTAGCATCTTCATTTTACGTGTTATAGATCTAACTCACTCATTTCTTGTAATTTTCGTTGATAATTTTTATTTTCTGCATGCTCATGTGCATTTATATTGTAATAACTTAGAACTGCGTGCATAGTTCAGCTTTCTCTGTAATCTTCAACTTTCATGCCTAAATTAGGGCTATTGTTACTTTATTAATTTTGTACACGTGTGAACATATATAAAAAAGTTAAATATTTCACATTGTTTTTTTTAAATCTTAAGTAGTATTTAATATCGTGCTTAAACGTATGATTATTTTAAGTTAACGTGTAACGAAAAAATATTTAACACCTGAAGATTAAGAGAGTTAAATTTGATCATTTACTCGCCTAGAAGTTTTGCGGTGATTTTATGAGAAAATGGCTTTATGGCTCATAAATCGCAGTTAAAAGTTAAGATGATCAGAAATGCTCATCAATTTGACAATGTTCTCTTCAAAAGATGATTTATGTGGGAGAAAAATGATTATTTCTATTATGAAATAACGTAAAACCCTTAGCCAAATACGTTTCACTGTAGATTGGGCAATTATCAAATTGTGATCGCTTCGAATACGTATCTCATGTGTTATATGTATCTTTATTCTTTGTATTATCTAAAAATATCCTTAAATTAAATTTTTAATTCATAGTACTTGACATTTAGTTTACTGCTAAGAAAAGCATCAAAACAATCAGACAGTTTAAGATTAAAAGGAACATATTTAGTAGCTGGCTGACAGGTTCAGCGTTGACCGGGCCCTTAAATAACCTTAAATAAACCTCAAATTTGTATGATTTTCTATGTTTAAAACTATTTTGTCTGAATTTATATTTTTAAAGGAAAAAAATGCGAAAAAATATTGATTTTTAATGGTAAAAGCGCTCTTAAGAAGACATTTTCTTGTTTTTTCGCAATTTTTTTCTCCGCGATCGATCGATGAATTCCGCTTTTTTTTTTTTTTTCAACCGATTGAAATATTTCGCATTTTTTTCTCACAATTGGCTGACGAGGTTCACGCTTTTTTCCCCCACGAACGACTGACGAATTTCACAGTATTTTAAAGCGACCGACGGGAGAAATTCTGGACTTTTTCCCGATAATCGAATGGCGAAGTTTGGGATTTTTTTCCGACGGATGAACGACGCTTTTCGCAACTTTTTTCCCACAGCCGATTAACAAGATTCGCGAAACTTTATTTCAACCGATTGGCGAATTTTGTGTTTCTTTTTTGCGACTAATTGGCGAAACTCGCCGGGTTTTTTTCTTCCGGTCGATGGACGCAATTCTCCAATTTTTCCCGCGGCCTACCGACAAATTTCAGGATTTTCCCCCGTGAACAGTTGGTGAATTCGGGATTTTTCCTCAGGACTTAAGGCGAAACTCGCGAGTTTCTTTTTCCGGCGATCGTTTCACGAAATTCGCGATTTTTTCCGCGACCGACAGTAGAAATTTGTGATTTTTTTTCCATAATTGACTGGCGAATTTCTCGATTATTTTGCACACTGAGAAATTTCATGATACTTCCGTGCGACCAAATCACAAAATTTACAATTTATTTCCAGCGATAAATGGACATATTTCGTGAGTTTTTTTCGCAGCTAGAAAAAAAAAATGAAAGAGCGCATTAAAAATAGCAGTAAGGGCCACCGGGTGCGTCAGACGCATAAAGTAGTTTAAAAGGGCCGCCGGGTGCTGCACCCTGCCAGATTGGCCTGGAGTCAACACTGGTCCTTTTCTCCTGAGAACAAGAAAGATTCCTAAACCCAAGCTCAAAATTGTCTCGAAATTCTTCAGTCAAAAGACGTAAAAATATAAAATAATAAAATATAAAATATAAATAATAATAATAATAATAATAATAATCTTTCAATCACAAGGATGTTCCGGTAACTTGCTGCCAGTAATTTTTACATTCTTTTGACGAAAGTTTTCCTGAGAATGTATATATGCTGTATATTTAATGTAACCCACGCCCGATTTTTTTTTTTTAAAATTAATTACCGGTCGAGCACAGAAGTTATAAACGGCATAGATGGGCAGATCTAAGTCTAACTCTTGATGAAATTATAAGCGAAAATCTGGGTTCAGCATGGAATGAGACACCCTGTGTTTTTGAAATAATTAATGAATTGTGTCCTTGATTCTCGCAAAAAAATTATTTGCATTATTACCTCTTAAATTTGTAATAATATGTTTCGTTATGCATTAATTATTTTGTTAATGTTCTGAACGTACACAGACTCTTAATTAAGACTCGCTTTGAAAGTTATTTCAAATGGAGAACCATTGTTATAAATCTGATGAGCAGGTCTGTCACTATAGCAACTAGAGGTCTGCACGGGCCGGAATTTCCAGGCCCGGGACCGGCAGCGTATTTCAGAAGTGCACATTCACAAGGCGACCGGCAAAAATACTGTCCTCTGATTGGTTGAACGTATCTCGTCACTACCGGCAACCCATTTTGTTTTGTTTACATTTGCATTATGGCAGAAATGAGAAATGATTTTAAAAGTCTCGGCAGTGATATAATAAATCTTTTGCCACCTAATTTCGACTTTAAAGTTACTGAAAGTGCGTATGTTTCCGAAGAAAAATTCTCTTGTTCATTAAGAATAAAATTATCTGGTGAACAGGACTTTCAAAAGTGGCTGACTGATTTTCAGAGCATTACAAATACGTGTAATGAGTGTTTTTTAACAAGAAAGGCTAATTTTCTGGAATATCCAGATAAACTAGTTTTAATTTACTAAAGAATTCTGTCTTCATCAAGAATTTAATTTCTTTGAAAGTAAAGTAAATGGAGCCAATTTGAATACAAGTGTAAAAAAAATAAAGGCTTACAACTGATAATGTGATATTGGCATGGCTGTAAATAATAGGTGTAGTTTTTTATTTCTTTTTTAAAGAGAAAGGCCATTTTTCTGCAACAGACAGATAATAATAAACTACATTTATTCTATCTTCATCAAGAATTTTATTTCCTGAAATCATGTTAATCTGGTACAATTATGTTTAAAAAGGTTATTTAAAGTGAAAGGTATAATGTAAAGGCTTAAATTTAAACTATTAAAAAAAATGTTTAGAATGTTATGAGATGTAATGCCGCATTGCTTATAGATGACATAAAAGCAAGCATATAGCATATAAATAACTAATTTCTGAGTACAAACTAAACACATAAAAAGGTTTTAAATTTTATACCTTAATTTTAAAAAAAATCTAACATGTTATTAGTTAAGATATTTGTCAATAGATGGCAGAACTGCAGAATGAAAGTAAACTTACTAATAAAATAAGTGACATTCAATAAAACGTAAGTGAAATCAATTTGAATAAGAGCTTAAAAAAAAAAAAAAAAAGAAAAGAAATAATGCCTAACTTATGGTGTGAAAGTCACATCACACGATAATAAGTAATGGAAGCATTTTTTTTTCCCCTTAAGTGAAAACAATACTTTTTTTTTTCTTTTTTTTAAGAATAGATAAATTATTTTTAGTAATTTATTATTAAATTATTTTTTTCTTCATCAAGAATTTCATTTGTCAGAATCGCATGTTACTGTAGTACAATTATGTTTAAAAAAGTGATTTAAACAGATAATTTTAATATATTAAAAGTATTCTGAGATTAAAAGTAGCATTGCTTATCGACGACATGCAACTGGCATGGAATTATGAAAGATGACATGTAATTGTATGTAAATAACTAATTTCTGACTACAATTAAAATTTATACCTTAATTTAAAAAAACTATGCTATTGTAACTATCTTTTACCGTGTTTTCAGTTCAGATAACCGCGTATTTATAGGCGGCAGAACTGCTCTGTGAAAGTAAACAAACATTTGCCGATAGTGACGAAATTCATTCAACCAATCAGAGAACAGTATTTCTGCCGGTCGCCTTGTGAATGTGCACTTCTGAAATACGCGGACCGGCACGGCCCGAACGAAAGCTATCTTGGCCCATAAAATGGCCCGGCCCGGTGTAAAAATTGAAAGTTCGGCCCGAGCCCGGTCCGGCCCGTTTGCATTTTTACAGTTCTCGGCCCGGCCCGTACAAAAATAACTGAAAACAGGCCCGGCCCGGCCCGACACAATTTCTACAAAAAAAATCCTTTTTTTCTCAACATACAATTAAGATTCTTTTAATACTACATACATATTTATGGGAACATTTAACAGTATATTTTAGATTACGATGATGTTCGCAAAACAGAAAGCACACAATAGTAAACATAATAATTACTTACAGTGTTTTAGTCATCGTGTCTACTGACATTTCAAAATTCAAATAACGATGCATTAAAAGATTAATGTAGTTCAGAATAAAAGATTAAAAACATGACAACTTTTGAAGCTGTATAATAAAAAGTAGATTTGTGAAAATATTTTTCTCATTTTTAAGGCTTTTCTCAAATCCAAAGGAGCTGCATTTCGACACATTTATGAATTCATTTCTTTTCGGAAACGCGTAAGTTTGGCAGGTATTCTTATTCAGAAGCTATGTAAATGTCGGTTTTTTTTTCACAGTTAAAAGCAATATATCTTTCTGAAAATACAGGCAAAGTTAGCGTTTTAAATCGAATTTCCGGAAGCGATAGCACAGGAAAGGAGAGAAGAACGTACAGTCACGTGACAAGAATCTGTTATCTCTGTAAGTAATTTATCAAATATGGAAAAAGCTATTCGTTTTCAAATGCCTTCAATAGTCAGGCCTGTCAATTTTATGCCTTTATAGTTAAAAATGAGTCAGAAAATGCGTCTGAAAGTTTCAGATTGTTGAGCAGTGAATGGTATATTTCCAAAGTTACTGTTAAGAGAAGTTCATTATCACTACTATAATACTACAAAACATAATGACTGTCCTACACATCCTGAGATCGATTAAGACCAGTTCCGTCCCGGCACGAGTCTGCTGAAAAAAATTAAACTCGGAATCAGACATCTTGTAACTCTACGATGTCGATCTCTTCGACGGACATGTTACATTTCTGTATTGAAACTCGCATCGGCTCGTGACGCACGTTTATACGTCTCGTAAAAATCATATTCATTGAAAATGGCTCGTATTTTATCTGCTTCGCTTGAATTCTTATATCGGGCCGATAGGCCCGATTAATTTTTTTATCAGCCCGGCCCGGCCCTGCAGGCCCGTTCAATCATTTCTCCGGCCCGGCCCGTTGAAAAAATTGTCCTAATTCTGCCGGCCCGGCCCGGCCCGGCCAGTTTGAAAATTCTCCTTCATTCCGCCGGCCCGGCCCGGCCCGCGGGCCGGGCCGGGTACGGGCCTCGGGCCAAGCCCGGGCCCGTGCAGACCTCTAATAGCAACCACTTTTTTTACTATTTTGTCTGCCACTACTTCAAAATTATAATCTTTCTGGTAGATAGATTTCTGATGATCGTCAAGGTAGATATTATTTTGTTTAGAAATAGTGGTAGAAAACATAATAAAAAATAGTTGCCAGTGTCTGCCCTAGATGAAAAAGCTATTTACTTTTCTTTCTTTTTCTTTTCTTTTCTTTTTTTTTTTTTTTTTTTTTTTTTACTTTCAGTCATTCCAAAATTTCGTGGTCGTTTAATGTGGAATTTCAAAGACGACACGGAGGTCTTATTTTTGGCTCAGATACCAGTATAGACAAGAAAAAAATATTTACACTGGGGAAGAGCAATTGTGGAGATTTCAGCATGTGAGACGCTTCGAGCAGCAGTTTTGTTGTTTATTTATACGTCCGGGGCGGAGATATGACGGAAGCTCTTATTTAAGATTTGACACCTCAAACACTAAAAGCTTTCCGACAGAAATTCTGTAAATACTTCTTAAAGGTAGGAATTTGTATTCAATGAGACAAATATATTTTTTATACTTAATTACAATTGTTGATAAAAATGCAAATAATAAAATGTTCCAATATAGACAAGAACAAGGAGAAAATATTTACACTGGAGAAGAGAAATTTCGGAAAGTTTAGCATGTGAGATAATTCGAGTAGCAGTTATATTTCCGGGGCGGAGATATGACGGAAGTTCTTATTTAAGATTTGACACCTCAAATACTAAAAGCTTTCCGACAGAAATTCTCTAAATACTTCTTAAGGCTGTTCTCAAATCCAAAGGGACTACCTGACATAAGTTTTAATTCATTTTTGACTAGATTCATTTTTGAAACTAGAAAGTGTTCTTATTCAGAAACTATGTCATCGAACTGTTTTTTCCGTTTGCTTGTAAACGCAATTAGATTTTTCAGAAAATCTTCAAAGTTGGCATTTTGAACCGAACTTCCGAGCTAAAGAAGAAAATCCAGTCAGTAAGAGAAGAAAAATGATGTGTCACGTGATCAAAATCCCTTATAACTCAATAGGTAATTTATTGATCAAAAAATGGAAAATACAGTTCGATTCCAAATCACTTGCATGGTCAGGCTTTCCAATTTTATATCTTTCCATTAAAAAATGAATTTGTAAATGTGTCAAAACGTTTTGCGCTTGTTGAGCAGAGCAGTTGAGAACAGCCTTAAAGGAAAGAATCTGTATTCAATGAGATAAATGTATTTTGTATTACTTAATTACAATTGCTGATAAAAATGCAAATAATAAAAGGTCCCAATAAGCACAAAGACAAGGAGACAATATTTACACTGGAGATTGGAGAAGAGAAATTTCGTAAAGTTTAGCATGTGAGATACTTCGAGTAGCAATTTGCTGTTTATTTATACGTCCGTGGCAGAGAAAAATACAAAAGCTCTTATTTAAGATTTGACACTTTAAATATTGAAAACTTTCTGAAAGAAATTCTCTATATGTGTTTCAAAGAAAACTTATATTCAAATTTAATTTATTATATAAAATCAGGAAACTTTATTTTTTATTACTTAACTACGATCAATAATAATAATAATAAAATTATCCCAATATAACCAAAGAGAAGTAAAATATTTTTACACGGAGGGAGAGCAATTTTAGAGATTTCATCATGTGGGACGCTTCAAGTAGCAGTTTGTTTTTTATTTATACGTCCTGGGACGGAAAAGTAGCAAAAGTTCTTACTTTATATTTGGCATCTCAAATGTTGAAAGCTTCCCGAAAAAAAATCTGTAAATATTCATTTTAAAGGAATGCACTTGTATTAAAATATGCTTTATTGTTATGACGAAATTTATTTTTTTTATTACTTAATTACTATTAATAAAAACAAAGAAAGATTTTAATATAAAAAAGTCAGTCCCATCAGATATTGGTGATTATAGACGAGGAGAAAGTATTTGCAAGAAAAAAATTGCAGTGATTTCAGCATGTGGCATTAAGTTACTGCTATTGTACACAAAGATATTGTAATGTGTAGATATTTGAAATGGGGAAAAACAGAAACAAAGAAGGAAATGAAAATTATTCAACGAAAAACCATTTTCCAGTGTCTCTTTTAATAGTACTTTTATTTTTAAAACTTAGACATACACAAAAAAAGTTTTCGGATTTTTCAAGTAGCAGTTTGCTGTTCATTTATAGGTCCGGGGTGGAGAAATGACGGAAGCTCTTATTTAAGATTTATCAGTAAAATGTCAGTGCTCAAAATTTTCACATTGATTTTTCATTTTTTCACAGAGTCGATGTAGTTCCAAGATTTCCGATCGCAAAAAGTTCCTGAAAACAACAACAACAACTCTAAATGTATACTTCAGGTAAATTAAAAAGGAGATCTTAGACAAAGCCTAATGTATCAGGGCAAAATAGAAATGATAAAATAGCAAAGCTGCACTTCATTGATTGAGACGCAGTTTATAGCTATCTAGCGTATTTCTTCGGTTTGTCAACGTAAATTACTTGGGCAGAGCAACAGACATTAGAAAAGAAATCGCTTAGACAGAAAATCGGCAAAATATCATTCGGTATTTGACCCTGATTTAATGTGTTCTAGCAGCTCATCTAATTCATGTGGTAGGGATATAGACTAAACATTCAAATTTTCCGATGACTAGAATCATTCAACGTGGTTTATATAGTTTTCGATTCGAAATGAGGAAAATTACCAGGAATCTCAAAAATCTGAGAAGGGTGATTACCACCTTTACCACCCCCACAAAACGCCGCTGCCAATGTCAATAACACTTCGTTACGATTAAGGTACGGTGCTTAGTTTCCATTTTGTTGCTTAAACTATATCTTTCCAGTTTGTCGAGTTCGCCAAAGGAAGTTGTTGGAGAAGATCACTGTAAAATAAATCGCTTTGAGGCAGGAAATCGGTAAAGTATCATTCGGCATTCGACCCTGGTTTAACCCCTAACAGCAGCTCGTCCACGTAATGTGGGAACGTGAAAGCTGTGATCAGTTCGTCACGATTTCGCTCGACTTCCTTTACGTGATCCACTAAAGAGGGCCACTTACGCACGCGCCACTGCTCACGAAGCACTTGAATATTTATTCTTTGGTAAACGCGGGGGCCGATGGATATCTCTGTATCACCCACTTCATTATTCTCAGCTCTGTTGATTGGTGAAGAAAAAAAAAAGTTTATCGAATTTTCCGGTGGAAACATAATCTCTTCTCCCTAATCCCTTGATAGCCAAGTATAAAACTGATACTTAAAGGTATCTTAGCTTTCAGGTGTAATTCTTAAATATTTTTGATCCCATTGTTTATATTACCGGCCCGGTGTAAGATCGAGACATGCATTTCCGATTAGGAATTAGCATGCCTTTCAAATGATTTTGTTTTTATTCAGTTGAAGGTTCTAGAAAATCCTTAAAGAATAATTTCCATTTTAGATTTTGGAAACATTTCGAAAATTTGTCTGGACATCTTATTGAGATTATTTTCAAAATTTGCCTGGATATCTGTCTCTGTATTACCTTTGATTTTTCAAACTTTCGGCATCTCTATGTACCAACCACTTCATTATTCTTAGCTCTGTTGATTGGTGAAAAAAAAAAATGGTTTATCGAATTTTCCAGTCAAAACATATCTTTTCTTTTTAATCTTTTGATAGCCAAAATATAAAATTTGTACTTAAAGGTATCTTAGCTTTCAGGGTGTAATTCTAAGTATATTTTATCCCATTGTTTACATCACCGGCCTGGTATAAGACCTAGACATGCGTTTCCGACTAGGAATTAGCATTCCTTCCAAGTGATATATTTTTATTAAGTGTTAGGTTGTAGAAAACCCTTCTTGATCAATAAATTTTTGAAACATTTTGAAAACGTTTTTGGGCATTTTGTTGGCATTATTTCCAGAATTTATCTGGGTATCTTTCTGTATCACATTTGATTTTCTAAAATTTGCCTGCGAATCGTCTTGGATTTCCAAAATTTCCCTGGATCTGTCTCTGTGTCTCTTTTGATTTTCTAATATCTATCTGGACATCTTGTTGACATCATTTTCGAAATTTGCCTGGGTCTCTGTATCTCTGTATCACCTTTGATTTTCTAAACTTTCTCTAGGATCTGTATCTCTGTATCAAGTACTCCATTTTCTCAGTGCTGTTTTATATTTCCAGGCCAATTTTAAGAGCTAGATACATTTCCGATTAAGAATTAACATTCCTTGCAAATGGTATGTTTTTATTGAGTTTTAAGTTTTAGGAAACCTTTCTAGAATAATTTTCATTTTAGATTTTTGAGACATATCGAAATTTCTTTGGACATCTTGTTGGAATTATTTACAAAATTTATCTGGATACCGTTCTGTATCCCTTTTGATTTTCTAATATTTGCCTGAGAAACTTCTTGGAATAATTTCCAAAATTTTTCTGGTCTGTTTCTGTATCTCTTTTGATTTTCTAATACTTGTCTTGTCATATTGTTGACATTATGTTCAAAATTTGCCTGGGTATCTGTCTCTGAATCACTTTGATTTTCTAAACTTTGGGCATCTCTCTGTACCGCCCACTCCATGATTCTCAGCTCTGTTTTAACGAATGTAAAAAATGCATACCGTATATTTCCGTGTATAAGCCGAGTATATGACTTTTCAGTGAAAAATCGTCTAAAATCGAAAACCCGTATGTAAGCCGGTGTTATAAAAAGGCGATTAAAAATTCAGCGAAAGAATATTTAGCACTTTTTTGTGCACAGATAATCGAAAAAATGTGCTCTCCGAAATTATTGATATCTCCCATTCTGTCTTGGTGCGCTGCGAAATCTGTTTATGGGACCGGGAAAGCCCTATCTCCGCCATGTTAAATTCACCAATTTTATGTACCCTTTTCTCAAAAATGGTGAAAGATAGAGGTCTAGATTTTTTAGAGTACTTTTAATAACATGCTTTACGTATTTTACCAGACCATTTCTTTCTAAGTGAAACTGAAAATTAATTATTAATTATTTATTGAAAGACATTTATAAATTAGCATTTTTAGTAAGATATCATTGCCTAAAATAAATTATTCTCAACAAATCATTAAATCCCTGTGTTGAAATATAAAATTTAACATAATATAAGTATTAAAAAAAATCTGAGTTCTTAAGTTTAATAGATATTGAAAAAAAAAGGAACAAAAACATGAAAAATCCAAGTTTTGAGAAAAAGTCAATTAAAGATTTTAATGGCCATTAAGCTGTGAAGTAATCTTAAAGAGAATGAATAATTCCAATACTTCTTATATATATATATATATATAAACATGTGTGACACATCGTTGGAAAGATAAAAGGTTAAACTATTTAATGATTTAAAAAAGTATAAATCTATTTTTTTCCTAAATTTCGCTTACCTGGTCCCCTTAAGTGGGTTCTACTCATTCTGTTATGACTTGTTCGTTTATAAAAACCAAACCTCCTCTTGAATTACTACAAGAAATAATCGTTCGATCTTTCAAAAATGTTGCATCAGTAATGTTATGGATGGAAATGAGGATGATGCCGTTTTTGAAGAAGATGGCGATGATGATGAGGATGATGAATTAGACGCTGTCGATATTCATACGGATATACCAATGAAAGAAAGCGATTTTAAAGAGTTGCTTGAAAATTCTGATAATGACTTGGATAATGAATCAGGATTACTTTTTTCATTGTAAGAGAATGGAGCATAAAAGTATTTTTAGAAATTCGAAAATATTTTTTTATGCTTTTTATATTTAACATCTTTTTCCTTTTAGAATATCAATTTTGGAAATTTTGTTTGGCTCGTGTATGAGCCGACCTCCTCACTTTGGAGCTAAAACATTGCCCAAAAATTCTCGGTTTATACACGGAAATATACGGTATTTATCCAACTTTTGGGTGGAAACGAAGAAATAAATATGTTAATACAATTAATAAACCATTTGATAATATATAAATTAATTAATTAGATCAATGAAAATGACCCAAAATCAACTACAATACTTGTACAAAATTGAAAAATTAAGTTTATCTTTTAAGCTTTTTAACTACTTTGTAGAAGAAATTGCTTTCATGTACGAATAAGTAAATAAAATTTAGAATTAGCTGCCTCATCGAAAATGAGCAAAATTCAAGTTTGAACAAGACAGAAAAATTACATTACAGAATTTAAAAGTTAACTTAAACTTCTTTACAGGAGAAATTAACTACAAAAAGGAATAAATAAGCAAGTTTTAAAGTTAAGGGGCGGAGCAAAAATAAGCAGAAATCATTTGATAAGTTTGACAAAATGGGAAAAATAAATTACGACTTTTTTTAGTTAATTTAAATTAGTTTGAGAAGAAATAAGTATGAAAAATATGAAGTCAGTTGACTTAAGAGGCTATTTCACTAACGCGAAAACAGCCGCTCACCAATGTTATTCCTATGGGAGAGTTTTTTTTTTTTTTTTAATATCTCGTTAGCATTTCCATATTTTCAGATGATTTTTTTTTAATTTTTTTTATTTTTATTTATTTATTTATTTATTTATTTATTTATTTATTTTTTTTTTTTTTTTGCATTGGATAGCTGAGATGGATCTCTACAAAGACCCTTTTTTACTTTTTCAATTTTGTTTACGGATTTTTTTTAATGAGGATTCCTTCACTTTCGGAACCAGTTTCGAAAAGTGAAAGTAGCTTCATAAAAAAACCTGTAAACAAAATAAAAAGTTAAAAAGCGGCCTTTCTAGAGATCAACCTCAGCTATCCAAAGCAAAAAAAAAAAAAAAAAAAAAAAAAAAAAAAGGAAATGCAAACGAGATATTTAAAAAAAATTCTCCCATAGGATTAACATTAGCGAGCTAGTGTTACCACGGAGTGAAGTAACCCCTTAATGAAAACGAGCAAAAATTAGTTGCAGAGATTGAATAAGGTAAAAAATTTAAATTACGACGTTTAGTATAAAATTAAACTATTTTTCACGAGAATTCTGGTCATTCTGTTCATTCAGTTTTTCTTTCGATTTCTTACAAAATCGTACCTCTTATTCTTCATACAGTATATTTTTTTATGTTTGATATCTGATCGCGTGATCAACGGATCGTGACAGATGATTTCTCTGTAGAAAGTTTTTATACACCTTAATCTAGCAGGCCGAAAAAAAAAATCTCAAATGATTTTCTATTGTAACTATGTATACTTCCTTCAGAAATTGCATTCATTATTCTTCTAACTTTTTTTTTTTTGTTATCATTTACTAATATCAGTATATTTTTTTCTGTATTAGTTTAAGGGAAAATTACATCGAATTATTTTTTCCCCGGCTTCCTTTCTAATTTTCTGGTTTGTGGTTTCTGCCCTTTATTTTCTGTAATTTTAATGAGATTTGAATTAGATCAAGTACTAAAGCATGTCTCACGCTTTTTTTTTTTTAATATATATATTGTTCCAGCAGTTCTGTGTTTTTATACCCCTTTTTATTTTTCTGTTTATACATAAGTCAGTAGAAGGCAACTAATCCGAACAGTTTGGCATCTACGCGAATAAAATAGTTTGAAACATAAGTAACATATCCAAAGCGAAAGAGTTATCCCAAAGATTATGATCCCCATATCACACTGATTATGCTTATAGCAAAATTGGGTGCTTTTGTGTTAACCGGGCGCAGGGGATTGATCGCCAAATGTTGTTCTCATCGCAATCATTAGGGTTGCATTTTCATTTAAAATATAAACCTTTCATCAATTTCATTTAAAAAAATATATATCATGTACGTTTAAAATACATATATTATATGTATTTAAAATAGATACCTTTCACTCATTTCATTTAAAATATAGAAAAAGATTTAAAAAAAAAATAAGAAATAATATTTTAAACAAAACATTTTATTTCATTACCAAAGTATTTTCTCTAATTTATACACTGGAAGAATGAAAATTGTTATTGGCGAGAAACAAACAGGATATTGGCGCGATTTGCGCCCTACTGACATAAAAGTACCCGAAGTTATTATAATAATATTATATGTATTTAAAATAGATACCTTTCACTCATTTCATTTAAAATATAGAAAAAGATTTAAAAAAAAATAAGAAATAATATTTTAAACAAAACATTTTATTTCATTACCAAAGTATTTTCTCTAATTTATACACTGGAAGAATGAAAATTGTTATTGGCGAGAAACAAACAGGATATTGGCGCGATTTGCGCCCTACTGACATAAAAGTACCCGAAGTTATTATAATAATAACTTATGAAATATTTTGAATTAGGGGAATTTTGTTGTTTTAATGGAGGAGGGGGAGGGTTCAAACTGCGCAAACCTATTAAATTCTACGCTTATGATTACGTGCGATTGTATATAGAAGTAGATCTTTATTCTCCAGGTGGTGAATAAAAAGACACAAATGTAGTTTGTAAAGCAATTTACTAATCACCTGGAGAAAAAAGAAAATCCACTGCTATATTAATATTTTTTGAATTTTATTGTCACCATGTAGTATTAGTTTCAGATTTTAAAATAGGAAATTAATGAAGATTTCTTAAAAGTTTTTTTTACAATAGAAAATAAACAAAATCGAAAGATTTTATTTATTTATAAATAAAAATATGCTTATGGGTCAATATCTGAAAACCGGACAATTTCATTCCAAAATTTTTATTTTTTAAAATTAACGTAACAACTACCATATACTATGATACATGTTTCATCATTTAAATGCTGATCAAGGATGTATATTTTATGCGTAGGATAAACTTTTATGGAAGAAAGTGTCTGTTAATATCATAATCAGTGTCTAATAATTGTGACTGAGGTGATGTTTTTGTCTTAACAGCTGCACAGCCATTTTGTTGAATCATTTTGCACACATGCAAATTATTAAATATGCCATGTGACATTTGTATGTTACACAAATAAAGTTGCAATAAACTTTTTCTTATAAATAAAAAGTTAAATATGGGGATATGTATGATGCTATGAAAAAATACTCATCCTTATTCCGAACAAAAACTAAATATTTTGAGATATGAAACAAAGAGAAGAGCAATTTCTCTTCATCCATGGTGGCTAGTTGAACTTTAGTTGCTGTTACAATGGAAATAGTCCTGCCAGCGCCAAACTAGTATCTGTTATCCTAAATGTGTATTTTGAGGGACTGAGAGGATGATCAACCTCAAGGAAAAATATATTTACTGCAATATTTTGCTATACAATCTATACTAATAAAGGAGAACTATTTTTTCCGATACTATATATATATAGGTATAAATATATAATAGCAAAAGTTAATAACATTTATAGAAATTTTTACAGTATACATTTAACATTGGATATTTGTACCTGGAGACAGGGGACTGAAATGATGATTTCGTTTGTTTAAAGCTTAAAATTATTTTAAATTAATTATTTATTCACCATTATATGTCCATTTATCATTGGTAATTGTTATAACAAATGTTACAATATATTACATTTTTCATACATACATACATACACACTGGTGCTACAATCCATGTAGGATTTTGACCTTCCTCAAGATACCTCTGCAGACCTTCCGATCTCTGGCCTTTACTTTATACTTTATAATTTGATTTTGTGCAAGATCTTTCTCTACCTCTTCTATCCATCTCTTCCTGGGTCTACCAATTTTTCTTTTCCCAGTTAGATTACCACTATAAATCTTCTTTTTGCTTCGCTCATCCCTCATTCTGATTAGATGGCCTAACCATTGCATTCCTCTTATTTTTATAGTATTTATTATATCTTTTTCATTATATAACTGTTATTACATTTTTCAGTTTTTGGTTTTAGTATAATTAATGAAATATTATTGGCAGTGGACGCAAATTGTCCAATTTCCAGATATTGACCCTTATATATTGTATCTATCCATTTAAAATAATCCAGCTGGTCCAACATCGGTTTACATTTGCTACATGTCTTTCAAATAACCAGTATTTTTACGTTTATTTTAAACCTAAAGCGCACTCTTTATATATTCTGTTTTATTTTACTACGTTTAACACTCGTACTTCTTGATTCCATTGCATTCTGATTCATTATACTAAAGGAAATACCCCGTCGTGTCCAGAAATAAAATTAGATTCCCGACTAATTGCGTGCTTTAAATCGACATGTCTGATACTAATAAACTAAAAACTTGTAGACACGCGCTCATTACATGTGCTTGTTACAATAGCATTATTCGATTAAAAGATCCGATGCAGAAATTCTTTTTTACGTCGGCGCCATATGCTTTTCATTGACTGAATCCTACTCTCTAATGATTTCCTATGTTTAAGTTCACTTTACTGTTTATTACTAGTTTAATATGAGTTTTGGAAATTTGAAAGCGGAAGTAACCAAAATGAGTGTACCGAATATTTTGTATATATATTCTGTATTCGAACTGTTCGACCATATTACTGAATATTCGGTTTCGTGGTCGCGAAATATTTTCTCATTCGCGGCTAAAAAAAAAAAAAAAAAAAAAAAAAATACGTAATGAACTTTTCAAGAAATTTAAAACAAATTATTTCATTACTGATATTTTTAACTGTTGATTGATAATAATTTCAGAAAAGAAAAAAAAAGAAAGAAAGAAATAGTGTCACATTTAGATAAAAGAGATTGCTTTACTATTACTCATTTTATTTTTTGGAAGGCGACACTTAAGAAAATTAATTATTAATGTGTGATACCCATAGGAATTAATGAGTTTTTGAAACTTTTTTATGTATTTTCTATTTCTATCCAATCAGGCGCAATTAATGTAGAGAAAACAGGGGGGGGGGGGTGTAAAAATATAATTGATTTATCAAACTAAAATTTCTCTTCGATTTTTATTTTTTTATGTAGAAAAATATTATTTATTTATTTGAATTTACAGAGAAAGACATAAAAGCCATAGGTCCTAAAATTTTATTTATTTAAAAAAAATTAAGGCTTATAATTCTTAGATAATAACTCCGAGTATAAATATTTTTCGTGTAAAATGTATTGCTGAAAATAATTCTTCATCAAAGTGAAAGTATTTATATTAAATGTAATGTTAAACTTTTAAAATATAAATTTAAAACATTTTAGTCGTACTTTTTAATTTTTTAAAGCCTAGGTTTCTGAAATATAAGGATAATTGGCCGACCTAATATTCTGCATTCAGCTTATCGCTGTGACGAACATTTGGTATTTACTATTCGGCACATTCCTATTAATGCATTAACAATTATATGATTTGGAAGCAGAATAAAGGTGATCATTTTTTAGTCTTCTATAATGGTTTTCTTCATAAAACACACAAAAACACAATTTATACTAATTGGTAAAACTATGGAAAAGCATATTTCCCCTTGAAATAGGTTGCAAAATGGTTATTTTTCATCATTTAAGTACATTAATCCATTTTTTTTATCCAATTACATGGTAAAATCTTCAGGAAAAAAATGAATTGCCACATAAAGATAATATTACCATCTTATTTTTAGAACCTTTATTGTAATTTTCCTTCTGAAATCTTTATCTTGATGCTCCAGTGTCTAACAGAATTGCAAAAACATATATGGAAAATTTTTCTACAAACCGTTTTTTAGACGATAATTATTAGTAGAATCATCTACGGGAACCAAAAAACTATTCGTCTCATCAATAAAAAATAAAATATATCTCTTGAAATTTTTTCGTCCATGACTACACAAAAATTATTATCGGCCGCAAGCCAGCTGCACATTTTAGACGAGAAAAAAAGAAAAAAAAATTAACACAACAAATCTGAATACAGTTTTTAAAAGTCCTTTAAACGTAAGCTGAAGGTGACATTAAGAGTTTGGTGTAAATTTTGCCGTGAGAAAAATCTAAAATTGTCTGATAACCATATCTGCTGATCAAACTGGGGAAGTGTCAATGTTGAATCATTGAACCATGATGAATCTTTTTTTATTTTTTAAGTTCTTATAATTTTTTTAAAGATATCAAAGAGTTCATATTTTAGTTCAAACTTACTGTAATTTAAAGTTTTTCTTTATGTAGTGGACAATCGTGTCGCCCTATGATGGTTTCTCAACGTCCCTGCAACATGCATAATGCACGTAGAAATAACGCAAAATCTTTCATCCTCCTTTAAGAATCTATATTATACAGGACAAACGTGTCCGTGCGTAACGTTGACGTCATTTTGATGGTGGCAACAGCAGACTATTAAATTTTATCTTTTATTGCAAAATTTTAAATTTCTAAATACTGCACATGTTCAATTTTTACACCGTCCAATAGAGAAGAAAATGTACTTTCAAATTCAATTTGTTTGAAAACTATATCGCAATTTGTTTGAAAACTGCATCGCAATTTACTCAATTTTTGTTGTTTTAAAAATAATTTTCATGCATGATTTTTTTAAATCTATTTCTGTCGCTTGCAGACTGACGATTACAAAAGATAAATCTGTTTACATTTAAATTAATATAAATAAAATAGTTAAGCATTTGTTTCTAGCTTATATTCCATAACGAAGTTTAAACTTTATCAATCCATAAATAAAATATTAAAATATAAATAAAACACAAATTTAAGACATGTAATCGCACATCGAATCATGCTTAAAACACTCAAATTATCACAACAAGTAATATAAAAATTTTGTTTTTAAAGTCAATTCCTACTTAGGTCATTAAAGAAAAGTTTAATATAATCCCTTAAGCTAATATTAGTTTTTGTTGCATTAAAATATCTCAATTTGTTGATTTTCTATAAGCAAGTAGGTTTACAATGGAACTCTATGGGAATTTGGCGAAATATTAGAGATATCGCCAAGTTGGCGTCACTTTTGGCGACTCATTTTGGCCGACAAACTTGGCGGTATTTGGCGACAGAACAGGGTCACCCCTATGGTAACCCCTTATTGAAAATATTTTCATTGATCGTCAATAGCCAATGGCCGCCATTTTGTTTCCCATGCAAAACTAAAATTAATTAATTAAAATTTAATTAATTAATTAATATTTGAAAAAACTATATTAACATCAATTGTCATGCAGTACAAGTTTAAAAAAAATTATTTCAACTTGATAGGATGAATAATGAGTATTTTATTAACGATTGAAAATTTGAACAAGATAAATATATAAATAAATAAATATAGGGAGAGTGTGAGCTAATAGTAGGAATTGAAAAAGCTAACGATTTTTGGCGATTTCTTTGACTGTTAATTCCTAGCACGAGGTCAATACGAAAGTATCGCTTTTAATAAATTAAAAAAAAAAAAAAAAAAAAAAAAACATTTGAATATATAGTTGCTGTTTTTGATTAATAAATATAATATTATTTATAAATATATATAATTATAAATATGATTGTTGGTATTGTTAGTGAAAAATCTAAAAAAAATCTATATTAAATGTAAAAAAATCTATTAGAGTTTTCAATTAAAAATATATACATATATGGTTTTCACTCATATTCTGTAACCCGGGAAATCCGGATTTGAACGCCTTGTTACTTTAAAGATAATAATTTTTGATTACAGCGATACAACATTATTGCCATGTGGTGTCGTGCTAAACCTTTATAATAAATCTAAGAAATATGACTTCAGTATTCACATCTGAGTAATCTAGTTTCAGCAGAACGCATATAATTGCAGGTTGGAAAATTTTTCTGAACAGAATCCTAAAGAGTTTATAAGGTTTATCCCCATGAATGAAAAATAAGACAATATCTTCGAAATTTCTTCGCCCGAGACCACACGAAGATTATAATGGATTGTAAGCCAGCTGTACATTTTGTCAGGAAAGAGTATTAATAAAGAAAAACATCTATAAAAAAATATCTGAAAGGTTTGAGAGAAGGGGCGTTTACAGTTTCGAGTAAAGTTTTCCTAGAGCAGATTTCTGGACAAATCAAAAATTTCCAGTAACCTTATCTCCATTACCAACATCTGTGCGATATCAATATCGACGTTAAATCAATGGGCTAAATAAAACTTCTTCTGCTCATAAAGTTTTCATTGAGCTATCCAATGCGATCACGTTTTAATACAACTATGCTGTAAATTGAAAAATTATTCGTGTGAAGTGACAATCGTGCTGTGCTGGGAGGTTATTTCAATGACTCTACCAACATGCGTAACGCACTGGAATAATGTAAAATTCGTTATACTTTAAAAGTTTGTTTGATTGTTTGAACATGATGAAATCTTCAATTACTACTCAACAATTATATTGTCGCTCCCTATTTTACCTCGCTGAATCTTTGTAGTAAATTAAAAACTCCGCTTTTAAAATAGACATTTGATTTACGTAATTTCAGCAGAATACATATGATTATATCGGATAAAACTTTCTCTCTAAACTTTGCTAACAGAATCATCTCCTAAAACCGAAAGAGTTTTTCAGAATTCACTTCAAAAATAAAAAATAAGACAGTATCTCCGAAATTTCTTTCTCCATGACCGCAAGAAAATTACAACGGACCTAACGCCAACTGCACATTTAATGAGAAAACAAGAAGTTGTAAATAAAAAATCTGAATACAATTTTTAAAGATCCCTTATATAGGGTGTTCATAAAATGTCCCAGTTTCAATGGCATATTATAATAGTTTAATTTAGACTATTTACAACAAATCATACATCAAATCGAACGCAAACTACCCTAGTTTTTCTTACAAGTGTTCAATATGTGCACCTTTTGTTATTACGGCACACATCCAACCTAAAGTCCAATTCTTTCCACACTTCGGTTAACAAGTTCGGAGTAACGGAAGAATTAGCCTCTTGAATTCTGTGTCTCAACTCTGGCCAATCATTTGGTAGTGGCCGAACGTAGACACGATCTTTTATAAAAACCCAAAGGAAAAAAAATCGCATGGCGTACGCCGGTAGTGTACGCTTTTAAATCTCCAGCCCAGCAATAACGTTTTATGCTCAGGAGTTGCCATTCTGCGTATGTGGCACTGTAAGCGTGTCAATAACAAAGCAGTACTCGCGCATGTGCTTCTCTAAAATTGTTTGGGTTACTCTTTATTTGTGACCTTTAACCAACACTCTACAATGCTTACAGCTGATACTATTAAAATTATAACTAGGAGAGTCTTTTATGGAAACCCTGTATGTCTGAGGGTAGTTACAGTAAGAGGGTGTTAACAGTAAAAGTGTCTCCTGAGAAAAATCCCTAAGCGAACCAAAACTGACCTATAACCATATCTTTCATACTAACATTCATCTAATACTAACACTGAGCAAATACCGATGTTGAATCAATTAAAAATGACGAAACTCTTTCTTCAAGGTTTCATGTAATTTTCTTTAACGTCAAATAAATGTACATTTTGATACAAAATAACTATAGCTTGGAATTTTCTTCATGTGGCGTGACAATCGCACAGACTGTCACGTTGTTTCAAAGTCTCATTCAAAATACACAATGCAATCATGGTCAAAAACTTTCTTTTTAACTTCTTTTTTTTTTATAATAAAATTGCCAATTACCATTAATATTACCATATTAACACATGGTCTTTACATCTCATCACATCTCAGCCATTACATCTCACTAACTGTTTACGTTAAGTTTAGGAAACGCATCTTCAAAATCCCCATCTGACTCACCTAGTTTCCGAATATGATTATAAGGATAAAAATTTTCCTCTAAACGATAATTGCTAACAGAATCATCTCCCAGAACCAAAAGAGTTATCAGAATTTGTCTCATAAATAAAAAAAAAAAAAAAAAAGACAGTATCTCCGAAATTCCTTCGTCCAAGACCGCACGAAGATTACAACGGACTGCACGCCAGCTGCACATTTTACGAGAAAAAAGAAATAATAAAGAAAAAATATATCGTGAATACAATTTTTAAAGATCTCTTAAATGTCTGAGGGAGGTGACATTGACAGTAAAAGTTTGCCGTGAGAAAAATCCCCAAAAAGAACCAAAACTGTCCGGCAATTATCTGCGGAACAAACTGAGCAAGCACCAACCCTTTGCACGCATCGATGAGCCATAACTCTGTTGCTCTCACAGTTGATGGGGAGGAACTCATTGAAGCGAGGGTGGCTCAAAAAAAGATGGAAGAAAAATGGAAGGAATAAGATTATTCCAGAGATATCTAATGGGATGCTGTAATATGGTGAATGTGTACATTTTACGTGCTTTTTTCCTTCTTTTTTAATAGTTGAGTAACATCGTTTTGTTCAATTGCCACGATTTAGGAGTTTATGGGACGAAAACTTTTGAAAGGTAACTGAAGGAAAGAATTTTTTTTTTTTCAAATATCTAAATGCATTTGGAAAGAGAACTAATACTGAGTTGATATTAAAATCTACTAGCGTGAGGGAGAGATTAAAAATTTTTTTTGCAATTTTTCTTGCAACCAGTACGTAAATAAGAGAACTTTATTGCCCATTAGGATAGCTATGTTTATTGGCTTCAAAGGGAATAGGAAAGAAAATCATCTTGGAGGGCATTTGGAAGTAAAGCTTGTATTGAATTGGTGTTAAATTTGAATTACTTTGTGATAGAGAGTTTATATATTTTAGTAATTGTCAAAATCATAAGTTAAAGAAAATGAGCATTGCAATTTTATTGGCAATTAGATTGAGTAGGCTTAAAAAATAATCTAAATCTTCATTAAAACGTATATAGAAAGAAAACTAACATAAAATTAATGTTAAATTTGAATTATATCCTGAAATAATGTATCCTTATTTTTTAGAAGTTTTGGTCAAAATGGTAAGATGAGAAGGAATGATATTAAGACTTTATTGGCCAACTGGCCATTACGTTAAATATGTTTAAACCTGTCGGCTTCAAAGGGAATGAAAAGAAAATCTACGTTAAAGAGCATTTCGAAGGAAAATTAACACTGAATTAATGTTAAATTCGAAATGCTTTATAAGGGAGAGCTTATATTTTTTAGTAATTTCCCACAAAATGACAATTTCGAAAAAATGGACATTGAATCTTTATTGTCCATTAGAGTGAATATATATCAAAAAGAATAAAAATCTTCTTTAGAACGCTTATGGAAAGAAAAATAACATCAAATTAGTGTTTAACTTGAATTACATTGGGAGAGAGCATGTATGTTTTTCTTTAAAACGACAAGATGAGAAAGACTTATTTTGGATCTTTATTGCCCATTTGGTGAATATGTTTTAGTCTATTTTCTTCAAAGGGAATAGAGAAGAAAATTATTTCGAGTGAATTTAGAAGAAAAGCTAATAAAAGGCAATTAATAAAATGGACAACAAGTTTCGCAATATTCCAGATTCAAGTTTTTTTTTTCTTTTTTTTTTAACAACAAACAGAAGTATTGTGACTGCTTCCTCTGAAATAGCCGGTTTGTTAAGACTGGAACTTCAGTTAACTTCTACTCAACCTTTTTACTTTCTTCTGTCTTCAATAGAAGAAAAAATTGTAATCGAAATCTTTTTCGACTCCCGGTTTTCGACGGATTTACATGTTTTAGGGGTCAGAGATCCCCCAAAACATGTTTATAGAAAATGTCGGTCTGTCCGTGTGTCTGTATATCGCCATTGTAACATCAAAAATTGTATGAAGTTATGCATAGAATTGAACCAAATTTTTATTTTAAGTTTGTGGCTATGGCAAGCAGGTCCTCCATTAATTTGGAAAAAAATCGCCGGTAGGGGGCGCTGTAATAGTGATTTTTGTGCGATTTTTGTGGCATTTTGAATATTGTACCATCGAAAAGTGTATGAAGTTATGCATAGAATCGAACCAAAATTTTTTTTGAGTTTGTGGCTATAGCAAGCAGGTCCTAAATTAATTTGGGAAAAATACGCCGTTAGGGGGCGCTGTAATAGCAATTTTTGTGGCATTTTGAATATTGTACCATCGAAAAGTGTATGAAGTTATGCTTAGAATTGAACCAATTTTTTTGTGTATGTTTTTGGCCATGGCAAGAAGGTCCTCCCTGAATTTGGAAAAATTCCACCGGTAGGGGATGCTGTAATATCGATTTTTCTACGATTTTTGTGCATTTTGAATACTGTACCATCGAAAAGTGTATGAAGTTATGCATAGAATTGAACAAAATGTTTTGTGTATGTTTTCGGTCATAGCAAGAAGGTCCTCCCTGAATTTGGAAAAATTCCGCCGGAAGGGGGCGCTGTAATAGCGATTTTGAGGCCATTTTTAACATTGTACCATCGAAAAGTGTATGAAGTTATACACAGAATTGAATAAAACTTTTTGTGTATGCTTTTGACCATGGCAAGAAGGTTCTCCTTGAATATTGAAAATTTCACCGGAAGGGAACACTATAATAGCGATTTTTGTGCAATTTTCAATATTGTACCTTCGAAAAGTGTATGAAGTTATACACAATTCTAAAAAAAATAGTAATAAAACTAATAAAAATGAATTATTGGTATTTGTAACAACATTTTGAAATATTAAGATACATGAGATAGAAGAAAGTTTTGGGATTTGCACACCCAACTATTTTTTTTTTTTTTTCTCTCTCTGATAAATTTTATTTTATTTGGCTTATTATCTACAAAAGTCTTTGTTATTAAAATTCATACGATGACGCGAGTTTCAAAACTAGCCTTATCCAAAATTAAAAAAAAAAATTGAGTTTATTATTCTATTGATTAACTTGCACCGAAAAAACACTACAATCTGCAAAAAACTAGATTTATTGTGTATTTCTGGCATTATATAAAATCCTGGTTAACAATGAAAACCAATGGACTTAGTCAGAGGTTTTTCGCGATTTCCCAAAATTTGATTTTCTGGAAAAGGCGAGTTTTGAAACTTACGTCCTCATATCTAAAATTTATCTTTTATTATTATCACATATATTGAGTAAAAAAAATAAGCATTGTACTTTTAAAAAACTGTTAGGGCGCCAGTTAAATAATTTTTCATGAAAATTAGGCAAAATGTAACCCTTAAATGCCTGATTTTTCAAAAATCATTGTAATAATGTTTTTCGGCTTTCATTTTTCAAATAAATCATGGGAAAAATACTTAAAAAAAATCATATTTTGTTTTAAGCGTAGTTTACGGCTAAAAAACAGTTTGTTACTAATCAGCAATGCTGGTGTTTAATTGAAAAAATAATTTTCCTTGATAAAATTCTACAATATCAAACACACAAGAATTTTAGGAACTTTAATAAGAAATAAATTTTACTTGCTCACTGCAGGTCAGAATAGGGTATTTCGCAAACTTCCAAACAAAACAAAAAGAACAAGTAGAAACATTTGAAAAAATGAATTTATCTTTATTCTAACGCAATCTTATTGTAAACGCAATAGATCTTTCAGAAAATACTGTCAAAGTTGGCATTTTGAACTGAACTTCCGAACGAAAGAAGAAAATCCAATCAGTAAGGGGAGAAAAATGCCGTGTCACGTGATAAAAGTAGCTTATAACTCAATAGGTAATTTATTGATCAAAAAATGGAAAAAACAGTTCGATTCCAAATCGCTTCCATAGTCAGGCTTTCCAATTTTATATCGTTCCGTTAAAAAATGAATTTGTAAATGTGTCAAAACGTTTTGCGCTTGTTGAGCAGAGCAGTTGAGAACAGCCTTAATAATAAGACAGGATGCAAAACGCTACAGTATAATACATTAATATAGTTTTTTTTAAAGAAGAAATGTAAATAAATATGAGATACATTTAAAATGTGTAACAATAATAATAAAATGCATTGAATCAATTGTGAAGAAACAGTATTACAAAAATCTGTATGAAATATAAATCACAACAGAGTATTACATTCATATATTTTCTCGAAAAAAAAGTGTATATAAAAAATGGGATACATTTAAGATTCGGAACAACACACCTGTTAGGAATAAGGCATGATAGAAAACATTACAGCATAATACGCTAATATAGTTTCTTTCAAGAGAAAATGTAAATAAATATGAGATACATTTAAAATGTGTAACAATAATAGTAAGATGCATTGCATCAAATATCAAGAAACATTATTCAAAAAATATATATAAAATGTAAATCACAAAAATTTATTATATTCATATATTGTCTTGATAAAAGAAGTGTATATAAAAAAATGGGATGCATTTAAGATGTTTAACAACAGATCTGTTAATAATGAGATACGATGCAAAACACTACATTGTAATACTCTAATAAAGTTTTTTATTTCAAGAGGAAATAAACATGATACCCATTTAAAATGTATATCAATAATAATAAGATACATTGCATCAAATGTAAATCTCTATGTTCCTATAGTTTCTTGCAAGTGAAAATATGAATAGATAATGAAATACATTTAAAAAGTGTAACAAAACAAGTTAATAGAAAGTTTGCAAATCGAAAAAGACAATCCCAAAAACAATGAAAAAGAAAATGAACGAAGAAAATCTGAATCACAGCGAGTCTACCGTGAATAATGACTTGAAACGAAGGGTGTTTTCTCTTTTTTCGGTTCTCTTTGATTGTTTCTTCGTTTTCACTTTTTTTTTGGCTTCGGCTATAGGGGAGTCAAAATGAGTCGAAATTCCTCAAGACTATTTCTGCGTGTCTCCTAGATTGCAGCAAACATTACCGAAATTGCTACCTTTTTCTTTCTTTTCTTCTATTTTTTTTCCGTTCTTTGACATCGTTTTATTTGAAACCGCCCGTGAAATTTTGTGCTACAGTTGTTTCTATTTTTTTTCTTGCAATTTTTTGCTGTATCCTATTTATTGCTCATTTACGTGTTACAGCTATTGTATTGTCTTGTTTTCTATAAATTTCTTGAGGAAATTGTGCATATTATTTTGCTTTCTTTTAAACGGGAACCTTAATCATTTCTTAACAAGGTTTTTGTTTTTGCTCTTATAATTCATTTGGTTGGTTCTATTTTTTCTACATCGTAATAAAATAAAAATTTATAAATAATTTTTTTTTCCTACAATTGTATTTTTTAAATAACATAAATTTGTAACTTGAATTTTTGGTTTGACTGTCTGACACGTGACTTAATAAGGTAGCCATTAAGACAAGATTTAACATAAAACAAACAAGTTTATTAAAATAATAATTAAATTAGGCTTGGAGTGGAACGAGTATGGATTAACTGCGATGGATATTTTTGATTCAGATAACTCTCATATAAACTGGATGTAAATTTACTATTTTGAAACTCAAATTAAATAAGGAATGCTCAAAATCGTATCCCAAGAAGACTGCTATGTGAAAAAACATTATCGCTGAAAAAACTTTAACCAATAGCACTTTAAAAATGCATTAACTGTCTCTAACTAACTGGAATCCCGTGGATTCAGAAATCCACTTCATTATAGTACGTAGATTTAGTGTCTTACTAAAAAGGAAAACTCTTCAGATAATGCGAAACGTCAATATCTCTGGGAACGTGGCAGCGATGCAAACTCCAAATCTCAAAGCGAGAAATTTCCGTCTAGATTTTCTTGAAAGGCAGGATTCGACCAATCCACTCGTTTCAACTCCAACTAGCGTATTTATACTCGCCAATAACATACCAGTGACATATCAGCGTATTTACACTCGATAGTAACATAAAATATAGTAACATATAATAAGCAAAATACCAGCGTATTATTACTCCCTAATAAAACAGGCCCTTTCACAAAATTCTTCTTTATACAATAGGCTTCTTCACAAAACTCCATTTCATGAAAACCTACTCTTCATCAATTATTTTTATTTTGTTAGGTTTTAAAATGTGTACAAGTTTTACAGAAAGGAAAACTTTAGCAAAACGACTTAAGGAATTTATTATTAATGTAAGCTTAGTTCGAATTTGAGTAACTGGGTGTCATCTTTCGTTACAAAACTTTCTGCAAAAAATATAATAAATTACACAAAAATAACTCCAAAGAATGGGTCCTAAGAATAAAATAATCTGCACCGATCCCTGAGTAAACGTAGCTTTAACACTACCCTTTTAATATATTTAAGGAGGGTAGTGGTTTAAGTAGTTTAATTTACTGGACCTACGGATACATGAAATAAAATTTAATAAGTTATACAAAATGCATGATACTTTATTTTACTATGATCATACAATGTGAATTTTACAGCCTTTTAAAGAAACATTTGTATGCTCATTTCATTAAATAAATTTATATTGAACATAATTTAAAGATATTAATCATTTAGAGTATATTGGCTTGTATTAAAATTAATAAAAGGATAAATACTAGCGGAGAGGATGTTATATTAAAGTTAATTTCTTGAAATAAAGTATTTACAATATGTTAATTGTTAAAAACCACTAGTGCAAAAAAGGGGTTAGATTTAAAGATTAATATCTCTTTTAAAAGGCTTAAAAACTGGTAAGATGTATACAAAACAAGTTGTATTATGATTATTAACAAATTTTAGAAAACAAACTTTTTGAAGTTTTCATATTAGGGGCCCCTTCAGCAATTGAAGTTATATGAAAGACAGAATGAAAATGATAGCAGATAACTATATTACTGCTTGTGCCTTTTTTACCACAATTATTTTAGCTTCAAATGAAGATTGTACAAGAGAATCTTCTTGTAAAGCTGTCGAGCATATCAATGTTAAATTTGCATTGATTGTTTAGTATGTTTTTTAATTTCATTTGTCTCATCTGAAAACAAAAATTCAGGTACAAATGGGTTAATTTTAAGCTAATAAAGAGAAAGAAAGATAGTTATTTCCAAATTACATTTTTTTTCTGCAGAAAATAGACTGATATTATCAAAATACTTTTGTAAAATCATGGGTAAATCAACATAAGTAAATAGAGAAACATTAAACGAAATTCTTTTCTTTGTTACCGAAAAAGAATGCGAACATCATCAACATTCTTTCCCATTTAATGACTCCGACGGTTAATGACTCCACCTCAAAGAAGTTATAAGTTTTTCTTTTTTTTTTAAGTCATTATGTTTACTTTCTTCTTTTAATTTTTTTCCAACGAATATTCAATTGCATTCATTTTTACGAAAAAAACAAAAAAAAAAAAACAAAAAAAAAACAAAGATTAATCGGACAATATACAGTAAAACCTCACGGCGCCGACGAATTTGTCCGTTATTTGGAGGTGTCCGCTATTCAGAAATAAAAAATATGTAAATAATATTTGTATTGGGGATTGAAAACGTGTTTGCGAAATAGATGTGACTGCTATTTGGGAGTGCCCGTTATCGAGGTTTTACTGTTTTCTTGTTTCAACATAGACAAGATGCTTTACTATAATAATTTTCGTACAGACGCACCAATTTTGATTTCTTTTTCCCCTCTCAAAAGCACCCGTCTTTTTTATAACCCTTGGCAGTGTTACGTAAATCTAATTAACATTCGAAAATGACGTCTACTCTTTCGACTTATGTGCAAGTTTCTCAAGAAAAACCTCCTATTAGCACAAAATTAAAATATTTGAATATGTTATTTGAGGTCATGTGATTCATTTTGGACTTTATTCGAGATTCACGTGTGTGTGATCGTGTATATATAATGCAACTGATAGAAGAGTAAATGCAGTATTCTCGTGACGTCACAGTGGAAATCACGTGGTGTAAAAATAGCGGCTAGCGCGTTTGTTTACCTTATTGTGTCATCTGATGCAGCAGAAATACAGGTAAATGCACGCGTAAAATACTGCAGATTTATTTTGTACGAATTATTTTCGATCAATACTTATATACATATTAATTAAAATCAATATACAAATATTAACTAAAATTTGAAATTTTTATTTTATAAATAAAATGAAAAATATGCATGCCATTACTTTAAAATAGAGAAAAGAATTCATGTATAACCCATACCTGCCCCTGAAAAGGTCTAAAACTTCGTATAAAATAAAATATATGGATAAATTTTCTAAACACAATGCTTTTCAATAGAGCGGTTATGAATGCTATTCCAAAGAAGACGAATTTTTGTAGCCTCGAACACAAGGGGAGAATATGGTCTATTGTTTATGAATTAGGTATATGGAAAAGTAAGTTCTGTTTTTCTAATAGATGTCGTAAGTGTTCTTATATGTATTGTGTGAATCTGGTAATACATGCTTTGAACTCTTTAGTGCGCAGCTTTGAATATATGCAAACATCACTGTTTTGAATTTAATAGATTTTTTTAATTAGCATATAGCTAATAATTCACACCAGAAAATTAAAATAGCAATATTTGCTTTAATTAAAAAACAGACATTCCGTATTTAAATAAAGCGAAATTAACCATTGAAATTTTCTGGTGCAAAATCGGATTCTGTGAACTACGTAATTTCTAGAACGTATTCTATTATGGGACTTAAAGGGTTAAAAGTTAAATTTTATAAAATAAATAATTATATAAAACAAGGTATTTCGAGACATACTCATTAAAGTATTTACTAATTTGTATTATTTTAGCATAAAACAGCCACACGACAGTACTTTTTACTTGTATTGCAGATGTGCAACAGAAGAAAAGATTGACGTATTATAAGAAAAATATATCTCTGATTTTTTTTCCTTATTTTTCCTGTGTAATAAACCTTTCAGAGAATCATACATAATTTTTTCGAAACAAAATAAAAAATCGCGCATTTAAGGGTTAAAAAATCTCTTCATAATCTTCAAAACGTAGTATATGACATTTGATTAAAGTATAAATAACATAGCTTTTTACTGAATTTAAAATGGATTGCTTTGTGCCAAAAAATCATCATTTGCGGTAAGTTTTGTTTATATAATTTAAAGAAAAGCGCTGCTGAAAGACATCGTTTACTTGTAGAAGTTTAGGGTGAACATGCTTTTTCTGATAGTATGTGCAATTTAAAGGTGGTTTATTCGATGTTGAAGACGCCGAACGTGAAGGTAGACCGAAAAAGTTTGAAGATGAAAAATTGCAAGCATTATTGTATAAGGACACAACACAAACACAAAAAGAATACATTATTATTACAGAAATACAATGCCACTATATTAATGTATCACTTTTATATACTTGCTAAATAAACATGTAACTTAAACCTAAAACAGAACTTATTTTTGCATATACCCAATAGATTTTGTACATATTTATGAGCCATTTGTGAATTTGTGATAACAATGTTGTACACTGTAAAAAAAAATCTGTAAAGTTACTAAAGTTTTTCTAGGAAACTGGGATTCCAAGACCCTTTCATGTAACGGCAACAACAAAAATTCCTGTAACAGCGTCTGTTACAGGAATTTTTCTTGTTGCCGTTACATAAAAAGTTCTTGGAATCCCAGTTTCCTAGAAAAACTTTAGTAACTTTACAGATTTTTTTTTACAGTGTACTAGCCATCGAAAATTGCAAATTTTCCGTTCAAGTAAATAGCTCTGTACAAAATTGCAGAAATTTTCTCTATCTCAATCTGCGCAATAATCTTACACTATCGATACGCAAATCACTTTTTGTGTGTGCGTTTGTGTGTGTATGTGTGTGGTGGAGGGGTGCGTTTCAAAAGCTATCAGAATGTAGTTTAAAAGTTTAGTGAACTTTGATCCATTTTTATGCGTTTATTTGAACGTTCTAGCAGTTTGAGGTAGCGCAACCCCGTCTATCGATGATATTCCGAACTAAAAGATGGAAGCTTGGTAAAGAAATTCCCGACTTCACGCACTGACCACTTGAAAGAATATCTTTAATAGCTATTACCATTTTCTTATTACTGAATTTTTAAAAAGTTCGGTTTGTTTTAGGGCACCGGTATTAAACATGAAGATAATTTAAATATTAAAAAAGGTTTTATTAATCTTAAACACTCTGGAACGTAAATGAAATCTGCTAATAAGGAAGATTATTTTTAATATTAATAAAATATTTTAATTATTTTTGTGACAAATATTTGGACATTTTGTTATTCTGTATTATATCTTTGCAATAATTATTTTTGTTGTCTTTTTCAGCGCAATGTCAGTGTTATTTTCCCATGGAGTTTTTGGGTACCTACCTGATGCAAACGCAGACGGAGTCCTACGGACATGGAATTGCCACCTTTTCCGAAATTTCTTTCGAACCAGACGCTATTCCACCCTGGGGCAAATGCTTCAGGAAGAGAGGCAATAATGTTATTTTAAAAGACAGGTAAGCAAAAGCAGCATAACATTTCACTAACTAGTTTAAAGCACATTTTTTCAATACTAATATAACCGAAACGGACATTCTGATGGATTTAATATTTCTTATTGAAATTTTATAAGAATTATTGAGGTCCTTTTCAATACCTACTATTAGTTCACACTCTCCCTATATCTTGTTCAAATTTTCAATCGTTAATAAAATACTTATTATTCGTCCTATCAAGTTGAAATAAATTTTTAAAACTTGTACTGGATGACACTTGATGTTAATACAGTTTTTTCAAATATTAATTCATTAATTAAATTTTAATTAATTAATTTTAGTTTTACATGGGAGACAAAATGGCGGCCGTTGGTTATTGAACAGCATTTAATGCAACATTATATCTATAAGGGAGGTTACTATAGGGAGGACCCTGTTCTGTCGCCAAATACCGCCAAGTTTGTTGCCAACTTGGGGATATATCGCCAAATTTGGCGACCAAAATGAGTCGCCAAAGGTAACACCAACTTGGCAATATCTCTAATATTTCGCCAAATTCCCATAGACTTCCATTGTAAACCAATAGGGCTTACTGGCTTATAGAAAACCAACAAATTAAGATGTTTTAATGCAACAAAAACAAATATTTGCTTAAGGGATTATATTAATTTTTTCTTTGATGACCTAAGTAGGAATTGACTTTAAAAACCAAATTTTTATGTTACTTGTTTCCATCTATATTGTCTTTTGCTGAAATAAAAGTAGGACTGTAATGTCAACATACAAAGAATTGACAATACTATTTTCGAAGTAATATCTTCATATACCCATAGATTAAACACTAGGCTTTAAAATTTTCAGCATATCATCAGTCAATTTTGATGTTTTTAGTTGAAAACATTGCTTTATATTGTATTTTCAAGCTTTTGTCAATTGATGCAGTTTTTCTTCCCTTTATTTTGTGTGTTTCTTTTTTACTTTGTTTACTTTGTTTGATTTTATTTCTGAGAAAAATTAATAATCACCTTAACACTATGCCATCCATGGCCGATGTACATTGTGCTCAGATGTCCTGTTATCATTGCAAAACTATTATAACTCGTGAAATATTAGAGATAAATGGTCGTGGTTTTTTGCAAATTTCTCGGCATCTAAGGTTTGTACAGCAACATTCACAATACGTCAATGTGCGTGCGCTCCATTGCCCCATTGCTTCATTGTTAGAATATCTCGTTGATAGTACACTTCTGGACAAATAGAGTTTTTTTAAGGGGACCGTGGATCTTTATTTGAACAGAAATGGACCCAAAAATCGAAAATTATTGTTGTGCAGATTATTATTCTCCAGTTTGTTCTGAGCCATTTGCGAAAAACCGCATGCAGATGACATTATTTTTCACAAAGTTACAAGCGTTTGAATTTTGTATTCAAATAATTTCTCCGCCGTTTAATATACTTTAAATCTGTTTTTCTCAAAACTGATTTTTCAACGTTTTTAGATTTTTTAAATGCTCCATGCGTCATAATTTTTGATGAAAATTCATGAAATTGAGAAGGAAGAATCCTGATATTACTGTCAAAGAAACTGAGCATGCATTTTAAAATTCGACTTCATTAAGATAGATAAAATTTGATTTTTAACGTGTTAAAAGGCAAAATATTGATGAAAATCGAAATGAAATTCAGAAAAAAAATTCTAAAAAATTAACTATACACGAGTTTGAAAAATCGATACTTAGATTTGTTTGTGATAGAGTCTTAATTGATTAAAATGCAACAGTAAGGGCATATCTAAAAAATTATGACACTCGGGGCATTTTAAAATTTCATTTAAAAAATTAATTATCATTTTTTAAATCTTAAAATTATAACAAGATTGGAAATTTCTTTTAAGGTGTTTTATATACTTATGATGAAATGTATATATGCACAAAAATTTATATTTCTATGATGAAAAAAAAAATAAATAAATAAGTTCCACCGTCCCGTTAACGTTACCTATCCACCGTTAACGTTACCTTGAAGTATGTTCTGTTCGCTAATGTTACCCTTCCCATATACTGTTCTTACGTTGCGCTGTAATTGTAGATTTGCTCATTGCATCGCATTGGCACTTTACCTGTACCATAACCAGACACAATTCTATACATGGAAAAAGCAAACCAAAATGCAGATGCAAACGATAATTTAGATATCGAACAACAAAAAAAATTGTGAAGATTACTCTCAACTATTTCATGAGTTATAGCATTTTTTAATGGCAACGGGACATCGTGAACACTGCGCAAGATTGGGCGGAACCCAGAATTCGTATAAAAGTAAATGGTACAAATATGTGTATTAAAAGCTTAAAAAAGCCATTTTTAAATAAAACACGCTTTGCCGAAACAGAAATAAATCATTCGAAATGTTAATATAGCAACATTTAAAATAATTTCGGTAAATAGGACGCATCGATATTTTTCGACCATCGATGACTTTTAGGCGATATATCAAAATATCGATCTATGGATATTTAAAACAATTTTGCCATTGCTGCATACATCTAATTGCTTTATTGGAGAATTTCAGAAGTTCATTTTTTCTTAAACAACCATCTAATATATTCCTATATTTACTATGATATAATTAATTTTATTTCTCTTTTGCAGTACTGGAGGCGAAGACTGTATGCGATGCTTCCACCTCACATTGAAAGCGCCGAATGTTATACAGATTCATACTGAAGGTATGGAACTTCATCAAAGGACATGCAGCTTCTCCCTCTATTTTTTTAAACATACCTATATTCTCAAGTTAAGATTTTATTATTTGAACCAGGAAGGTTTTGAAATGACGAAAATTAACTGACGTTTTATGGTAGATTATGGAGCTTGCTAATTATGGAGCTAATTTAGACTATTACTTCTTTTTGCATTTGTTTATTTATGTTTTAAAGAAAGAAAATATAGTTGTTGAATTGTGAAAGACAGTAACAAATTTTTAATATTCTTCGACAAAATTAATCTTGCAAAACTTGTTTTGCCACGGTTTTGAAGCCCAGGTTCGAGTTTCCATATTTTTGAGTCGCAATTTCTTCTTTACACTACTTATTATGTTGTTTCTCAATTATACTTGAAAAGAAAACAAACTTATTTTTTTTCAAGTTATAGCAAAAAATATGGTGAATTTTTATGGATTTTGAAATTTGTGTTACATTCCCCCTCCCTCCCCCACAGTATAATCAAGAGGCAACGTAATAAACAGTGTAAAGAAGAACCTGCAATTGGAAAAATTGTAAACCGAAAATATAGAACCTGTACTTCAAATCCTGGCAAAAATAAATTTGCATGATTTACTTTGTCGTACACTATTGAAACTTTTGTTATTGTTTTATACAATTTAACAATTTTTTTCTGTAAATTATATATCAATAAATGTAAAAAGGAGTAATATTTAAATTTACAGGCTTGTTAATCTACGATCAATCTTCAGTCCTTTTTTCGACATTTCAAACCTTTCTGTCTCAGTAGCTACATTACGTTAATATAAGATTTATAAAGTTTGTAACAGTTTAAAAAAAATGTTTGAATCAAAACATATTTTATATGTAGAAATTTAGTAAATGGAATTACAAAAGTCCTCACAATCTCTAAAGATTATTATTATTATTTTTTTTTTTAGTTTTGATTTCGAATTAAACAAAAAAATGTGGAACTGCTTTCTTTCTTTCTTTCTTTCTTTTTTTTTTTTTTTTTTTTTTTAGATATTGAAAATATAAATGAATAATTGTATGTTTTTTCATCAACAGAAATGGCAGGAAAATTCACGTGAGACAGCAAAATATTAACTGCTAAAGAATAAAGATCTTTAAAGAATAACAAAATGCTATTCATGTTGAAAGGATACGATTCATTCTTTTTCAGCAATAATAATTTCTGTATCACATTTCTTAAACAGTCTGTATATTCTTGAGGCTTATTAAACTTAAATTAAATTCGATCCAACTTTATTTCTACTTTAAAAAATCTGTATTCGAGTAAATTGAAACCGAAAATTTCTTTTACAATTGAGAGAAAAAAAAATCAAGAAATTTAAATTATTATATTAAAATTTGACTGTCTGTTTTTATTTTGTAACTCAATCCCCCTTGAATACAGCGCGAAGAAATTAACAGCACATTTCCGCATTGATCTTAACTTTTAACGAAGTCTCTCTAAAAATAGTATTTAAATTACTCAATTTTTGTATTAAAAAAAAAAAAAGAGAGAGAGAGAGAAAGAAAGAACGAAATAAAGAAAAGGTTAAATGGACAATATTCCTGTGACGTCAGAAAAGGTAAAATGGCGATTTTTATAGCCTTGAATCGAAATCAAGAGTAGGGTCCATTTCTTTGTGGATTATTTGCTGGAAACAAAAGTTAAACTATTTATATTCTTTTAAGTATAAACGAAATTTTCTGTAATCATCTGCATGCGGTAAGTACAATGAACAGTATTCCTGTGGCGTCATAAAAGGTAAAATGGCGATTTTTATAGCCTCGAACCAAAAGAAAGAATATGGTCCATTATGGTATACAGTCTGCTGTTCGAAATAAAAAATATTTTTTTTTTTTTTTTTTTTTTTTTTTTTTTTTTTTTTTAAGCTGATTTAATTATTTTTTATTTGCATTCTATTTTTTTTTTCAAATGTAATGAAGAATATTCATATGACTTACTTCCACGGTTATTAAAATTATTATTAAAAAGCTGAACGATTTTAATATTACTGATCTGTATATAAGAATATTTATTTAAAACGTAAATGAATGGACTATGACAGAGCATGAAGTTTTCAGCATGGAGTCTGAAAATGCAATAAAGGTTATGTGTTCAGATTAAAAGTTTTTGTCCAAAGCATAGAAAACCACACTACAGAACTTGGCGATTCTCACCTAGACGAATTCCCATAGATGAGATAGACGAATAAACAAACATTAGCTTGGCAACAATATCAAGCTCTCCAAATTTTTATCCAAATTCCTCTCTAACAGTCGAATTTTATTGTCTGTATGTCGTCATTTTGTTATAAAGGCATTCTACTGTAATTGCATCCAAATCACGTAACTTGTAAAATATATATTTTTTAATTTTTTAGGTTATCTACTTTGTAAATCAGATTTTTTCCTTATAATAAGAGATTTTATTAAATTAATATTACAAATCTTTTTTAAATATAGAATTAGATTTCTTCCCTCCCCCGCAGAAAAAAAATAAATAAAAAAGCAATTTAACAAATTACAACGACCATTCGGAAAATGATTTTTTCGAAGACTAAAATTTAAGACATAAAAAATCGTACGGAGTTGATCATACATTACGTACGCCATGAATTAAACATTAACATTCCTGGACCTATCATGAACAAATTTTAAAAGAAACTTCAGTTTTGCAATTTTCGGCACTGTAAATTTCTAAACTTCTACGGAGCTGGTCATACATTACGTACGCCATGGATTAAACACCTGGATCAATTTTAAATGAAATTTCATTCTTCAACTTCTAAACAACCCACAATATTACTTTTTACACCATCGTATAGAGAAAAAAAAAGTACTTTTAAATGCAATTTGTTTGAAAGCTGTATCTCACTTTGTTTCTGAGTTATTTTTTTTTTTTGTAGTTTTTATTACTTTTTTGTCATAGTGGCAACAGAAGTATCCATCTATAGACCAATCAGAAAACGAACAAAATGCGGATTCAACCAATAAAACGTTTCAGATATGTTTTTAATTTCTTACCCTGACAGAGGACAATAACAATTTTTCCAAATGGTTAAAAAACAAGAAAGAAAAATCATGCGTCAAGCATAGATTATGAAACACTTTCCAACACATTCAGAATAATATAACAAAACTGCACCTTTTGAAAAATTCAAATATTACGTCTAATTCAACCCTATGGAAACGCATAACACATTTCAAAAACCAATTTCAGCTCTTCCCATCTACAATCAGAAAATTATCTGAATTTTTCCAGCAGCCCTGTATATGATATACAGATTTGTATCTATTAAGGGTGTATTCCGATCCAAACTGCTTATTTTCTGATTCATTTTAAAATTCATTTTTGCTCTCAAACGCATCAAACTTGGAAATTCTCTTATTTAGAAACTATATAATGTGCGGTGCTTCTTAATTTTTTGATAAATGCAGAAAATACTGTAAAAAACGCTGTCAAAGTTGGCGTTTTGAACCGAATTTTCCGAAGCGGGGGACCTGAGAATGAAAAAAATGGTCATACTGGGAAAATAATTGTTTAAAAATCAAATTCTAATTAATTGAGCTGAAAATGAAATTACACGGCATGTTAAACATGTCTTCAGAAATCATCCCAGCAGGTTTCATGTTTTTACTTTTAAAAATGAGTCTGAAAATGTCTCAGAAAATTTCGAGCTGTTGAGGGTGGAAAAATATTTTTTGGAATACACCCTTAACTATAAGCTTGCCAAAATTTAGTTCACTTAAGAAATACATATACTTCAGTCGAAAATTTCCCTTCAGCAATTTCCTCCAATAAGGAGAATGGTATGTGAATACTTTTGTGCAGCCCTGTGAGCTATAGAATTTATATATACGAATTAATTATTACGAGTAACATGCAAAAATTTAATAAAATTTAAAATCGCATACCGAATTTTAAAACCGTACACTCGAGCAATTATTACTCAAAGACAGTACTGTAACCGATTTCTTTTGTGTATCCATGTAAATGAATAAAAAATGCTATGAATGTCCTGTTCTAACTCGACCGTAGTTAAATTCAGTGATTTATATCAGTTTCAATACATTTGAAATAGCGTAATGTCATTAAAATACTCTGTAAACGATTTTTCCCCATGTACCATAATGTAATGGAATACTTTTGAGTGTCCCTGTAAATGAAATATTAATCCTACATACTTTATATACAATACTAAACATGCTTTGATCACCCTAAATAACCTTCATCAATTGCATGAAAATCCGAATATATTTTCGGAAGTTAGAGCGTGGACAGACGGACAGACAAACCGAATTTATAAACACTTTTCAACTTCGTTGGAAAGTGTTAACCCCTTGGGGACGAGCGACACGTATACGTGCCGCATGAAACGCTAAGAATCCTTGTTTTTCCTCACCAGTAAAATTTTACTGTAAAAATTGCCTTATTTAATCAGCGCATTTTCTCGATTCAAGAAGACACAAATTTCTGTTTTTAAAAAACGGTGACTAAAGATTAAAAATTTCGTAAAAGGCTCCCGTACCGAAGGGGTTAAAAAGAGAGAGAAATATCATGTAATGCAAATGTATCGGGGTTGCTACGCCAGCTAGTTTTAGTTAAATTTGTGAATCGTTTAAAAAAATAAAATTATATGCAATGTAAGACGTTATGCACCTTAAAAAGGGTAAAATTAATTAATTAATTTATTTGTCACCAGGACTTGCTCGTTGTTATACCAAAGAAGAGGCTGTGAGAGCAACTTGCCCTGATGACAGAGCTGTGCATGAAAGGAAGTTCAAAGAAATCATGTTGTACAGTAAGTATGGCAAAGTTTTATGGTGCCTTTCAATCATCTTTATCCTTCAGATAAGTGCTTTAATTTTGTGAGGTTTGTTTGATTGCATGTTGTGAAAGAGTGGACTTTTGTTTTAAGAGGAGGTTCTATTTCTTTTGATCAAACTTTTCGTTTTTTTTTTTTTTTTTTTTTTTTTTTTAATTTTGCATCTTCTAAGTGTGTGTACGTTGTTGCCCTAAAGTGATTTCGTGATATTCCAATTTCTTACTTTTTAGCTCACAGGCTATCAAAGCCTGAGAGCTAATGTGCCCGCCCGTTCTGTATGTATGTATGTACGTACGTATGTATGTATGTATGTATGTATGTATGTATGTATGTACGTAACGCGATAACTCTTGATAGAAACATCCGATTTGCTTCAAAATTTTTTTCTAGGTTCATTGTGATAAGGCGCTTCCCTGATTAGTTTTGGGAGTTCATTGGTTAAGGATAAAGGGGAAAAAACGGGGTTAGTCCAACCCCTTAATTCAGATAAATGGGTTTTTCATGCAGAATCATTCGATTTGCTTCGAATTTGGTATACCGGCTTATTATGTTAAGGAACTTCCCTGATTAGTTTTGGGAGTTCATTGGTTAAGGATAAAGGGGGAAAAGGGGGGGTTAGTCCACTCCATTAATTCAGATAAATGGGTTTTTCATGAAGAATCATTCGATTTGCTTCGAATTTGGTATACCGGTTTATTATGTTAAGGAACTTCCCTGATTAGTTTTTGGTGTTCATTGGTTAAGGATAAAGGGGGAAAAGGGGGGGGTTAGTCCACTCCATTAATTCAGATAAATGGGTTTTTCATGAAGAATCATTCGATTTTCTCCAAATTTGGTATACCGGTTTATTATGATAAGGAGCTTCCCTGATTAGATTTGTAGGTTCACTGGTTAAGTATAAAGGGGGAAACGGGGGCTAATTCCCCTTCACTTATGTTTTTGAGGGGCATTATTCTTTAAAATAAGAGTATAATATAGAATTAGTGTGAATAGCCTGTGAGCTCAATGCCCTCAGTTTAGCTGGGCACTTTTCTTTTTTATTTTTTTGCCTCCTCGTTGAACGCTGCGCTATTGCATACTCGTAAGCGAAACATAAATAAAAATAATAATTCTTTCGGCTGGCGTTTCATTACTTTTTATAGGTCATTTTCCAGTGCTGTACGAAGAAAAAAATCTGGACGGGACATCGAAATTTCAAAACCCGATAGTTATCTCCATCTGAATTTTTTCGCCGTTATATAAGAAAACTGACATGTTGATTAACCATTAACATTTTATCAAAAGAAAAGTTGTATTTTAGCAGAGTGACCAAAAACTTTTCGCTTTAATATCCAAACGTCAAAGTCTGGTACATCTCAAAAATCATGGCATATCGATATTTTTTGGCTATTGTATGTCTTCTGCATAGTAATAGTGATCCGTTGTAATCTCACAATATTGAAGTCTGGAAAAACCTTGCCAGCATTCGGAGACGATAAAATCGCACGAAAAGCAAGTGAAACTTACGTCTAAGAGGAGGAGATTCTGTGAAACAAAATTAATTCTTCATCTAACATTTTTAATCTCCGATTGACTGATTTAGGTCAAATTAAAAGAGAAAAATGTGTAACAAATTTTCCTAAGCTTTTAATTTTGTACAATGGCATTATCTTTTAGGATATAAAAATTGATGTCTGGAAAATTTTTGTAACAGAATATCGAATCATGAAACAATAAATTGAAACTTCCCTCTAGATGGAACTCTGTCAGAGTTCAGTTGTATCAGAATTCTGTCTTCCTCTTCCAAGATTCTTCGGCATAGATCTAGTGATTCACTTCAAATCAAAGAACATTTCTTCCCCGTCTTTCTTCTCCAATCGGGTGATTCAGGTCAAATTAAAAGAGAAAAATGTGTAAAAAATTTTCCTAAGCTTTTAATTTTGCCCAATAGCATTATCTTTTAGGATATTAAAACTGATGTCTGAAAGATTTTTGCAAGAGAACATCGAATCATAAAACAATAAATTGAAACTTCCCTCTAGATAGAATTCTGCCAGAGAACTGTTCTTCCTCTTTCAAGATTCTTCGGCATAGATCTAGTGATTCATTTCAAATCAAAGGACATTTCTTCCTCGTCTTTCTTCTCCAATCGGGTGATTCAGGCCAAATTAAAAGAGAAAAATATGTAAAAAAATTTCCTAAGCTTTTAAATTTCTACGACGGCATTATCCTTTTTAATTTTAAAATTGATGTCAGGGAAAATTTTGCAAGAGAACATCAAATCATACAGCAATAAATTGAAACTTACCTCTAGATGGTATTCTGTGATAGGTCGGTTCTTCCTCTTCCAACATCCTTCGTCATAGATCTAGTGATTCACCTCAAATCAAAGAACATTTTTTCCTCATTTAACATCTTTCTTCTCCGATTGAGTGATTCAGGTCAAATTAAAAGAGAAAAATATGAAACAAATTTTCTTGAGCTTTTAATTTTGCAAGATGATATTATCTTTTTAAATAATAAAATTGATGTCTGGAAAATTTTTGCAAGAGAAAACCGAATCATACAAAAATAAATGGAAAATTACCTGTAGGTGGAATTCTGTTCGAGAACGATTCTACTCTTGCAACATCCTTCGTCATAGATCTAGTGATTCATCTCAGATCTCAAATTCTCAGCATTCGCAGAGGATTCAATCCTACGAAAAGTAAGCAAAACGTCTCTGATAGGGATTCTGTCAAAAAATATGTCTTCCCTATTTGACATATTTCTTCTGCGATCGAGTTATTCAGGTCAAATTAAAAGAGGGAAAGGTGAAACAATTTTTTTTTTTAGGTTTTACTTTTGCACGAAGGCATTACCTTTTCTAATAATAAATTGATGCCTGGAAAAAAAAAAATATGCAAGAGAACATCGAATCATGCAACTAAATATTTGACATTATGTCTAATTAGATGCGCAGAGAGCGATTCTCTCAGAGAACGAATCTTCCTCTTCCAACATCCTTCGTCATGGATCTACAGATTCACCTTGAATTAAGTGTGAATTAATTTCTCTCGGCCTTTAAATTTTGTTTTACGGTATTTTCTTTCATAATAAAATTTTCAGCAGCAGTTTTTGAATTATTTCTTGGTAAAAATCTTCAATCCACTTCCAAAATAATTTGCATTCCCATGTGAACTCTACAAAAAATGAATTCCTTTGGCTTGTGTTTCATTACTATTTATAGGTCATTTCTCAGCGCTGCACGAGGAAAAAAGCATTGCGGGACATCGAAATTTCGAACTCGATGGTTTCCTCTATCTGAATTTTTAAGACAATATATAAGGAAACTGATATGTTGATTAAACATTAAATTATTTCAAGAGAAAGGTCGGATTTTAGCAGAGTGATCTCAAATTTTTCTCTTGAATATTCAAATGTCAACGTCTGGTATATCAAAATCATGGCATATCGATACTTTCAGGTATTATATGTTTCCACATCATAATTAGCAATATATCGAAAATCACAGTTCTTAAATCTGGAAAAAATCTTGCGAGCATTTGTAGAGGATCCAATCCCACGAAAAACAAGCAAAATATCTCTAATGCTCGTATTCACCATCTACCTCAATCTAGAAAACCTCGGTTGAACGCTCAAATGAAATTCACGATTAACATATTGGACAAATCGCGGTCGAAGTCCAATCATATAAATGATGAATACCATTTGAGCGTTCGACCCAGTTTTTATAGGTTGAGGTGGATGGTGAATACGAGCATTAGAGGGATTCTGTCAAAGAACATGTCATGTCTGCCTCATCTAACATATTTGTTCTTCGATCGAGTGATTCAGGTCAAATTGAAAAAGAAAAATATTAAACAAATTTTCTTGAGTTTTTAATTTTGCACGATGGCATTATCATTTCTAATAATAAATTGCTGTCTGGAAAAATTTTGCAATAGAACATCGAATTATACAATATAAATCGGATCTTATCGGATTAGATAGTCAGAGAGCGATCCTGACAGAGAACAGTTCTACTTCCAGCATCCTTCGTCATGGTTCTGGAGATTTACCTCGAATTAAGTGTGAATTAATTTATCTCGGCCTTTAAATTTTGCTTTATGATATTTTCTTTCATAATAAAATTTTCAGCAGCGGTTTTTGAATTATTTCTTGGAAAAAATCTCCAATCCATCTCCAAAACAATTTGCATTCTCATACGTGAACTCTACAAAAAATGAATTCTTCAGGCTTGTGTTTCATTACTTTTTAAAGGTCATTTCCCAGCACTTCAAGAGGAAAAAAGCAGGGCGGGACATCGAAATCTCAAAAGACCTGCATACTTGTTCTTTCCCAGTGTTTGTTCTTAGGTCATAAGGTGTTATTCTGGTAGAGATACACCCTTTAAAAAGGAGGGACAGGCATAGACAAAAGAGATGCATGCAGATGTACAATTTGCACCCACATAGTTGCTTGCTAACCCCCTACGCCTTTTTTCCTGCGAAGAAGTAGATTGTTTTATTTTGTTGTGTTTCTTTCTGCATGGCTATTTTTTTATTACGGTGAAAAGTTATTAATGTTGTTATTATTTGCGGGCTATAAAGGGAGTCGCGTTTAAATTCCCCTCTTTGCTATTTTGATGAGCAATAATGCTCGACTTATTTTGGTATGCAGAGAAATATGCAAATAAGTGGGGGGTGTATCAGGAATTCTTCGTGGAGATGGGTTTTATTGTGATTCAGCGATGATGCGTTTTGTTTGCTTTGGGTGGAGGCTCGTAAAATTTAATGGGTTCAAATGAGGGTTTAACTGGTGGTATATCGACAAACATTTTCAAGAGTATAAAAGGTAACATGTTGAAGATTGTTAGACATTTTAGCATATGCAAAAATGGGTTATTATACTTAAAAAATAAATGGTAAAGGTATGTAAAATAGAATCAAATCAATTTTTTCCCTATTGTATTCTTTTTTCAGTACCATTCCATTCCTTATAAGATTTATAAGATTAAATAATAATTATTATAATCCAAAATGTTTTTGTCTATCTATCTTTCTGTCAATCCACTTTTCTTTATCTTTCGCTTTAAAAAAATATAAAAATAAAAATCTTAAATATAAGTTTTAAAACATCTTTCGAGGTTTCTAGTATAAAACTATACTACACTATAAATACTTAAAATACATAATGAAAACTGAAAATTAAATAATTATTATAATGCAAAATATTTTTGTTTATCTGTCTATCTATATATCTATCTCTCTATCAATCCACTTTTCTTTACCTTTCACTTTAAAAAATATAAAAATAAAAATTATAAATATAAGTTTCAAAATATCTTCGAATTTTCTAGCATAAAACTGTACTATTCTATAAATTCTTTAAAAAATACGTAATGAAAACTGCAGGTGAGTAATCGTTTAACTGCAGGTGAGTAATCGATGTAATTTTTCAGAAAAACATCGAATTCAAATTCAAGGGATCTTACGTTCGTGTTTTTGTGGCAAGCCTTTATTGTGATCCACATTATTAGATATCCTTTATATTCAAGTCCTATGCAAGTCATGTTATTTACGACCCAATAATTCTATTTTCGTCAACCTGAAATCCGAAATGAAAGAAAATTAATTCATATTTTAATGCAGTTATATCTCCAGTATCATATTTTATGTAGAAAAATTAACTCACACGTATATACATATACGCTTTTTTATACATATTTAAATATTTAGTTTTTTCATCTGAAAAAATACTGTGGACTTTATTTTAAAGAAAAAAAAAACTATCCGCATGAATTAAAACCCAACTCGAACCCGAAATAATTACAGTCAACCTGGCTCGCTAGGGGAAAAATAGAAAAAATCTCCAAACCGACCCGACCTGGGCCGTAGCCAGAACTTTCTTTCGGGAAAGGCTGATTCAAAGAAGTTTGTCAGGCTTGGCTTCAGTAATTTGTAGGATAGAAAACGTAAAATGCCCGAAACTTAACCTCAACAGAGCACTCTTTAGTTGAAACCAAGCGGTTTGTCCGTATTTTTCCGTTTGCCTACAACAACTTAAACCGGTTATACACAAAAATAATTTTAAAAAATTGTATTTTAAGATGTATGTCAAATAAAGTGGCTTAAAGAATATACTAGAAACAAACAGGGGAAAAAAAATAAATTGTATATTAGAAACAAACGGGGTAAGAAATTTAAACTGTATATTAGAAACAAACAGGGGAAGAAATTTAAATTAACATTAATTTTATAAGCATTTTTATGAAAATGCAGGAAAGGCCTCATAGGGTTAAAATTTATTACATTAAGGTACTAATCCGAAAGATAAACTAATTACAGGTAATTTTATATAGTTATTATACCTGCACATAATCCTAAAATTGTTATAGTATTTTTAATGCCATAAATACATTTTTTAACGCAGTATTCTTGCTACGATTATACTATTTTTCTCAAAGTTAGTTGTTTCCTCTTAAAAACTGTCAAAAGCAAAGAGATATATGATATAATACAATCAACTCCCGATAGCTCGGACTTCCAATGTAGGCCATTTCTCTTCTGCACTTCCAGATGTCTCCATAAAATAATGTAAACATTTCAATGGTGTAAAAAAAAAACTTATGTGTTCAATAAATTAAATTCAGTTTGCGACATAAATTAAATAGATTACAAACTTAATTCTAAATAAAACAACGTTTTCTTTAATTTAATAATTTTTATTTAAAAAAAAAAAGCAAGTTAATGGCAATGGCAATGCCACGAATAAATTACCCAGGAAACAAACAAAATATGCGCAGAAATCACTTAGCCGAGCCGAAATCGATTGCCATAATTTTACTTTAATTAATCTCTTTCTTTTCTTTGCGATAGTTGAACAAATGGTATTTTATTTTTACCACCCTGTTCTCCACTTTTGTTAACATCATATTTTAATTGGTACTATGTTCTGAACAGCTTTTAGAAATTTTTTAAAGTATTACGTTTTTAATGTTTCCCATCTTTTCAACACTCTAAATGACAATTTTTTGATCCCTCAAATAATCAAAGTTACATTAAAGCTACTTTTGAACAAATTATGTACGATTCTGCCCGATCAATTTGTGAACAAATTATTCACGTTATCCGTCGAGTAGTGCGCACTAAGCGATATTGTTAAAAGCACAGTGGACATTAAAAATCAAATTCTTCAGTTTTAAATGGATTCCTTTGAAACTTGAAAGACTTGTTAATGGCAAGCACAAATAGTTATATTCAAAATTTGATGTTAAAAAAATAATAAACAAGTAATATAAAAATTTTGTTTTGAAAGTCAATTCCTACTTAGGCCATCAGAGAAAAATCTAATATAATCCCTTAAGCTAACATTAGTTTTTGTTGCATTAAAATATCTCAATTTGTTGATTTTCTATAAGCAAGTAGGTTTCAATGGAGCTCTATGGGAATTTGGTGAAATATTAGAGATATCGCCAAGTTGGCGTCACTTTTGACGACTCATTTTGGCCACCAAATTTGGCGATATATCGCCAGGTTGGCGACAAACTTGGCGGTATTTGGCGACAGAACAGCCCCCCCCCCCCTATGATAACCCCTTATTGAAAATATTTTCATTGATCTACAATAACCAGTGGCCACCATTTTGTTCCCCATGCAAAACTAAAATTAATTAATTAAAATTTAATTAATGAATTAATATTTGAAAAAACTGTATTAACATCAATTGTCATCCAAAACAAGTTTAAAAAAAATTATTTCAACTTGATAGTATGAATAATGAGTATTTTATTAACGATTGAAAATTTGAACAAGATATATAAATATATATATAAATAAGTATGAGAGTGTGAACTAATAGTAGGAATTGAAAAAAAAAATTAAACTATTCACTATTTAAATTTTTAAAATAACAAATAATTGTCATATTTTAAAATGTCCCATGCCCATTTCTTTTGCATAAAGTATAACAATATTTATTTATGGGATACATGTTATATATTACAATGGAAGTTGGCATGAATTGTAAAAGTTCGCTGAATATATAAGCAGAAAAAAATATATTTTTAGAATTTTGCTTTGTTTTTTCTGAAACAGTAGCTATATATTTTCCTATGCATGTAAATTTTTAAACTAAAATACTCTTGAAAATCAACTTTTTATGCTAAGATTTATTTAGTATATTGTATAGAGAATATAAAGTGTAAATTTCAAAAGAATCTGATAATAAGGAATACGCATGGAACTTTTCAAAAGTTAGAAATGTGCGAAATTTTCAATTTTGGGAAATCGGCATTTTAAGTAAACAAAGAACTCTATAAATATGTGCAGTTTTTACAAATATAAAAGCTTATACTTGTAATGTAGTTTGTAAGCTTATATTCTCTGTGAACACGCGTCAGACTTGAAAAAATCTTTTTGAAACAGGGAGATTTGAACATCTATTTTCATAATTTTCCAAATAAAAAAATAATACATTTCTTTAGCTGAACTTCATGATTTTGAATGCCCTCTGTCCCCTTAACATTAACTGCAAATAGAAAATTATGGGAAAAACAAAATTGTCAATTAAATTTCGAATGAAAATTTTGAAATTATACACAAGAAACAATAAAAACAGCGATATATAATATTCTTCAGCAGAAGTGGTTTGGTGATATGGTTTGCTCGTATTGGTTTCTCGTCTACCTATATCTGAATCTTCAAATATTTGCTTCAACTTGGAAAAATGTTTTCGCCAAGCCTTGAAGAAGAACTGAATATTTCACAAAAAATTTATGTTGCTTGTCTCCGTTGCTTCTTTGCCGTAATTATATCTTTAGCAGAATTTAGAGCTGATAATATGGTCACGAAATTTATCTTGGGAAAAAAAAAAAAAAAAGACATAAAATGATTTGGTTAACGAGTTTGTCATACGCAAGCAGACTGATACGAAAATCACTTTTTCCAATGACTGCCAAGAAAGCTTTTACTATGTTGGAGAAATTTTAAAAGTATTTTCAAAAATTCATTCTAAACTGATGCATATGTGTTTAAAGAGCCAAAAAAAAAAAATGTAAGATACTTTCATGACTTTGGACGAATTTCGTAGAAAAGAGACAAAAAAAAAAGTCTTCTGTTTTGCAAGGAGTATAATGGAATAGTTTCTGGAAGTACTTTATTTTTCTTGGGAAAGTTTCCAAAAAATAGTTACTTGTTACATCATAGAAAGTTCCCTAATAGATTCTGTTAACAGAGACTGATACAATGTTTGAGAGTGCAGATGTCCATCTGTCTTTTTCAGAATAAACGCATCTAAATTTCGGATGCTTACTCGTGTGATTCTAGTTTGGGCAACGCTTAATTAGAATAACAATTTTAGCTACTCTGTCATACCTATCTCCAACACATTTAAATTTGTCAAGGTGTGGTTCATTACAACCTTGTAAAATAACCAATACCTTAACTACAAAATGTCTGCGGTGACAAATGCTACAGGCCTCAAAGTTTTACGGATTTCCGAACAAAGGAAAAAATTTACTAAAGGAAATCCTTATAAATTAGTATTTGGCATTATTCTCCTACACAATGATTTGCTTCAAGCTGTAAGAAATTCACAAGAGATTTCCTTTAAAATTCAATGTAAGTCGTATTTATTCACTTGAATTCACATCTTTTTATGACACATGTATTTAATATTTGTACGAATTGACGTTTTCAAACATTGAGAAAACAATTTAAAAATACCGAACAGATAGTTTAAATAATACTTTATCTTTCTTACCTGTTAAACATATCTTTAAACAAAAAAGAATAAAAATTATACATGTATATATATTAAAAAATTCACTAGTTCGCTCTATCCACCAAGCGTAAATCAAAGCGGTGAATTTTCCATAACTGGGTCTCACGCCAAAATAACATATTGTAACGTAAATGTTTTTGAAAGAACATAAATTGCAGTTGTGAAGTTAGACGTGATTTTAACGAAAAACATTGAAAGGTCTTTTAAAAGGTGTTTTCTAAATTAAAAAAAAAAGGTATTTTTCATTTTATACTTTTCATTAAAGTTTTTATTACAAAGTGTTGTCTTTATTTTAAGGATGTTTCTAAAATGAAGTGTAATTTTTTTTTTTTTTTTCAAAGCGAAACCTGTTTTAACAATATGTTACAAAACAAAGAAACAAATTGTCAATTTGCTGTCATCAGCTGTGTGATATCAGGTAAGTCTGAAATAAACGTCCTCTGGAAAAGTTTTAGAAGGGAAAGAATAAAAAAGTGAAGCAGAAAATTGGCAGAAAATGCGATTTTTTTTATATGGAAAGAAAAGGTCAGTGGCATTTAGTAAAGAAATTAGGTACGCTGCTTGTTCTACCACTGACTTGTTCATCAGCGTGAACTAAAGCAAGAGACTATTTATAAAAATGCTAACATGTAGTTTTGGACTCGTTTGCTTTGACATTCACCCTGCATTAGAAGAAAACTAACTCAAGATCAATTAACTGAGATAAAATTGCTAGTTTGTGACTGAAGTGATTAAGTAAATGTAGTAGAACTTTTATGTTCCTAGTTTGGATGCAGATTCACGGTCGCCAGTCGCCACACGGTGACTAAATTTTTTGCTGTGGTCAGTAAACTTTGGTGTCTAAGTCGCCATGATTTAATTATTATTATTATTTTTTAGATATTTTTTGACATAGAAAAACAAACGTTTTAAGAGTATTTTGATTTTTATACTACAAAATAACCTTTCACATTCACAATTTATTTAATATGTAATTTTGTATGAAATAATCTAATTAAAAAATATTATTTTCCTACTATTCCCCTTATCATGATTGCTTAATTAATACACACACACATATATATATATATATATATATATATATTGCGAAACGACGCTTTTGTATTGCTTTTTACGACGTATTACTAGATTAGTACCATATTTTAATCAGCCATTGATGAGGATGTATAGCAGTCGTACCACTTAGTGCAAGCATCGCTATTGGAGGTGTCAACACTGTGGAAATTTAGCAGCTGTGGACCGATATAATACTTCAGTTGACTTTTTTAATCAACTCTATCGATTGTTGATAGTGATAAGATTGGTAAAGTCCAATCAAACAAGCATTGATTCATGATGAAGTCAAGGCAGATTAGGCCGCATGAGTGGTGAAAACAGGCTTATGAAGAAATATAGGGTTTTCCCAATTAAAACATAGAAACGTAGTCATCGGAAACTGTTTATTCCATCAGAACATATCAACGTAAACAATTCCCACAAGATGAGAAATCAGAGTCATCCTGCTACGACTAGCACGAACTAGTTATTCATGCGAAAAATATGTTAAATAACGAATTAATATTCTACGTGACTTAGGACACCAGGTAACAGATTAGGTAAACAATCAAACAGCACAAAAAACCTTCTTCTGAACTCATGCTCGAGCTATTTATTAGAATACGCGGAGGAACTCCGATTGAAAAGCAAACTTCAGGCTAACCAAACAAATTCATGAGCGAGACTCGAAATGGAACTGCGATCCGTCACTCAACCAATGGAGAGTGATTCAGAAACGTCACAGAAATGAATCCCGGCGCTGCTGATGGAAGGATTCCGATGTGAATACGCTGACGCTCGCCGGCTTGCGGGAAAATGAGATGAAATAAAATAAAAATGTAAAAATGGCTTTTATAAGCATTCGAAAAATAAAGTAACTGCGCTCAGAATTTTACGTTTTGTAGCCGAAAAAATTAATGAAGGGATTAAAAGATTAGATTAAGTTTTTGTTAAGACTATTATTAAGATATGCGTTTTAAATTTATAGGAATTTAACTAGAAATAAATAACAGAGAGTATTAAAAAAAAAAGGAAATAATGAATATGCCGGCAATTTAGAATAATTTAAATGAATAGTAAAAGTAAAATTTTTATATAACACACACACACACATATATATATATATAAATTTTTGGTACTACTTGATTATCCCATCAACCCATTTCGTCAAATTACACAAATCGCCAAACTAATAGCCAAATTATGCAAATGACATAACTTTTATTTTAAATAACGAAAGAAAAAATAAATTACTAAAACATTAATAAAAATAAAAATAAAACGTCGAATTAAAAATCACTTGATGACGTAACAAAGACGTGTAAAGTGTTTAATGTCAAGTAAATTTGACATTTACGATCAACCATTATTGGATTTAATCTTATAGTTTGGCGATAGTTTTTTGGTCGACGGGATAATCAAGTAGTAGCTGATTTTTAAATATATCTTGCCCATCTTTATCTTCGGACTCTACGTATTCGATTGTCCGGAAAGTTCGTGCCGATTATGAAAGAAAAATTAAACACAGACGATTTAAATTTTAATATACATTTATTAAATTATATAGGCTCCATTCTGTTCTACAACCTTCTTTTATCTGCCCCAAAATCTCATAATGTCTTCTTACTACTAGGTTGAGCAAAAAGTTCCGGGAAATTTGTGAAAGTTGCATTCTTATGTGCAAATTAAAAGCAAAAGCAACAAGGACTATTCTTCAAAGTAGAGACCATCATAGTCCACGACTTTCTGCCATCGCCCTAGTAGATTCCGATTCCGGATTTGCTGGAAGTACCATGGCGGCTCCTTGGAATCGAAAAACTCTTGGCATGCTTCTTCAACTTCATTAAGGGATTCAAATCGATGGCCCTGGAAAAAGTATTGCATTGCTCGAATGAGGCCATAATCGGATAGAGCCATGTCTGGACTGTAGGCGGGGTGTCGAAGAATTTCGATACCTGGGTAATAAAAACTCTGGTAACTAGTAAATTAAAAATTTCCCAGAACTTTTTGCTCAACCTAATAAAACATTTGTGATTTTCTGTCAAAATACTTATAGAGGCTATTTTTGATGTCTTTCAAAGAATCAACTCTTATTTTTCTGAAAACTGAATTTTTGAAAGAAATAAACAAATAGTAGTCGGACGGAGCAACAACCGAAGAGTAGGGAGGGTAAAGCAGAACGTCACAATCGAATGCAAGGAGTTTATTTCTGTCAGTCAAAGATATGAGTAGTCTGATGTTGTCTTAATGGAAGACAACACTTCATCTGTTTGCAGTAGCGGTCTCATCTCACATGATCAGTATAAAGAGAGTTACTAGCTTAGAGTAACTGGCTTGGCCTTTTACTCGACGCTAACGTTCTCGCCTCCTGATCATGAGATCCGTGGTTTATATCCCGTTGGCGCCAATCCATCACTCTCTAAAGTGGTGACCCGAACAAACACGCAAAATCACAACCTTCAACAACAATCATCTCTTCTCATAACCAACAGACGGCAGCACCAAATAAATCATTTCCAGCAAGCAAAACCTGTGAAACGCTTACAGCACACAAGCCTGTCATACTGCGCATCACACATGCGTACGACATCATCACTCAGGAGTGCATATCGCTCGTCAGACGTCAACAAGATGTTTTTCTCACTGGGAATGGAGTGTGTAGCGATTTCATCTCACATGATCAGTATAAAGCTAGTTACTAGCTTAGAGTAACTGGCTTGCACGACGCTAACGTTCTCGCCTCCTGATCATGAGATCCCTGGTTCGTATCCCATAGGCGCCAATTCGCACTCTCTAAATGCTAATTCGGGGTGTTTCCTGGTTATTGCTGCCTTCAGTTCGTCGAGTTGCGAGCAGTATTTTTAGAGATGATATCTGGTTTGGTGGAAGTAGCCTGTAGTAGATCCAATCCCATCAAATAGACTGCAGAGCTTTCTCAGAGTTTGGCTTTGGCGAATGTAATGAGACCTAAGTCTTGGCTAGAACAGGATTGTTTGCGTCCCAGGTTCTTATAAACTATCCAACTTTCGTCCACGGTGACCAATCTTTTCAAAAAAGGATCTTTTTTGCAGATGGAAGTACGGTCTGGAATATTGCGCTCCGTCAGGTAGTGGGCAAGACGCCCACATGTAACTATTTTTATATTCTATTCGTACCACTGTTTTTAAAAAATACGTTTGTTTCTTTTGCAGGTGTTGTGAAAGTATATCTCAAAGATTTCTATTTTAAAAAAGTGGTGTGAGATGAATTTAAAAATATCACGTGAGTTGAGACACAAACTTTGACTGTCTGTAACAAACGCTTTGCCTTCGATTGAAGCATTCTGACCAACCCTTTCTACTCTCCGGACATTGCTCCAGCCGACTACCCTTTGTTTCTTTTTCTCAAAAATTCTCTTCGCCAAGAAAATCAACTCTTTGAATGACCTAAAAAGTACTTCCGGCCAGTGCCGGGAGGAAGCTTTCACATTCCTTATTTTTTAAAAGCCAGCTTATATTATTCAAACACACGTAGCTCAAATTAGTGGAACCCGATTATAGAAGATTAAATTCTAATTTTTGTCAATACTGAATATGAATGAGAATTTCGCGAAAATAGTCAGCGTTATCAAAGCTGGTTTTATTTAAAGTGATTTATATTTGGTCGCCAAATTCGGCCATATCTTGAAGTGGCCGCCATTTTTAAACAACATAATGGGTGCAACAAAGCTAAGCAATGAACTTGGTCGAGACCTTAGTAATTCGTGTGCACATGCTCACGCACATCTAAATCGATTGATATATACCAGTGCTATTGCAGGCAAAAAATCTAATTTTTTAAAATGTCACCCACATTAGAAATTCAAACAGCTATATCTCAGCCATTTTTTAAGATAAAGACAAAACAAAAAACGCTCCGGCATCATTGTATCAAGTTCAAACACACAAGGAAAAAATCTTTTTCAATTTCTAATTTTTTGTACCTCATTTTAAATTTTTAAATGGCCGTCATTTTGAAACAAGATGGCGGATGAAGCTGGCCAATGAACTCGGTCGAGACATTGCTATGTACTATGCACATGCCTTGTCACATCCAAATCGGTTCCTAAGTACGCGTATTATCGCCTGACAAAAATTGGATAATTTCAAAATGTCAGCCATGCTAGAAATTCAAAATGCTATAACTCAGCCATTTTTTAAGATATAGACGAAACAAAAAATGCTCCGGAATCTTTGTATCAAGCTCAAATACATAAGAAAAAAATCTTTTTCAATTTCTAATTTTTTTGTGCCTCATTTTAAATTTAAATTTAATTTTTTTTTTTTTAAATGGCTACCATTTGAAACAAAATGGCGGATGAAGCTGGCCAACGAACTCGGTCGAGACATTGGTATGTACTATGTACACACCAAATTATATCAAAATCGGTTCATAAATACTAGAGTTTCAGTATGACAAAGATCAGATATATATGGGGGTCATGATCGGTGAAAATATACCAAAATTTTTCGGAATCATTTTCCTCCGAACGGCTGCAATAGGTAGCTTTTTTGTAATGAAAGCTACCTAAAAGCATCTCGGTAAGTATTTTGTCATCAAATCACAAATGTTTTGGAAAGACGGCCTTATGTGACATCTGGACAGGTAGAAGAACATTGTAGTACAGAATGGCGCCTATAATTTAATAAATGTATACTAAAATTTAAATCTTCTGCCTTTCAATTTTATTTCAAAATCGGCGCGAACTTTCCAAACAATTCAATAGTTTAAGGTTTATATTATTCTTAATTAATATTCATATTTCAAGTTTTCACTATCTGTGTTTATAAAGGACAAACGCGTCCGCCCGTAACGCTGGTGCCGTTTTAACGGTGCCAACACCTTTTAAATTTTACTGCAATTTTCTGAAGCATCTAAACATCGCACATTTTAAATTTTTACATCGTCGAATCGGGGGGGGGGGGGGGGATGTTCTTTCAAATTAAATTTGTCTGAAAACTGCATCCCAATTTATTTGAAAAATGTATCGCCATTTACTCAGTTTTTATTATTTTAAAAATAATTTTGAAGCTTGATTTTTTTTTTAAATATATTTCTAATCCGTGAAGACGATTACGAAAGATAAATTCCTTTGCACTTAAATTAATATAAATAGCTCATCATTTGCTTCAAACTAATATTCCATAACGAAATTAAAACGTTCACCAATCAATTAATAAAACAATTTTAAAAAAAAAGCAATTTAACAAATTACAACGACCATTTGGAAAATGATTTTTTCAAAGACTAACATTTAAGACATAAAGAATCGCACGGCGTTGATCATACATTACGTACGCCATGGATTAAACATTAACATTCCTGGACCCATCATGAACAAATTTTAAAAGGAATTTCAGTTTTACAATTTTCGGTACTGTAAATTTTTAAACTTCTATGGAGCTGGTCATACATTACGTACGCCATGGATGAAACATTAATATTCCTGGACCAATTTTAAATGAAATTTCATTTTTAAACTTCTAAACATCCCACAATATTACTTTTTATATTGTCGTATAGAGGAAAAAAATGCATTTTTAATTGCAATTTGTTTGAAAGCTGTATTTCAATTTGTTTCTGAGTTATTATTTTTTTTGGTAGTTTTTATTACTTTTTTGTCATAGTGGCAACACTCTGTTGAAAGTAAACGGAAAATACAGATTACTGTATAGACCCATCAGAAAACGAATAAAATGCGGGATTCGACTAATAAAACGCTTCAGATATGTTTTTGATTTCCTACCCTGACCGAGGATAATAACCATTTTTCCAAATAGTTGATAAATAAAATACAAATTTTAGACATGTAAGCAAACTATGCACTTAAACCACTGAAATGATCAAATCATAAAGGCTGATTGTAATACTCTGGCGATTTCTTCGGCAGTTTACTCCTGGCGCGAGGCCAATACAAAACTATTTATTGCTTTTAATAAATTTCAAAACTTTTTTTGAACGCATAATTGCTATTTTTCATATGAATACGATTTTTGGTATTGTTAGTGCGCATTCCAAAAAATATATATTAAGGGGTCGCAGGACTCTTAAAATTGGAAAAAAAAGAAAAAAAAAAGGCCATTTCAACATTTAATATCTTTAAATGCATCTGATTTTAATACACAATTTTAATTAGGATGAAAGATATAAGTATGTTCTTTCATTTCATGTATTTAAAAAATGGCAAGATGCAGAAATAGCATTTACAGGGGGCTCCAAACTGTCAGATATTTGACGAGCAGAAAATCGGCACAACAGATTACGCGCAGGATTACAAAATAAATTTTACATCTAGAATGAAAATTTTGGTGCCTACTAATGCTTCAGATTGTAATAATTAACCTGAACCTAAATAAATTTGCATTTAAAGCATTTTTATATTTTTAATACAAAGTTGTATTTAACTAATACAAAATTTAGAAAATGTCAACAGTATAATCATCTAAAAAATATTTTTTTGAACAATAAAAAGGAAAGGTTATGTTCAGTTTATACAGACTAACATGAAATATATGTTTTGAAAATTTCATGAAAAAATATTCAGAAGTGTTTGAGATATCGTTCGCGTTATGCCTAAAAACGTCATTTGGAGAAAATTCACTTCAAAGTTTCAGAAATGTCGCTTTAGCTATTGAGCGTGTATAATTCTAAAAGCCACAACTTCAGTTCTAAGAGGAATTTCAAGAAAACAATTATATCAAAATGTTCACAAAAGATAGGAGTTTAATATCTAAAAAAATTAAAATTTCGAAAATTTTAAAGCTTTAAAGGGACTGGTCACTCTCTTCCGATTTCCACTCATTTCCTAAAGTCTGTGGGCATTTGATGCGTTCGTATATTTAAAATATCTCCTCGGGAAATTAATATTTTAAACTTCTATTTTTTGTGTACACTTCCTAAAAGATGTCTCTTTTTTTTTTCTTAGTTTTCAAAATATTTCTAAATTATAGACTTAATTTTATAGAATGTGTTAAAATCTTACCCACAGTTCGCCCGCTTTTAACACATAAAATATTAAATTCAGCATAGATTTTAGAAATATTTTGAAAATTAAGAAAATAAGAGACAACCTTTAAGAGAAGTACACAGAAAAAAGATTTTAAAAATATGAATTTCCCAGGAAGATATTTTAAATATACGAATACATCAAAAGCCCATAGACTTAACATTACGGAGGAGAATTCCGAAGCTGAGTGACCAGCCCCCTTAAGAGTCCTGAGACTCCTTAAATGAAAAATATCTTTTTTAATTATTAATTAAAAAAAAGTTTTCATCTATATTCTGTCACTAAATTGCCTTTTCGTCCTCTCGTCTTCTTACATGCGAAATTCAATGATATGATTACAGTTTTGCACCATTAAAAATTATTTAATAAAGAAGGATCTTTGTTGTATAAAGAGCGATTCTCACACATTTTTTTAAAGCTTTCCGGTTAAAATTCCACACCTCATATACCAAACGATTTCAGTAATCACGCATAAAAAGAACACAAGTTCCCTACTGCAGTCGTCAAACTTATTAAAGTATATCGGGTGCAAAGTGGCTCGCAAATTACCTCTCTTTGAAGTTTAGATCTGCCCCACCCTTCACATCCCACCCAACTAAACAAATCTTTGTTGTATTCCGTTCGTAGAACTCACCTGACGGTGTCTTGGTCCCTCTAATTTTCTCGAAGCCTTAATCATTTAGCTCCGCTTCCTTTTTTGAGGTTGGTGGTAAATGGTTTTACCAACCCCTTGATACCAGACACAGGTAAGTCACTGGCGCCAACTTCAGTTATGGCCTGTCAAGAGAAAACTTTTGAACGGTACACTTTTGTTGCATAATAATGTTATAAATAATGCTAGATAATACATTATTGAAATAAAACTTTTTCGGCTGCATTCATTTCAACCGTAGTTCATAAGTATTTTGAAGGATTAACCCTTAAATGCCTGATTTTTCAAAAATCATTGTAATAATGTTTTTCAGCTTTCATTTTTTAAATAAATGATGGGAAAATACTTAAAAAAAAATCATATTTTGTTTTAAGTATGGTTTATGGCTAAAAGACAGTTTGTTACTAATCGGCAATACTGGTCTTTAATTAAAATAATAATTTTCCTTGAAAAAATTCTATAATATTAAACACACAAGAATTTTAGGAACTATAATAATAAATAAATTTTACTTGCTCACTGCAGAACAAAATAGGGTATTTCGCAAGCTTCCAAACAAAACAAAAAGAACAAGTAGCCACGATTGAAAAAATAAATCTATCTTTATTCTTAAACAGCACAAGTGTTGCCATCTACATGTTGAAAATCGATTTAATAATATTTTCAGATTGTATTTTATTGGCAACATTGGGCATTATAGCTCCAATATTATTCTAATAGTATTTTAGAGCCTAAATTGGGAATGTTGCCGAAAAGCAACACCCAGCATTTAAGGGTTAAATAATTTGCAGGTATAATAGAGCCATTATTAGCGATATGACATTAGTCACTCCATTTTCCTTTTTTCTTTTAAAAAGCGTTGTTATTTATTTATTTTGTGTTAATAAGAATCCTTTTAAAACTAAAACTTTTATACAATTATGTTGTGTATCAAGAAACTGTTTGGCAGGAATTTCCGGTTGTTGTCTTGAAATCGAAAAAAAGTAGTATTTCAATGATTTCAAGTGTTCCCTTAAAAAAAGAAAATAATAATAACAATATGTATTAGTATATAGTTAATGAGACAGTGCACTCCACTATTTTTGTTTACGTACTGGCAAGTATATAGGATGCGGGAGGCGTACCACATTTTTAATATGACCCTTGCACGTAACAGTACAGGTATTCCGCCTGTGCTTTATGACCTCAATTTGTCTAAAACAAAACAAATTCCGTAGAATCCATAAAGGTGTAGAATCCATAGAATCCATGAAAGAATAATGCATAAAGTATCATGGATTGCGAAGTGAAATTCCGCTTTCTTGACCAGGGCACTGATTTGCTAATTTGGCATATGTCCCAGATAAGTTATAATCTTGACGCGGAACCTGTGACTTGTGTGAGCCTGCGTGTGTTTAATTTCTAGGATAACCTCTGCAAGTGTGATGCGGACGTGCCCCATCTCTAGACACCGCCAGTTGGGCCTAAGTTAGTACCCTAGTTAGGATAATAGCTTAGTTAAGTAAGTACCTAGTTGGGGCAGGCGCTGTCGAGTTTTACCACTGTCTTCATTTACAATTACTGGTGTACTGGAAATTGGTGTAAAAACTATCAAGGTGATTCGTACTAGGAGCCAAACAGAATTGACGCGGTGCTGGCTTAGTACTAAATATCTCAATTTGTCTATAATCCTTAAATTTGGTTTCCCAGTGAAGCTCTTTAAATGTATAGTTACTTACAAATACAGTAGATGACATTTATAATGCACAGCTTGAGATTCGAGGTTTTGTGCAGTAAAGAATTTTGCGTTATATAAATCGCATTTCACACATCATGACACTTATCTGGTAAACATGGCCAAATATGTCTGAAGCATATCAATATTACATTACAGATCTTTATAATTGCAGTCCTTGGGACCAGAAGTTGTGTAGATTATAATTTTTTTCAAAATATGGATCATTTCAAACATTGTTAAATTTAAAGGTATATATAAATATTATACAGACATACAAGCAATAAATACAATAAACCCAACTGGAGTGAAAAATTAGCCAGAGCCAGGAATCGAACCCGGGATCACAGTATACAAGACTGCTGCTCTAACCACTGAGCTACTCCGGCCGATGCCTGAGTCTGCAATTTCTCACTAATAAAACCATGTTGGGGAAGTCATCAGCCCAAGTCAGAAGTCATCATACGACAGCCTTGGATAACCGGACAACGATGAATGGACAACGAAGGCTGTCGTATAGATGGCTGATGACTTCCCCAACATGGTTTATTAGTGAGAAATTGCAGACTCGGGCATCGGCCGGAGTAGCTCAGCGGTTAGAGCAACAGTCTTGTATACTGTGGTCCCGGATTCGATTTCTGGCTAATTTTTCACTCCAGTTGGATTTATTGTATTTATTGTTTGTATGTCTGTATAATATTTATATATATATATATATATATATACCTTTAACTGTTGAATGCAGGCGTTATTTATGTGCGTATGTGTGTTTTAATATATATTGTAGTATGAGTGTTTTATTATTGTTAAATTTACTTTAGAAACATCGTTCATCATATATCTTGACAAAATCATTATATTATTAATTTTTTTTTAAATTATTGTAATAATAGCAATTTTTCAACTGAAAAGCTTTGAATTAAGGCGATAAAAAATAAATATGTGTAAAATTTATTCCTCTAGAATGTAGCAAATTTTGTACGATGTGGAATGCAGATGCTTCTTAACTGCCAAATCCATTGTTTATATCTGTAATGTGCTGCATTATATAGAGAATTGCGTTCTAAAGATCTGCTACTGTATGCATAAAAATAGTTAGTGGTTATATGTATCAATAATTGAACATTAACAATTATTTTTAATGGAATCTGCCTCTTTCATAAATGAACTCTTTGACAGTAGAGCTGATTCATAGTATAAGTTTTGCCGTTCTTCGGAAATTAAATATTTCGCTTAATCAAATTCAAGTTGCTGACAGAGCACTGCTGCTGACTAACAAGTAAGCAGAGATGGTAAAAGCACAGAACAAAAATCTCACCGTGTACGTGAATTGGTTAGAAGATGGGGGAGTGACGGTTTATAAGGATGAACACAAAGCAATCCATAATCGAATCCATCCACTAATACAATACCTTTGAATTTCAGACGTTATAAATATTATATATTTTCAACTCATCACTTTCATTTTCACAAGTTTTACGTGACAGTTCTTCTAGAATTTAATTGAGTGGAATTATGAGATATTTCAAATACGCCTTCTTGGTCTTGCCGCACCCTTTCTCAAAATTCGCATCTTCCCACGCGCCCAGTCCAGCTGGAGTCACTACCATGATTGAATAGCGAACAAGGGCGAAGACAACAGTCAATGGCACAGATTTGTAATCCATCTTGGGGATTTTTCATTAAGATGCTCTTTGTATGAAAGTATGCATCCATCGCCGGTGAATGTCAAGGCGAAACTGAGGAATGTACTTTGAAGTCTTCCTCTCGAGAGATCAAGGTTAGAAATGTAACATTTTTACTTTTAATTGATGGAGGATACTTGTCAGTTACTGCTCAAAGACTTCAACGAATATAAGTTTTGACACTATGAGTATAGTCAGTTTCATGTAACAGTTAGCACCATGCAGCGCAGGTTATGGAAATTGATTTTGAAACGCTAGAAGATAATTTTTCATACTATGTTTTACATTGTCTCAAAAGAGAAAAAGCATAAAAATACGAACGAAAGAAAGATTTTACAAGTACTATTTATTTGTCACTCGATCAGAAGCCGGTTAATTTAATAACGGGACCTTCTCATATAAAATTTACAAGATTTGATGGTGATGTTTGTTAGGGCCGATTTTCTGCACGATGGATATAGGCCGAGACTATACAGGTATCGTTCTTATTACTATAATATTTATATTATTTGTAATCTCCATCTTGGGATTTTTCATTAATATTCTCTAGTTATGCATTCATCGCTGGTGAATTTCGAGGCGAAACTGAGGAATGTACTTTGAAGTCTTTCTCTCAAGAGATCAAGGTTAGAAATGTAACATTTTTATTTTTAATTGATGGAGGATATTTTTCAATTACTTCTCAAAGACCTCAACAAATATAATTTTTGTCTGTATGAATATAGTCAGTTTCACACAACAGTTAGCACCATGTAGTGGTTATGGAAATTTATTTTTAATAACGGAAACTTCTCATATAAACTTTACAAGCTAGTGGTGATAATGTTTGTGAGGACCAATTATTTGCACGAGGGATGTAGGGCAGAACTACACAGAGATCTTTCTTATTATTATAACATTTACATTATTTGTAATCCATTTTGGGGGTATTTCATTAAGATGCTGTTTGTAGGAAAGTAGGCATTCGACGAATGTCAAGGTTAAACTAAAGACTGTACGTTGAATTCGTCTTCTGAAGAGTTCAAGGTTAGTAGAAATGCAAAATATTTATTTTTAATTGGGGAAGATACTTGCCAGTTACTGCTGAAAGTATACAAGGAATATCGGTTTTGGCTGCCTATGTATAGGAAAATTCACACAAAAGTTAACACCTGTTGTTATTGTGGGTGCTTTTTTTTTTCAAATTTTTCAGACTAAGCTTTACACTTTCTCAAAAGGAGAAAGCATTTTTAAATAAGAAAGAAAAAAATCATGCGTCTAGCATCGATTATGAAACACTTTCCAACACATTCAGAATAGTGTAACAAACTTGACCGTTTAATAAGTTGAAATAGGATGTCTAATTGAACCATTTGTAAACACATTAACACATTTGAAAACAAAATTTCAGCAATTCCCATCTACAGTCGGAAAATTAGCCGAATTCTTTGAGCAGCCCTGTATATGATACATAGATTTGTATCTATAAACTGCATATATGCAAAAAATAGAGTTTAGTTAGGAAATACACACCACAGTTAAAAATTCACCATCAGCAGTTTCTGCTAATAAGGAGAATGGTGCGTGAATTCTTTTGTGCATCCCTGTATACGAGGTATAGAATTTAAACACACCGAGTAACATGCAAAAAGTTAAATTTAAAAGCGCATACCGAAATTGAAAACGCACTTTCAGCAGTTATTTCTCAAAGACAGTACTGTAACAGATATTCTTTGTGTGTCCTGTAAATGAGCGACAAATGCTAAGAACGCCTTAGTCTATAGTAATCATCCTGTAGTAAAATTCGGTGATTTATATAAATTTCAATACATTTGAAACAGCTTTATGCCATTAAAATACACTGCAAACGCTTTTTCCCCATTGACCATAATTTAACGGAATACTACACGCTTCATATTGAATACCAAACATGCCATGGTAAACATAATTACCATATATCCACTGAATGAAAATCAGAGTATATTTACTGGAGTTAGAACGTGGACAGCCGGACAGACAAACCAAATTCATAAACACTTTTCAACTTTGTTGGAAAGTGTTAAAAATGAAGAAAAAAAAGTTGATCCTCTTTCTTCGAAAGGTTCTTTTGAATTTTCAATGTTATTACGATTAAAAAATGGGCACAGATTTCATGTACCTCCATATTGGTGCGATTTTTTTCTGATGCCAATGTCACATACGCACCGGGTACTTAACTGGCGCCAAAGTATCATTATTTTGCTTCATATGGTAACCTGGATATAGATGATATAGTAGCGAAGTTTTCGCTAAACTGGCGTCGGAAAAAAATCGCGCCGTAACAGTATATGACATCTGAGCCAAAAAATTTTTAATTTTTCTGTAAAATAAACAATTTTTGATTGAAAAGATTTTCTTTTTCTTATTTATGTTGACAGTTACTTTTTTTATTCTTTTTACAGGTTTTTTTTTTTTACATATTGTGTAAAGACATAATTAGTATTTTTAATTAATCACTCTAGGTTTAACTACAATTAATATTGATAAAAACAAATCAAATATTTGTACAGTAAATGTAACATTTTATTTTGTTTCTTTGTAGGAAAACAAGAACCAAACGGAAATTTGGTTGCAGAGCATGTGTTCTGTCCGATCAGTGGCAAATTCCGATTTACCTATACTGCCAACAATGGTCAGTTCAGGTGCGACCAAACACTCTCTGAGCTTTCCAACTGTCCTCTCAGCAACACTCTTGGTGTGAAATTTCGACAGTGCTCTTTCGCTGACATGGGTGAGTATTTACATAAAAATGTTATACTTGTATATAAAAATAGTAGTAGTATCGTCGGGTATAGGTCTGTTGCTCTGGCATTCAGAGAAAAGGGGTCAGGTGCCCTGGGAGTTTGAAAGCAGAAATATCACAATTAGTCTGATGAGTTTTCTATTGCCCTGATGGGTTTCATATTGCCCAGTATGAATTGTATCTCGGAGTGAAACATAGAAGCTAACTTTTCCATTACTAGAAATTTCAAATGAGTTATAGTTAACGTTATTAGTGACCGCAGCAATACGGAATTGCATGTACTTTCCAGTTTCCTGTACAGTGAGGTTGCTGTATTCACTGATATATCTTTTTGTTGTTTTCATGAGCGTGAAGCGCGTATTGCTAACATGCATGGAACGATAAAGCTAAGCCCTTTTTTAAATTTAAAATCCTCTTTTACCCCTTTTAAAATTTGAAATCCCCTTAAAAAAATAAAAATTTAAATTTAGAAATTAAAATTCAACCTTTTTAAATGTTTTAGAAACTGTGTCTTAATGATTAAAATTTCATTTTCCCCTGATAAGTTCGTTTTCCCGCATAGCATTTTATAACTTTAAAAGATCGTTTTGAGACACTTCATAAGAATATTTTTGTTGACGTTAGCGCAACGTTAAATTTTATCGGTCACCCATGAGCCGATCAAGCCACGTATCTTTGCCCTCTTGGCCTCGGCAATCAATCATTGAGCTCGCGGCGAATTAAATTATAAATACGCCCAGTTTTATAGCAAGCATCTCTGGTAGAAATAATGCCAAGTACCCCATATTTATACGACTGCTCGCCTCCGGGAACGAAGATTTTAACACCGAAATAATGCCCTAATATCCACGTAACTTTGCCCTCCATGGGTCGCTTTGCGATAGCCGAAGTCCCGAAGTTATCTCGGAAATAAGCGAGACTCAGCTCTCAGCCCACCTGAGCCTGGTTTTAAAGGACTCATATAATCAAAAAGAAGTTTTAAACCAGGTCCCCAGAAAAATCCGTGTACTTATTTCAGCATGCACGGTTTATCAGAGTCTATGGGACTCAATGCACCACTCCAGACCATGACTACTTGAAAACTAAGAGCTCAGAGGGAGTGATCCTATGTATGCACGGAGCCGTCACCGTCCCGCGCCCCTGCCCCGTACCGGACCGAAACCGTGACACAGACCAACCCATTGACTCCGAGATAGTAGCATTTGACTGTAAATATTTCCAATGTAAAGCCAATATTTAAAAAATATTGATACTTCACTGCAAGTATTTCTGATTAATACAATATGGTTGCATCATTGGGGCACTATGTTGTCAATATTGATTTGTAGGGATATATATAAGGTCAGAGTTCAAGTGAAAATTCTGCATTTTAATGTTAGATGTAGCAATATCTGACACGGCGACGCTACATTAATCTTTTGAACTTTACTTTTACCTTTCTTGTACCAAGAATAGTAACTTGTAGACATAGTATTTCTGTGATGGAGCTAAAACCTCCCCTAAAGCTTTAAATGACAAGCAAAAATTAAAGTTACCTTTTTTTACAAACACCAAAATAATCCATTACTAAAAGAAATTATGTCTATCTGTGAGTTTTTAATAGCAAAAAGCCTCTAGTTTTGCTGTAGCATATGTTTGGAGCTTTCTGTAATGTATAACAATTTATTGCAATGTTTTACATTTTTATGCATAGCTTTTTATATATAATCACTTGTATTTCATGTCAATCTGTTCTTTAAAAGGTTACATTTTATTTTCAGATATAAGCTTTCGTTGCCTTGGTGACTGGGAAGGTAACAACAACGACCGTTACCTTGCTCTCATGGATTTGAGAGCCGATGAAGAAGAAAGATCTAAATTTAGGTGTGGAGTAAGTAGAACCAGTTTGAACATAAAGTATATAATACAGTCTTGCTCTTTTGCCACTCGCAGTAAATTATAAAAATAGTTTTCAACAAATTTTCTAACTTGCATTATCATACCACTAACTTAACATATTATGCCAGTGTAATCATCTCATATCAAAATTCTCTAATCACATAGTTATAAACTGAATCACGGCTTGTCCGTAGAATCTTGTTAATTACATGTAATACCCATTCTTTAGCTCGAGTTAATGCATTACTAACACTTAAGAAGTAAACATATATTAATGTGAAGCTCAATAAATTATTATGAAAGTAATAAAATTATTGTTACTATTACTACCTTTTATTAATATTGCTGGCTATTATTGTTTTATTTTCTACAACTAATAGATAGAGACTTCTTAGTCACAGAAGGAATTTCCTTAACCGATAAAGGAAGAAAGTTTAGAAATAATTTTTATGAAAGTAATAAAATTATTGTTACTATTACTATTTTTTATTAATATTGCTGCTATTATTGTTTTGTTTTCTACAACTAATAGATAGAGACTTTCTTAGTCACAGAAGGAATTTCTTTAACCGATAAAGGAAGAAAGTTTAGAAATAATTTTAGATTTCCTAATGAAGATTTAAGCACAGAAAATTGCAAATTAGACAACAATAAAAAAGTACCTATATTTTTATACGGACAAATTATCTCTGAAATATAAAAGTTTTCGTATAAAGTTTTTATGTAAATTTAATTTTCCAGTTTGAAATATTATTTTCTATAATACTAAGTAATAAATAAACATTTTTTGAAGTCAAAGATGTAATTTATTTAATCAATGAAGTAAAGAAATTAATTTCCTAATAAAAATGTGAAACGCGCAAAATTATAAAGGCAATAACAAACGATTTCTATTTTTTACATAGACATTTATGTTTAGAATATAAAAGTTTTCTAACAAAGTTTTTATGCAAATTTAATTTTCCTGTTTGAAATATTATTTTCTATAATAATAAATAATAAGTAATCATTTTTGTAGTCAAAGATTGAATTCTTTAACCAATGATGTAAATATATTAATTTCCTAATACAAATGTGACACGTCTAAAATTATAAGGGCAACAATAAAGTATAATCTATTTTTTACGTAGACATTTATGTCTAGAATAGAATATAAAAGTTTTCTTACAGTGTTTTCGTGTAAATTTAATTTTCCTGTTTGGAATATTATTTTCTATGGTAATCCTTTGTGTAGTCAAAGAATGAATTGTTTGACCAATGAAATAAAGGAATTAGATTCGATGTGAAACGTGCAAAATTATAAAGGCAGCAAAACAACAAAGAAACATTAATTTATTCGTAGACATTTATGTCTAGAATATAAAAGTTTTCTTACAACGTTTTTATATAATTTAATTCTCCAGTTTGAAATATTATTTTCTATAATAATAAGTAATAAATAAACATTTTTTGTCGTAAAAGAATGAATTGCTTCTACCAATGAAGAAAATAAATTAATTTCAATGTAAAACATTCAAAATTATAAAGGCAACACCAAAGGAACGTCTAATTTTTATGTAGATATTTATGTCTAGAATATAAAAGATTTCTTACAACGTTTTTATATAAATTTAATTTTCCTGTTTGAAATATTATTTTCTATAATAATAATTTTTGTAGTCAAAGAATGAATTCTTTAACCTCTTCGCGACGGGAGCCCTTTGCTTAATTTTTAAAGTTTTACCACCGGTTTTTCATAACAGAAAATTTTCTGTAATTGAATCGCGAAAATTCTCTGATTAAATAAGGTCAACTACAATAAAAAATAACTGGTGAGAATAAAGTTGGATTCTGAGCACAAGTGGCACGTATACCGGTCGCTCGTCCCCAAGGGGACAACCAGTGAAGTAAAGAAATTAATTTCGACGTGAAACATGCAAAATTATAAAGACAATAACAAAGGAACATCTAATTTTTACCCAGACATTTATGTCAAGGATAAAAAAGTTTTCTTAAAATGTTTTTATGTAAATTTAATTTTCCATTTAAAATATTATTTTCTATGATAATCCTTTTTGTAGTCAAAGTATGAATTCTCCAACCAATGAAGTTAATTTCGGTGTAAAACGTGCAAAATTATAAAGGCAATAACAAAGGAACATCTAATTTTTACTCAGACTTTTATGTCTAGGATATAAAAGTTTGCTCACAATGCTTTTATGTAAATTTAGTTTTCCTGTTTGAAATATTATTTTCTATAATAAAAAGTTATAGATATTCATTTTTGTAGTCAAAGAATGAATTTTTTAACCGATGAAACAAATTAATTTCGATGTGAAACTTGCAAAATTATAAAAGCAACAAACAACAAAGGAACATCTAATTTTTACGCAGAAGTTTATCTCTAAAATATAAAACTTTTCTTGGAACGTTTTTAAGCAAATAGTAATTTTGCGCTTCGAGACATTGTTTTCTTCAATCGCAACTATATCTATCTTCATCCATTATACGTCTTATCAACTCCCGGCTGGGATGCCTCTTGTTCTTCTTTTTATAGAAATAGTGTGATGTCATATGCTTCTTGTCTTTCAACAGATGTACCGGGTGGATCCCTTGACTGGCCGTGTCTTCGTATCTCTATCAGCAGATTCCACTTGCTACAACCAGCTAAGATCAGCAACTGACGGCCACGAATCACTCATTCTGACACCCTGTAAGTATACGAACTTGGTCCGCGAAATATGTTATGTCTCCCTTTTTTGAGCGATTTATTAGCATGATAGTGCTATAAACACCAGTTAACTATCTCTGTGTTTAAAATAAATTCTTTTCCACTTAAGAGTGAGTGAAATAAGTGCCAAGATTAAAGAAATGTAAACCAAACGTCTTGCAATTTCATGTAAAAATGCTTTTCATTGCAGTATTTTATTTTTTTCATTGCCTCAAAAAGGAAAGTTATAAACTTTCAGTTAAATTACAAGTATGATGCAGTCAAGATAAAAAGATGATAAGCAAACAAAAAAGAGATTTTGTTTTTAGAAAGCTAAAAAAAGACAATGATTAAAACTATATTAAAAATCTTATTTGTTTAACTTCACTAATACCATAGCAAATAGTCTCTGTAAAATTTATTCTTATCCAAACTAAAACTGGAATAATACAAGAAGTACGACCATGTGTTCTATAGATATATGGACTCAAATATATATACAGTGTGCTGCCAAATTTGATCGACAAATTCAGAGGGGTGATAGTAAGCATCAAGAGGATGAAAAATTACCATTGAACATGGGGTCGAAAACCACTTATTTAGTCATAAATACAGAATGTTTCATGCTTTCCGAACTTGGGTTGACGATAATAATTGTTAGAAAAATAAAAGCATTGCAATGAAAATGCAACGATATGTACCTTGTTTTGTGTGAAGTGTTATAACATCACAAAAATTTCTGAAGAAACAAGGTGCTCAAACAATCGATGATACCGTATGAACTGGTAATCGCAGTCCAAAATGAAGTGTATATTGCTTACGCGTATAATGGAAACTTCTACCTCTTCTTCTTTATAATCACATTTACAACAAAGGTGAGAATATCTATTAAAAGTTTTATTATAATATATTTCAGTTTTCTGAAAGTTATCACCGTGAGCCCAAATTGAATTAGGGTAAACGCTGTACAGTAAACTCTGTCTAAGGCGGAATCGGTCGGGACTGAGAAAATTTTCTGTGGTAGACAATATTCCGGCTTATGCAAAACATACTCTCCCACCCCACCCCCACAAAAAAAAATCCCTCGTCGATGACGTACTTCCCAGACTCGAAAATCGGTTAAAAACTGAAATTATGAAAGATCCTTTGTCTTTATAAATAAATGAGAAATGCTATTCAATTTCTTAGTACTGCTATAATATATGCGAATTGGAAGTTTACAAAAAAAAAAAAAAAAAAAAAAAACAATAAACTTAGAGAATGAGACAGAACGCTATCATTTTGAATTTGAGTACAACCTTAAAGTATAATATATATTGTACTTTAGAAAATATATATTTTGATAAATGTGCATTCTACTAGAAATAATAACTTTTAAATGCAATTTTGTATAGGAAAAAATGGCACAAGCAAGAATTCCTTAAAAATGAAACAGTTTCTTTTGTTTCGAATAAACTTTTTTGAAGTGTTACAGAATTTAACTAACATGCTCGACATTGAGTATTTGACTTATCAGTTTAAAAATTTGATAAACAAAATGCCTTTCAGTATTAAATTATCCCCTTTTCCGCCTTATGCAAAATTTTGGTTTCGGTGGGACCTTAAAATCCTTTCCGTTTCCGTGTTAGACAGATTCCGCCTTATGCAGCATGAATTAATGAGAATAGAGCATAGAATATAGCATGAATGCTATATTTTATGGGTTCGCCGGGACTTGAAAAATTTTCCTCGGTAGACAGATTTCCGCCTTGCACAGAGTCCGCCTTAGACAGAATTTACTGTATTTTTGAATAACACGTTGGATGCCATGTCTATTTTGTCTGTCTTTCCGTTTAGGCCACGAAATAAGACTCCCGTTACAGAATCTGTAAGTGTCAGTCACCGATTATTGTCGCAGCTTAAACGGAAAGATCAGTGTCAGTACCGGTGACTGACGTGGCATTCAACGTGTTAAATACATGGTTTGCGACATCATGTTCTATGGAAATTTTTCATCCACTTGATGCCTACTGTCACCCGTCTTGTAATTTGTCTGTCGAATTAGGCAACACTCTGTATACATTATAAACAGATTTGACAGGACTGTCACTGGCGACTATTTTTTTATTGTTTTATGCACTGGATTTCGAAATAATAATAATCTACCTCAAAGATTAATAGAAATCTACCACGAAAATTGTAGTTTAGAAATAGTGGTGGACAAAATAATAAAAAAAATTGTCGCTAATGGCAACACTTCATATAAGCTAACAAGGAAGGTCTCCATACGGGCATATTCAGAAAAATCTGAAAAAATTACAGAGTGTTCTTCTCATGTGGATATATATGTTTATAATTTTTTTTTTTTTGGCGGAACCTCGATAGAACGTTCGTAAAAAAAAATAATGAAAATTTCGTTTATTTGGCGGTTTATCATAGGTTGGCGATGAAATGAAATTTCGAAAAATACTTTTTATGTCGAATACTCTTTAAGATAAAAATGTTTCATATTGAATTTGTTTAAGTAAATTTAATAACTTTAGTTTTGTCAGTTTTAGTTTGATTTAACTATAGTTTTGTCATATGTATAAATATATTTTTACAATGAAAGTTAAATATCAAATTTTATGAATAAAAAGAAAATTAAAATAAATTAATATTATTTCAGTATCTCAAAATTGAGTCCAATTGAGCACAGTCGATTCAATTTTGTTGCTATGGAAACGACGAATTCTTTGATATTGAAATGAATAATTGGTAAATGATTCTTGCCTTTATTTTGGAATACGTTTAAATATATGAAAGTATTTTTATATATGAAATTGTTTTTAAAGTAATAAAAGTGCATAACAAGCAACATAAATATGCAAAAAAAAATATTAAACTCTCTCATTGTTTATCTTTAAATTCATTAAATAGTTTTTACACGCATTCTAAAAATCAATTAACAAACAATTTTCAGGTGCATTAAAATTGTTTGCTTTTGGCGGGGAAACGTACTGCTCGCCAAATCGCGTAACGCTTTCGTCTTTTCGCGCCAAATACTCGAAAGTATTTTATTTTTTACAGACTTTCTACTGCAATTCCGTTAGTAAATTTGACTGATCCTTTATTACATACATAAGTACTTTAATTAGTATTTTTTTCAAAATATTCTGAGTATGCCCAGTAAGGAGACCTTCCTTGTAAGCTCAGCAACTGACGGTCAAGAATCACTCTTTCTGACTCCCTGTAAGTATGCGTACTTGCTCGGCGAAATATATTATGTCTCCCTTTTTTTTAAGCAATTCATTAGCATGAAAGTGCTATAAACAGCAGTTAACTATATCTGTGTTTAAAACAAATTCTTTTTCACTCAAGTGGGAGTGAAGGAAGTGCCAAGATTAAAGAAATTAAAACGAAATGGCTTGGAATTTCCTGTAAAAATGCTTCCCATTGCTGTATTTAAATTTTTTCATTGACCCAAAAAGAAATGCTGTAAACTTTCAGTTAAATGACAAGTATGAGGTCGTTAAAAGTAAAAATGATAAGCAATCTAAAAACAAGATTTAGTATTTAGAAAGCTTGAGGAAACAGATTTAAATTATCTTTAAAAATATTATTCATTATGGTTCACGAATACCACGCCAAATAAGTAAAATTTATACTTCTCCATACTAAAACTTTAATAATACAAGAAGCACACAAGGTCTCTTTACAATTTCAAGCTTTTATGACAAACACAAATGGAAAGATGCATGTATGGAAATCAATGCGTTATTAGCAGTATATAGTGTAGTGTTTTTTTTTTTTCATCAATTAATAAACCCCTATGTGTGCATCATTAGATGCACCAATCACATCAAAGCGACAATCGTCAGCGTTTTCCTCTGCTACACTCTTTTTCATCCACTCTTTACTTCATCCATTACTGAACCGGTCTCCATGAATTTCTTGAGTGAAAGTTCATGAATTTGCGATTTTTTTAACCATTTGGAAAAATGGTTATTGTTCTCGTCAGGATGGGAAATCAAAAGCATATCTGAAGGTTTTCATTGGTGTAATCTGCATTTTATTCGTTTCCTGATTGGTCTATACAGTAATTTGTATTTCCCTTTAATTTCAACAACGATGGATACCTTCTGTTGCCACTATGACAAAAAAGTAATAAAAACTACAAAAAAAATTAATAACTCAGAAACAAATTGAGATACAGCTTTCAAACAAATAGCATTTAAAAGTAGATTTTTTTCTCTATCCGACGGTGTAAAAAGTAATATTGTCGGATGTTTAGAAGTTTAAGAATGAAATTTCATTTAAAAGTGGCCGTCAGATTTCTTGGAAATCTGACGATGGAAAAGCCTTTTCCCGAACAGCCAATGAAATGCTTGGATATTTACGTAAGTTTCAGGTGGATAATACTTAAGTTTCATGAAATCTGACGGGTCGCAGGCGATTTTTTTGGCTTGCAATTTTTACGTGTAATAACACTATTAATGTTTAATTCATGGCGTACGTAATGTATGATCAACTCCGTGCGATTTTTTATGTCTTAAATTTTAGTCTTCGAAAAAACCGTTTTCCAAATGGTCGTTGTAATTCGATAAATTGCTTTTTTTTTTCTTTTTTTTTAATCCTGCTTGAAAATAATTTTACAAAGTAAAAAAAAAAAAAATCAATAAATTAAAGTTAAAATTCTAGTGCTAAATTCATCTTGAGTAAAATATTCAAATTCATCTAAAAAGCACAAATAAAATGTACTAAAATTGCTTGCAGGTGCATACATATAAAATTATTTAAAATACCTTAAAAATCCATTAAAAAACCCAAAACGTTTTCAGCCAATTCAACGCACAAAGAAATAACAACATTTAAATAACCACTGAAGTTTGTCCTGGGAATTGGCTGAAAACGTTTTGGGTTTTTTTAATGGATTTTTAAGGTATTTTTATGTATTTTTAATAATTTTATGTTATATGTATGCACCTGCAAGCAATTTTAGTACATTTTATTTATGCTTTTTATATGAATTTGAATTATAAAAAATCAGTAAATTGAGATACATTTAAAAAAAAAATTGCACTTGTAAGAACCTTTTTTTTTAGTCCTGTTCGACTGTGTAAAAATTAAAATGTGCAATTTTTTGAAGTAAAAAAAAAAGCAGTAAAAGACTGGTATGTTGTGGCCATCACAAAACTTTCTTCTATCTCATACATGTCAATACTTCAAAATTCACTATCTCAGTGCCAAATTAAATGGCAATCTGTGTTCATCATGAGAATTCTAAAAACATGAAATTCCGTGCATTAGTTCTCGAGGTATGACCGTCACTGAAATCGTGTAAATCCAGCAAAATGCAGCATAGCAGCGCCACCTATTGGGTTATTTACACCAGAACCTAATTATCACCAACTTATGTCAGCGTCTAACTGAATATGAAGTTTGAGGAAAATTCGTGCATTAGTTCTTGGTAGTGCGCAAATCATGACAAATGCAGCATAGAAACGCCACCTGTTGAGCGATTTGCAACAACACATAATCAGCAGCCATATTAATCAAGTTATACTTAAATCTGAAGTTTCATGAAAATTCGTGCATTAGTTCTTGAGATAGAGCTATTCAGGAAATAGTTCAAAACGAAGCACAGCAGCGACACCTATTGGGCGATTTACACCAACACATAGTCAGCATTATTTCATATGAAGGACTAACTAAATCCGAAGTTTGATGAAAATGTGTGCATTAGTTCTTGAGATAGAGCTACTGCGAAAAAGTGTAAATTCTGCAAAATGCAGCATAGCAGCGCCACCTGTTAGGCGATTTACACCAAAACGTAAACATAATCCATTCATGTCAAAGACTAACGGAATCTGAAGTTTTATAAAAATCCGTACATTAGTTCTTGAGATAGAGCTTTTGCGAAAATTCTGCAAAATGCTACATAGCAGCGCCACCTGCAGGGCGATTTACACCAAAAACTAATCAGCACCAATCTATATCAGGGACTACCTGAATATAAATTTTTATTAAATTCCGTGCATTAGTTCTTGAGACAGAGCGCCCACAAAATTTGTGTCACATACAGACGGACAGACAGACAGACTCACAGACAGACATTTTGTAAAAACATGTTTTTTGGAATCTCTGACCCATAAAACGTGTAAATCCGTCGAAAACTGGAATTCGAAAATTTTCATGAAACCAATACTTTCTTCTTGTAAAGATAGAAGAAAGTAAAAATGTTATGGGCCAGGTCAGTGCCCTTGTCAATTTCATGTCAATGTTATATCCAGACATGTTTCTGCTTTATAATAGAAATTATTATTATTACCATCATTATCATCATCAATACCATATGTTTGTACTTGTACTTTGAGGACTATTATTGTTTTTTAAAACATTTTTAATTTTCTCTTCTAGTTCCCGAGAAGAGTCCTCCTGGTCCAGTACTGCATGCCCACTGTCGATTTCCTGATTGGGTGCAAGGTCAGTGGGAAGACATGCAGGTGGTCAGCAATGTCCTTCTCTACAAGGATCATTCCAGGTTGCAAAGATACTCACTGACCTGCCTGAGGAGAGAAAATGATACTCCTGAAGACAGATTCATCGTTTTCTCATCAACACATTGGTAAGTTGGATCACATGAATATACCGGGTGTCCTGAAATGGACTGACTGTTTTTAAAATCAATAATTTGCAAATGGTGACAGCTGTTAAAAAAATTCTTCCAGGAGTATTGTGTAAGATGTCAGGAGTTTTTTTCACTGCGATTCCCGGTTTTAGTTCCCAATAACAGCGATATATAACCATGCAAACGACGGGTGCGCAATCGAACTCAAACCGAAATCACTCAGCATTCATGTGAAGAAAGGATGTTAAATATATGGAATGGGTCTCATTCGCCAATACAATCTAGTTCTTGGGTCCACTCCATATATTTAACATCCTTCTTTCGCATCAGTGTTGGGTGATTTTGGTTTTGGCCTATTGAACGCCTATTGCTTACAGCGCCATATAATAATATATTAATACAAGGTCCGGCTATTAATTTCCAGGACTGACGTAACTGTACGAGAACGAAAAGCCGGAAGATGGCGCTAATGACTGCATATTGAAGAGCATTTTCTTGCGCATGTGCAGTGCACTCGGCGCTATTCTGAAGTAAGTGGTTCTCGTGGAAAGGCGCATTAAAACGTAGCTCTTAAATTCCTGTTGTCGAAGTGAAAATGGAGCAAAGAATTGACATTAAATTTTGCTTAAAATTGGGCAAGACAGCTGCGGAAACCTACGAAATGTTAAAACAAGTTTACGGCGAGGAAGCATTATCCGGCTCAAGAACTTTTGAATGGTTTAAATGCTTTCGGGACAGACGCGAAAGTGTCGAAGATGATCCCCACACAGGTCGGCCGCAGTTCGTACGCACGCCGGAAGAAATTCAAAAAGTTCGCGATATGGTGAAATGTGATCGTCGATTGACTATTCAAGTACTCGCGAATGAATTGTTTGGCGACACATGGTTGAACATGGACAAAGAGATGGTTCGACGAATTTTGACGCAAGACACAGGCAAACGCAAGATTTGTTCCAGATTCGTTCCTCACCATTTAAGGGACGAACAAAAGCAATTGAGACTGGACGCATATGGCGAACTTATCGACAACGCTGATGCTGACGATGCGTTCCTGGATAGAATAGTCACGGGAGACGAGTCTTGGTGTTATCAATATGACCTTGAAACCAAGCGCCAAAGTTCCGAATGGTGGTCTCCAGGTTCCCCAAGGCAGAAAAAGTTTTGATTTGAAAAGTCCAAAATCAAGGTCATGTTAATCGTTTTCTTCGATTGCGATGGACTCATTCATCATGAATTTCTTCCTCCTAACATGACTATCAATGGACAGTTCTACACAGAAGTTCTTGACAGACTTCGAAAACGAATTCGTAGAGTGAGGCCTCATTTTCAACAAAATGGGAGTTGGCTGCTGCTACATGACGATGCCCGCCCACACACTGCGTTGCCTGTGAGGCGATTCTTAGCCCAGCATGGTATCGTTGAGATGCAGCATCCACCATGCTCTCCAGACATAGCACCCGCAGACTTTTTCCTGTTTCTTAAGCTGAAAAATTCGCTGAAAGGAGCAAGATTTCAGGATGTCGAAGCCATCAAGAAAACTGTAACGTCACTATTAAAGAGCATTCCAAAAGAGGACTTTAAAACTTCTTTCCGAAATTTGTACAGCCGAGCACAGACATGCATTACGGCTGATGGGTATTACTTCGAATCATATTAAATGGCTATGTGTTTAACCTTTTTTTCTTCTGAGTTCTTTCATGAGTCCTGGAAATTAATAGCCGGACCTTGTATTATTATTATATTGCTAAATATTTTATATAGCTGTTTCTAGATTTTCAGTTGTCCAGTATAGGAACTTTAAATTGCACCTAAGAGATTTAAGTATAGGAATTGAAATCACTTTGTTATTATTAATGTTAGTATTAAAATTTGCAATTATTCAAGATTTCCCCCTACCCCATTCCCCAGTTTAAATTATTTTTCTAAGAAAGTAAAATTTTATAAAAACCCAATACTAAATTTGTTAACTTTATTATTTCTGAAAGCGTATAAAACTGGAAGCAGAAAACTCACAAAAAGAAAAAGAAGATGAATTACAAATTTTGTAGCAAAAATTTCCCTTTAAAAAATAATTCAAAAATGTATTGGTATTTTCCTTAAACTAATTATTTTTATTCGTATTTTTTAAGCAAACGTACTCTTTTCTTTTCCCACAAATCACATAGTACTTACCAGATAATCCTTTTTTTATGATTGTGTTCTCGAAATTACTTTAATGTAGAACTGAATTAAATAACGACTTGTATAATCAGAAACTATTTGTTGACTGGCTATTTTCACGTTCTTTTCAACTAAAAGAACAAAAAGGTTTGAAATTACGAAAGAAAAAAGTATTTTTTGTTATTATTATTTTTATGGTATTTGAATCTTAAAGGATGTCGTAAAATTGGTCCGACAGGAAAATTTCTAAAACTGCACATGTATAAGTTGAAAACGTTGAACCGCGAACTGGCGATACCCTGAGAAGAGTGAAACTTTACGCGCAATTATCTGGAAACATTGTTTTCAGAGGTTTTGCTACAATAAATTTTGAACGAGTTAACAAATTTGCATGTTTTTTTCCATGTTCTTTTTCTTTTAATAAAGGAAATTAAATTTTCTACAAACTATACCTGAAAAAATATACAAAAAAAAGTTATTTTTTTCAAGTTATAAAAAAGAAAAAAAATATATGAATCTTGAATTTTTATTATTTTCAAACATTTTCACCCAAATTTTTGTTTTGTTTTAAATATAATCAACAAACAACGTAGTCAATAGCACAAAGAAGAAATGAAGACTCAAAAATAATAAATTTTTCGTATTCATTTTACAATTTATCAAATATTTTTCGATTTCTATAAAACATAAATAAATGATTTCAAAAAGGAACTGTAGTCTAAATTAATGACAGACCTCCTAATCCACGACCTAACTTCAACCAATTTCCATATTTTCAAACCTTTATGGTAGAGATCTGCACGGGCCGGGCCTAACTTAATTTTTCTGTGCTGAGCCGGGCCTAGGTTCATTCCTAGTCTTCACGGCCCAAAATTTTCAGTCCTAGTTTTGAGCCAGCCCGTATGAAAATCATTGTCTCAGTGTGGCCTGGTCTATTTAAAAGTCAGTTAAATTAGGCCTGGCCCAAAAATTTTTGCAAAAAATGAATACATTTTTGAATCGCCATTATTCTACACTTAAACATTAAAATTTATTATTTTTAAAGAATAGTAGATTTCTAAGCGTATTAAAATATAGCTAAATTAAAATATAGTAAAATATGTAAAAAGAAAACCTGCTTATGACGGAAAGCTGTTTTAAACTGAAAAACGTGTTGATCCATGCAAAATGAACATTTTAATAAGTAAGAAAATAATATATAATAGATTTACACTTGCTAAGAAGGGTACTTGTCTATAACGCATTTTTTTTTTCTTTTCTATGCAATTCCGTCTTAGAAGATTTTACTGTATAGCATTTTTCAGATTTTTAACACTTCTATACATGGAATATGGATTAACAATATTAATGATAACTGAAACATTTAAATACAAGAAATAGAGATTCATTAAAAAAAATAAATATCGCAGCCTGTGGCACTTCTATAAAAATAAAGATTGTACACATGAAAAAAAGTTAAAATAAATATTTTTGGCCAGAACTCCTCGTACGCGATAAATTTTTAACCAATTCGACTTAAAAACCAATGTTTTGTAGAAATTCACTCGGGCCGGGCCAATATTATTTTTTCTACGGGCCGGGCCTGGAAATGTCGGTCCGTACAGACCTCTAATTTATGGTTCCTTTAAAAAGCATTAAGCATTAATTTTCTCATATCTTCAACTGCGATTTAATCCTCCTCATCAGTCAGGCTGGAAATTCTCCTCTCTAATGCTAAATCTATAGACTTGGAATGCATCCGTATTTTTTCAAATTTCTCTTTGAAAAATTATTTTTTTTTTTTTCGGTATTTTGTATGTTCTTCTTGAAGAATGTTTTTCCTCTTTTTTATTGGACAAAATGTTTTTAAAACACATTGTTAGTTTGATTTAAAGTGCTAAAATCTTACAACTAGCCTGCTTCGCTTAGATTTTAACTCTTCAAATATAAAATTAAATATATATTTTAGAAACATTTTGGCAAATAAAAAAGAAAGAAACATTTTGCAAGAAGAACATTATAAAAAACAGAAGAAAAAAAATTTTACTTTCCGAGAAGAAATTTGAAAAATACGGATGCATACCGAGTCCATAGATTTAGCATTAGAGATTAGAATTTGCGTGCTGACTGATAACAAGTCTTTAAAATGTTATAATGTATATTTCTAATTCTTTTTAGTGGAGAAGAATCCTATAACTGCATTTGGCTTAAAAGAAGAAGCATTAATGTAATGGAATTTCAAATAGGTATGTAATCGGTCATAGATAATTTCTCTTAAAAAAAAACTTTTTAGCTTGTTGAGGTATTTAAAATATCGTTATTATTTATATTTAACTAGGTTCTCAGCCAAGTCATCTGTACTCAGACACTCTTTGCCATGATATGCAATTTAACGACGAAGCGTGGATAACGCAAGGAAGTAAGTCATTTTACTTAATTTTAAGAAATGTATCATAATTATTAACCGGTTTCAAAAAAGGAGGAGGTTTTCAATTCGACGCTTATGTATATCGTTCACCCGCAAAAAAAATTACACAACCTGCAAAAATTCATTTTGCGGTTTATTGTACTAATAGGTCTGTCTTGCTATACGAAAAGTTTCATAAGCGTAGTTATCCGGAATATCGCTTTATTACACTATATGTCCATTCATGACAACAGAAGAGGACAAATTGTGTGGGGAGGCAAAATTACTCAATCCTTTAAGGCTGTTCTCAACTGCTTTCGTCAACTAGCGCAAAACGTTTTTACACATTCCCTAACTCATTTATAAATGTAAAGGTACAAAGTTGGCAGTGCTAAATAGGGAAGCGATTTGGAATCGAACTGTTTTTTCCATTTTTTGATCAACAGATTACCTATTGAGTTATAAGCGAAATGGGTCACGTGAGCGAGGAGTTTTTTCTCCCTTCTTGACTCTTTTTCTTCTCTCGTCTAGAAATTCTGTTCAAAACGTCAAGTTTGACAGCATTTTCTAACAGATCTATTACGTTTACAATAAAACGGAAAGAACAGTTCGATGACACAATTTCTGAATAACAACACCTGCTAATTTTATGCGTTTCCGAACAAAAATCAATTTAAACTTATGTCAGAAAGTTGCCCCTTTGGATTTGAGAACAGCCTTAAACGTTATCTACACCTTCATTCTTAGGGCTTTTACGCTTTTATGCACGTTTTTACTGCTGCATGCAGAGCTAAGTGAAATAATTTCATGTTACAGTAAAAACACGCAAATCTTCTTTTGTCTCTCCTGTAAACTTACTTTTGTCGAGATATGTGACTTTTCTTGCCGGTGAGCGATATAACTTTTATATCGCTAGCGATATAACTTTTATATCGTGTGTTCACCGATTACTCCGAAACTAAGCGACCGATTAAGGTGATTTTTTCTTTAAATTGAAAGTGGATACTCTCGGATTGGCATCATTTAAATTTCATGAAAATTGGTTCGGTATATCTTTTTAGAAATTCTACAAAAACCATATAAATAAATAAATAAACATCTTTAAAATATTCATTTTCAACGATTTTCCAGTGACGTATTTTACTTTGTAGCAGTTTTTGATATCGGTTTCTTTTTGTTTTCTTTCTTCCTAATTTTTTTTTTTTTTTTTTTTGAAAAGTTTATTTAATTCTTGTTCGATATCATGTAATCGCGTCTTTTAAAACATCGTTTAATTATATTTAATGCAATGGAATGCATGATATTTAAAAACTGGATCCCAATTTAAATTTTTCGTTTTTAATGTATCAGTACGATCGTTTAATGTTCTGTTTTTACTAAGGGCGTTTTTAATTTCTCCTCTCCATATATATAAGAATATAGCTTATAGTAACTTGCAGAGTAATAACCCCACTTACGTCAGCAATACGTTTCAAGACTAGCGGATTAAGTCGAAAACGACGTAAGTCGAGGTACAATTAGTTGAACAAAAAAGATAAGTAATAAAATTTCGCGGAAATCTAATGAGCATATTCTATTGTATTTAAGGATTATGTTACATTTAATATTAGTAAAAAAATACGTTTGCAATACAAGAATTTGGAATAAATCAATAAGTTGTTAATTTACAATTTATTGTTCTTCAGCTGTCCATTCGAGTCTTTGAGCATGTGAATAAATCTTGCAATGAAGTTTGACAATTTTTTTTTCTCTTAGAAGCTTTTTTTAATAGCAGAATGAGTTTTCTAAGCTTTTTCTAGGCATTGCTACACTTTGTCTCGCCTGAGTCAATATTTTCAAGAACCGTCATTCCAGCTTCAATAAGGTTTAGTCCTTCGGTTAATTTTGCAACCGTCATAATCTTCCCCCTTCCCTCTAGGCTCAAAATATTTATCTATTTTTTCGACAGTACTTTGTTTCTTTAATTCGATAAATTTTTCAATGGTTAATTCCGGATCAGGGGAATTTATGAGTTCAACTACATCTTCAGCATCCAAAGTCTAAGTTGAGTTCTCTTCCATTTTCGACGATTTCATCAATTAAGAGAGATACAGAATCAGAATTTTCACAGCCTTTTCAAGCATCTCTCATTGTTTTTTGCTGAACTTCACCTCATGAATCCCCTATGACTGTGACTACATCTGAGATGTTAATTTTCTTCCAAAAATCATCAAAAAAATTCTAAGCGCGTTTTAATCGAGGAATTTTTTTTACAGTCTAGACGAAGTAAATGCGGGGTGACGTAAATCGGGGTATTGCTGTATGTATAAAATTTCAAAAGGGATAGTAAAAGGGCGAGAACGCTATAGTTTCTAAAAGGACCAATCATTTTTATAATACTTTATATTTACATTTATTTATATTTATATTTATATTGTATTAATAAATTTCATTTTCACTGCAGGGTTAAAACCAACACAGATGTTTCCATGCCCCATCACTGGTGATTATACTGGTGTTTTGCCTGAAAATCCAGGTCTTTGTGCCAAAGTTGCATCGGATTGCAATAATCCTGATGTTATGTTTTACACAGTCAGTAACTGCGAAAACAAATCTCAAGTATTTGAAGGTAAGACTATTAGATAATCATATAGCACATATTTTCTATGCTAATTAACCAAATTGCTTTAATTTGACCGGGGTGGGGGGTAATTTATCAGGTGTTTTACATGTTAACTAAATCTACCTTATCTCCTAAACCACTCATCTGATCACCATAATTTTTTTTCCAAAACTTTATTGAATCTATATTTATCAAATGAACTAAGGATTGTTTAAAAGAATATATACTTATATTTTATTGAGATTTTTTAAAAAAGCACTTTTGTACTGTTTTTGAGTAAAAAATAAAATAAACAAAAACAAGGTTTGTTTGAAATTCCCTTGATTCAAATGATGCCCAAAGAACCAAAAATAAATAAATAAATAAATAAAAAGAGAGAAAAAATGTATATACCTAAGGCACAAATTGAGATTTAAAAAAAAAATGCTACTATTCAAGGAAAACATGATTATCCAAGCTTTGATTATACAGTAAAACAGACAAAAATGTAAACCGTCTATAATGTAATCTTATCTTAAATGAAAAAAAAAATTAATGGTCTGCACGTAAAGAATACCATTTCGACATTTCATATAAAATCACTGAAAATCATTATATCGGCTAAGACGAAAACCTAATTTAAACGGGTTATTTTTTTTTCTGTCGCTAGAGATTCCGTCTTGAAAGATTTTACTGTATTATCTGACTCAACATCAAACGTAGCATGGCCAGTTAATACAATATTATAATGACGTCACAAATGTCCCAATCACACCATTACCAAAACTCTGAACCTTTATTTGTTACATAGAGATTCTTAAGTGGTCGTGATTCTGGGACTCTTAATGACTTGTATTAACCTGTAATAGCCTTGTAATGACCTGTCTAAAACGAATTATTTTTCAGGTAATTAGAGATCCTGTTTGGTACGGTTTTTCTGTATTATCTGCCACTTAACATCAACATGATTATGGTCAGTCAATACGATATTATAATGACATCGCAAATATCACAGTCACACTATTACCAAAATGCTGCACCTTTATTTGTTACAGCAATCGTCATTTTGTGACTCTTAATAACTTGTATTTGTCTTTGTGACCATTTTTTCTTTACAAGTCAGACTTTCCGGCAGGTGCCGCAATAGTTTAATTTTTTGCAGCACTTGACATAATAAAGCCTATATGGTATTTTAGAAACAAACTAATTATTTAATGAAACCTTTAGTAAAAAATATTTTATATAGCTTTTTATAGAAATGTGGGAAAAAAATGCTCCAACGTTTAAAACGTTGTCGGTTCTATCTAATAGCAGCTAATGTAGATGTTGTGCTGCATAATCATTGTTGTCAATTTAGAATTTCTTTTTTTTCCAAAATATCTGCCAGAATTTTCAAAATAGTAATCTTCGGTTATTTATTCGCGGAATGTCTGTCATTAAATAAAGCAAAAATTACTATTCGAAACACCTACCATATGTTTAGAATAAAAAAAAAACGCGCTAAATTGCCAACATTGCTAGTGGGAAGCCAATTTCTATAAATAATGTTTTCTCAATCAGTCACTCATGTATTTTATTAGTCACAGAAGCAAAAGTCCATTGAGAGTAAAGGTCCATAGTATTTGACTTAAATTCTTTGATATTCAGTTGACTTTATGAATAGGTGCGGGGTGAGGTATAGAAAAGAGTTTTTGAACCTCAATTGAAGAGGACCGGTCTTCTCTATGAAGGAGCCAAATGTAACAAACATTTTGGACATTTGGGAACTTTTTCGAAGTTTAAAGAAATTCGTTTAGTCTTGTTAAGGCGTGTTGACCTTTTAAAAGCGCAAAAATCATGAGCAGGATCTGGAGCTAAAATTTTTTGGCCGCTAATTCTTTTTTTCCAAAAGTACATAAAATATAGTATTTTTATTTCTCTTGAGAGGTAAGCAAAGGCTAAGTATCCGCATACTAGGTGCATTGCATTCACTGCATAATTTCCCGGTTCTTCTATCAAAATACCCAATACCGGTTAATAATCAAATAAAGATTTTATCAACTTATAGCATCTTATCTGAATGCCATCGATTGAGATTTTTCACTGTAATCCGTATAGTTAAAAATTTTAGTTCACCAGTTCTGTTTTTCCAAAACTGCATAAAATCACTGAAAAGTGCTCCATAAGTGCATTTTTCACAGTAGTCAATAGATAAAAATCTTAATTCCGCAATTCTTTTTTTTTCCAGAGCTGCATAAAATGACTGAAAAGTGTTTCAAAAGTGCATTTTTCACTGTAGTCCATATAGCTAAAAATCTTAATCCCCAAGTTCTTTTTTTCCTAAAAGTGCATAAAATGTTTTTATTTCTTTTGGGAGGTCTGTGTAAGCAAGGGCCAAGTATTCACATACTAGGTGCATTTTGTTAACTGTATAATTTACCGGTTCTTGAAAAGCCTAGGGTTGCCATGAATAATAGAGTTAGAAAGTTAGGCTTATCCCATCCCATTTATGACCAAATAAGGAAGGTAAGATTTTATCTACTTATAGCATTTTATCTGAAGGCTATTGGTTGAGATTTTTCACTGTAGTCCATATATACTTAAACGAAACATTCCTATTCTGTAAAAAAGTAATGAAATAGAACAATACAAAAAAATAGTAAAATGAGGCAAAAAAAAGGGGGGGGGGATAGATTCTCTTATAACACATCTGACATCTATTAAGACCAACATTACACATGATTGCTCGAACTGAATGTTCACTTTTTTGTTGGCGCCCTTGTTTCATTCCTGCTTAAATACTTACGGACACACCGCGATGAACAGCAACAGTTCAAGGCACTAATTGTTCATCGGAGTGTAACGTTTCGCAATTAACCTGTCTGTTATAGTCTTTCTCCATCACATGTTTTCCGACGCATCAGTGGGAGTTCTTCAAAAAGGGGGGAGGATATTCTGGAAGCTTTCCGCCTTTTCAGAGGCTTTGATGAATTTTCAAGCTGACCGGTATATTGGATTCTATGCTATTCAAGTGGCAATCTCATTTTTTTTTCTTTTCCTATTTGCAAAACACCTTGTTTTGTTATGTTTCGCCTTTTTCTAATTTGCTTGGCGTTCTTGATTTTTTTTCTTGAAATCGCTATTAACTGAAAATTTTCCCCCCTCTTTTTCACACGTGTAAAATAATAGATTTGCTTCAAACTGACACCTTAGACATATCATTTTTTTTTAAATAAACTGTTTGGTTTCAATTTCTAGAAGCCCGAATTTATAAAATGTTTTACTTAATTTATGTATAAATATGAATTAATTGGTTTGTCAATTAATTTTCTTTTCTTAACGGCATGCAACTTCTCTATATAGTAGCATCTTCCATAGTATCCTTGAGTACATACATTTGTATGAATTCGTGCATTTTTCTCCGGAAGGTTATGTCGGCGTTGTTTATGACGGCCATATAACTCCATCTATAACTAACTTATAACTCCGTCTTAAATACGACGTAATCACCATGGCAACCTAGAATCATTACCAATCATGGGATATCATTGAATTAATCGCGTATGATAGGATTTAATAGGATGAAGAAAACTTTTATTAATATATTTTTAAGTTTCGATTCGATTTTACTAAAATTTGAAATGACTCGACCAAAATTCTGCAACGATTATAATATATATTAAATTTCAAACCATTGGGGTTGGGTAACTTTTGCACTGTTATATGCGGATAGACGGACGAACCAGATTGACGACTATAGGTGCTACGTTTTTATATAATTACGAATGCACCTAAAAAAAGTAACTTACTGTCTCTGCAAAAATTCAGCACCTCAGTAAATAACAACATTCTTCTGAAACTAATTTTACTCATTTAATATGCTACTATCAGTTAGACAAATTTGTTAGACAACAAAAATTGATGTAATAAACGGAAAAAAATTCAGTTAAATAGGATGTAATCACCATGGCAACCTAGAATCATTGCGTATCATGGGATATCATTGAATTAATTGCGCATGATAGGATTTAATAGAATGAAAAAAAAATTATTAATATATTTTTATGTTTTGATTCGATTTTCATAAACTTTGAAATGACTCGACAAAATTGTGCAACGATTATAATAATATATATTAAATTTCCCACCATTCGTTTGTGTAGTTTTTGCGTTGTTATATCTGGACAGACGAACAGACCAGATGACGACTACAGGTGCAACGTTTTTACATAATTACGAATGCACCCCAAAAAGGTAACTTACAGCCTCAATTCAGCACCTCACAAAAAGAATTCACCACCTCAGTAAATAACAACATTCTTCTGAAACTAATTATATTCATTTACTATGCTACTATCAGTAAGACAAATAACAACAAGTTGGAAATTGCACGTAAAACGTGGCAAATGAGGTGCGTTCTTACTATAACTAGTTTTATAAATATTTTTTGCACCGCATATTGTACTGCATGTCTATTTTAGTGCACTTCCTAAGTGCATATCAATTTCATTCCTTTCGAAAGGCTGTAACATCATTAAAATCCACTTGCGACAATTTTTTCCCATTGGCCGTAATGTAACGGAAAACATTTGACTGTCCCTGTAATTAATCCGATGTTCATAAAATTTGAAATGACTCGACAAAATTTTGCAACAATTATATATTTAAGATTTCAGACCATTCGGTTGGGTAGTTTTTGCTCTGTTATATGTGGACAGACGGGCCGAACGACGACTATCGGTGCTACGTATTTATATACTTACGAACGCACTTAAAAATTGATGTAAAAAACTGAAAAAAATTTCCGTCAACGCATGTAAAGCGCTTTCTCTCCCAACCAAGCAGTCTAATATCACGAAGGAAACGTTCTTACCGTGAAATAGAAACGGATAACTTGAAAGTCACGCCAGGAACGTTTATCTATCACGCCCTCGTTAAACGGTCTTTTGTTTAACAGATCCTAATTGAATGCCAGTGAGCTCTTTATTATGCCTTTGTCGTACTTGATTGTTTACTTTCATCTTCCGCTGCAAATTCCTGCATACTTTATAAGGTGGAATGTAACAATGCAGAGCTATATGAATTTCGATTCCATGTCGAGAAGGGTCATCGGCTGTAAACTATCAGTTATATTATGAATATTGCCACATAGGGATTTCCCATGGAGGAAAGAGATAGATGGAGATGCAGTATGCCGTAAAAACGGTTTGCAATATGATGCGTATTATCGCTCAAATTTAAATGCTCTAACTAGGCCCAAACAAAAGAAGCACCTGGGAACAGGAACCGAATTCTTTGACATCACCCGTGCTTTTTTTTCTCTAAATGAAAGTGATCTGCTTATTTTTAAGCATTCTATAGCAGCATTTCATTGTATTATGAATTAAAAACTGTATTACTAAAAGTTTTCTTCTTTTTTTTTTCGTGAAAGAACGTGCTTGTTTTTGGGCCTACTGTAGCGGATTTTAGAGTTACTTTTTTGGCGTCACCTCCAACCACCTTACTGCATCTCCATCTATCTCTTTCCTCCATGGGAGTTTCCAGTAACTGTTGTAGACTTGTTTCTAAAGTGAGCATTCTAAAAAATAAACAAACGGATGGTGTCTCAAACTTTAAGAGAGGCTACTTCAGTCACCTGAAAAGATTCGCTCACTAATACTAATCCTATGGAAGACATTTTTAAAGATATTTCGTTTGTATTTCAATATTTTAAAACAATTCTTTTGCATTGGTTAGCTGAGGTCGATCTGTACAAAGGACGTTTTTTACTGTTTCGATTTTGTTTACAGATATTTTTAATGAGGTCACTTTCATTTTCGGAACCGATTTCAAAGCATCCTCTAGAAAATTCTGCAAACAAAATCGAAAAAGTAAAAAAAAAAAGGGAAGATTTAGAGATCAATATCAGCTATCCGATGCAAAAAATCTCATTTAAAAATATTAAAATTCAAACGAGATATCTTTAAAAATGCCTTCCATAGAATTAGCATTAGCGAGCTAGCCTTTCCAGGTAACTGAAGTGGCCCCTCAACCCTTTCGCGACGAGCGTCTTTTACAAAATTTTAAATCTTTTATCACCAGTTTTTAAAAACCGAAATTTTTGACTAATTTAATCGGGAAAATACCCTGATTAAATACGCGAAATTTACAATAGAAAATAACTGATGGGAATAATCAAGGATTCTGAGCACATTAATGCGACACGTGTACGTTCACCCGCAAGGGCTTAATAGATGTGTGTAAATATTAATAACTTTTAAATATTTTAAATTAGCAGCACAGTGCCTAGCTACTCTTTTATAAGGTTATTTTAGTGGTCTAGTAAGTTTGGATTTGGTATTGTTGGTTATGACGGCCGATTATTTGCATGAGGGATATAGACCCGAGGGGTAGTACCCTCTGTGGGGGTCTTTCTAAGGGAACCTAACCCGTATTTACGCATGGAAATCCAAGGAAACTCCGTACGATTTGGTCGACGGCGCGATTGGGTTGGAAACCAGCACCTCCCGTCTACCAGCTTCGAGAGCAGAACCTCTTGACCACTGGTGGGGCAGTAAGTTTGGAGATTTTGCATGCGACCGTGATGGCCTGCATTCTAACATTTTTGCCGGAATAAGACCTATTCTATCATTTCGTTAAGTTTTGCAAAGAATGTCTGAATCAGATTGTCACAATTATGTTTGCAATAATATGAAAATTAGGTATTTGTGGTTGTGTAGTATCTATATATAATGTGGTAGGTGTTTCGACTTTGAGATATTTTAGTTCTGAATTTATAGACAAGAGCATCCTGCACTTCGGTTATCACGCGTTATCTTTATGTGAAATTTCCAATTAGCTGTGTTGGATAGAATCTACGGCTGTGAGTTTTCACTAGCGTAGTAAGAAGTTAAGCTTCGTATTTACAAATAAAGAATTATGACAATCCACAAAGTTCCAATGTGCAGAGATATTAACTGTTAAAGTGACTTTGTTCGGTTTTCACGAATTGAACGTGAAGCCATTTTAATTCGATTTAAATGCTTAAAAGTTGCATTGGTGACTGAGAGCCACTCCATATATTTAATCTCCTTCTCTGGCATCAATACTGAGAGAAGAGAAACTCAAAAAATCGGGACCCGATTTAGACCCTATTGCTTGCAGCGCCACCTATCACTGCTACTTTAAACTAAAATGGAGAGCCGCACTAAAAAAACTCTTGACATCGTACATAATTCTCCTGCAAGAATATTTTTAATAGCTGTCACCATTTGCAAGTTGAATTTTAAATTCAGTCACTCCATTTTAGGACACCCGGTGTATGAAATTTACGTGACATGTAATCTTTCATTTGAGCTTTAATATTACGTAAAGTTTTTGTTTTTTGCAACAATTCATTGGAGGTCTGTGAGTTGTTGAAATGTTTTTTTCGCTCATTTTACGCTGTCGTACGGGAAAAATGCGCAAAAAGGGAGAGAGATTCGAAATCTTTTCAGCAGTTTCTATTTGAGAATGTCTCACCTTATTAAAGTCTGAAATATGTTCCTTTAATAGCAACAATTCAGCTTTCATTTTGAAAATAACTTTTTGTTCAATCGTGTATCTTTGCATAAAACTCCAACATCATCCGCCATCTTAACAGCAAACAAATAACAAAATACATGAATTTTCACATTGCTAACTAAGCGTAAAACGAACAGAAAGGGAAAATGTCCAAGCCAAGAAATTTAATTTACAAGATGTTCATTATTAATCGACCCTACTTTAAAGTTGTCTGCAGACGAAACAATTGTCCAGAATGTTGTGAGATTTTTTAGAGGACATAATAAAAGTATGAGAATTTGTTTGTGCGAAAAAAGAAAACATTAGGAAGCCGTTTTTTAACGAATTACACATTTAGCATACATTTAGGATAGTTTAACAAACTTTGTTATAACCAAATATGCTCTGCATGAGATTTATCGTTTTCCGATACCATCTGGAATCGTAAGATAGCATCGAAACAGCACCGAAAACTGGCGATATGAAGCAATTAAAATAATAAAACTTTGTAAAAAAGCACCATAAAATTAAAACAAAACACAGGACGCGTTTCGAGCTAAAAACATAACAGCTCGTCATCAGCTCGGACACGTGCATGCTTAGCTGATGACGAGCTGTTATGTTTTTAGCTCGAAACGCGTCCTGTGTTTTGTTTTAATTTTATGGTGATTTTTTACAAAGTTTTATTATTTTAATCGTAAGATAGCATGTTTCACATTTGATCGCAGTGTGTCTGGGAAATGCTAAGGAACATGTCGTGAAATGCTGTCTTTAGAATAAGGTTAAGTTAATAAATAAAATTTCTAAACTATCGTAATGCTAAATGTGTAATTTGTTAAAAATCGCCCTCTCGTGGCGAAATTTTGAACTATTTTTTATTTATATATTTTTTAGCTTAAACAAATTCTCATACCTTTATTATGTCTTTCATAAAATTTCACAACTTTATGAACAGTAGTTTTGTCTGTAGACAACTTTAAAGTAGGGTCGTTTAATTATGGAGACCCTGTATATGTATTTTTAATTAATTTTTCAATTAATTCATTGGATAAAATTAATTGAATAAGGGAATTTAATGAAAAATAAATTAAAAATACAAATAACAATAACTAAGTCAAAAGTTTAATTTAAAATCAAATAGTAACTTGTAGACTATAATGTACTTTCTGAAATATATTTAGTATTTCAAAAATCATGCAGCCATTATTTGTAATTTCCCTTTGAAATAAATTTAAATTCTAATTCCAACATAATAAATCAACAATTACAAAAAGTGGAATTTAATATAACAAAGATATGAGCTGCAACGCATTGTCAAGAATCCTCAACAGTCGTAAAAATTGTATCTATTCAAACTTATAAGCAGTTTCCTTATAATTATGACCATAAAATAAAATGTAATAATTTATATTTTTAAAGAAAAATATTTATTTTCTTTAATAAACATGAGCAAGACAGTTCGCATTGGATTATAAACACATAATATATAATGCTTATAAATACTTAGAATTGTATAAAATATACAGTAGAGCCCCAGTTATCCGAGTTAATGTGGACCAAGCTCACCTCGGAAAAGCAAAAAACTCAGAAAAACGGGATTTACACAAATCGTCACCAACTAAGGACATGAAATATAAATTTTCACTTGATTCATTCATTTTTATGATACTAGCAACATTTCTTTGGTGTACATTTCCGTTACTTTTAATAAAAACGGGGAATGAAATTGTTTATTTGAAAAAGCCCTTGATAGGTTTTTGTTTGTTGAATGCCAATTTTGCTGCAGTTTTTTTCTTTTTGCCTTGTTACGCTACTGCATAGCTATAATTTCTAAGATGTTTTCTTACCACTAAAACTTACCAGTAAATTTTGCCTAATTCAATCTCCGAAATCTAACAATTGTCAACAATTAAACATAGCAAAAATTTTTATTAAATTTTAGAGGCAACAAAACCGTACAAATTGGCAGCTACGTGATTCTATTAGTGTCATGAAAGTTGCAGGTGTAGCCTCTTCTTTCTGCTCAAAGTATTAAATAGTTTTTTTATTTTTTCAATCGAACTCATATCTTTGGGATGGATCATTTTCTTCTGATGGACTGATGACTTCCATTATTATGAAACAGTCATTATAAGTGAATTGTTAGGTAAAGGTGAAAGAGCAGCAGTAAAAAGTTAGAACTCGATTTTCTGGTCAGAATGGGAGAAAAAAATGGCCATAATTTTCTTTTGAAAATAAACAAAACAATATGGCTATTTTTGACCCCCATTCTGACCAGAAAATCAGAGTTCTAACTGCTTACGACTGCTCTTTCATCTTCAGCTAACACTTCATTTATAATGGCTATTTCATTATAATCACTGTAAAAAAAAAATCTGTGAAGTTACTAAGGTTTTTCTAGGAAACTGGGATTCCTAGAACTTTTCATGTAACGGCAACAACAAAATTTCATGTAACAGACACACTTTTGCGCCGAAAATCAAAAAATCTGTAAGGTTACTAAGAATTTTTTTGGAAACTGGGATTCCGAGAACTTTTCATGTAACTGCAGCCAGGGTTACAAATAAAAGTTTAGTAAGATTACTGAAATTTTAAGCAGATTCATTTGTAAAGTTACAGATTTTTGTAGCTTTACAAAAACTAGTTTTGTAGATTTGCAGCTTTTTTCGTACAGTTACAGGTGAAAGTTTAGTAAGCATGTAACTTTACATCTGTAGAACTACAGATTTTTTTTTACAGTGATGGAAGTCATCAGTCTATCAGAAGAAAATAACTCTGTTAAAGCGGGAACTCTGTTAAGCGGGACTCGGATAATTGGGACTCTACTGTATGATTCTTTGCATTTTTTAGTGTCCTTTTAATTTTGCCAAGGGATGTAATTTTTTTTCGCTGTTTTCGGAAACTTTCTCCTGATCGTTCCCTTACGTTCTGTTTGTAGTAAGCCCTATTAATAAAAAAAAGAGTGGTCACCGATTACTGACATTAGCTTATTATTTACCGGATCTTTCGCTATTTAATGATATGTAGACGTATGCACGTCCATCGCTGCCCAACGAGATTTTTCACGGGTGGTTGAGCACTACCGACCATTATCGTCATCAGGCCTTCGTGTATATATATATATTTATATGTAGAAGAGACTGACTGCTTGGAATGCGATTTTCGTACAAGACCATCGTACGTTACACACTGAAGTTCGCCAAAGGTAACTGAGCCGTAATGATTCGCGCATAGCCATGACTATTTGCAGTAAAATTGATTGATGTACGTATTTAGAAAGTAGAAAAATGCTGTTTTGTCACGAGATTGCTTTTACAAATGCAGCACGCACATAAAACGTCATGCACTTAAATTTGTAGATTCTAAACATATTTAATTTGAAAAATGTATTATTTTTCCTTGTGTTTAAAGATCAATGTTTTATGTTTGGCGTTGTTTAATTTTTGAAACATCTAAATAAGCAATTATTGTTATCTGTACAGATGCTTGTTCAAAACGATTGACAAAAGTCAGATTCGTTATTTATAGCAAGTTCTTTTTTTTTCATAATAGGTTAGAATGTCTACAAAAAATATAGTAGCAATCTAATTGTCCTTATATTCAAATGTAATTTAGCATCCCGCTGCCGAAAATTCTCCCCCTGTTCAAGCAAAAACTCAAGTTCTCTGATTTTGTTTTTCAGTTCTTGCTGGTTAATACATAAATTTGTTTAAAGGAAAAATATGAACGTATGAATATAGTGAATCAAAAGATATTTTTTTCCCCCTGCTGCTATGTGGGAATTAAAAGGAGAATTTTCTCATTGGATAAAATAAAAACTATTTTTCATACAAGAAAAACCCTGAAAACCTTACATAGTCAACCTCGAATCGGGTCACATACCGGTTGGTTTCCCCTGAACTAGTACTACAACCGCTAGAGCAACTTTCTTTATTTAAATTAGATATAACAACCTATTTTCTTCAACAGATAGAGAAAATAATAATTAGTGCGAAATTTTCCATAATCTGGATTCAAATAAAACGGGATAAATCTTTTGAGTTTATGCAACAACGGTTAACATTTAATTTTTATTTTCGATGAATAGCACCGTGATATGAATTGAAATAGCTAAACCTCCACAACACATTAATTGTATAAAAATGATCGCTTAAAAAAAATCATACTGTGAAATTAAATATCTTGGACTATTTTTGTAGACTTCTCATCAGTCAAACCGCACCCCCTACCCCCCATTCCTTGGAATGCATCCGTATTTTTCAAATTTCTCCTCTGAAAATTAAAATTTTTATCTTCTTTTTTCTCCATACTCTTCTTGAAGACTTACTTTTTAGGTGCCTTCGTAATTATATAAATACGTAGCACCTATAATAGTCGTTCGGTCCGTCTGTCTGTCCGTCCGTCCGCATATAACAGAACAAAAACTATCCAACCGTATGGTCTGAAATTTTAAATATATAATTGTTGCAAAATTTTGTCCAGTCATTTCAAATTTTATGAAAATCGGGTGTGTAGTTTAATTACAGGGACAGTCAGAAGTTTTTCGTTACATGACGGCCAATGGGAAAAAATAATTTCAATTACATTTTAATGATGTTACAACCTTTCGAACAGAATGAAATTGATATGCACTGATGAAGTGCACTAAAGTATACATTCAGTACAATATGCGGTGCAAAAATTATTTATAAAACTAGTTAAAGTACGAACACACCTAATTTGCCACGTTTGACGTGCAGTTCCAACTTGTTTATTTGACAAAATGTTTCGAAAATATATACTCAGTTTTATATTTTAAGTGTTAAAATCTAAGTGAAGCAGCCGATTTGCAAATAAGATTTTTTAACACTCGAAATAAATAATGTATTTTAGGGGATATGTTATCAGATAAAAAAGAAAGAAACATTTTTCAAGAAGAGCACACGCAAAGAAAAAAAGCAAAAATTTTAATTTTCCAAGGAGAAATTGGAAAAATAGGGATGCGTATTCCAAGCCAAGGTTTGACATTAGAAGGGGGACTTGCGGCCTGACCAAGGAGGATCTTGTCATAACCCCATGGGAAACAAACCTTGTGTCTGGTATACACATATTCATATAGGGCACGTAGTATATAAATTTTATAGATCATACACAGGGCTGCACAAAAGATGTCAAGTACATTTCACTCTATTGACGGAAAGGATCAGGGTCCATAAGCCTGGTTTTTGGCCCATGAAATAGACTAAAATTCGATTATGTTATAATGACTTAATTATTTCACTTTTTAATATTAAAAGGTATATATTGTACGATTTTAACCATAGTTTTTGTATTTTGTTCGGTTTTTTGACTTACACAAGCTCAAAGTTCGTATAATTCGTAGTTTGATGAAAAATACGCAATTTCTGCTATTTTTACTTAACTTATTTATATGAGCGCAAGCGTGCAACACTTTCTTCTTGACATACATTATAAAACACATCAAAATATACAAAATATGTTAAAATAAAAGTGTTGCAAAGCTACGCTCATAGTAAAATATTAAAAATAGAGAGTAAATTGATGGTAAAAACAGCAGAAATTGCCTATTTTTCATCAAAACTACGAATTATACGAACTTTGAGCTTATGTAAGTCACATAAATCCGAACAAAATACAAAAACTATTGTTAAAATCGTACAATATATACCTTCTAATATTAAAAAGTGAAATAATTAAATCAGTATAACATAATTGAATTTTAGTCATATTTCATGGGCCAAAAATGCGGCTCATGGACCCTGATGCTTTCTGAATGAGAATTTTTAACTTTGTTATACATTTCCTAACTGAACTAACTTTTAGTAGCCTAGGTAGCATACATACAAATCTGTAGATCACATACTGGACTGCCCAAAAAGTTCAGATATTTTTCGACTATTGGTGATAATTGCAGAAATTGGGTTTTCAAATTTGTTATGTATTTTTCAAATTGTCTACCTAGACATAATATTTCACCTTAATAAACCGTGAAGTTTTGCTACAGTATTCTGAATGTGTTAGAAAGTGTTTCATAATCTTTGCTGGACACATGATTTTTCGTTCTTGTTATTTTTTAATATCAGAATGTTTTAAATGCAATCTTTGGCGTGTCTTATCATATAAGTCTGGATTAAGCATGGCGAAAAATACTGTACATAATTTCTGGTACAAAAAATTGAAATATCGTTTTATGTTGCCCGTCTTGACAAGATTAATCCTTTAGTGCGCAGCTTTGCATATACGTAAACAACAGTGTTTTGAATTTAATAGATTTTTTTTATTCGTATATACTTAATTCACACCAGAAAATTAAAATAGCAATATTTGCTTTAATTAATAACAGACATTCCGTATTTAAATAAAGCTAAATTAACGATTGAAACTTTCTGGTGTAAAGTCAGATTCTCTGAACTACGCAATTTCTAGAGCGTATTCTATCATGGGAGTTAAAGGGTTAAAGATTAAGTATTATAAAATAAATAATTATATAAAATAAGGTATTTGGTGGCATACTTATTAAAATATTTACTAATTTGCAATATTTTAGTGCAAAACAGCCACATGGCAGCAGTTTTTACTTGTATTGCAGATGTACAGTCGTGGAAAAAAAAAGTAAATACACCCTACTAACTCCTCAACAAATTATCGTAGAAGAAAGTTACTGGAAATAAAGTCTACTTTTAAATGATATAGATAAAATTTGCTTAGGGGGCCATCTACATATTAAAATGAACCATAACTTTGTTTTTTTCAATAACAGTACACAATTCTGACAGCAGAAATGAACTCTACACCCTTCAATTAGCCTAAAAACAAATTTTTATGCAATTTGTACCATAAGTTTCTGAGAAATTAATTAATTTAAAACGAGCGTATTTTAAGGGCTGTATCCAAATTGAAGTCTGGAACTCGATTGTTAACCGAGAGAGCCCCAATCTTGATCAAGGCACCTTAAGAAGTCAATGAAGCCTGCTAGATTACAGAACAGCAGAAGAAATTTCAAAATATCTAATCACTTCTATTATAGACGGGCCCTTAAACCATCATTTTGCCGTTTTTTAAACATGTAATTTGAAAACTACTTGGAAGAAAAATGTGAAATTTTGGATTTCCATAAAGCAGGATTTAATAAAGCTAAATCCATCAAAAAAATTGTGGGTTGCAATTCATAATTTTTTCGAATAGTAATTTCATAATTCATAATTTATATCATAAAATTATAACAATTCCAAGTTCAACGTATTTATGTTTGGGTATATTAGTATTATTGCTACACAAAAAAATAGCACATTAGGAGCATAATTTCTGGAGATATAAATAAAAATATGAAAATGTAATTTAACATTAGAAGCACTAAATTTTGAATGTTTATAATTCAAAAACTTATCATTCAAATGACTTGAAATTCGGTCTCTAAGCATAATTTGAACCGAAGATTTGAAATATCTCGTTAAAATTAGGTATTGTCATTGAAAAAAAATGAAGTTTGGATTCGTTTTAATATGTAGATGGCCCCCTAAACAAATTTTATATGCATCATTTAAAAGTAGACTTTATTTCTAATCGTTCGGTACCGGTAACTTCCGTCTACGATAATTTCTTGAAGAGTTAGTAGGGGGTGTTTACTTTTTTTTTCCACGACTGTACAACAGAAGAAAAGATTGACGTACTATATGAAAAATGTATCTCTGATTTTTTTCATTATTTTTCCTGTGTAATAAACCTGTCAGAGAATCATACATAATTTTTTCGAAACAAAATAAAAAAATCGCGCATTTAATGGTTAAGAAATCTCCTTTTCTAAATTTCGTAAATAATAAGCTGACTTAAAAGTTAATATGACTAATATACATTTTGTTTTGAATAACCTTATAATTATTTTAGTCATGATCCACATGTATTATAACACCTGCAATAATTTCATTAAACGGTCTAATACTTTAATTGACTCTTTTGTAATAAGTCTGTGTTAAATTTCCATATAAATTGTATGTTTCAGAAAATGTGTTTTTCTTCTTCCTACAGAACGAGAGTACCGATGCCTTGGAAGTTGGGAAGAGCCTGGGGGTGTAACGTTCACCTACACTCAAAGGCGTGAGATGGACGGATTCCAATGCTTTGTAAGTTAGATTTTGTTGAAAAACATTATTGTGCTCTATGTTTATTACCGCCCACGAATTTTCATTAATGGAGCTCCGCCTCACATTGAAAACAAAATTACTTTATTGTCGCAAGTATGTTTTCAACAGTTTTTACTTCTTCTATCTCTACAAGACTGATTTACACGTTTTAGGGGTCAGAAATCCCCAAAAACATGTTCTTACAAAATTTCTGTCTGTTAGTCTGTCTGTCTGTGTGTGACATAAATTTTTTGGACGCTCTATCTCAAGAGCTAACGAACGGAATTTAATAAAACTTTAGATTCAGTTAGTCCCTGATATAAATTGGGCTGATTAGTTTTTGGTGTAAATCGCCCAGCAGGTGGCGCTGCTATGCTGACTTATTCATGATTTCCACAATAGGTATATCTCAAGACTTAAAGCACAGATTTTCAGAAAACTTCAGATTCAGTTAGTCCTTGATATAATTTAATGCTGATAACTTTTTGGTGTAAATCGCCCAATAGGTGGCTTTGCTATAATGTATTATTCATAACTATCGCAATAGCTGTATCTCAAGAACTAATGCACGAATTTTCATGAAACTTCAGATTCAGCTAGTCCCTGATATTAATTAGTGCTATTTAGTTTTTGGTATAAATCACCCAACAGGTGGAGCTACTATGCTACATTTTTCACGATTTTCGTAATAACAATATCAAGAACTAATGCATAAATTTTCATCAAATTTTAGATTAAGTTAGTCTCTGATATAAATTGAGATCCTGATACGTTTTTGGTGTAAATTGCTCAATAGGTGCTATTGCTATGCAGAAATTTTCACGATTTAACGCAATAGTTCTATCTCAAAAACTAATGTACGGATTTTCATCGAACTTGAAATTCAATTAGAAGTTGACATAAGTTGTTGCTGATTAGATTTTCGTGTAAATCACCTAACCGGCGGCGCTGCTATGCTGAATTTTTCCGGTTAGTATTAACATGTATGAGATAGAAAAACGTTTTGGGATTGCCACATCCGACTAGTTTTTTATTGTTAGTAATGTGGTTTTCTTAAAAATGTAAATACAGTCACATCTCTCTATAGCGAACTTCCATAGAGCGAATTTCTCTATACAACGAATTTTTAGTAGGAACGGTAACTTTTTCCATTATTGTAGTAAAAGTAATCTGCATATACCGGGTGTCCCAAAAAGGACTGACTGATTTTAAAATTCAATAACTTCCAAACGGTGACAGATATTAAAAAAATTCTTGCAGGAGGGTTATGCATAAAGTCAAAAGTTTTTTTACAGTGATTTTCGATTTTAGTTTGAATTACAAACAATAGATGGCGCTGCGATCAATAGAGGCTAAATTCAGGCTCGATTTTTGGTACTTCGTGGCCCGGATAATACATTTCCATCTCCTTTTTCTGCATGGAACAACAGAAAGGACCAAAAATCGAGCCTGTATTTAGCGACTATTGCTTACAGCGCCATCTATTGTTTGTAATTCGAACTAAAATCGAAAATCACTGTAATAAAACTTTTGACTTTATGCATAACCCTCCTGCAAGAATTTTTTTAATATCTGTCACCGTTTGGAAATTATTGAATTTTAAAATCAGTCAGTCCTTTTTGGGACACCCGGTAGATCGAAATATCAATTTCCATGTAACGAATTTTTATAAAAAATGTCTTCCAATTTCTTCAAGCTTCAATGGATCATGAATGACAATCTCATTGTTGCGCAATGTCCTACGTGATAGGGACTTTTTAAACAGCGTTGTGAGCGACAATGAGTGTAAAAGTAAAAACTTAAAACAAGTAAAAAAATAAAATAAAAAAGCAATTTATCAAATTACAACGACCATTTGGAAAATGATTTTTTCGAAGACTAAAATTTAAGACATAAAAAATCGCACGGAGTTGATCATACATTACGTACGCCATGAATTAAACATTAAAAGTGTTATTACACGTAAAAATTCCAAGCGACAAAAATCGCCTGCGACTCGTACGTCTTATCCACCTGAAACTTATGTATTATCCAAGCACTTCATTGGCTGTTCGGGAAAAGGCTTTTCCATCGTCAGATTTCTTGGAAATCTGACGACTCATTTTAAAGGAAATTTCCTTTTTAAACTTCTAAACATTCCCCAATATTACTTTTTACACCGTCGTATAGAGAAAAAAAATTTACTTTTAAATGTAATTTTTTGAAAGCTGTATCTCAATTTGTTTCTGAGTTATTAATTTTTTTTTTTGTAGTTTTTATTACTTTTTTGTCATAGCGGCAACAGAAGGTATCCATATTTGTTGAAAGTAAAAGGAAATACAGATTACTGTATAGACCAATCAGAAAACGAATAAAATGAGGATTAAACCAATAAAAACCTTCAGATATGCTTTTGATTTCCCATCCTGACGAGAATAATAACCATTTTTCCAAATGGTTAAAAAATATATCACGAAGTGAAATGATGAGTTCCTTTCATGTTATAAGGAGAGGCCTTCAGATTTAGGAAAATGTTGCCGATTCAATTCTCTATTCCTTGTTAAAGTGTGAAAATTCCCAAAAATTACACATACCATCGACTAAAACTAATGTATTCCTTCTAAAACAAATGTTTTCCTGATATGTTTTATCACTATGCTTTCCAATATAAATGTTTATTTTCCGTTTTGAAACTGATTAAATAATAAAAAATTACAATACCAAGTTAATATTTACAGTTAAATATTTCAAAATCTTAATTAAACGCCTCAAAAACATGTTTTTTTTTTTCAATTTACACATTAAATAGACATTTTACGTCATTCGCTATATAACGAATTTTTCTATATTACAAATTTTTAATTGGAGCAATGGGTTTCGTTATAGAGACTCGACTGTAGCATAATTTATTATCTTAATTACCGATCGATGTGCTTAAGTTCTGTTTGCTAAAGCAGAAAACGTATAGCGGTTGTAGAAGATATCGTTGGACTTTTTTTTTTAAATTATAAGTTTAAAAAAAAAAAAAGACTTGCTTATTAGAGATGAGTTTGGGTTCGTTTTTCGAAGTCCGAACCCGACGATTTGAAATACTCGTTGTATATCGCACAACTGATTGCGCTGCTATGCTGTATATTTCGCGATTTCCGTGATAGCTGTATCTCAAAAGCTAATGTGAACGAAATTTCATCAAACTGCATGTTCTGTTATACATTGACATAAATAGAGCTGATTCAATTTTGATTCGATCATTTAATAGGGGACGCGCTATTCTACGGTATGTGAAAGATCTTAATTGGACAACTGAACCAATTTAGCAATCGTGATTTGCAGTGTTATTAACATTCTTATAATTCTGGTACAAATTTAATCATGTTGTTGTCAGAATCGCTCATTTTTGACGCCAACTTTAGATTGTGGACTCGATTACAGAATATTAGCCCTATGCTTTTTGCAATGAATATCGTATTTGTATCTTATTTTCAAGTGTGTAGAAATGCACCAAATTTTATATTTGAGTTTAATGATTAAAAATGTATTATCTGATCGAATTTTATATTTTAATACCCAACATGGGGCAATGTTGTTCAATTCTTCTTCTGATTCATTGGTCACTGTAACTTCATGTTAAATTCGATGAAATGTACTAAGCTTCATATTCATAATCGTTGTTGCTATTATAAATTGATATATTAGAATGTCATAGAGGAACGTTTTGTGGTGGCCATAACACAACATATTATTTTAAATAGACACAAAATAATTTATACACACAAAATAAAAATAAAAATAAAATGAAAATACATTATGAATGCCAAAGAAATAAAATCAATTCCTTTGGTTTTTTGTCTTTATTTTTCATCCGTGTTGTTTTAGTCATATCAATAATTTATTATTTTCTACCAACAGTCTGGAAAAGTTCTTCAGAGTGGCAAAGAAGCTTACATCAAGGAAGCTGGACACAGTTGTATTAGAGGAGAAGATCCTCTTATATACGGAATGAAGATCACAAAGCATGGTGAGTAAAATATATATACATATTTTACATATGAAATAAAAAATTTCATGACATTAATTCCGAATGCAGAGTATAAGATATCTTTTAAACAACAAGTCTTTAATGCTGCAATCAAAAAATTAAAAAATTTAGTTTTGATACATTATAATTTTCGGGAATGACTTATTAGTAAACTGTAAATATCCAAATATGTTTTTAGGAAATAATGGGCAGCTAGTTGCCCCAATATTTTCAAACAACGTTTTTTCAAAATATCATAAACTTCTAGAACGCTCGATTCATATACTGTTGTCGTCAACTTTGATCTGGGATGTTTCAGAATAGAACACCAGAATTTTCTATGAAATTGTTCTTGAGAAACGAACTAACCATCACTACGAAGGAACATTCTTGAATTTTATTACAATGTAGCAATGGAAATCTTAAGAATAAAAAATATTGAATTCACCCTGGTTTCAAATTAAAAAGACACATAAACATACCGAGAAAATTTGATCTCAAAATCTATAATCTTAAAAAAAAAAAAAAAAAAAAAAAAAAAAAAAAAAAAAAAGAAGAACATTTAAAAGCAAATTATACCATGAATGACTTGTATGAAAATATTTTTTTTAGTTATTTGCATCAATAATTCAAATTCATATTTTGTGTATCGGGTATTTTTTAAAACAATCATATGAATTATGAAGCCATTTCTCATTTTTATCTTAATCTTTTGCCTTTCCCTTTTCAGCTTCGTGTCCTGATTTGGGACTTTCAGTATCAACAAGGCCTCGCTACCCTACAGTTGGTCCCGAGGACGATCCTCTCTACAGGCCTGTTCCTAATGATCCCTTCTGGTACCACAAAGAAAATGACAACAAACTGGATACCAAAGATCGAAAATCACCTACACGTACGTATTGCTGATTTTTAATTTTCCTTCAATGATTAATTGCATGAATATTAAGGGTATTTAATTTCTCCCCGTTCTGCAAAGCGAAACTGTTTAAAAAAATTACAAAGTCATTTTTATCCGTAAAATCACTAAAACCCGCTAACAGTGTTATTTAAATGCCTATTATTTATGTCGAATTGTGTTTTTCATTTTTGCGGTAAAGTGGGTAGATATCAGTAGCAAAGCATAGATACGGGAAAGTCTCAAGCAGTTATTTTCAAGTAAATTGAACAATTAGAATTATCAATAATGTTTGAAATACTAAAAATATATACGCTTTTATCAATTAATAGTTAATATTAATTTAGATTATACGTTTAGAAAGCCTAAAAAGATAGTTTAAATAACGTTTCCTTTTTTATTTTCTGTTGAAAACAGATAAAATTTATGTAATTTTCAATCAGTTCATTTGCTTGCGCAAACGTAAAAAAAAAAAAAAGAAAAAGCTATTTTTTCATAACCGAGTTCAGTGCTCACGCCAAATTAATATATTATAAAGGAAATTTATACAGTAGACTCCCTCAAATCTGCACAGCTTGGGACCAGAGGTTGCGCGGATTTTAGAATTTTGCGGATTTCTGGTCATTGCTTTGTTTACACTTTTTAAACAGTAATTTGAATGTAATAGTGCAATCAAAATTATAAAGAATCCTTGCAACATAGTAAAATATTAAAATAATTAAGTAAAGTAATAAACTAAAATGATAAGAAGTAAGATAATTTAAAAAATTATTAAATTATTAAAAGTAAAGGTCAAGCAAATAAATAATAATGTATAATTAAATATGCATAATGAAGATGAGATACCTTTTCATTGAATTATTGAATGAAACTTGCCTCATAATGGTACCCTATTAATTTACATCAAAATCATAAAGTAAGGAAGTTTTATTTCAGGTTCAGCCAGTCTTAATAACCAAAAAATCTAGATTAATATAAATATATTATTAATAATTATTAATATAATTATAATTATAAATATTATTATTAATATAATTATAATACATAAAAAGATTTGGTAAAATGATTGTTATTCCCAAAGATATCAGCAATATCTTTATTATTTTTTATTTTTTTAGAAATAAATTGTACTTCCTTCATGAAAAACCACGAGTTTAGTCATATTATAGAGAATTAATTACATATTAAAATACATGTAGAATAATATGAAACTAAAAAATTTTGTAATTTTGCCTCTACATCTGAACTGAAAGTTTCATTGTTTACATCTGCGATGATGTGTGGATTTCAGGCGTTTGCGGATTTTAGGGTTGCTGATTTGAGGGAGTCTACTGTACATGAATTGCTGTCAAACAAGGAAGCATGATTTTCAAGAGAAGCATTGAATGCTTATAAAAGGTTTTTTCTTTTTTTTTGGGGGGGGGGGGGGTTGTACTTTTTTACTTATTTTATTTAGTTTTACTTCTTTAAAAAATCATGTTTTTTGATACACAACTTATTATTTTTATTATTTATTTATTTATTTATTTTTTTTTTTTTTGCAGGTTCAACCAAAGAAGAAGAACATATTTTAAACAAATCCTATAAAACTACAAGTGGCTTTTTATTACCTGCTTTAATAGGAATTTTCCTTCTTTTTTAATATAATGGACTGCTCAAGAGTTGAAATGTGAAAGTTTTTGGGTGCAAAGATATTTTATTTTAGCAATATATACATATATCTTATTACAAAGGTTTTTATTATCTTTGAACAATGTATAGTCATATTTTTTTGAACAAAAACTGATATGTGCAGTGCGGGATGCTGCTAAGATTTAGACGTCTTGGAAGACTTTTGTGCCTTTGTTTCAAAGACTGTCAGTAATTTTTTAAGTGACATTCAGCGATCTAAAGTGATTTATAAACGATTCTTGAAAGTTTTTAGAATTAAATGACTAAGTGAAATAAACAGACTGATTGTGAAAATTATTTCTGGATTTCCTAACGTTGGAGGGACTCTACAGTGATTGAGCTACTTCAACTTACTTGTTAAACTAGTCCGTTTCTTTCCTTTTTTTTATCACCTGATTTTTGTCTGATTTACTTTTATGAAAATTGGAAATGATTTTTGAAAACTATTTAATTCATCTAATTATCTAGATTTTTGTTTCAATCGTGTTACATTGCATATAAAGTTTATGGCAGCAATTATAATAGCAGAAATGTTTCACTGTAGTTTTAATGAAACTGATTTTGAATACTCTCCCATTAGCTTTAATAGAGCGAAAAACCATTGTTCTATATTAATTACTTATTATAGATTTTTTTTTTTACTGCGAAAAGTTTTTTTTATTAATTATAAACAATATTTTAGAAATTTGAAAACATCCAACATACCAATTAAATTGCTCACAATTTTACCCTTAAAAATTGTTTCAAAATGATTTTTTCCAATAGATTAATTGTAAGCCTTATTTAGGAAATTCAAAGAACAAACTCATAAAAAAGATATTACGTTCATTGTAATAATAAATATATATTTTTTTTTAATTTGTTATAATATTTGCATTTTTTCTCAATACTACAATTCTTTTCTAGACTTTTACCGCACGGAGAAAATTTTATTCATTTTAAATTCAAATATGTTTTGCTTAAGTCATTTCCGATTTCTATAAAGGTTCATGTACTTACAGATTTGGTTAGGCTTAGACATTTTCCGTGTGATATAAAATGTAGCAAAAACAGTTCCTACAAAACATGAAGGTATGTTCATCAGAATAAATTTTTCTAAGTCGCCTGTACAATGTTAGTCAGGCTGTCTTCATCAAAGAGGTCATCCTATATATCAGCTGAGGTTTCAAACGATCAAATAAATCATTTCTGAGTTCCTAAGCCTTTGTAAACTGTGAGAAATTTGTTTATTTATTTTGTAAAATAATATTCCTTGTTTTTTTCCTCCTCTTTTGTACATGAAGATTAACGTGGCCACTTTTTCATCTTGTTGAATGTTTTTTTTTTTTTATACAATTAGCTAAAAGGTATGTAAAATATTGTTCTCAGCGATTGCTCTGTTTTCAATTGATTAAAAAAATATAGCTATATTTCAAAATATTTTTTTTTAAGTGAAGCATGTTTCATATTCATAATTCGTTAATCTTCCGTAGTAGAGGTCAACGACAATATTTTGCAACAAATTTAGATGATGACACACGATAAAAATCCAAGCATGTTCATGGGAAATAATGAACAACTAGTGGCATGCGAAGCAGAAGGAAACACCGAGACTTGGTTAGAAAACTATAATATTATTTTATTAAAAATTTTAAAATTAGTTATTTACAAAGCAGAAAACATTAAATATTCATGGCGCCGACAACATTATTCAATTCGAATGTACACAGACTCTAGCGTCGATCAAAACAACGGAGAAAAGGTGTTTCAATTCTTCTCAATTATCGTCTGCGAATAAAAGCAATCGAATAATAAATAATTCTTTCGCTTCGCCACACATGAATATTTTAAAGGAATGTTTATTAAAAATATCATAAACTTTTGGAAAGCTCAAATCACATACTGTTGCCGTAAAATTTGATTAGGAATAGAACTTTTTCAGAATAGAATTTTTCTGGAAATTGTTTTTGAGCAACGAGCTACTCATTATCTCTTAAGGACGTTCCTGAAATTTTTTACATTGTAGAGAGTATTTTTTTAAAACTGAATGTGATTCTATGATACAATAAAACGCAAGGAAATAAAATCACATGATGTAAGTAAAGTCACATGACAATATTTAAATTATTTTTTCATAAGATAAACTCTTGAACAATAGACATTTTTTCCTGACTCCATGTATTTAATTTTTTTTGGTTCAGACGAAAAACGTGAGATGTTCGACGATAATATTGTGGTTGTTATTATGGTTTGGAGATGTGTATTCGTAGTTGCTGTAATGTGATAGTCTAAATAAATGTTTTGTGTGTTTTTTAAAGAAGTTATGTTTATAGTAAAATAATTATCATTATTTTAACTAAAATGTTAGAAAATAAATAACAATTTGGTAGCAGAGCGTGGTTTTAAAGCGAATTTTATATTTTGAGTGTACAAGTAAGAAGAGTAAATAAATATGAATTGTATGAACTAGGCCTAATACAAGTTAAGAATTTGTTCCATTGGACTAACCGCCAATAGAAAAAATTTAAGAGGTAAGAATTTTATATGCATTTAAAAATAGTTTGGAAGATAAAGTATTTTAATTATGTGTGAATCCAATATGTTTGGAATTCCTAGAATAGAGCCGTTAACAAGTAAAAATTATACATTATGGAGTATGCGAGTTGAAGCTTTGATTAAATCAAAACATTTATTTGATGTTATCGAAAATGATGAACCGGTAAAAAATGAAGGGGATCCCGATAGTTTGAAAGCGCATAAAACATGGTTAGAAAAGAATGATGAAGTTTATGGTATAATTATATTGACGTTGTCCGCAGAACAAATGATGGCTGTTAGAGGGATTAAAAAAGCTAAGGATTTATGGCAATTACTGAAAAAGCGTTATGCGGGAATTGAAAGTCAGAGAAGAATTCAGTTAAAAATTAATCTTGCGAGAATAGAGAAAAACGAAAGAGAAACAATAGAAGAATATTTGATAAGAGCTCAAGGGATAGCTAATGAAATATTAGAATTGGGTACAGAGATTGATGAATGTGAATTAATAGGATTTATTATAGAAGGGCTCCCAAAGAAATATAGCGAAGTAACAACTGCGATATCATCAAACCCAAATATAACTTATGAAGTAATGCGAGAAACTTTGTTGAGATATGAAAGAAAATATGATAAATTTCGAGAAAACGAGTCTAAAGCATTTAGGGCTAATGAAAAGAAAAAGGTTTTATGTTTTGCTTGCGGAAAGCCAAATCATATAGCGCGGAATTGTTATAGTAAATCGAATATGACACACTCGCAAAATGATAGGGAGTATTCACCTAAGAAAAATTTTCAAAATTATTATAGTAATAAAGTTCAAGATGTAAGAGAATACTCACGCAATAATAAGAATTATAATAAGAATAATAATGTTTCAAACAAGAAGGCAAAAGAATATACATGTTTTACAAATGAACATGCATTGCAGTCAAATGAATTCAATAGAAATGAGTGTAAAGAATCTGAAAATAATAGGGAAATAACCTGGATGTTAGATTCAGCTTGCACTTCGCATATGACGCATAAAGAAGATATTGTTGTAGAAAGAAAACCTGAAGATGTAGAAATTGCAACTGCTGACAGCGAGCGATCAATACAAGCGAAATATCGTGGAAATGTTCATGTTACGGCTTACGATAAGAAAAGTGGCGAAACAAAAATAAAACTTACAGAAGTTCTTTGCGTACCTAATTTAAGAGAAAATTTAATCTCAGTTCCAAGTTTAGTCAGAAAAGGAAAATATGTGATATTTGATAATGAAGGAGCAGCCATTTATGAAAAGAATACAGGCGAATTAATAGCTAAAGGAACATTCGAAGATAATACATTTAAAATAAACTTAGCTGTACGAGAAACAGATGAAGACAGAAATGAATCTTGTTTACAGACAAATGAATCAAAGAAAGAATTATGGCATAGAAGACTTGGGCATATAAATTATGTATACTTACAAAGAATGTCGAGAGAAAATCTTGTAAAGGGATTAGAAAAGATGAATGGTGAAGAAACAAAATGTGAAATATGTATTCAAGGGAAACTAACAAGAACACCATTTAATCATGTGATAGAAAGAACAACACGCATTTTAGAAAGATTACATGTTGATTTATGTGGACCAATGAAAGTACACTCATTGGGAGGGAGTAAGTACATGCTAATGGTAGTAGATGAATATAGTAGAAGATATTTTGTAGATTTTTTAAGAAGTAAAGATGAAGCAAAAGAAAGAATTATAAATATAATAGAGAGAAGAGAAAATGAAACTGGCAAGAAAGTAAAAGCGGTTAGATCAGATAATGGTGGTGAATTTACTAATGAAGAGCTCGTGAATTATTACAAAAGGAAGGGCATACAGAATGAAAGAACCACAATTCATAGTCCACAAAGTAACGGGATTGCAGAAAGGGCTAATCGGACTGTTATTAATACTGCAAGAACATTGCTGATAGAAGCAAAACTACCTTTATCCTTTTGGGCCGAAGCAGTATCAACAGCTGCTTATATACATAATGTTACTCCAACAGCTACGAGAAAGAAAACGCCATTAGAATTATGGTCAAATAATAACCCAACAGTAAAGCATATGAGAGTATTTGGATGTAAAGCTTTTTATCGCAACGATGATATCAATAAAAAGAAATTTGATGTAAGAGCAAAACCAGCAGTGTTTATCGGATATTCAAGAGATCGGCGAGCATACAGATTGTATGATTTAAAAGAAAAGAGAATACGTGAAAGCAGAGATGTAGTATTTATAGAAGAAAAAGTCCTTCCGGCCAGTGCCGGGAGGAAGAGGTAGCTTTCATAATCCTTATTTAAAAAAAGCCAACTTATATCATGCAAACACACGAAGCTCAATTAAGAGGAAACCGAATGTAGGAGATTCAACACTAATTTTTATCAATACTAAATCATTATGGATGAGAATTTCGTGAAATTAGTCAGCTTTATCCAAGCTGCTTTTATTTAAAGTCACTTATATTTGGCTGCCAAATTCGGCAATTTCTTAAAGTGCCTGTCATTTTAAGACAACATGGTGGATGAGGCTAAGCAGTGAACTTGGTCGAGACCTTAGTAATTGCTGTGCACATGCTCACTCACATCGGAATCGGTTAATATATAGGAGTGCTGTCGCATGCAAAAAATCAGATTTTTCAAAATGTCACCCACAATAGAAATTGAAACTGCTATATCTGAGCCATTTTTTAAGGTAAAGACAAACAAAAAATGCTCCTGAATCCTTATATCAAGATCAAATACTTAAAAAAGAAACCTTTTTCAATTTCTAATTTTTTTTGCACCTCACTTTAAATATATATATATTTTTTAATTTAATGGCCGCCATTTTGAAACAAGATGGCTGATGAATCTGGCCAGCGAACTTGGTCGAGGTGTACATCGAAATAGGCGAATATGTGTGTTATCGCGTGACAAATACAAGATCGTTTCAAAATGTTATCCATGCTAGAAATTCAAAGTGCTATAAATCAACCATTTTTTAAGATATCAACAAAAGAACAAATTTTCAGAAACAAAAACTGCTCCGGAATCTTTGTATCAAGGCCAAACACATAAAAAAATCTTTTTCATTTTCCAATTTTTTAATACCTCATTTTGAATTTTAAATTTAATTTCCTTTAAATGGCAACCCTTTTGAAACAAGATGGCGAATGAAGCTGGCCAACGAACTCGGTCGAGACATTGGTATGTACTATGTACAGACCAAGTTACATCCAAATAGGTTCATAAATACGCCTGTTATCGCGTGACAAAAATCAGGTCGTTTTAAAATGTCAGCCACAAGAGAAATTCAAAATGCTATTACTCAACCATTTTTTTTTAGATATAGACGAAACAAAAACTGTTCCGGAATCTTTGTATTAAGGTCAAACACATACAAAAAAAATCTTTTTCATTTTCCAATTTTTTGGTATCTCGTTTAAATTTTTTTATTTTTTTATTTTTTTAAATGGCCGCCATTTTGAAATAAGAGGGCGGATGAAGCTGGCCAACGAACTCGGTCGAGAGATTTGTATGTACTATGTACACACCAAGGTACATCCAAGTCGGTTCATAAATACGCCTGTTATTACGTGAGAAAAATCAGGACGTTTCAAAATGTCAGCCACGCTAGAAATTCAAAATGCTATAACTCAGCCATTTCTTAAGATATAGACGAAACAAAAACTGCTCCCGAATCTTTTTATCAAGGTCAAACACATAAGAAGAAAATATTTTTTCAATTTTCAATTTTTGGCACCACATTTCAAATTTAAATTTTTCTTAAAAATTTAAATGGCCGCCATTTTTAAACAAGATGGCGGGTGAAGCTGGCCAACAAACCCGGTCGAGACATTGGTATGTACTATGTATAAACGAAGTTACATCCAAATCGGTTCATAAATACGCCTTTTATCGCGTGACAAAATTCAGGATGTTTCAAAATGTCAGCCACGCTAGAAATTCAAAAGGCTATAACTCAGCCATTTTTTAAGATATAGACGAAACAAAAACTGCTCCGAAATCTTTGTATAAAGGTCAAATACATAAGAAAAAAATATTTTCCCATTTTCAATTTTTTGGTACCACATTTCAAATTTTAAATTTTTAGAAAAATTTTAAATGGCCGCCATTTTGAAACAAAATGGCGGATGAAGCTGGCCAACGAACTCGGTCGAGAGATTGGTATGTACTATGTACACACCGAATTACATCCAAATCGGTTCATAAATACGCCTTTTATCGCGTGACAAAATTCAGGACGTTTCAAAATGTCAGCCACTCTAGAAATTCAAAGTGCTATAACTCAGCCATTTTTTAAGATATAGACGAAACAAAAACTGCTCCGGAATCTTTGTATAAAGGTCAAATACATAAGAAAAAAATATTTTTCCATTTTCAATTTTTTGGTACCACATTTCAAATTTTAAATTTTTGGAAAAATTTTAAATGGCCGCCATTTTGAAACAAAATGGCGGATGAAGCTGGCCAACGAACTCGGTCGAGACATTGGTATGTACTATGTACACACCGAATTACATCGAAATCGGTTCATAATTACGGGAGTTACAGTGTGACATAGGTCAGATATATATATATATATATATATATATATATATATATATATATATATATATATATATATATATATATATATATATATATATATATATATATATATCAATTTTGAACGGAGGGTGGTTTCGGGGTCTGGGGGTCTAACAAGGAAGAAATGACTGATGAATTTGAATACATCAACATTACCAATAATAAAAATGTAATAGATGAACAAGAAGATAATAATTCCGATGAAAATGAAGAAGAGTTAAATCAGAAAAAGGAAGCAATTGCGTTGTCAGATGATTTGAATGATTCTGCGACAGAATAATCTGAAGTAAATCATATAATTGATGAAAACAAGGAACAGCAAGAAAAAGAAACTAATGAGAATAAGTTGTTTGAAGAACCTAGAAGATCATCACGAATTAGGAAACCCAATCCAAAGTATTTAGCGAATCTAGTGCACGAGGAAGTTCCAAAGAATTACAAAGATGTATTAAATTCTAGAGATAAGGATAAATGGATAGAAGCAATCAAAAAGGAATTACACTCATTAGAAGAACACAAAACGTGGAAAATCGTTGACAAACCAAAAGATGTGAAGGCACTGAGAAGCAAATGGATTTTTACTGTAAAAGAAGACGGTGAAGATGTAAAATATAAAGCAAGATTAGTAGCTGACGGATCAAGACTTAAATTTGGAACAAATTATCAAGAATCGTATAGTCCTGTAATGAAAACTGAATCATTTAGAACTTTATTGGCAGTCGCAGCGATGAAAGGTTACAAAACTAGATTTTTCGACGTAGAAACAGCATATCTGAATGCAGATCTAGAAACTGCAATTTATATGAATCCGCCTGAAGGTCTACAAATTGAAGGAGGGAAAATATTATTAGTAACAGGAAATTTATATGGGTTGCCAGAAGCAGGAAGATGCTGGTATGAAAAATTAGTTAATATATTTGATAAAATTGGGTTACAGCCCTGCAAAGCAGATCCATGTGTGTTTTTTAATAAAAATGATAATAAATTTATTGCAGTTGGAATATATGTCGATGATAGAATAATCGTTAGTGAATCCGAAGAATTAATAAATAAATTGATACAAAAATTGAATAAAGAAGCAAAAATTAAAGAGTTGAAGAAAAACATTAAATTCCTTGGTATTGATATTGAAGAAAATAATGGAGATTTTTGCTAGGGCAAGCTAAGTATGCAGAAAAAATCTTAGAAAGATTTGATATGGTAAATTGTAAAAGTGTGAAAACCCCTGGTGTTTCTGGAATAAAATTAGATGAAAATGAAAATAAAATTGATGAAACACTATATCTAGAAATGCTTGGAAGTATAGGATATCTAGTAAGAGGAACAAGGCCAGATTTAGCTTTCACTTTAAGTAATTTGTCTCAATATGCAAAAGATCCTAGAGAAATTCATTTACAGGCAGTGAAGAGAGTTTTGCGGTACATTCAAGGCACTAAAAACTACAAACTTCGAATTAAAAATAAAAAGGGCCAATTATCACTTTGTTCTGATGCTAGCTGGTGTACTACACGGGATTCAAAATCATTTGGTGGATATGTCGTAAAGATAGGAGAATCACTGATTGAATGGAAAAGTAATAAACAGAAACTGGTTGCGCTTTCTACAATGGAATCTGAACTTATAAGCTTATGTGATGCTGTTTGTGAAGGAAAATGGTTAATGGGTCTCTTGGAAGAGTTAAGCCAGGAAGAAATGGTGAAGCGTCCAATAGAAATCAGTACTGATAGTCAATCTGTAATTGATTGGATTAAAAACCCAAGAGTGAATAATCGCAACAAACATATAGGTAGAAAATATCATTTTGTAAAAGATGAAAGAGCGAAAGGAGAAATTGAAACAAAATATGTAAATTCGTCTGAACTGGAAGCAGATATAATGACTAAGAATTTGAGTTATGATGTCATGAAAAAACATATTACAAGTCTCGGAATTACTGAGGATTATTGACATGCGAAAGGAGGGATTTGTAAGTAAAGTCACATGACAATATTTAAATTATTTTTTCATAAGATAAACTCTTGAACAATAGACATTTTTTCCTGACTCCATGTATTTAATTTTTTTTGGTTCAGACGAAAAACGTGAGATGTTCGACGATAATATTGTGGTTGTTATTATGGTTTGGAGATGTGTATTCGTAGTTGCTGTAATGTGATAGTCTAAATAAATGTTTTGTGTGTTTTTTAAAGAAGTTATGTTTATAGTAAAATAATTATCATTATTTTAACTAAAATGTTAGAAAATAAATAACACATGAAAGTAACACCAGTAAACAAAATGACCACCTATTGAACATTTATTTTATTCAAACATAAACGAGGGCATTTAGGGTTGCAGTTTGTACGTTTTCTACGTACATTCTACGTTTTTTTAGCCCTATACATGCTTAAACCTTTGCCGTACAACGATTCCTTCCGTTTGTTTTTAAACAAATCTAACTTTTAGAATTTCAAAAATATTTATTAGTTTATCCTTTCAATCTCTATTTAGAATTTTACTTTTGATGCACTTTTTAACAAAAAAATAAATAAAAATAAAAATAAATAAAAAATATGACTGCAAATTTATTAAACGGCGTTGTTAGAGTAATGTGATAGAAATACAGTTAAAAATAACAATAACATAAACTAGTTCAGAATGCTAAAATTCATCTTAATAATACATTGTAAAATTACACAAATGATTACTGCCTATTACTACCTAGATGATTAAATCAATCTAAAAGATGTTAAAATATCAAGTACTTTCGGTATGCACCCAGGCTTCATCAGTATTCAACTGATGTTACGAACGCTACTTGTCCATTTCTCACTCACAAAAGCCTCGCTTCAAAACCGTTCATCCGGGTCATCATTCCATACAATTATAACAATATCGATTTGTTTTTCAGGAGAATTCGTTAAACATTTGATTATTTGCAGATTCAATATATCATAGTTTAGTAAGACGTGGAAATTGACAACAGCTTGATAAAACAAAACAATTGAAACTAGTGTCAATAAAAATCTTTCATTTTTAAGAAATAAATCTGGCAACTCTAGGACAGCAAGAATATAGCTTGGATTGAATATCACTATATGTAACAGTAGAACATAAGGAACTAAAATCTCATGAAAGTAACATTTATAAAGTAAATTACGCTCCCGTTGAACATTCAGTGTTTGAAATAATAATTTTTAAAACAAAATCGTCTCTAATTCCAATACTGCAATTAACGTTGCGCAAAAATACGCCAAATAAATTATGCCAATTCGGCGTGAATTAACGATTATGGAAGATTCTCAATAATTTTGAATATGAATATGCATTTTTTTAGAGCTTATAAATATTCTAAAACTCTTTTTTGGATAAAGGAGAAGCAGACAAGATGTACCTGTTGTATATTTGTTAGAATTTTTTTTCTGCTATTTGTAAATGCTCTTTAACTTTTTTTTTTTTTAATGTCTTCCATAGCATTTTAACATTCATAACAATGTTGAATTTCCTTCAAGTATATGTACAGTACTAAAAATCATTCTGAGCATGGCATATTTACGTATACAAAATAGCTAAGAATGATTATCACCATATTTTCCTTATAGTGTAAATAACATTTTAATTAAGGAAAATAAACAATTTACCATGTAAATTATTGTACATATTGGAATTTCTGAGAGTGTTTTTTAGGTGTAGTGTTGCTAATAGATATTTTAAGTATATTTTGATATGATTGTTTTTATATTGAGTGGCTACGTTATATCGAAGTACCTTTTTTTGTATGAATAATTTTGTTGTTGATTAACGTGTGGTAGAAGTGCTTAACTATGAAAAAAAGTGCTTATTATACGTATAATGCGAATTCGTGAATAAAATTTCATATTTGTTTGTAGGAATGATTATTTATTTTCTCTTTTCACTACTCATGTATTTTATATTATTTACATCACTACCAAAAGAAGTTTTGTTTATTTGTATATTAATTCAGAATGAAAGACTATCGTGTATAATTTTTTGGTTACGTTGGAATTGGACGGTTAATAAGAGTAATCGTTATGACCTATTATTGGGGAAGGGGGGATTCCTTAAAATTGCTAAATCAATTGAAGAGCTAAGTGGAAGAACATGTTAAGTAGCAAAAATTACATTCGAAGAAATTTGAAGTGAAAGTTTTTCCTGTAAATTTTAATGATTTATTTTCTATTTGATAGCATGTGTTTAAAATATTAATAGGTATGGTGCTGAACTCTCTCAGAAAAACTTATTCATATTTAATTTTCAAATATTAAAAATTATTAATATTATTGACATTATTAAATATTAAAATATTAATGATTAATGATTAATGTCTTAAATCTTCTAGACTAAATGGAATCTTAGTATTTTAGCTTCACCATGTGATAGGATACCTCATAACGCTTTCATCCAGAAGCTAAAATTTTTTTTTTAGAAAATGTGGCATAACATCATCCACTCAGCTCTTCAATTATCGGCGTCTAATGTGTCTATTTAATAAAAAAATGCGTTGCAGCAAAACATGTCAAAACGAAATCGGCCTAAATCGAAACTAAAGTAAAACGAAGTAATACAGACTACGATGGACACTGTCTAGAACTGGGTATTCCCCTCCCCCCTCCCTTGGTGATTACGTTTTCGTAGATTTTACTGTAAAAAAATTTTTGGAAAAAAACAACCCCGAAAATCGTTTAATAATTTAGCCAACTGAGTTTTTGTTTTTGCCAACTTTAAAGAAATTTATTAACATTAGCCCATCCGTATACCAGCTTAGCGAGAGCTATGCGGTGATTTGGTTGATTGGTCACGGCTGAAATTCCAGAAGTAGTTAAAGCTCGAATCCCATATTAAAACGCAATCGATCTGCCAAGTCATATCTTGGAGGAAAACACCTGAAAACCCGAATTTTAGCGGTTGACTCATAGGTTTACCATTGTATTTTCCTGCACCCAAAAATATGAAAACATGGAAGACTGGGAGCAGGAAGACTATGCGAATCGAGTTTTAACTAATTCAGGAATTTCAGCCGTGAACTCGATAAGGTGATTTTCTGCGCTGCTGCCTCCCGGCCTATATATATTAAGCTTGAGAATCCATTGTGCCGCGACGGGGCAAGATATGATACATATGAGGCGTTCAGTGCCAAAGTGGATCACGTCCATAAGAACATTATTCAGTTATAATTTGAGGTAAAATTAATGAGCTGTCATGTACAGGGTGGTTCAAATGAAAGTATCCCTGTTTGGGACGATCTAGTGAGAGAAGCAGTGGATATAACGTCTTCATATTTGGAGGATATACATATCAAACCATGGGAAACTGATTGGTGCGAAAAAAATTTTTAGTTCAAACAAAGGCCGCTAGCTGAAAATGAGGCGCTGCGATCGGTTTGGAAAATGTAATATGACCAAAGGTGTAAACCTCTAGGTGCATTCATTGTAATATTTTTTTTATTTTTAAACTGTTTTACCTTTTAAGATTCACGGCTGCATATATTATTTAATATAAAAGCTTTCGGAAATATTTGAGCTTTTTAAATATGACCTAATATTCGTCATTAAAAGTTTTTCACGCATAATAATTTAATTATTTTAAGCACTTTAAATATGACGATATTTAATAGTTGAGAATTTTACATTTTACGTATTATCATCTTTACGGGTAAATATTTTGACACAATTTTCGCCATTTTCTGCTTTTAACAGATGATCATTTAATTCTTATTTTAAAATTTTCTTTTTATTTTTAATAATTTCACTTTTCAATTTCAATTTGAAAATGATGACAAAAAACTAATTTGATTTTTATTTTTCCAAATTTTCCTGAAAAACATAATTTAATCGCAATATTTTTTTACTATCGATTGAAATAAAAGACAATTTCAATTTGGAAATGACGAAAAAGGATAAATCTAATAATCCCTATAGTTTTTTTCCCGTTCTCCCCCTTTTTTCCACAAAAATGGAGTAATTTAGTTGCCATCATGACAAATGTCATTAAAATTAGAAAAAAATTACATATCGAAAACTAATTCAAATTTTTTAAAGCCTAATACCAGTTTTGACACCTGTGTATCAATACGGATATATGGTGTTAATACCATCGCCAAACGTTCCATATTTTAGGGAAAAGAATAATTTTTTCTAATTGGAAAATATTCAGTACTTTCTTTTGAAAAATCGGCTCAACCCTAATCCTACCCAAGAGAATCAAAATTCAGGTTACGAGAATCAAAACTCGTAACCTGAACCCGAAACATTTAGTCAATCGAACTGAACACGAACAGCATTGAAAAAAAAAAACGTCAACCCGATATGACAGAAACTCGGGTCGGTTTGAGTGCGAGTAAAATCGGGTTACGCGACCCGATCCAGGACTCTAGCGGGGCCGTCGCGAAACAACTTCCTTCACTACGGGCCTGCTTCAAGAATAAGATGAGTCACGCAAGAGATCTGAGTTAGCAAACGAACCAAGTCGAATAGTTGTATGTATGCATCAGAAACAGTGCTATAAATTTCCATTTTGTAATATTTTGTTATGGCTGTTTGAATTAAACATTCAATAATTAAACATCGAAGGGTCACTAAACAAGTACTTTCTTTCTTTTTTTTCTTCTTTTTGCCCTTTGATTTAAAATATATTCGAAAACATTTGATTCGCGGTTTTTATCTATGATTTTAACTTGAAATATGCATTTATGACAAAGTTCCCTTTAAAAATTTCTTACATTAAAATGCCTTAATTTAAAGTTATAAATATCAGGATTGATATTACATAAACTCATAAATAAAAATGTTATATTTTTTATTAATTAAAACAAAAATTCTATTTATCGATAAAAAATTTAATTTTCATAATGTATGCATAACTTAAAATACACATTCCGTTGGTAGGTGTTACAACTAAAATAGCATTTTTCACTAACAGTAAGCACATACTTACAGTAATTTAAAAAATATATGGTATTTAATATTGCATAAAAAAATAATCTCACTTAAACAGACAAGTATTAAGGAAGTTGAAATATCTGGAAACTTATCAACGACTGTTACATGTTTGTTAATACATGTGATTTTATTTTATTAGAAGTGAGTTTTCTGTTGTCATTCTTGACTTTTGCATAGTTATTTATTTTATTATTATATTCGCAATTCCTGACAAACACATAACTTAAGGGGACAGTTCACCTGAAAATTAACCCAAAAAATCGATTTTTTATATTAAAAAAAAAAATATTAAATGGAATCTTATTTAATTATGAATATTGTGACACCTCATTTTTACCCATACGGCGATTATAACGCCAGATATTGTAAATTTCGTTAATACACCCAGCGCAATTACCTAGAAACAACCAACTTTAAATGTTTTTTTTTTTTTTGTTTTTTTTTTGGCTATGTTCCTATTTTCTTCACTTTCATGTTTTAAAAATGCTAAGGCCTTTTTTTCGTATTTCAGATATAGATTTAAACTTTTTTGTACATGTTCTTTATTATATATGTGAAAATATGAGCATAGAATTGTCCTTCATGGTTTTATTTTATTTATTTTTTTAATAAAAGTATATGAAGATGTATTAGATTTCACTCTTTTACGCTATGTATATCAGTGAAAAAATTATATTAAATGTAACATTTGATTTATCTAAAACTCCATGCTCAGTCTTGCGTAATACACATTTGAAAATCTTTTTTTAAAAATGGGCAAAAATATTAATATTTAAAAAAGTTGAATTTTAAAAAATTCAAAATGTTTTAAACTATTTTAAATTTTTAACTAAATATGCAGTTAAAAAACATTTTTTTAAAAATGTACTTTTAGTTGAACATTGAAATGCAGTGACTTATTGCACCATTTGAATCATTTATTTAAATTTTAAAAAATGTTGAAAAGGTAAACTGCTTCCTTAAATATATAGCAACGTTGGCTTCCACACTTGCATTTACTTATGAAATCCAGACCTAAATTTTCAGTCTTTTCAATAGTGAGTTGTACAATAAGATTTTGGGCTCTTGGAATTTTAGGAAAGTACTTTTGTAAATATACTATTGTAAAAGTGTTTTTAAAAACTAATTATAATTAGTTTTTAAAAATTTGAAAACCATTTACAATTAGAAATAATAACATTTCCTGGAGCCATTTTATTTTACCACTATCTGCCTACATCATGTACTTATACACTTTATTCGGGCAATCTCATTCTAAAATTAAAATTTTAATTGATAAATAGAATTTTTGTTTTAATTGTTTAAAAAAATTAATATCTTTATTTTTGATTTTATATAATACCAATCCTGAAATTTATACTTTTAAATTAAGCCGTATTTATTTTTAAAGGGAAATTTAATTATTATCTGCTAAAATTGTGTTATTTTAATACATGATATCTCCTGTCATAAATGTATGTTTCAAGTTAAACTCTCCGAAAAATACCATGAATCCCAGTTCTTTAACTATTTTTGTATTTTTACTTTTTCATGATAAAGTTGATAATTTTAATGTATGATTTTTTCTACCATAAATGTATATTTCAAGTTAAAATCTCCGATAAAAACGGCGAATCAAATGTATTTGAATATATTTTAAATCAAAGGAGAGAAAAAAAGCACCTGTTTAATGACCCTTCTCTGTTTAATTATTGAATGTATAAATCAAATAGATCTAAAACAAGCCACAAATTGCTCAATAAAATATACTAAAACTGAAATTTCTAGCACTTTTTTTTAATACAAATATACAACTATCCGACCTATTTCGTTTGCTACTCAGATCCCTTGCGCTGCCATCTTGTTGTACATTTTCGTCTTGAAGCAGGCCCGTAAGAGAAGGAAGTTGTTTCGCGACGGCCCCGACTCTAGTCCACATTTTCAAAACCCTAAACCGTCATTATAGCAAGTTTTCATACAGTATAAAACAGCATATGCAGAAAGTTCAAATTATAGCTATTCTCAATTATGTAATCAGTCGATACAAAGACGAATTAAACACAAGCTCTTGTCGGTAATTTCAGACTTTAAAACTAATTATCCAGAGGAAGATATTACAAATTCAGAGCTCATTAAATCAGCCACAGACTAGTTTATCGACATATTATTGTTTTGCAAGCAGCTTTATTGTTATATGTACAGATAATACATGATAAGTGTAGAAGCCTTGATACTGCGACGATTGAATGACATGTTAAAACAACACAAAGAAAAATTGCATAAATATAACTCTTTCAAAGCTTCGTAAAAGAGTACTATTCTTTACTACAAAATGTAAGAACAAGAATGAGAAACAACAGCAACACATGCGCTTGCAGTAGATGTCCCCTAAATAAGCATATTAGGTTGTTATTGTTATTTTCTTCCATAGTCTATTTAATTAGGGTTCCGTATTTAAAAAGTAAAAATGCAACAATTATAAGATCACTCGTGTGTCTGTCTGTCCGTCTTTCATAGTCGTTTTTCTCGAAAACTATGCAACGTGAAAATTTCAAACTTTCCAGAGTTATAAAGTCGATTTACCCACATGTTTATTGATTATTAGCATTGCACAAATATTTTTTAGGAAAAAATTTGGGGGCTAATTAAGTTACTTGAAAAAAAAATATATCTTTCGTGTGGATTATCATTTGAAAGTTCTCGTAACATCGAACTCAAAAATATATTTGTTTTAATTTTAGGTATATATTTTCAGGGATATCGTCGGAAATGTACTGCACAAATATGTCCCTCCCCCACCTATTTCTGAATCTACTGAAACTAAAATTATGAAAAAATTAGACAGGATGGGAGTTTTTTTAAACCTTGCAGGAAAACTTCGGCATAAACTAGCGGCTATTCTTGTTACGAGAAAATCGCATTTTTTTCGTTACACTTTGCGCTTTTTTTTCGTTTTACTTTGCGGACGCTCAGCGTAATAGTCGAGGGGCGCTGGAGGTGCCTATCAACGCGGAATCCTCCAAGGATTGTTGATAATAATTTTCAAAAAAGTTAGTAATTAGCCTAGATATTAATTAAAAACCTGTTTGGAGAACAGCGGCACGGACCAAGGTGACGTTGCAACTTTGTGACCTCCTTTCAAATCCCGCTTAGTACAATGCCAGTTTTAAACGTCTGTGGTGTGCTCAACCACAAAGATTTGTTGCTTCCAGGGCTGCGGAGTCGGAGTCGTCCATTTTACAAGCAAGTCTGCGTTGTCGGAGTCGGTGTCGGCCCATTTTTGAGTGAAAGAGTCGGAGTCGGATTTGTTAAAATTCCCGGAGTCTGAGTCGTCCGTTTTTCCCACCGACTCCGCAGTCCTGGTTGCTTCTGTATATTTTCTAGGAAAATTTATTTAATATCTTAACCTTTACATGGCCTATTACAGCTTTAACCTTCTCATATATTGCCATTCTTATTACTTTTTAATCTTAATGGGTTAAAATACTTTAATTGCTCTGTTTTTTTTTATTGGCAACAACTTTTATTGTTGCTAATCTATACATTATTAACTGCTTGACCACCGATTATAAGATTTTTTAATGAAATTTTAAGTAAGTGAGTAAATTTGAATAATTCAAGAACACCTGACCCTACATTTGTGACCTTTTTAAAAGTTTAATAAGAATATTTTTTTAGAATTTTATTTTATAACAATTATTTTTTGTACATTTAATATATTAATCCTAATTTTTGTTTATTTTCTGAACTCAGTAACGCGAATCTTAATGATATCAGTCATTTGTGTCAGATAGGTGTGTGAATAAAACTCTCACTTGACCAATTATTTTCTTTTAAAATTCAGCCAAGATATATTAATGGAAATCTTCGTATTATTTCTTAGAACTTACAAGGAGAGGGCCAACCTTGTTAATCACAGATTTTGATTATTTTAATATATGTTGTAGGGTAGAGACCCTTTAGTCTCAGGTTCAACGGATTTTATCCAACGCTCTTTAGTTCTTGAGAAACCGGGGGGTCTAATAGTAGTACACAACTTAAATACTTACTTTGTAAAAAAGAAAGGATAGGTTGGTCGTAGCTGAGCTGGTATGGCGTTTGCCGGCTGATCCGAGGGCCCGGGTTCGATGCCGGGACGCGCTGCATTTGTTTTTCTCATTTTTTGTTTTATAAATATATTTGTAAGTATAACTTAATTATCTCATTCTCAATTAAAATTTATAATATTGTATATCAATTATAATTTTAACCTATTTATTTTTTTACTTTTAACTAAATAGTTGTATAAAACATCAAAAAACTGTGAATTTTTTTTAAATCACTTTTAAAATGTATTTCATATACTCTTTACCGATGCAATGATATTGAGCAATTGTGTCAATTCGTGATTTTAAAGAAACATCATTTACGCATTGCTTTAACAAAGGAAGTCAATGCGATAATACTATTATTCTGTTTTTCAAGTAACAAGCATAATTATATTAAAAAATATCATCAGAATTAAATTACAACCGATTTTTTGCCTATTAAATGTTTTTAAATTTGTAATACGTATGCTTGCACTTCCAATTATTTTGCTTTTCCCTTTATCTTCTTTCTGCTTTTATTTTTATTTTATTTGAATATTCTTTTATTTTATCATATCTAGATGGTACCACAACAGGTTTTGTCACGATTTTGGAATTTTCATCATTCAATAATAGAGCCAATTTCTTTTTAAACTTCTTTAAAGGATGAGAAATAATAGTTTAAAAATAAACGAAAATGGTAAATTTAAGTTTGTTAACATTATAATTAATGTATGATATTAAAATTTTTAATTTAAATTATTAAATTATAATTACACGTATATTTATAAAACAAAAAATGAGAAAAACAAATGTAGCGCGTTCGGGTAGCAAACCCGGCCCCGCAGACGCCGTACCAACTGAGCTACGACCAACCTATCCTTTTTGTTACAAAGTAAGTATTTAAGTAGCGTACTACTATTAGACCCCCCCGCTTTCTCAAGAACTAAGGAGCGTTGGATAAAATCCGTTTAACCTGAGACTAAAGGGTCTCTACCCTACAACATATATTAAAATAATCAAAGTCTCTGATTAACAAGGTTGGCCCTCTCCTTGTTAGAACTCAAGAAGAAAAATTTAACATTAGCTTGGTTCTCCAAAAAATGTTCTTTTCCCACGCTCAGCAACGCAAGTTTCTGACACATTCCTGCAGTGATTTTTATATGTAAAGCACGAAAATTTTAGGTTTAATTATTGAAAAGCTTCGTAATGGAATAGTGTTTGATATTTTCCGACAAATATATTACATATTAAGTTACGATAGATCGATCTCCAATGATGATCTTCCTCATACTAACCCTGTCCGATATCCGTTCAAACATAAATTTCGATATCCTTTTCTGAAGATCCTTTCGTTTTATAGAAAAAAAAAAAAAAAAAAAACACGCTATCCGATTTCAATATATCTAAAAAAGGATACTTGCTAATTTCGTGTATTAAAGACTTACAAGTAATATTAAAAAAAAAAAAAAAAAAATTAAAGTCAATTACTACTTAGGTCATCAAAGAAAAATTTAATATAATCCTTTAAGCTAATATTAGTTTTTGTTGCATTAAAATATCTGAATTTGTTGATTTTCTATAAGCAAGTAAACCCTATTGTTTACAATGGAAGTCTATGGGAATTTGGCGAAATACTAGAGATATTGCCAACTTGGCGTCACTTTTGGCGACTCATTTTGGTCGTCAAATTTGGCGGTACATCGCCAAGTTGGCGATAAACTTGGCGGTATTTGGTGACAGAACAAGGTCCCACCTATAGTAACCCCTCTTATAGGTATGTATTATAGGTATGCATGGAGATGCATTAAATGCTGTTCAATAACCAATGGCCGCCATTTTGTTTCCCATATAAAACTAAAATTTATTAATTTAATTTAATTAATGAATTAATATTTGAAAACCTGTATTAACATCACGTGTCATCCCCTACAAGTTTAAAAAAAATTATTTGTACTTGAGAGTATGAATAATAAGTATTTTATTAACGATTGAAAATTTGAACAAAATATACATAGGGAGAGTGTGAACTAATAGTAGGAATTGAAAAATGAATTTGTAAATGAGTTAGAAAGCAGTAAGTTTGAATTTGAGAATAGCTCGGAGATTTTTCTGACATCCAAATTCAATATTGATACATTCACCATGACAAAGTAATTTTCATTCGTAAATACATAAAATTGACAAGTATTATTCTGATACCGCAGAAACGAACCCATTCTCTAACAAATACGAGGCACCATCACTTAGCATAAAATGTTGTCAAATTTTGAAATGCAACAGCCATGATGCCATGAAAAATTTCCAGTAAAAGAACAGTTAATTACAATTTAAAAATTACCATGTTTGCAAAAAACGCTCTTCGATTTCTTTTAAAGAAAAGGTAACTTCGCGAATATGACAGAAATTTTCGCGTTACTGAGTTCGGAAAAAAAAAATTCAGGATTATATTACATATACAAAAAATAATTGTTATCTAAAAAAAATTCTAATAAAATACTTTTATAAAACTTTTAAAAAGGTCACAAATAATGTGGTTGTTTTGCTAATTATTAATTTATATGTCATTTCGTTATAATCTCATATTCATAAAATTTATCATTCATAACTTTTAAGTATTTTAGGTTAATAAAATAATTTTAAAATTCTTTTTTCTCGATTTTAATGAATCAAATACTTTAAATGTTGAATAGAGAGTTTACTTACCTTGCAATAATTAAAATTTGCTTCTTGTACAGCAATTTTTGATTTTTCTTTTTTCTTTTTGTATTCAACCCGTATATCAAGCGTGGTCATAATGACGCAACTCACTTATGCACTTTAATTTAACAAAGTAAATTAAAAATGCATTCTTTTGTAGATTTGTATGGATATTAACATATATATTAGCAATAATTAAAAATCGTTGCATTTAAAGTAATTACGCAAACCACCTTCTCGTGAAGTATTTTTTATCAAAACAATCTGTCATAACTCACAGCAGTTTAAACTTCAAGTGATATTTAATGCATATTTCTCTCTTGTTGATAAGATGCGGCACAGCAAAGCAATATTGTGTTTCTGCCTTTCTAACCTTTTGTTATAATGTCAATTTTTTTAAAAATCGTAATTAAGCAAATACAAGCGTGAGGTGCGAACTGCTGTATGTAAATGTGCAGAACAAACACTCACCTGTTATCCTGTTAAGTAGACAATAACTTCTTCGAACTCCCTTCTCTTTTTTATTTATTTATATTTTAGAGCAAATTGATTAAGGATAACTTTCATGCAGTAATCATGTGTAACTTGGGAAGTACAACTTTAAAACACTCCTATTAAAAATAAATTTTAAATATATTTTGGTTTAGTTTAGTGAATTAAATATATTAAATGTTAAATATGTTATTTGCATAATTTGAAATAGCTAAATATTTTTTCAGTCAAAACATTTTCTTTTTTGTTAGTTCCTATGAATTTTGTAAGTTATTATGAAATTTCATTTGTGATAATTCACAGAAGTTTAACTTCGAGTGATATTTAATGCGTTTTACTTTCCTGTAAATGCGGAACAACAAGGTTAATATTGTATTTCTGCCCTTTAACTTTTTTTTTACATTGTCAAAGTAAAAAAAAAAAAAAAAAAAAAAAAAAAAAAAACGTTATATAAGCGTGAAGTGCGAATTGTTGCATATAAATATGCAGAACAAATACCCACCCGTTAAAAAATAAACAACTTCTTCAAACTCCCTTACCTTTCATAAGAGAAAATTTAATATTTGACATATATTTTATGCCCTAATAATGTAAAATTTATGATTTACAACTTTTGCGTAATTTAATTTAACAAAGTAAATTTAAAATGCATTCTTTTTTCGATTTACATGAATATTAACATGTATATTAACAGTTTAATATGCTATTTGCTGGATTATCCATAATTAAAAATACCTATATTCAAAGTAATTTCGCAAACCACCTTTTCATGAGCTACTTTTTATCGAAACAACCTGTCATAATTCACAGCAGTTTAACTTCAAGTGATATTTAATGCGTATTTCACTCTTTTAGATAAAATGCGGCACAACAAAGCAGTATTGTGTTTCTGCCTTTCTAACCTTTTGTTATAATGTCAAATTTTTTTTATCGTAATTAAGCAAATACAAGCGTGAGGTGCGAACTGCTATATGTAAATGTGCAGAACAAACACTCACCTGTTAAGTAGACAACAACTTCTTCAAGCCCCCCTCCCCTTTCTCGAGAGCAAATCGAGTGGGGGCAGGTTAAAGGTTGAACCAATTACGCACTGAAGACGTGGTGGCCTTGAACGATGGAGAAACTCAAATGGAGATGCCTTCAAACTTTTTCATTGAGTTTATTCTTTAATATTTTTTAGTAGTATTGTTATTCTCAGGTGCATCGATTTATTGGTTCTTTTTTCTTTGCCTGCCCTGTAATACAACAATGAGCCGATCTTTAGTGGCAGAGAGTGTAATTATATCAAAGTTTCCGAAGACTCTGGAAATATCAGCGGACAAGTGATTGAAAAATCGAAAAATCTGTAGCAATCTGTAGGAGCTGGCCTCTACGCGGATAAAATATGACCTCCGGATTCCTCAGATAATTGCATGTACCGGATGCAAAGATGTGGAAGACAAATTTAAGTATATTATAGAACTGGTTAAAGAAAAAGAATATGTTAATTCATCTTAAGTAGTACGTTCATTTTCCTTTTCTGTTTCGTTTCTTTATATCCATTTTTCGGTGAATAAAGAGATTTATTCTGATATTATTTTTGTATCATTTTTCTGGCATTTTTATGGAATATCTCTTGTTTATTTCAAAGAAAAGTAATTTTCAAAAGGATAAGACTTCGTATTTTATTATTTTATTACTTTTTAAATGAAGTTTTATTAAATTTATTTGAAAGTAAGTTTAAATCGTTTAATTGCACTTACCTAATATCAGTGTTATTTAACAAAAACAGATATGGGGCATTCTCACAATGTTTTGACTTTCAGGAATAAAAATCTCGTGAAATTAAACTTGCTAAAATAACATTTTAATCTGATAGAAATATGATAGAGAATCTGATAGAGAATCTGATTCAAAATAAAGAAAAAATGGTCCGCAGCGAAATTTTTTTTTATTTAACTGAGGTTTAAGTTAAACTTGCGAGTTTAATTTTCCTTACCATTTTACCAATAAAAGTTTTTATTTTCTTCTAAATTTTTACTTATAATGAATTTGCATAGTACCCGCAGGTCATTCAAATAAGAACGAGTAACAATGTATTATTTTTAGTAAAAAATTTTGGTATAACATTATCTTAAAGGGGTGTTAAAGAAAGGACGGTAAGGAAAAAATAGGGGAAGGTGTAGGGAAAAAGGGACGGTAAGGATGGGACGGTAATGAAATTACCACTTTTTACGCAAATCATGTTAAGACTAAGCCACAATGTTCATTGATTTTTAGAAACAGTTATTTACATTGGATTAAAAAAAAATACCTCGAAAAGGGCAGGAATAAATCTTGGGGACGGTAAGACTACCAATAAAGCCACGATGCTTGAAATTGATATTTAAATGCTGATTTAAATTCTGCAGAAAATTTCCCGTCAAAGAATTTTAGACATTCTTTCTCTAGCATACTTCTGCATGAGAAAAAAACTTGAAAAAAATTCTGTGGCTGCATCTGAAGTGATTTTCTGTATAATTTTAACAAGAGGGACGGTAAGGAATCTAAAACCCAGGAACAGAGTTAAAAGAAATAATAGCAACCCTAAAAATGTGTGCAGTTTAATTTTTTGCTACATCTACCCTATATATATATAAAATCCTAATGAAACGAATTTATGAAACGAATATATGAAACGCCTGAAATGTATCGATTCTTTGAATCGACTGATTAAACAACTGATTTTTTTCACAGCGATTTCTCCTAAAATATGGAATACTTTGCGATGAAATTAACACCAAAAATCCGTGTTGATCCACAGATCTCAAAACTGGTATTAGAATTTTTAAATTCGAATTATTAGTTTTCGAAATATTAATTTTTTTTCTAATTTTAAATACAATTTCTAATGATGGCAACTCAAATTTTAATCATAACAGAATTTTTTTTTTCATAATTCAGAAAAGTTTACTATTTTAAATTAATTTGGCGACAGTTGGGCCTCCTTTAAATCTATGCTAAGAACAATGCTTTTTTTTGTATTTCGTTATCATTTTATTAAATACAAAACTTTCATTTAAAAATGTAACATTTAAATTGATGGCTTTCACTTCTTTAAAAAAAAAAAAAAAAAAAAAAAAAAATATATATATATATATATATATATATTAGACAGAGATGTCATATACGCACCGGGGTACCTAATTGGCGCACAAATGGCATTATTTTGATAGACATGGTAACCCGACTATTGTTGTTTATTTAATAATAAATGTATATTTACTTTTATTTCTTTTTTAAATTTATATAAATTATTTTGTTCTATAGTAATTAATTATTTTTTTGCTATTTCCTTTTGAAAATAATAGAAAATAATTAAAAAATACGGTACAATGTAGTAGTTATTCCGTCAAACAATTTCGTAAATTATATAAATCGCCAAACCACTCGCCAAATTGTACAGATTGACAAAATTTTATTTTAAATAATGAAAGAACAAATAAATTAGTATAACATTAATAAATATAAAAATAAAACGTCGAAATAAAAATCACTTGATGACGTAAACACGTGTAACTTTCTAAAAGTCAAGTGAATGTGACATTTACGATCAAGCATTATTGATATTTAATCTTATAGTTCGCGATAGATCTTTGTCGACGGGATAACTAAGTAGTACTAAAAATACATATGTAACTGGTATTCGAAAACGAGGCTTTCGCCAAATTTTCGTTAAAAAAAAAAAATCATGCCAAACATGCGGGGTGCGTATATGACATCTGGCGAAATATTAAATTATGTGACAAACCATGACATTTAATTTCAACTTCAAATCAATGTTTTAATTTACCACTCGAACAATAAAAACAATGCTAACTGGCGAGTTGAAAAAAAAGATATTGGCGAGATTTGCACCCGGCTTTTTTTTCTTTCTGCACAGATGTCATATACGGCCCCATATTGGTGCGATTTTTTTCTGGCGCCAATGTCATATACGCAACGGGTACTTAACTGGCGCCAAAGTATCGTTATTTTGCTTGATATGGTAAGCCGGATGTTGTTGTTTATGCTGCTGATGCGTTCCCCAAATTGGCGTTGGGAAAAAATCGCGCCAATTTGTATATGACATTTGTTCCAAACTTTCATATGAAAGGCGAAGGGATCAGATAGTATTTGTTTATGGCATTTGATGACTTGAACTATTATCATATAGATGAAATGATGGGGATAGAATAATATTGGGCGACTTATCACCTGTGCCTGGATAACATTAAAGTATCAAAATTTCACCTAGAGTATAAAAAGCAAAGTGTTCCGCCCGGAACTGTTGATGATAGTCACATGATTTAGGCTATTGTTATAGAGATTGTTTTAAAATATCGGTTGACAAAGACTATGAATGCTTAATTCATTTTATTTTAGCTTCTTTTCAAATGTTTAACTGATCCTCTTTAATCAAAAACGAAAACAACCATTGGATGTCTTAACAGCAACTGATTCTCCGTTAAATTTTTGCAATCAAAGGGAATTGAATGGAAACCCGTTTACAGGGAGATCTGCACAGATTTTTCAGTATAATTTAATCTTCTCTAATATTTTTAAAACCCATTAGATTTTTAGATTTTCAGATTCTGCGGTGTCTGAACGGGGATTGGCGAGCGTAGCTTGCAGGGGACAGAGCCCCCTAGTATTTATATAAAACAATAGTCTCAGCTTCGGAAAAAAAATACATCGAATTACTTTTATTGAAACAATTTTATACAGACAGCTCCAAACTTAAAAATCAGCATCAGGGACATGGGACGGTATAGGAGTTTTTCTGGATATTTGGACCCCCAAAATCGTCCAAAACTTATTTATCTCATTAATATTGTTATGCAATCATGTAATGGCATGTTCCCCAGTATATGAAATAAAAAACCCCACAAGAATATGTACTAAAATAAAAAATATTATTCAGGGACTTAAAAGTCAAAAGATTGTGAGAATGCCCCATATGTGAAAATTTATCAAAACAATGAAATGCGAAAGTAGTCTGATTTTCAAGGAATTAAACTTTCTTACCCATCAAGGCGGATTTTGACCTATCCCCGCCACTATTTATTCGCTGTTATTTTTTTTTTTTTCTTCTTCTAGATACGAAACCGATTTTCAAGGAATTAAACTTTCTTACCCATCAAGACGGATTTTGACCTATCCCCGCCACTATTTATTCGCTGTTATTTTCTTTTTCTTCTTCTAGATACGAAATAAGATAAGCTTATAATACTTTAATTCTTGAAATATTATATATAGAGTTTTGGTGAGTAATATCAATGAAGGTTAATAATAATAATAATAATAATAATAATTATTATTATTATTATTGTGACGTCTTTACAACTCTATATCCCTTTAAGACCGAACCCGCACGATCGAGCGGGTTAGGTATTAACTAAAATTCTACATTCCTGGGTTATCTATTCCATAAATGCCGGAATCGAGTGATTGTGCTGGTTAACAGAAACTATATTCTATTAATTTTGTCAACAGATAGTGAATTATCAGTTACAAATTTCAGTTATATCATTGTTTAAAAAAAAAAAAAAGCAGCCCGGTTTTAAAGGGTTATATCGATCCTGGGCCCGTCTGTGTGTTCGCTTTTTAATATTAAAATCAGAGGTGTAATCCATTTAAAATTATCCAACCTTTTATATAAACAATAGAAGTTTATTGCCAGTCTGATGCAGAAGGTATATATAATGGACAAGGACATCAGACGATATTACAGCACACAAAGTATATATGAATTAGATCCAGTGGAGCACACACCAATACTCCACAATCATACACGTTGTAATATTACACCATTTTACTTCTCCTATAGTACTAAAATTTATAACATTCCAGTGCCCATAGCACCTGAAAAAACACTCTATATTTCCCTCAAAATCACTTTCGTTTTAAATCAAAATCTCGCCGGCCCACATGCACGGCCTACCACTACCTCTCTCAAACAGAATCGAACCCCTTCTCTCCCACGCCTGCGTGTCATGTGACCAGCGCCAGATCAGGCTAAAGAAACATTCTCCAGACATCACAATTATTATTATTATTATTAAGATCTAATGTGTATTTTGAAGCTAAAATTATTAGGATAAGACAAAATCTTTGGAGAAGCGCACGGAAGCTACTTTCTGCAACATTCACGATGCCATTTTCATTCGTAAACGCCTAAAAAATACAGATCATCTATTCATATTCGAAAAAGATCGAATAATGTTTCCATATTTCTTCAAGGGACTTTCATAAAATAGTATCAACGTTCGCTTTTTACATTCTTAAAAATTTTGTGCTGGGTTAAACCAACTTTTGATACTGCGGTATTCGAAACTAATAATGTTGTGAAATCGTGTTCCAACAGTTGGAGTTTTGGTTCAATTGCTGCCCGAAATGCTGAAACTAGATGTCACCATTTTATAATTGAAGCTATTGCAGCACCAAAAGTTGGTCCAAACCAGCACAGAATTTTTTAAAGTGTAAGCCCACTTATGAGATGTAATAGTCCAGAAAATGTCGTCATCATAGAGTAATCAATTACAATAGAACAGTTTCAACCAAGAGACTAAATCTTCCTTTTTCACGTTCAACCAACCAACCAAAATCGTTAATTTGTCAGCCTGTATTATCACTTATCCAATAAAAATCGTCTAAAACTAGTGGTCAAAGGAAATGCTGCATCAAATTTTATACTTTTACAGATTAAAAAGACTTTGTGAATGCATCAGAAAAGTGTACGTTATTAGGTAGAGAAATGTGGAAAAGGGAAAAAATCCTTTAAGGCTGTTTGTTCTCAAATTCAAATTGTATATTTCTGACACATTCCGGAACATTTTATGGATACTGACGCATTTACAGATAGATGAGACATTCTCACAATCTTTTGACTTTCAGGAATAAAAATCTGGTGAAATTAAACTTACTAAAATAACATTTTAATCTGTTAGACGAATGCTTTAATGATTCGAAATGAAGAAAAAATTGTCAGCAGCGAAAGTTTTTTTTATTTAACTGAGCTTTAAGTTAAACTTGAGAGTTTAATTTTCCTTACCATTTTACCACTAAAACTTTTTATTTTCTTCTAAGTTTTTACTTATAATGCATTTGTATAGGACATTCAAATAAGAAATGATAACAATGTAGTATTTTAGTACAAAATTTTGGTATAACATTGTCTAAATAGGTGTTAAAGAAGGGACAGTAAGGTAAAAAAAGGGGAAGGTATAGGAAAAAAGGGACGGTAAGGGAAAAAAGGGATGGTAAGGATGGGACGGTAATGAAAATTACCACCTATTTTTAGGCAAATCATGTTAAGACTAAGTGATAACCACAATGTTAATTGAATTTTGGAAACAATTATTTACATTGGATTAATTTTTTTTTAAATTTAGTTTACCTCGAAAAATGCAGGAATAAACCTTGGAAACAGTAAGTCTACCAATAAAGCCACGATGCTTGAAATTGATATTTAAATGCTGATTTAAATTCTGCAGTAAATTTCCTGTCAAAGAATTTTAGACCTTCTTTCTCTAGCGTACTTCTGCATGAGAAAAAACTTTAAAAAAATTCTGTGGCTGCATTTGAAGTGATTCTCTGTATAATTTTAGAAGAGGGACGGTGAGGAATCTGAAATCCAGGGACAGAGTTAAAAAAATAATAATAACAACCGTAAATATGTGTGCAGGTTAATTTTTTGCTGCATATTTTTATAAAACAACAGTCCCAGTTTCGGAGAAAAAAATTACATTTATTGAAACAATTTTATACTGACAGCTCAAAACTTAAAAATCAGCATCAGGGACACGGGACGGTATAGGAGTTTTCCTGGATATTTGGTCCCCCAATATCGTCCAAAACAAATTTATCTCGTTAATACTGTTATGCAGTCATGCAATGAGATATTCCCCAGTATATGAAATAAAAAAAAACCCACAAGAATAGGTACTAAAGTAAAAATTATTATTCAGGGACTTAAAAGTCAAAAGATTGTGAGAGTGCCCCAGATACAAAAGTCTTGTAAATGTGTCAAATATTTTTCCACTATTGAGCCAGGGAAATATTAAAATTGATAACATATAAGATTTAACCTCACTAATCAAAGTCGCAAAAGACTTTAAATTTGGGAGCTTTTCTCAGGGGCGTAGGAAAGTGAAGTGCTCATGGCGCTCAAACCCTGCCCATTGAAATGAAGACGTTTTTTTAAAGTCAGATAGGCTATCTTAAATACTATCATTTTCTATCTTCCGTATTTGGTAATTCATTTCTATGAAAAAACACGTCTGTACACAACGCAGCCATTGTAAATACTGATTTTATTTCTAACATGTAAATTTGTAAATCAGAGGCTTTCCATCAGCTCAACAAGTTGTATAGCATTTGTATTTAAAAACATCTTTGGAATTTGGGGGGCAAAAGTACTTAACAATCCAAATTTAAAATTAAGATACATAAGTCATAAGCTAAAAATGTAATTATTATGACTTATAAATCTGAAATATATCCTTCTGTTGCCGCAAGTTCCTTAAATTGATCGATATTAGTTCCCGAGATTTGGAGTATTGCAAGATTGGTAGATTAATTTGTTCACACAGTTTTTCCTTGTTTTCTCAAAAAGTTTTTCAGATATCGAGTTGAGACAAACTGCAGATTGTAGCCGGAAATATTATCTTTTTTTTTTTTTTTTGTCTCTGATAAGTTTGGTATTTGTTATGCGAAATTTTCCGGACCCTTTCCGGACAAACAGACGCACAGACAAAATTTTTATAAATGTTATTTTTTTAATATATGTCGTCATCTAAATAGTCGAATGAATTTAGATACAGGTGTTTTTCTTGAAAATCGCAGGCAGACACTACAATTTTATAAGGGTTGCCCAAATGAAAGTGGCAGTGCTGTAGCTGTAATAACTCCGCCATTTGAAGAGAAAGATGACTGCGCATGCTTCTATAGAGGTCGCAGAGTGCTGGGAATGCATGCGATATCGTCAGATCCCGCCAGGTGCGCGTGTGATACCGTGGGAGCACGTTAAAAGGCATCATTTGCATTATGGATGCCTCCAAACGGTGTTAACGCGTGGTCGTGCAATTTTTAACAGCGGTTGTTCTATGTGCAAAAATGGGCACACAGTTCCTGTGCGGCAATAGATAGCGAAGTTGATGAGACTGTCCTAGAGTGTGAATTTTGTCAATAGGCTTAAGAAAAGAACACAATGAATGAAAACTGTAGTTAAACCGCATTTCTGCTAGTTTTATATGTTTTTATAATTACTTGTCCTTACCACCCCGTTCTGCCCCCGGGACAAATGGCATAAAATTCTGTTTCTGAAGAAAAATATACGCAGTAAAAATATATACATATATATATATCCTTCAATATACACAAATATTTTCTTAAAATTTTACGAAATAATTTCATTTTTCTAAGAAAAGAGTATAATTTCTGTAATTGGCATTTTCAGATTATAAATCCAGTAAGTTTTCCCTAAATGATGTCGCCATCTATGGCTGGTACTTTTAAGCAATTCACTATAATATACAAGGTGGCCATAATTAAACTGACGGTACTCAGAGTGTTCTGTAGCGCGATGCGATCTAAAAGGTGCCAAATTTTGTAGGAAGATTAAACAAGACGGAGGACGAAGGATTCCGAAGAAAAAAAATTTAGTTCCAAAAATCACCGCCAGGGGAATATGTGGCGCTGTGTATTCGAAAAAGAGAGTTTCAAAAAAGAAGAATCAATACTGAAATAAAATTACCGTTTATTTAGCACATCCAACTCAGGTTCGATGTGGCCGCCGTTTTTGTGGACCACCTATTGCATTCTGTGCACAGCATTTGCAACAGCAGAGAATAACATGTCTGCAGGAATCTCCCGTACATTGCTAAATTCGTTAAATAAACGGTAATTTTATTTCAGCATTGATTCTTCCTTTTTTGAAACTCTCTTTTTCGAATACACAGCGCCACATATTCCCCTAGCGGTGATTTTTGGAACTAAATTTTTGTCGCGGAATCCTTCGTCAATCGTCTTGTTTAATCTTCCTACAAAATTTGGCGCCATTCTCGCAATTAGATCGCGCTACAGAACACTCTGAGAACCGACAGTTTATGGTCACCTTGTATTTTCTTTTTCTTTCTCCTTTTTTTTTTTTTTAAATAAAAAGCTAACGTATTTTTACGATATTTAAAAAAAATGAAATCTTATTAATATCTTTTTAAGTTTGAGACCGTTAAAAAGGAAATGTTACAGTTTATTTTTATTATGATTTTAAAATAATGTTTGATTTATTTATATAGCAAGTTATTAATATTTTTTAAAGTCTCTGTTATGTTTTAAAAGGGAAAAATCAATTTTTAATTTTGATATTTTTTAATCTAGTCACTTTAACAGATTTGCACACAAAATTTAAAACATATCTGAAATATAATATTGAAATTATTATAAAATTGACGTTTATCTAACTTTAATAAGCAATAAAGTAAATTTATTTTAATGCCATGTAATAGTTATGTTTCAGTTTACAGTAGATTATCAGACAAATAATTTGGAAAATTTAAAAAAGTACATGTTTGAAAAAATATTTTGGTATTCTTGCAAAACTAAAGGAATAAATAAATAAAAATAATATTAAAATAAAATTATAAAAATCTTGCAAAAAAAGAAGCAGTCATTACTCTTAATACTTTCTTTCACGCCTGTAATATTTTAAAGAGTAAAATTTATCTTTATTAAAGCATGAATCTAAAAAGCTAAATATTCAAAATTATAGGGAAAAATTGCGTAAAATATTCAGAATTGTGTACTTAATTGACAAATATTATCTCTATGAAAACACGTTCCTTGTTTAGCATGTTAGCCTTTGCTTCATAAAAGACATCTGAAATAAGTAACGATATTTGAGCACGTAGTTTGTGAAACCGTGGCGTAATCGTTACGTTAAGGGCACTGATCTGAAAGAAGACAGTTCCCTGGTTCAAATCCCGTGAGGGTAAGTGTTGTTGAAAGACGTCGTGTTGCTTAAATTACTAGTATTGTTTCAATTATATTTTGATTTTCTGACCTTGATGTAAACGTGTCCTTGAAAAGCAAAATCCAAGTTTCTTCTTGCAAAGTTATTATATTTTGTCTTTGAGGCGGAAATTTTTAAATACGGAAATATGAAAAAAACAGAAAAATTTTGTGAAAAAACGGATTTTTTTTCTTAAATTTACGAAAAAAAAATTTCGTTAAAATACGGAACTAGTACTGACGTCTCGATTACCAGTACAATTTCCGTATTTTAACGGAATTTGTTTTTTTTTTTTTTTTTTTTTTTTTTTTTTACAGTGTTTCCTTTTGTCTTCTTGCAATAATATTAAATTTTTGGGATTATTACAATAATATTGAATTTTTGGGATTATTACAATAATATTGAATTTTTGGGATTTTTTTCTTAAATTTACGGGAAAATTTTTCGTTAAAATACTGAACTAGTACTGACGTCTTGATTACTAGTACAATTTCCGTATTTTAACGGAATCTTTTTAACAGTGCATTGTTCTTTTGTTTTCTTACAATAATATTAAATTTTTGGGATTATTACAATAATATTAAATTTTCGGGATTTTTTTTTCTTAAATTTACGGGAAAAATTTTCGTTAAAATACGGAACTAGTACTGACGTCTTGATTACCAGTACAATTTCCGGATTTTAATGGAATCTTTTTAACAGTGTATTGTTCTTTTGTTTTCTTACAATAATATTAATTTTTTGGGATTATTACATTATAATATGTTCATAGAAAATTTTGCAGCTCTCTTAATTAGCCCTTTTATATTTTTAAAACATATTTTCAACTTGGTACCCCGTTCTGCCCCGGATTCCCCTATATATATATTAAAAAAGGATTTCTTTCTCCCAAAACCATCTAGTGATGATTCTCCCAAAACCATCTAGTGACGATTTATTATGTCATCTAGTGAGTGTCTATGGCTCTTTTTTTTATTTATTTTCATTGCATACGGAGGGAGACTATTTCGACCAGAGACAAAATTTGTAAATTAATTCCATGGTTAAAATGAAACCAGTTAAAAAAATATTAAATTAGAACTTAATTAAACCCATTTAATTAGTTATTATTAAAAAAAAAACTTTTTTTTATTAAATTGTTTAAACGTCAATGAAGTGAACGTTGTGTTTTAGATAAAGTACGTCCACGGAGGAGACTTTTACCTTTTATTCATTAAAAAGTTAATGTTAAATTTTAAAATTATTTTGTCATAAATGTATTTAATAGCTTACCAAAACTTAAATGTACATGTGAATGAAAATATTAATATGCTACATTTCCTAATATTTATCCATTCGATACCGTAAATTGTACCCTTGTACGTATCAATTTAACCTTAGTGTCTTTAATCTACTATCTGAAATAAATAAAATACTCACTTTGCGATAATTTCATTAATAATTAAATTAAGCTATTAATTATTTTCTTAATTATTTTACCAATTCTTGATTATCCTAATTTTTAAATTTGTTTGAAAATGAGTACTTTAGCAACTTCCCGTATTTTTTGAAAGCTATACACCAATGGCCTCTACTCTCAGCATATAGAGAGAACAACAAAATATTGTTTTCGCCGTAATGAAACATTTTTTATTTAGTGCTGGAAACAATAGCACTCAGACACTTCAGAAAAAATAAATAATGCTAAGAAAAAGTAGTTTTTCATTCCGCCGTATTTTCATTAGATCTCAGTGTCTTAACACTTAAATGCGCGATTTTTTTTGTTTGTTTCGGAAAAATTATATATGATTCCATGAAAGGTTTATTACACGGTAAAAATAATGAAAAAAATCAGAGATACATTCCTGATATAATATGTTAAATTTTTCTTCTGTTGCACATCTGCAATACAAGTAAAAACTATTGTCGTGTGGCTGTTTTGCGCTAAAATATTGCAAATTAGTAAATATTTTAAGAAATATGTCTCCATCATATACCTTATTTTATATAGTTATTTATTTTATAAAACTTAACCTTTAACCCTTTAATTTCCATAACAGAATAGGTTCTAGAAATTACGTAGTTCAGAGAATCTGACTTTATACACCAGAAAGTTTCAATGGTTAATTTTGCTTTATTTAAATACGGAATGTCTGTTATTAATTAAACCTATTTTAATTTCCTGGTGTGAATTAGGTATATACGAATAAAAATATCCATTAAATTCAAAACATTGTTGTTTGCATATATTTAAAGCTGCGTACTAAAGTGTTAAACATTCTATCTAAAATAAATAAAACATTCACTTCGTGATGATAACATTAATAAATAGTTTTAGCGGTCGACTATTTTCTTAAATATTTTACAAATTCTTGGTGATCCCAATTGTTCAATTTATTTGAAATGACTAATTTAGGCCTTCCGATATTTTTCAATTCTTACCCCCAACATACAGAAAAAAACACAAAATATTTTTTCACTGTAATGGAACGTTTTTTATTTAGTGCTGGAAACAATAACACTCAGTCACTGTAGGGGGGGGGGGGGGCGCTCAGAAAAAGTAGTTTTTCATTCCGCGTTAAATCTCAGTATCTTAAACATCCTATCTAAAATAAACAAAACATTCATTTTATGATAATGGCATTAAAAATAAATTTAAGCGATTATTTTCTAAGCTAATTTACTAATTCTTCATGATCTTAATTATTCAATTTATTTGAAAATGACTACTCTAATCCTTCCCATATTTTTTCAATTGTTAAGCAAATGGTCTTGCTCTCAGCATAAAGAAAAAACAGCTAAATATTTTATCATAATGGAAGGTTTTTTATTTAGTGCTAAAAACAATAACACTCAGACACTGCAGGAAAAAAAAACACCCAAAAAAGTAGTTTTTTATTCCACGTTATGTTCCTTAAAGCTCAGTGCCTTAAAAATCTTATTCTAAAATAAATAAAACATTCACTTTATTATAATAGCATTAAATATAAGTTTGAGAGATTGATTAGTTATTTAACTAATTTATTAATTCTTGATGATTTTAATTGCTCAATTTACTTGAAAATGACAATTTCAGACCTTCCCATATTTTTTCAATTGTTACACAAATGGCCCTGCTCTCAGCATAAAGATAAAAACGGAAAATATTTTTTCATTATAACGGATCGTTTTGTATTTAGTGCTGGAAACAATAACACTCAGACACTGCACGCGAGAGAAAAAAATAAACGGCCAGAAAAAAGTAGTTTTTTATTCCACGTTGTGTTCATTAAATCTCAGAGTCTTAAAAATTCTATTCTAAAATAAATAAAACATTCACTGTATTATAATAGTATTAAAAAGTAAGTTTAAGCGACTGATTATTTTCTTAACTAATTTACTAATTCTTGATTATCTTAATTGCTCAATTTATTTGAAAATGACTACTTTAGTCCTCCCATATTCTTTTAATTGCTACGCCAATGGCCCTGCCCTTAGTATAAAGAAAAAAAAAAGCAAAATATTTTTCACCATAACGGAACATTTTTTATTTATTGCTGGAAACAATAACATTCAGACACTGTAGGGCGGGGGAGGAACGCTCAGAAAAAATAATTTTTAATTCCGCGTTACGTTCATTAAACCTCAGTGCCTTAAATATCCCATCTAAAATGAATAAAACATTCACTTTATGACAATGGCATTAAAAATACGTTTTAGCGATTGATCATTTTCTTAACTAATTTACTAATTCTTGATTATCTTAATTGTTCAATTTATTTGAAGACGACTACTTTACTACTACACATATTTTTTCAATTGTTACATAAATGGTCCTGCTCTCAGCACAAAGAAAGAATGTAATTTTATCACCATAATGGAACGTTTTTTATTTAGTGCTAGGAAAGCTCAGAAAAAGTAGTTTTTCATTCCACATTATGTTTAGAAAACCTAAGTGCCTTAAACATCCTATCTAAAATATATATAATCATCCACTTTATAATAATAGCATTATTAAAAATAAGTTTAATCCTTTATGTATTGAATTATGAATTCATGAAAATTTTGTCTTCTAAAGCATTTTTCGTGAATTGTTTAAACTACATTAGAAGATTTACATAATCATTTAATAAATTTTAGAAAGATTTTAGAAGGATTCAGAAGGATTAATTAAATTTGAATTTATAGGGATTTTGTGCAATATTTATAACCCCTCTCAAATCTTTTATTTTAAATTTTTTCCTTTAGTATATTGTGGAATTAGGAAATGTACAAATATAATGTTTTTACAATAGAAATATAGAAATATTTCCAAATTGACCCCTCCCCCCCCCCCAACGCCAAGACAGCTGAAACGATGCAAAGGCAAAAGAAATCATCCTTTTAAAAATATTTTTGTTTTGTGTAACCCATAATGCTTTTGGAACAAGATAAAGTAATGTACCTAGAACTCATTCTAAACTGTACCACAACTAATTGATGCATTAAATGAATTTTATAACAAGTTTTTTTAATGGTACTTATAAGTACCGTCAGTAGATAACGGGTTAAGAAATTGATCACTTTCTTAACTAATTTACTAATTCTTGATTATCTTGATTGTCCAATTTATTTGAAAATGACTACTTTAAGTCCTTCCTATATTTTTTCTACTGTTACGCCAATGGCCCTGCTCTCAGAATAAAGCAAAAAAAGCAAAATATTTTTTCACTATAATGGAACTTTTTTTTAGTGCTGGAAACAATAGAACTCAGACGATGTAAGGAGAAAAAAACTCTACTAAAATGAACAAAAGTAGTTTTTCATTTGGCCACAAATTTCAATGAACTTTAAGTTTTGCCGACTGTCATGCAAAGAACGAGTTTCTTGCAAATTTTTTTACGAGTGATTTCATTCTTTGGAATTCTTGGAAAGAAGTTTTTTTGCTTCTGAGAAAAAGTTGGCTTAAATTACAGATTTTTGGAATTCTTTTGGAGGCATTTTTCTTTTTAAGTAAACGCAAAATACCTTTATAATTCACAATCAATAATTATTATTGTCTCTGCGACAATGCTGAAGAATATCCTTTTCCCACGGCATTTATTTCATATTGTTATGACAAGTCAAGGCAACTGACCACTTGTCCCATTTTTTAATCTGCTTCTCTTTTCTAAAGATTCAATTATAGTTTCGTTGAAAATAAAACTCAAAACGCTTTTAAACTATTAAAACTATTTAAACTTTTTCTATGTATCTTAGTAAAGAATGAATCATGTTTCTTTCAAAGATAAGTATTATTCCTTTTCGTTTTCTGTTTAAAATAAACTGAACTAAAATAAATGGAATGAAATGCTTTATTAGCAGGTTTTATTAACTCACCTGACTGGTTTAGATTAATAAGTAATTTTAACTTTTAAAATTAACTTTATTTTAACTATGATAATTTTTTTTACAATGTAGGTTACAATCTTTAGCAAAAGAAAAAAAAAAGGGGGGGGGGGAAATCATGCAACAATCAAGCGACAATGAAAAACTTTCCATCACATTCAGAATGTTGTAACCAAACGTCTCCGTTTAATAAGGCTCCCTATGTATAGTATATATACAAATCTGTAGCTCATATACAAGGCTGCAGGGCCGAAACTAGCTTTTTTTGCACCTGGGGCAAGCATGGATTTTGGAGACCCCCCCCCCCCCTCTTCCGCAAAGTATGTTTACAAAGAGAATTTTACTAATTTTATAATAGCCGACTTATTTTAAAATTTAAAATATGTAATCATAAAATATGAACTTACGTAATCTACAATGGCGGATCCAAGGGGGGGGGGGTCACGGGAGTCATGATCTCCCCCCCCCCTCTGAACACCAACAAAAATATTCTAAAGATCATTTTTAATATGAAATATACAGTAGAGTCCCAATAATCCGAGTTTCCGCTTTCACGGAGTTATTTTCTTCTGATGGGCTGATGGCTTCCATTATTATGAAACAGCCATTATAAATGAAGTGTTAGGTGAAGATGCAAGAGCAGCCTTAAAAAGTTAGAACTCTGATTTTCTGGTCAGAATGGGAAAAAAAATGGCCATAATTTTTTTTCTCAAAAAAAAATTATGGCCATTTTTTTTTTCAGAGTTCTAACTTTTTATGACTGCTCTTGCATCTTCACCTAACACTTCATTTATAATGGCTGTTTCATAATAATGGAAGCCATCAGCCCATCAGAAGAAAATGATCCATTCCAAAGGTATAATCCTTCATTTGGCGCCCCTTCGTTCTGGCGACCGGGGCACATGTCCCCTCTGCCCCCCCCTTAGTTTCGGCTCTGCAAGGCTTCACAGAATAATTCGGATATTGTTCCGACTGTAATAGTAATTGCTGAAATTGTTTTCAAATGTGTATATTTTCTAAATTGTTTACAGATCACGGCTCCTGTCCCGTCAGACGAAGACAGCTGCGAGTTGATGCTAAACCTATCGAAAGATTATTTTCCAATATTTCGTTTGCATCTTGATACTTTTTAATTTTTTTAAATTTTTTTTTTTTTTTTTTTTTTTTTTTTTTTTTGCATTGGATAGCTCTGTACTATCCTTACATCTGCTCTTTTTTTACTTTTTCGATTTAGGTTGCAGATTTGTTTTATAAAGTAACTTTCTCTTTCGGAACCGTTCCAAAAGTGAAACTATCATCTTAAAAAAAAAAAAAAAAAAAAAAAAAAAAGTAAGCATCAAATAGCATTAACAGAGAGATACTTCATTTATAAAATACCTATAAAAGATACAAAGCATACCTTAATACCGTAAGAAAAGCAGTACATATAATCGAGTTCGATGCCCACTTCAAATTTAATATATAGTAAAAGAAATTTTGGGGAAAATACGTGAATTGCAATAATGAAATTATGCGTGGTTTTAAAGATAAGCATTGAATGCTTTACAGTCAAACCTCATTAACATGAACACTTGAACACGCTTAACGTGAATTACTTTTAACATGAATTGTTTTCACAGCCCCCTATAAAAACAAATACAAAGATTTGATACTGATAACATGAATTGCTGTTAACATGAACAAAATTTTCATTCCCCTTGAGGTTCATGTTAACGAGGTTCGACTGTATTTCCATTTTAAGAACTTTTTTAACCATTTGGAAATGGTTGTTGTTTTCGGTCGAGGATGGGGCCAAATGATGCTCCCATCTTATTTTTTTTTTAACGAAATTCAACGATGTTCTTTACTTTTAGAAGAATTTTTATTTGAATAGGTAATAGAAAGGCATACAATCGTTAAAAATTGTTTGAAAAGGTAAACGAAAGGCATAAAACCGTTAAAAATTGAAAAAGTTACAAAATGGGTAGGCGCAAATTATCAGATATGGAAAAATCCAAAGCCAAAGAGCGACGCCGAAATGAGAATCGTCTTGCAAAGCAAAAATCGAGGTCTTCAACTCATTATGTAGGCCATGAAAATCGAGGTGTTCAACTGATTATGTAGCCCATGAAAATCGATTACAGAATTAAAGACGAACGCGAAAAAGGAAACAATCTAATGTTTAATCGATTGATAATAAAAGGCCATGTCTTGAGTGGCTCCAATCCACTAGCCACGGCGTTTTACAATCGGTCGATTGATCGATCATTGAAAAAATTTCAAATGGTCGTTGTAATCTATTAAATTACATTTTTTTTTTTTTTACTTTTGTACTTATTTAGAATATAGACATCTCATATATAAGATTGAAAGCAAGTTATAAATATATTTGTGACAGCTTTTATTTCCTTCAATGATTAAAACATTTTTAAATTAAAAAGAAACTTTCAGTAATTGATTATTCCTCAAAGTGATTCCAGCATTTTCACAGTATACCTGTTTCCTCCTTTTTTTTTTTTTTTTTTTTTTTGCAACATGGGTGGCCTTTGAAAATGAATGCAATGGGGAATCTCCTCTAATTACAGTGTTCAAACAAAATCTATCCCCGCAATATCAATAGTCTTTTGTAAAAGCATAAGATTTAATAATAGTATCGGTATAAAGTTCCTTTTGATACTAGTATGGCTCTTTCTATAGCACTTCATTCTTACTGAACATTAATTAGTAATCACATTTGATCTCACTAGTAATCAATCACATGTGTTTCGAATACTGTGCTTATCTTTTAGGGTTACGAGCTGTCTGGATCCCTCTTTCAGGGCCTGACGAATGCAAGGAGTATGCAGAGCAGCTGTCCCATGACCCCGCATTTGAGGGGCCCCTAAGGCCATAATCAGGAATTTTGTGAAAAGGAGGCCAAATGATTAAAATGGCCAAAAGGGACCAAATTTCTTACATTTGCAAAGATTTGGAAGGAAGTATAGCCCTCCCTGTCCCCAAGAGTTACCGAAAGACCGTATTTATACTTCAGAAGCTCACACGATCCCTTATATTACTATTAAAACGTTCGTCGCTGCGTCACCCATATCTGGGTCTGGGTCACGGGTATGCTTCCGCGGGGACCCCGTCACCCAAATATGGGTGACGCTCTTCTTCAAGCAAATAGGATTTTCAGTTGGATTTTTAAAAGGAATTTAATGGAATAAGCACTGAAATATAAATATAGAATATACAACATAAAAACACTAAAAATATACACATTATACTATACTTTTTATTAATTTATAATTAGGATAACATATTATATTATACTATGTAGATAACAAACCTCGATATCAAGTGCCACATGCAACAGTTTTTATATTCTGTTCGCACCTCTATTTTTTTAAAAAATACATTTTGTAGTATATTTCTCTTGCAAATGTTGTCACAGCGTACGTAAAAGATTTTTGTTTTGAAAAAGTGATGCGAAATAGAATTAAAATATGTGGCAGTATTGGCTTTGTTTACGTTCTGGCGCTCCGGCGGTCGGATTTGGGACCGGCGAGATAGTCAGCCGAATCACGCTGGGCGACGAACGTGTGATTTTCTTTTTAATCCTATTAAAAAAAGAAAGAAAGAAAAGAGCAGTATGTATTTTATCCTCTCTTAAAGTTGTGACCATCTTTCTTGTGATACCCTGTACACAGATGTAAATGATACCTGGTACGAAATTTATGCATACATACAATTTATTCACGAACAATTTGTATGGATAAACAGTAGGAGTCCCCCAGAATGATGCTTGCCCTGGCGGCCAAGATAGTCTAACTACTAACCGAACTGCTATACATATGCAGGGAAATAGAACTCCCTGTTTTTAACACTTTCCAACATAGCTGAAAAGTATTTATGAATTTAGTTTGTCTGTCTGTCTGCCTATCTCTCCGTGCTCTAATTCGCATAAATATTCTCGAATTGCCCTGTAAATGATATACGTTATTGTGGTTCACCATGGCATGTTCGGTATTGAAAATGAAGTGTGTACCTGTACACTCTAAAATTGGGAGGAGTGAAAAGTTCACTCTTTGAAAGAGTAACAGACATTTTCACTCTTTTTTGGAGTGAATTTTGTAAAAATACACTCTTTAAAGCGTGGAATTTTCTACTCTTTAGAAAGGAGTGAAATGTCTCACTCCGTTATCGAGAGTGAAATATTCACTCTTGAAAGAGTAAGTAAGTAAGTAAGCACCCACCCTGGGAACCCGCTTTTGGCTTATGGTTAGGTGTAACCCCAAAGCCCAGGGCAGGGAAAAGTTTTACTACCTGCGGAAACAAGCCCAGAACCCCAGTCTCCCGGAAAGAAGGCAAGTGCCGTGTCCCCAGACCGCCTGTGAAAATTTATTATTATTTAAGATAGCGTACGAATGCATTGCTTATTAACCAATCAGAACAGCAAGGCGACAACTCCCTTGTAAGATAAGAAAAATGATCACTTTTTCGCCCGCCATCTTAGGATTGACAGATTAGGATATTAAAATGACTCTTTATGGAATACATAAAGATAGGTCTTATTTAATTTTAATCATTTATTCGTGTAGATATGAAATGTTAAGATTGTAAGCTAAATAGTGCATGATGTATAGAAAAAGATTGATAGTGGAGTGTTCTCCAGATTTCTATTAATAGAAAATTGGTTGTCTATTATATTTCTTTATGTAGCGGTTTGAAATATAATTGTTTTAACAATTGAAAAACACACAATGCTTAGCAAAAAATAATCAAAACTTCATTAATTTGGTCAATGTGAATAAAAAAAATAGTGTAAATATTTTACTGCTTTAATGCAAAATGATAAAAAAAAAGTTTTATCTGTTTCGTTTGCAAGGCTGACTCACTCAGAAAATATCTGGATTTTTTCAATTCATAGCAGACACGATGTAAACATTAATTTGCCGTTCTGTGAGATTTTTTTTTTGGTTTATTACTAATTTCTGATTATACACACTTAAAGTATTTATCATTATTATTATTGTTTCGGAGTTAAATATGATATTTGATGATTATGATATTACGAAAAGGTTGGTACATTAAATTTTTTTAATTGTATGTAAGCATTTTTCTGCGGTTTATGATTTTAAAATTTCAAGACTGAGTAATATAAAAAAATTAATTATAGACATTCTCCATCAGTTATTAAATTTCCTTCTATTGTAAACGCATTTTCTACGTTTTTGATACACGTAATTTTTGGCACTAAAAAATAAAATATGATATTTAAGCATTAAAATAAAATGTTTTTTATGCCTGTTTTGAAGTTTATCGATAAGACTGCTTTAGTATATTTTTTAAAAAGTTCATATTTACTCATATAATATAGGGCTGAATATATTTTAAAAGAGATTAATAACTACTTTTTTACTTTTAAATGTTTTTCAAACAATAAGAACATTTCATATGCAGTCATTTACTTTATTTTTTTTTTAATTCGTACAGATACAAAAAAATGTAATATGTTTATTTTTATTTTTATATTTATTTATTTTTTTTTTTTCAATTTCCTAGGTCAATCTTTTCCTATAAAACATATAAAATCTATTTGGCTCATATTCCCAAAATACAATATCTACGGGAATAAAAAAATTAAATTAAGTATGGCTTACCGTGTCGTTTTATTAATAAATATTGTATTAATTCCATTTTTCAGCAATAATGGGCGAAAATTAGGAATCATGATTAAGTTAAGGAATATGTTTAAAAGAAAAATATATACATATTCCAGAGAACTTAAAATTTAGACTCCATGATCATAGTAAATAAAACAAAAGCAAATCACAGCGGATAAAAAAAATACTCATTCTTAATATTTAAATCATGCTTAGAACTCATTTAAAAAAGATGTGAGTTTAGATGCATTGTCTTTTAAGTGGAAAAATGAAAAATGTTTTAGAACACTAGGACTAGGACTTTGCAAAAATAGCAATAATTCACGGAAAAAGTACGGTAAAAAGATAGGAATTTATATTTAAAACAAAAATTAAAATGAAATCAAACATTGTTAATTCGGGAGAAGTCGCTGTATGAGATTTTCTCTCACCGTCGTACTTTTTTAAGACTCTTATTTAAACCATTTTTCATTTTAATTAAAATTTTGAAAATGTTATTTCAATTATTTTATCTCTTTTGTGAATAAAAGTACTAAGCCAACCAAAAAAAGTTGATATTATATGAATGTAAAGTAAAAGAAAAGCAATTTGGGCATTCTCACTAGCGAGTTCTCCGGGTTAAACATATAACATCCATCTATTAAAAAGCTATTTATAAAACTTTAAAAGTAATATCTTTATAGGGCATGCAATAAAAGCAAACGCAACGGATAAGATTGGAATAAAATATATTAGTTTATTTTTGTCAGTAATCAAATTTTAATTCATACGCAACTTTAATTGATTTTTTCCTTAAAAGTTCAACTAGTCTTACAAACTATGAATTAAATAAATATTGCTAATAAAGTATTGTAGGGACTTAGATATCACTGGACAAGAGTCTATGGTAGCGTAAGTTATCAAAATCTAAGTCCTTTATTTAGTCTCGATTAAATATGAATATTTACAAGTTAAACAATATTGGTTTGGGTTCTCGTCATTTTTACAGGATAAAAAGTTCCATCAACGGGCTGCTTCCACAGATATAGTGCTTCAATCGGAGAAAAGACTGGTCAGACGACCATCTATCTCATCTCCTCGCTTCGCTCATTCACCACTAGGTCCAGCAAGACCTCCTCGCCAGCGTCCTCGCTCTCTCACTTCTCAAAATCCTTCTCCCTTCCTCCCGCGTTGCCACCTCGCTTCCCTCCAAGGCTGAAAACCCCCGGTCCTAGGGAAAACTCCTCTTTTTCCCTCTTAGCCGATGCCACCGCCTATTTCTCGAAGGCTGAAGCTCGCCGCCCTAGGAGAAATCGTCTTTTCTCCCCCTCAGCCGTTGCCACCGCTCACTTACTGGACGGCTGAAACACCTGCTCTCTGTGCAATTCAATGGAATGTTAAGTTAGCGCCGGAACGAAATTGTACTGCCAGTTCCATTCATATTTGCAGACTCGACGGCACCATAGCTTTGTTCAGAGATGAACTATGAGTTTATGAGATTCCTCTTTGCGTGGGAAAGTCCAGAAGACCCTAGGGGGATCTTCTCCCGAATTAATAGTTCGTGAATAAATAGTCTTTAGGGGTAATTAGTGAAGTTCTTACAGCAATCCCCCCTCCAAGAGAGATTTTTCACGTAGCTGGAAAATCTATAGTGAAGTCAGTGTTACACTCAAAATTCGTTCACCACAGAGGTTAACCATTCGTTTTTTGTACTAATCACACATAAATTTACACACCTTTCCAGGAACATTATTATGAGTATTACAACAATATATACAAAATGAAAATTATTTATACCTTATGATGCAAGCACTTTTTTTGAGAATTATATACAATTTCCCTAAATTTATTCAACCCTACTTAAGCAATCAACATGCACTATTTCTTTCCCGGGCGGTGCCTGATTGTATAATGATAAGGTTGCCGCATCAATGACCAGTAGATCAATCTTGGACTATTCACGGCGTTGTTTCGGATCAACCTTACCCAATATTTACTGGTACTCTGCGCTGATTTTCTGCTAGATAGTTTCACTTTCATTTTTACTCCTCTGATGCGGTTTAATGTAACTCCTCTCTGTCCCATATGATTACTCCAATAATCGGAAACCCTTTTTGCGTTGTTTAAATACAACAAACCAAATATCTTAGGAGAATCATAATTCGAATTGTCTTGCCTTCTAGCGCCTAAATCTAAGTCGTGTGTACTCGAATAGTTTTCTCCCGGATCAATCTGGAAGACACCACACTTCTTCTTAACCTCACGAGTTTTAGTCCCCGTTTCCATTAATAATCCCCGAAATTGCCTGATGCGTCTAATTAAATCCAATCTAGGTATGAATTTTAACCCTTTCGAACGTTCATCTCTTTTCCATCTCTCGTATAACTTTTTAATTTCGTTTACGGTTTTTGGCCAACAATAACGATTCAAGAATTTATAACCTGACTTCTTCGTACTTAGAAGTCTGCCTGCACGCTCCTTACCTAAGGATAACATATCTCCTTTAACTTTTAACGGGATTACCATTTGTTCTCGGTCAGATTCCCTGGGATCTTTTATTTTCCTAATCCCTAACCCCTCGTTCATTTCAAAATGCGATTTCACCTCGTCCGCTCTCTGCTTAACACAATCGAACTTGATATTCTCTTGAGCGTCACTCCCATTTCCTTTGTTTCCAAGGGTCAAGTTTTCATCCCGCGGTACGTTCTCGCTTAGTCTTAGAAAAGTCTCTTGCTTTTTCTCCGTTACTAAACTGGCTCTTATTTCTCCCACTGCGTCCGGGGGGTTGAATTTTAAAGTCTCGACTCTCCCCACCCTTCCAGCTAAATCGCCTCTCTCAGTCAAGTTCAAAACCTGTTCATTAACGGGATTCAAATTCGGTACGGACTGTGCGCTCTCAACTACAGGTAGAAAAATTTCCCTTTTCTCTTCGACAGAGATTCCCTTCTCTGGGTTACTCCCTGACCTCGGGGGGTCGCACTTAAAAATTCCTCTTTCTACCTCGGCGTGGAGAATTGGCTGGTCCATCGTTTTAGGTGAACCGGCTGGTTTTGCATTTTCGCTCTCCGTTACGGTAGGGGGAATAGACGAGCTCTGCGATTTAGTTTCGCTTTTCGTATCCGCGTTTCCGGGGTGCGCTCGTGGCCCAGTGCGAACTGCGATGATTGAACGCGGGTATCGTCTCCGCCTGTCAATTAATTGCTGCGTTTTGTTCCCTAACAAATAATGAACCATGTCCGTTTCTTTATCTACTGCGGCCGCCTTTGTCCTTATAGTATCCCCGGTACCCAGATTAATTTCTATTTCTACAATAGGTAAGTTTATTATCTAATGCCTGTCTAACCCATACACTTTCACCCGTAAAATGGTCCTCATTTACATCGTGAGCTGATATTAAGTCCAAATTACTTCCGCTATCGCGTAGAATAGTCATTTCTTTCCCATTAATTAACCCGCGACTGACGTAGGGTTCAAAGGCACTTTCTAAGTCTTGTAGGCCCGCGATATGGTAAACTGTTTCGGCCTTTTCAGCCTTTTTTGACTCATTACAAGAGTAACTATAGTGCCCTGTTTTTTTGCACGTAAAACACGTAATTTCCTTTCTTTTATCGAAAATTGCATCTCGATTTTTCGAGTTGTCTTTATCCCTCCAATTAGTTCTACTCTCTTCCGATCTACTTTCCGTTTTTGATTGCCCCGCGAATTTATTTCGCTCTAGAGGTTGGGAAAGGTTTTGAAGTTTCGGGAGCCCTAGTCGTTTCATAGTTTTCCTAGCCGAATCATACGCATCTAATTTCTTCGCCAAATCAAATGGAGTGATTATCGTACTCCAAACATCAATGAAATGATGCTTCGTTTCTGGATTAACCTTTCTTTTTAACTGATCTGTGATTATTAGCTCTCTCAGTTGGTCGAAATTTCCCACTCCTAAACCGCTTAACCATTGATCAAAGTAATTGGAAGCCTCATATACGTAATCTTTCCACGTTTTGTTTTCGGGCTTTTGTGTCGTAACAAATTTTAGTCGAAAGTCTTCTGCCGAAAGTTGGAACCTTTCTAGTAACATCTTTTTTACATGATCAAAATCGTCGGAACATGCGGGTGGTTCTCTCAAGATAAGCTCCCCCAGTTCCGTCGGCAACAATCCTAGTAAATGCGTAACCCACCGACTTTTCTCGATTTGGGCTTTCTGCGCTTGTCTTTCGAATAAACTAAGATAGATGGATATTTCGGACTTATCGGAGTCGAATTTGGGCAGGACTGATTTTAAAGATATTTTCGGCTCTCTCTCATTTTGGCTAGAAGCTAAACTAAACTCATCTGGTTCCCGTTCTAACCTAATTCTCGCCAATTCATGCTCCCGCTCCAAAGCCTTAGCCTTTTCTTCCCTCTCAAAGGCCTTATCCCGCTCTCGTTCTAACCTTTCTTCATTTTCTCTCTCAACCCTATCTTTCTCTAAGATTTTTAGCTGGGCTAGTGCTAAAGTTTCGTCATAGTCCTCTGCTTCTTTGAGTTTTTTAATAATTTTGGCTATATTATCCGACTCTTCTATGCTCGCGCCGAATTCAATAGCTAACTCTTTTAGATCGCACTTTTTCTTACCCGCAAACACTGACATGTTTCCTACCAATTAACAGTTATAAAAAATGCTATGCCAATCATGCAATTATCCACTTCGAAGTCTCTAAATATTTCCCTAGTTGTGGATAATCACAAACTCTCGCGACATAAAAATATCACAACAATTTCAATAATATTAATATGATAAACAGCCTTATCATTAACCAACCAAGTTTTCATATATAACTTTATATATTCTTTGGTATCATTTCTTTTAAGTCAATTGCTCAAAAAGTCTCTTAAATTTTGAAAACATACATTCTGAATAAAATTCACATACAAAACAGAATTTAAATTATTTGCATTCAGTGCATCCAACGATGCGCCGCCTCTCATAAGCAATTTAAATTATCCTCACTGAATTATTAACACTTGTACTAATTATTATAATCAGTACAAGTAATACTTATTTAAAACAGTTTTAAGGAACTTTAGAAAATTAATATTTACTTAAATTTCTTAGAATCCAGTTGGAAAAATTTCACAAAATGTTATTATCAAATTCCTTACTTCCTAAACTCTATTAAATATACAATGATTAAAAAAAAACATGTTTGTTATTAACTATACTATTTCAATTAAACCTCTGTAATGAATCAAATAAAGAGTGCTAACCAGAGATATTGTTGACTGCTCTTCTGACATCCGTCTTAGACTAGTACAGCTCCGGTCATCTGTAGGCTAAACTATCCGGCGGGCTCGACTTCCCTGCATTCGGGTGTCTCTCGTCTCTTGCACGGCGTCGGATTGCCTTGGGTCTGGAATCCTTGCTGGATTCGCCGAAGACTCTGCTCTGGGGATCAAGGTCTCCTTTCTACCCTCCGTCTGTCGATTTCGGATCTCCGGAACGTCTTACCTCTCTTGCACGGCGTCGGAATGCTTTGGCTCTAGAATCCCTGCTGGATTTGCCGAAGACTCTGGTCTGGGGATCAAGGTCTCCTTTCTAATCTCCGTCTGTCGATTTCAGCTCTCCGGAACCTCTTGCACGGCGACGGATTGCCTTGGCTCTGGAATCCCTGCTGGATATGCCAAAGACTCTGGTCTGGGGATCAAGGTCTCCTTTCTAACTTGCGGCCTGGTTGCGGCCCTTCCTGTTTTTTGACGAACTGTGATAGATTATATTCACTAGTTCTTAATCCTCTTTAGCTGCCACCACTGTAGGGACTTAGATATCACTGGACAAGAGTCTATGGTAGCGTAAGTTATCAAAATCTAAGTCCTTTATTTAGTCTCGATTAAATATGAATATTTACAAGTTAAACAATATTGGTTTGGGTCCTCGTCATTTTTACAGGATAAAAAGTTTCATCAACGGGCTGCTTCCACAGATATAGTGCTTCAATCGGAGAAAAGACTGGTCAGACGACCATCTATCTCATCTCCTCGCTTCGCTCATTCACCACTAGGTCCAGCAAGACCTCCTCGCCAGCGTTCTCGCTCTCTCACTTCTCAAAATCCTTCTCCCTTCCTCCCGCGTTGCCACCTCGCTTCTCTCCAAGGCTGAAAACCCCCGGTCCTAGGGAAAACTCGTCTTTTTCCCTCTTAGCCGATGCCACCGCCTATTTCTTGAAGGCTGAAGCTCGCCGCCCTAGGAGAAATCGTCTTTTCTCCCCCTCAGCCGTTGCCACCGCTCACTTACTGGACGGCTGAAACACCTGCTCTCTGTGCAATTCAATGGAATGTTAAGTTAGCGCCGGAACGAAATTGTACTGCCAGTTCCATTCATATTTGCAGACTCGACGGCACCATAGCTTTGTTCAGAGATGAACTATGAGTTTATGAGATTCCTCTTAGCGTGGGAAAGTCCAGAAGACCCTAGGGGGATCTTCTCCCGAATTAATAGTTCGTGAATAAATAGTCTTTAGGGGTAATTAGTAAAGTTCTTACAGTATTTTATTCCAATCTTTACCACGCTTGTATCTATTTTCATTGCATGCTGTAAAAGAAGTGAGTCCTTTAAAATGCCCATAAAAGCAAAATAAAAAAAGAAATGACTCCATAAAAAATGAACATACACTCCTATGAAAGAATGACTGACTATTCACTCCTACCAGGGGTGAAAAACCGCACTCCTTTAGCAAGTGTGAATAGTCACTCCTCCGAAAGAGTGATTATCCACCCCTGTTTAGAGTGAACATTCATTTCCCAGGAGTGACTATTCACTCTTTCAGAGAGATAAAAAATTCACTTTTGCTCAGAGTGAATAGTCACTCTAAAGAAGTTGGGCATATTTTGACTCTGCGATAGAGTGACTATTCACTGTGTACAGATGTGAATGATACCTGGTACGAAATTTATGTATACGTACAATAGGTACGAAATACTAGTCATTTCAACATTATTCACGAACAATTTGTATGGGTACACGGAAGGGGGTCGCCCAGAATGATGCTTCCCCAAACTACTATACGTATACAGAGGACTAGAATTTCCTGTTTTTAACACTTTCCAACATAGTTGAAAAGTGTTTATGAATTTGGTTTGTCTGTCTGTCTGTCTGTCTATCTGTCCGTGCTCTAACTCGCGTAACTTTTAGTAACTTTTTTAAAAATATATATTCTCGATTGCCCAGTAAATGATATACGTTATTGTGGTTCACCATGGCTTGTTCGTATTGAAAAGGAAGTGTGTACCATTCATAGTTCATTTACAGGGCACTCGAAAGTGTTCCGTTACATTATGGCCTATGGGGAAAATACAATGTTTCAAACATAACGAAATTGATATACATTATTGAGGTGCATTAGAAGATGGTTAGGGTTACTATACAACATATTCTATGTAGCACTAACAGTACGCATAGAGGGGAACTCAAAAATTCCGTAGTTATATGAAGAAAAATCATTTGCGGCTTATTTTAATGATGTTACTCCGTTATGAACATAATGAAATTGATATGTATTTCTGAGGTGCACTAATACATGCTTTCTGTAGAAAAGCATGGGTGCAAAGCATTTATGCTTTTATGCCATTTATGCCATTTACAGGGTCACACAAAAGTTTTCAGTTGTATAATGGTCTGCGAGGGAAAACTTCGCGTCGTATTTCAATGATGTTGCACTATTTCAAATATGATGAAATTTATAAACACTACTGAGTTTTACTACAAGATGTTTGCAATAGAATAGGATGCGGATTGCATTTATTGTTCATTTATAGGGTCACATAAAAGATTTCGCATACAGCTCTGTATTCAAAGTGTTGTTTATTAGAGATGGTTGGTGAAAGTGCGTTTTCAGTTATGGTATGCCATTTTAAGTTTAACTACATTTTTGTATACCTACGTGGTATGCATAAATTCTATCGACCATATACAGGACTACACAAAACAATTCATAACAATTACTGAGGATGAGCGGGTATTGCTTAAAGGCGTTTTTTATTTATTTTGAGTTATGTATTTTCGTACTCAACTACATTTAGTATACGAAGAGATATTTATAGCATATAATAAAATCATATACAGGACTATTCGAAAAACTGGATGCTTGGAATATCTATTTATTTAAAACACTAAGCGTTTTCTTTCGACAGTCCGTGAGAAGAAACTACTGCTTCAAATTACACCATTCTTTTTTTAAATGAAAGATAATTGACTACAGATTTGTTATCGTACATTCATTTGTTCAAATATTTTATTAATTAGACGTAATTTTAAATTTAAAATTCTACAGCTGTGCATGCACAGTATTTAAGTACAAGTCTGCTTTTGGCGTGACGCGCTGCACATCCGCAGAGATGCTCGCTCAGTATCACTTGAACTATCCACAGACGTATCGCATCACAGGTAGAAGTTGTTTTAAGTGCGTCTGCGTCTCAAATACAATTCATTCGTAATTACTGTAAACAAGCTTTTCTTTTTTTCACAAAGTTATTTGTCTCTTTCAGCGTTATTAACATTTCAGAAATTTGTTGTGTCGATATTAAGAGTTTATTTCGGGGGGTGTCATATTGTTTTGGTCATATTACACGCAGAAGATAAACACAGTGACTTGAGGCTAAAAGTTATGGCTGGTGATCCGTCTTATAAATTGCTAATTGTTATAGACGAAGAGTGGAGAACTAGCATTTTAAGTTGTAGCTGCTTCTTTGAAAAAATAAGGTATCATAAACATTAAAACACAAAACTAGTTCTGCAAGAACAAAACCCAAATTCGAGACAATTGTGCATGTGTCAACTGTTTTTTGAACTTCTTCAATTTAGAAAAGAATAAAACGAGTTCATGCTAGCGTAGCGGACTAACGCAGCAGTTTAAAGCTCTGAATTTTTGTAGAGTACGCAGGTTCGAGGCCAAGCCTGGCAAAATGATTTGTGTGCTATTTTTGTCGATAATTCATTTCAATAATGACATATTTTATTAGGAAGAGTAGTTATAGGATTTTTATTTTATTATTATTATTATTATTATTTGAATGCTTTATAATTAAATAAATTTAACACTCAACAATATTTTGAAAAAATATTGATTTATTATTTAAAATATTTAAGTTAAAATATTTTGCATGTAATTATCTATTAAATAAATTGAGCTGATCTACATTTTTTTTATATATATTATCGGTCTATTATGAAGAATATAGTTGTGTGTGTGTGTAAGAAAGAAAAGTTTGTCATTCATTTGCGTAAAAATAAAAGGGAAAGAAAGAAAAATATTTATATAAGAGCTGTAAAAGAAATTACCTTGATATCTATGGTTTAAAATTTAAAAAATATAAAATAAAATTCAAGTAATAAAAAATATATATTATAAATCGTTAGCTGCATCAAGTTTCAAATTAGGTACTTAGAGAATTAGACAGATAGAAATAAAATTCACGGCAGCTTTTAATGATCGTGTAGTTAAAATGAATAAATAAATTAAAAAAAATATCGTTATTTAAATTTAAAAAGAGGCCGTAGTAAGTAAAAATAAATGCTGCACAATATTTTTAGGTAAATTTCTGATGAAAAGCAAGCATAATTGGTTGTAAATTATAAATTTAAAATTCTTTCACTTCATCGAATAGGTTAGACTGACAGCATCATATATCGCCTTAAAGAAATAGGAATCACTTATGTAATATAGAAATTCATCACGATTTCAATAATTAATTTAAAAGCAACTAATTAAAAGTTCAAGAATTTTTCTAACGAAACATTCAAGTTATTTACCGTCAAATCTTGACGGACACTATCTAGTGAATAGTAATTCCTGGAAATGTGATTGCAGTTGTTTAAAGCGTGTTTTTGTCAGAATTAAATTTCAGCTTATATAAAAATCTGTATGTAATATACAGGGCTTTACAAAAGTATTCAAGTACATTTCCCTCTATTGGTTGGGGATTGCTGAATGGGGAAAAAATTGCTGAAGGGGAATTTCGAACTGTGCTATGCATTTTCTTACTAAACTACATTTTAACGTGCTACGTAGAAAGAGTCAACGCCCAATCTAAAATTTGCGAGGTAAGTTCTGTGATGTGAAGACTATATATTTATTAGGAAATACTTTGTTTATTACAGAAATTTGTAGTTAGTGTATTTCACGTACTTTCAAAATATCGAGGGAGATTTTGGATGTGTTCGCGAGATAGCTCCTAGTTTAAAGTATACTGCACAATAAGTATACCGGGGTAATAACGCCATCCACTGGCGTAATTACCCCGGTTGATTCTTTTCAGTGGCGAAACTATATCTGAAGAGGGTTTTTATTTTATTTTATTTTTTTATTTTCTACACGGGAGAGGATTATTGTCTTCGTTGAAAACTGAAAAAGATAAAGAGAAATTTGTGTATCCTAAATGTTGCTAATTTTTTTTTATGTCAGAAGAATAAAATATCAGTTGATTTTACTGCATCCTGATATCGCAAGTAATGATAAGTAAGAGCAATTTGTCAATTTCTAGGGCTGTAGAATTTGTATCTTTAGAATTGGACAATTTACATTCCATTATTCCATCTTATTTTATAGTTTTGTTTGCATGGCGTTATTTATTACCCACATAGGTGGATAATAACGCCAAATAGCATTGGTCAAGAAATCATGTCACTACATTTTATGAATACATATCTAAAATATCCTTTCTTGTATATATAGTCAATAAGTTACTGTATCAAATCCTATATTTGTTTGAAAAAAAAAATCTAAAACTAAACCGGGAAAATTGGTAGAACCTTAACGTTGCGTTATTATCCTAGGATACCTAACGTTTTCTAAAAAGTTTACTTGGCTATCTTCTTTACTTAACCTTTTATGTACTGAATTATGAATTCATGAAAATTTTATCTTCTAAAGCCTTTTCGTGAATTTTTGAAACAACATTACAAGATTTACATAATCATTTAATACATTTTAGAAGGATTTTAGATGAATTTTAGAAGGATTGAAGGATTTTTGAAGGATTAATTAAATTTGTATTTATAGGGATTTTGTGCAATATTTATAACTCCACTCAAATCTTTTATTTTAAATATTTTTCTTAGTATTTTGAAAAATTAGGAAATGTATAAACACAATTTTCTTACAATAGAAATATAGACATATTTTCGAATTGAACACCCCCCCCCCTTCCCCGCCCCATATACTAAGAAAGTTGAAAACATGCAAAGGCAAAAGAAATGATCCTTTTAAAAATATTTTTGTTTTGTGTAACCCATAATGCTTTTGGAACAAGATAAAGTAATGCATCTATAACTCATTCTAAACTGTCTACTAAACTACTAATCGATGTATTAAATTAATTTTACAACAAGTTATTTTAAAGGTACTAATAAGCATCGTCAGTAGATAAAGGGTTAATTAAACTGAGAACTTTTGTTAAAGTATTCTGGAAGTGTTTCGTAATCTATGCTTGACGCATGCTTTTTCTTTCTTGTTCATATTGGACGAATTGCTCTGGTCATACGCTACTCAGTCTGCGTCGAGTAGAACCTAATGTAAGAAGTAAAAAAATATTGTTAACGCTGGTATTAAAAAAATAATAATACTTTCTTTCTACTGCATAAAATTAAAGCATGCATCAAATACTTTTGTGGCTGCTTTTATTTCTTATCCTAATTAAAACATTTTAAATTATTATTATTTTTTGAAAAACTGATGGTTTTTCAAAAGAATTTATTGTTTGCTTTTCTCCTTCCTTTACATCATGGGTGGGCTTTCATACTGTACAAATTGAGCATACTATGCTATTTATCTACCTCCGTAGGATAGAGTCGAGTACAGAAAGAAAGAAAAAAACAATTATTGTTCTCCTTACATTTTAAGAAAATACTTTATTTCGGAGAAATATAAATGTTTGAAATATTTCCTTCGGATTACTTCTATGTTTGATTACTTTCTATATAAATGAGATTCTTCATTTTTAAGTTACAGATATCTACAAAAGTACCGCGATAACAAATATTTCCGTGGCTGCCATTAACTCTCAAAGATTAAAAAACCAGAAAGGTTTGAAATGCCGAAAAAAATGTAACTTTTATCATTATTAGTTTTATAATGTTTGAACTTTTAAGAATGTCGTTCAGTTGGTCCGATATGAATTTTTTTTTTTTTTAATTACGGTTTGTGCGGGCCGTAACTTTAAACTCAGTTATCTGGAATCCATTTTTGAGTGTTTTTCTCATGATAACTTTTGAAAAAGTGAACGGGTTTACATGTTTATTTTCCCTTTATACTCGTATATATATATAAATATAAGGAATTAAGTTCTCTAAAAACAATACCTGAAAAACAAAGGAACCACTTATTTTTTTCTTATTATAACGAAAATTACAATATTTTTTTACAGATTTTGAATTTGTCATTATTATTTTTCAATTCATTTTTTTTTTTTTTTTTTTTTTTTTTTTTTTTTTTGCAAATTTTAGTTTGTTTTACAGGTAAGATAGAAAGATTAGAAAGACAAATGTAATAAACAGTGTATACTATATACATATAATACCTTTGAATCAAAATTTGACTTAAAAGTTCATGTAACAAAATTAACTGAAATTGTAAATGAAGATGGCATGTACTAATATTATACATTAATCGTTATAACATACATTAAAGTAAAGCTAATTAGCAAATGGTACCCACTACGAAATCTCAAAATATTGACAATCGTAAACATTTTAATATATTGATAAGAAATAAAACAACTAAATATAGGAGACAAACAATAAAATACATACAGTTAATTTATTTTTATTAACCCCTTCTCGACGAGAGCCCTTTGCTTAATTTTTACACTTTTATCACCGGTTTTTTAAAAGAGAAAATTTCGTGTAATTAAATCGAGAAAATGCTCTGATTAAATAAGCTAAATTTTACAATAAAAAATAACTGTGGGAACAATGAAGAATTCTGAGCACCTTAAAGCTGCTATCAGATTCACCATCTTTTCGGCAACCAACTTTTCAGCCAATTTTAACTCCAACTTTTTCACGTTCACAGGGAGAAAAAGGTTATAACTGTCGTTGCTAAAGTTGGAGGAAAACCAGTACTACTAGTACCAGCCATTAACATTTATTGCCCATTCGTATCAATCGCTTATCTCTGATTGGCTGAAATGTTGAAAGTTGGGCGGAAAAGTCGTGGCCTAGCGTAGACTTTTTTAGAGCTGTGGATAAAAAGTTGGGGCTTTTGCTGTTTGCTATCACACTGGGTGTTGAGACAATATTTCGCGAAAAGTTGGAGGAAATCAAGAGTTGGCTCAAAAATTGCTCTCGTCCCCAAGGGGTTAAGTTGAAAATTCTTTGCATTTTTAATAAATAAAACCACATAAAATACAAAAATAAAACTTAATTTAATTTCTTCTTTAATTTATATGCATTTGTTCTAGATAATTATTTATTATAACTGCATACTATTTATAAATAATTTACATAAAAATTAAGTATCATAAATAATTTTATTAAATGAGAATTATAAATTATTTTATTTTTTAATATATATATATATATATAAATCTCATTTAGATATAAATGTTACCTCATAAAAACATAAAAACAATACATTTAATAACATTAAAATAAATATTTATTAAAAATACTATAATGTGATAAATTCTCTTAGCAATGTCAACATTAAAATAATAATAATAATAATAATAATAATATATATGTATGTATGCGTATATATATATACAAAGGGTACTAGGAAAGTTTTACAATATGATGAAACAAAAAGTCGCAGGTGGCTGCTTGCGGCTGCGTATTGACATAGGTTCATACTTATGCATCTGCACGTAACCACAAGTCTGTAGGCTCAGTTATTCATTAGCTGTGATCGTGTGAAGTTCTTCTAGTGGTGTCCTGGTCACGAAGTGAGATAAGGGCAGTTTTGCGATGTAACTTCGCGCGTGGTTTAAACATAAACCAATGCTTTAAAGAAATGACTCTTGCACTTGATACTGATTGTTCACATCGTATGACTATACACAGATGGTACAGAGAATTCCAAAGTGGAAATTTCTCCCTGGAGGACGCTGATAGTGGGGGAAGGCCCCGAACGTCAATTACGGAGGAAAACATTACTGCTGTGAGGAAAATGCTTGACGAAGACAGACGAATAACTTACAATCTTATAGAGGATACCTTGGGCCTAAATGCACCTGCAATTCATTCAATTCTGCATGATCATTTGCACATCAAGAAACTGTGTTGTCTCTGGGTGCCACATAGACTGACTGAGGAGCAGATGACACGAAATGTGACTTGGTGCTGGGAGATGCTAAAAATGTTTGGTAAAGGATAATCTCGGTATGTGAACAGCATCGTGACAGGTGACAAAACCTGGCTGTACTATTAAAATGGGCCGACTAAGTCTCAAAACAAAATTTGGGTCTTTGATGATGAGGACACACTGGTAGCTGTCAGAAAAGCTCAATCTGTTAAAAAGAAAATGATAGCTGTATTTTTCAAATCAAGTGGAATTGTTGAGTGTATCGTTTTGGGCGCACAGAAGACAGTTACTGCTAAGTTGTACAATGAACAGTGCCTACCTAAAGTCATAGAATCTAAGAAGAAGCTGTGACCAGAGTCAAGAATGAACAAATGGTTCCTCCATCATCACTAAACTCTAGCTCACCGGACCAAAGCCTGCACTGAATATTTGGCCACTACAGGACTGAAACTACTTGAACATATCCTTACAGTCCAGATCTTGCCTTCTGAGACTTCGTACTGTAACCGCATGTGAAGCTGAAGCAGAGAGGGATTCGGTTTTCCAGTGATGAGGCACTTCTGAGGGCATGGGAAAATGGGTGTTCCTTACACCTAAGTGAAACTTGGCAGAGCTGGTTTAAGGCCTGGTTTCGGAGTTTGGAGAACTGTATTGCTTGTAACAGAAATTACTTTGGAAAAGGTTCATAAATAAATCCGTATTGCAAAACTTTCCTAGTACCTTTTGTATAAGCCATACAAACCTCGATCCCAACCTCCTCTAATCTTTATAATTTTTTGTATATATACATCAAATTATTTAAATGAATTAATTATTGAGTTTACCATGTATTTAGGATAACCGTCTATTTTAGATTGATTACTAATAAATTTAATAATTTTGTTCATGTCTGAGCATAAATATATTATTCTGTGTAGATAATTTAATAAAATATTTTTATGTACCGATTTATGTAAGAATGATTTATAATGTGTAAAAATATCTATCTCTCTATTCTAAAAAAAAGTAACTACCGCTGTCACCGCCGCCGGTTTTGATTTTTTTTGTGACCGGAGGTCTTTCTTCGTTAATATTAAGAAATATAATGCATACAAAAATATGGAAATCGGTAGTATTATACAGAAATGTTTGATAAACACGCTGATGCAGACAGTTTTCAGATCAAAGAATTATTTTAAGAGATATTTAATGCTAAAGTTGGAAAAATCGTTCCACTAAAAAAGTTTTATAGGAGCAAAAACTGTTCATAGGAATTTAATCATTTTTAGATAATTTTATGTGTTAGAATTTGCCGGAGTGCAGATTGCATTAATTTTTTTAATTTGACTAATTTTTTGAGGTTTTATTTCTATTTTAAATTCAGATTTTCAGCATTTCTAGCATTTCTAGAGATATTTTTAACAGATTTTAGAAAGTGATATTAATTTAAACTGTTGCCAACTGTATAAACAGCGGAAACAATAATGTTTGCTTCAAAAAAAAAATATATATATATATATTTATACGTGTAAATAAATTAAAAATTTATTTACACGTGACTATTATAAACAGAAAAAAAAAACATTTGGAATTAGAATTAAATAATTATGTACAAAAAGCAGGAACTTATTAAAAATTACGTCATAAAAACTATAATTACACGTGAATTTTAAGAGAGAAAGGAATTTGTAAAACAATAAATTTATTAACATGCGTTAGAAATCTTAAATAGGAGAGATTACGTCATATTTACATCACATTACAGTTATTACATAAAATGAACACAAAATAATATTGCAAAACGGTTTAAATTTAGAAATTGCGCTAGACATTTATTTGATATTTTAAGAGGATACATTTCAACTATTTTTGTTAGGAAAGCGCAAATAATATTTCATTTCTAACACAAGTATTTTCACGTCAATATTAAAAAGAGAAATAATAGTTTGGTCAAAATTATGTCAGATTAAAAACGATTAATTTAAAATGTCTCATTTAAAAGAACTTTCTTTTCACTTTGTTAAAAAATACCAGGAGACAAAGACTCTGTTTACTTAATTCCTTTTATATTAGCTTATTTTGAAATGTTGTTACACGTGTCTACGTCATCAAGTTATTTTTATTTCGACGTTTTATTTGTATTTTTATTAATGTTGTACTAATTTATTTGTTTTTTCGTTATTTAAAATGAAAATTATGTCAATTTGTATAATTTGGCGAGTGGTTTGGCGATTTATATAATTTGGCGAAATTGGTCGACGGGATAATCAAGTAGTACCGCAACGGATTTAGCGTTAAAATTCCCCAATCAAAGAGAAATGAATAGAAATCCGTTTATAGAGAGATCGCCACTGTTTTTTAAATTATAAATCAATCTTTCGAAATCTTTTTAAAGCCGATCAAATTAGCGTGCATTTACAGTCTACGGTGTCTGGACGGGGGTTGGTGAGCGTAGCTCGTAGGGTGCCAAGCCCCCTAGTATTAAAAGAAAAATCACATCTTTTATCATGTATGACAAATATTATTTTATGATTAAAATAAAGCATTATTTTTAAGTCAAGAAAATTTATTACATTAGTTATGATATCATTTTGACTTAATGTAAGCTGTGTGGAGATATATATATATATATATATAATGGCGACTCAAAAATATGGAGCCTGGACTTCAAAATCTTGCAAAACTAGTTTTGCAAGACTAATTTTGCTACAAAATATTAAAACTTTTGTTATTGTTTTTTACAGTTTAACAATTATTTTTTTTTCTATGAAACTTAAATAAATAAAAACAAAAAGAAGCAATAGCCAATATTAATTACAGGGTTCCTAATCCACGATCAAGCCTCACTCAATTTTCAAATCTTTTTCTACCTTTAATTTGAGAAACATTTTTTCATTTTCAGAAAATATGCGTTTTCGGAAAGATTCGCAGACATCTTTACAGAATATTAGTAGCAATTATTTTCGTGGATGCCTTTATTTGCCTCGCTTATCAAAATGGTTTTAAATAAATAATAAAATCTTTGAAATGATCAAACATCATTAATTTATTTTTGCGATATATCTCTCTCCCTTTTAATTTATATCATGGGTGGCCTTTCATAGAAAATGCCATGGGTTGTGGTATTAGGTAGCTTTCATTACAAAAAGCTACCTATTGCAGCCGTTCGGAGGAAAGCGATTTCAAAAAATTTTGGTATATTTTCATCGATCATGACCCCCAGACCCCGAAACCACCCTCCGTTCAAAATTGATATATATATATCCATATATATATATATATATATATATATATATATATATATATATATATATAACCATTAATTAAACATAACCTACCACCATCAAAAACCGTAATATTATGAATTAAAGCTGTAAGTATAAAAATTTTTTTTTAATTTATTATAAGAATTATTATGGAAGAAAAATAAGAAAGTGGACACCGACAAATAATGGAAATGCTTATATATTGAATTACGTTGTCAAGGGCACAGAATTCAATGATATAAACAAAATGGTTGTTTTCTGTGAGAAAAATAAGCTAAAGCTAAAAGTTATTTTCCCCTGTGCCCAAACAACCATTAAAATCAAGTGAATTGATTAAAAATGAAAACAGAATAGAAACAAATAATATGAAATGGAAAAATCAATAAAACCTATTTAAATATTTATAGGATATAAAATAGAAATAATAAACACCATACCGATTAATATATATATAAGTTTTTCAATTTTTTCGGAATCCATATTCTTCGTTTTTTCTTCCATGTTAATTCTTGTAATTAGGTATACGGTACATTATTTTACACATACAGTTCTATATTGTTGGTTTATGGCGTGTAGTCATTCATTCACAATATTGCAGTTTTTGATGATGGTCGGCAATGTTTAATTAATGGTTATATATAGATGTTTAATATAATTAATAATAGATGGCAGCACCAAATTTGTCTCTTTCAGATTGCTCTAATTTTTTAATTTTTCTAGCTCCATTTCAGTTATAATTTATACACCAGGGGGTATTTTTAGCTAAATTTTGACGATATTGTTAAACTGTTATCTATTAATTTAATAGTGTATTTTAAATAATGTAATTAATATCTATTTATTTTATATTAGATTAAATTTGTTTTACAAGGTATTTCAAATTTTATTTCAAAATGTATTAACTGCATCCTTTGGTATCATTTACTGTGATTTCTTAACTGTTTTATTCACCTTAATCTTTTTGATATACTGGTAGACATGTGCACATGGATTTTTGTAAAATACAGAAATATTAATCGGTATGGTGTTTATTATTTATATTTTATATCCTATAAATATTTAAATACGTTTTATTGATTCTTCCATTTCATATTATTTGTTTCTATTCTGCTTTCATTTTTAATCAATTCACTTGATTTTAGTGGTTGTTCGGGCACAGGGGAAAATTAATTTTAGCTTTAGCTTATTTTTCCCACAGAAAACGACCATTTCGCTTATATCATTGAATTCTGTGCCCTTGATAACGTAATTCAATGTATAAGCTTTTCAATTTTTGTCGGTGTCCACTTTTTTCTTTTTTCTTCCATAATAATTCTTATAATTTTTTTTTTTTTTTTTTTTTTTTAATACTTACAGCTTTAATTCATAATAATTGACGGTGGTAGGTTATGTTTAATTAATGGTAATATATATATATATATATATATATATATATCTGACCTTTGTCACACTGTAACTCTCGTAATTATGAACCGATTTCAATGTAATTCGGTGTGTACATAGTACGTACCAATGTCTCGACCGAGTTCGTTGGCCAGCTTCATTCGCCGTTTTGTTTCAAAATGGCGGCCATTTAAAAATTTTTAAAAATTTAAAATTTGAAATATGGTACCAAAAAATTAAAAATGGAAAAACATTTTTTCCTTATGTATTTGACCTTTATACAAAGATTCCGGAGCACTTTTTGTTTCGTCTATATCTTAAAAAATGGCTGAGTTATAGCATTTTGAATTTCTAGCGTGACTGACATTTCGAAACGTCCTGAACTTTGTTACGCGATAAAAGGCGTATTTATGAACCGATTTCGATGTAATTCGGTGTGTACATAGTGGATACCAATGTCTCGACCGAGTACGTTGGCCAGCTTCATCCGCCATTTTGTTTCAAAATGGCGGCCATTTAATTTTTTTTTTTTTTTTTAATTTGAAATGTGGTACCAAAAAATTAAAAATGGAAAAATATTTTTTTCTTATGTATTTGACCTTTATACAAAGATTTCTAAGCAGTTTTTTTTTTCGTCTATATCTTAAAAAATGGCTGAGTTACAGCATTTTGAATTTCTAGCGTGGCTGACATTTTGAAACGTCCTGAATTTTGTCACGCGATAAAAGGCGTATTTATGAACCGATTTGGATGTAACTTCGTTTATACATAGTACATACCAATGTCTTGACCGAGTTCGTTGGCCAGCTTCATCCGCCATCTTGTTTCAAAATGGCGGCCATTTAAATTTTTAAGAAAAATTTAAATTTCAAATGTGGTACCAAAAAATTGAAAATTGAAAAAATATATTTTTTTCTTATGTGTTTGACCTTGATAAAAAGATTCGGGAGCAGTTTTTGTTTCGTCTATATCTTAACAAATGGCTGAGTTATAGCATTTTGAATTTCTAGCGTGGCTGACATTTTGAAACGTTCTGATTTTTGCCACGTGATAACAGGCGTATTTTGAAACGTCCTGATTTTTGTCACGTGATAACAGGCGTATTTATGAACCGATTTAGATGTACCTTGGTGTGTACATAGTACATACAAATATCTCGACCGAGTTCGTTGTCCAGCTTCATCCGCCATCTTGTTTCAAAATGGCGGCAATTAAAAAAATTTTAAAAACAAAAAATTTAAAATGAGATACCAAAATATTGGAAAATGAAAAAGATTTTTTTCGTATGTGTTTGACCTTAATACAAAGATTCCGGAACAGTTTTTCTTTCGTCTATATCTAAAAAAAATGGCTGAGTAATAGCATTTTGAATTTCTATTGTGGCTGACATTTTAAAACGACCTGATTTTTGTCACGCGATAACAGGCGTATTTATGGACCGATTTGGATGTAACTTGGTCTGTACATAGTACACTCTCAGAAATAAAACTCTCCCTTTTGACGATTCAGAAATCCTCGTGCTGTATTTCGTCGTTTTTGACGATTATTTCCTATTAACATCACGTGACTTATAACGAAACGTAAACCCTCAAATATTTGACGAAAGTTTTGCCTCAATCACGGTCAGACTCAATGCATTTTAAGGAAACAGTTCCTCAAATTCTCCTCAAATCCTCCTCAATTCCTGCGATTTTAGCAAACAGATATTTGCTGGCTTATGTTAGTCCTGTAATAATTTATTTTAAAACAGCACTTAGTGCTTTTCAGAAAATACTGAAATATAGGTAGTTATTGTTTTTCATTAGTTATTTTTTTAGCTGTTAGAATTTTTAGGAATGCTTATTATTATTATTAATATTTTATTTATATGTTGTCGTTCGTTATGTTATAATTCGAAAAGAATAAATTTCCTGTGTTCTTCAAAACCATTCAATAAGAAAATTAGGCCAATAAAATTTCAAACTTCTAGGATATCTTTTTTTTTTTTTTTTTTTTTTTTTTTTAAGAAGTATATTACGTTTTCAATCAAATTAAAAAAAGTCCTTCCGGCCAGTGCCGGGAGGAAGAGGTAGCTTTCATATTCTTTATTTTAAAAAAGCCAACTTATATCAAAATTATATCAATTGAGCTTCAAACACACGAAGCTCAATTAAGTGGAAACCGAATGTAGGAGATTCAATACTAATTTTTATCAATACTAAATCATTATGAATGAGAATTTCGCGAAATTAGTCAGCTTTATCCAAGCTGCTTTTAATTAAAGTAACTTATATTTGGCTGCCAAATTCGGCGATTTCTTAAAGTGCCTGCCATTTTAAGACAACATGGTGGATGAGGCTAACCAGTGAGCTTGGTCGAGACCTTAGTAATTGCTGTGCACATGCTCACTCACATCGGAATCGGTTGATATATACGAGGGCTGTCGCAGGCAAAAAATCAGATTTTTCAAAATGTCACCCACGTTAGGAATTCAAACTACTATATCTGAGCCATTTTTTAAGATAAAGGCAAACAAAAAATGCTCCTGAATCCTTATATCAAGATCAAATACTTAAGAAAGAAACCTTTTTCAATTTCTAATTTTTTTGCACCTCACTTTAAATATAATTTTTTTTTTAATTTAATGGCCGCCATTTTGAAACAAGATGGCTGATGAAGCTGGCCAGCGAACTTGATCGAGATATTGATCTATACTATCCACATACCTTCTTCCATCGAAATAGGCGAATACGTGTGGTATCGCGTGACAAATACAAGATCGTTTCAAAGTGTTAGCCATGATAGAAATTCAAAGTGCTATAATTCAACCACTTTTTAAGATATAAACAAAAGAACAAATTTTCAGAAACAAAAACTGCTCCGAATCTTTGTATCAAGGCCAAACACATAAAAAAAATCTTTTTCATTTTCCAATTTTTTAATACCTCATTTTAAATTTTAAAATACATTAAAAAAAAATCGCAACCCTTTTGAAACAAGACGGCGAATGAAGCTGGCCAACGAACTCGGTCGAGACATTGGTATGCACTATGTACAGACCAAGTAATATCCAAATCGGTTCATAAATACGCCTGTTATCGAAAGACAAAAATCAGGTCGTTTTAAAATGTCAGCCACAATAGAAATTCAAAGTGTTATAACTCAGCCATTTTTTTAAATATAGACGAAACAAAACCTGTTCTGGAATCTTTGTATTAAGATCAAACACATACGATAAAATCTTTTTCATTTTCCAATTTTTTGGCATCTCATTTTAAATTTAATTTTTTTTAATTTTTTTTAAATGGCCGCCATTTTGAAACAAGATGGCGGATGAAGCTGGCCAACGAACTCGGTTGAGTTATTTGTATGTACTATGTACACACCAAGGTACATCCAAATCGGTTCATAAATAGGTCTGTTATCACGTGGCAAAAATCAGGGCGTTTCAAAATATCAACCACGCTAGAAATTCAAAATGCTATAACTCCGCCATTTTTTAAGATATAAACGAAACAAAAACTGCTCCCGAATCTTTTTATCAAGGTCAAACACATAAGAAAAAAATAATTTTTTCAATTTTCAATTTTTTGGTACCACATTTCCAATTTAAATTTTTCTTAAAATTTTAAATGGCCGCCATTTTTAAACAAAATGGCGGATGAAGCTGGCAAACGAACTCGGTCGAGACATTGGTCTTTACTATGTATAAACAAAGTTACATCCAAATTGGTTCATAAATACGCCTTTTATCGCGTGACAAAATTCAGGACGTTTCAAAATATCAGCTTCGCTAGAAATTCAAAATGCTATAACTCAGCCATTTTTTAAGATATAGACGAAACAAAAACTGCTACGGAGTCTTTGTATAAAGGTCAAATGCATAAGAAAAAAATATTTTTCCATTTTCAATTTTTTGGTATCACATTTCAAATTTAAAATTTTTTTAAAAATTTTAAATGGCCGCCATTTTGAAAAAAAATGGCGGATGAAGCTGGCCAACGAACTCGGTCGAGACATTGGTATGTACTATGTACACACCGAATTACATCCAAATCGGTTCATAAATACGAGAGTTACAGTATGACATAGGTCAGATATATATATATATATATATATATTACCATTAATTAAACATAACCTGCCACCGTCAATTATTATGAATTAAAACTGTAAGTATTAAAAAAAAAAAAAAAAATATTATAAGAATTATTATGGAAGAAAAAAGAAAAAAGTGGACACCGACAAAAATTGAAAAGCTTATACATTGAATTACGTTATCGAGGGCACAGAATTCAATGATATAAGCAAAATGGTTGTTTTCTGTGGGAGAAATAAGCTAAAGCTAAAATTAATTTTCCCCTGTGCCCGAACAACCACTAAAATCAAGTGAATTGATTAAAAATGAAAGCAGAATAGAAACAAATAATATGAAATGGAAGAATCAATAAAACGTATTTAAATATTTATAGGATATAAAATAGAAATAATAAAAACCATACCGATTAATATTTCAGTATTTTACAAAAATCCATGTGCACATGTCTTCCAGTATATCAAAAAGATTAAGGTGAATAAAACAGTTAAGAAATCACAGTAAATGATACCAAAGGATGCAGTTAATACATTTTGAAATAATAATTGAAATACCTTGTAAAACAAATTTAATCTAATATAAAATATATAGAAATTAATTACATTATTTAAAATGCACTATTAAATTAATAGATAACAGTTTAACAATATCGTCAAAATTTAGCTAAAAATACACCCTGGTGTATAAAATATAACTAAAATGGAGCTAGAAAAATTAAAAATATGAGCAATATGAAAGATACAATTTTAGTGCTGCCATCTATTAATAATTATATTAAACATCTAACGCAAGATAAAAATTTGCAAGCTTTGAATGTAAATAACTGTTTAAACAGCAAAACCAAACAAATCCTTATATATAGAGAATTATAGAACAACCACTAAAATCAAGTGAATTGATTAAAAATGAAAGCAGAATAGAAACAAATAATATGAAATGGAAGAATCAATAAAACGTATTTAAATATTTATAGGATATAAAATAGAAATAATAAAAACCATACCGATTAATATTTCAGTATTTTACAAAAATCCATGTGCACATGTCTTCCAGTATATCAAAAAGATTAAGGTGAATAAAACAGTTAAGAAATCACAGTAAATGATACCAAAGGATGCAGTTAATACATTTTGAAATAATAATTGAAATACCTTGTAAAACAAATTTAATCTAATATAAAATATATAGAAATTAATTACATTATTTAAAATGCACTATTAAATTAATAGATAACAGTTTAACAATATCGTCAAAATTTAGCTAAAAATACACCCTGGTGTATAAAATATAACTAAAATGGAGCTAGAAAAATTAAAAATATGAGCAATATGAAAGATACAATTTTAGTGCTGCCATCTATTAATAATTATATTAAACATCTAACGCAAGATAAAAATTTGCAAGCTTTGAATGTAAATAACTGTTTAAACAGCAAAACCAAACAAATCCTTATATATAGAGAATTATAGAACAACCACTAAAATCAAGTGAATTGATTAAAAATGAAAGCAGAATAGAAACAAATAATATGAAATGGAAGAATCAATAAAACGTAATTAAATATTTATAGGATATAAAATAGAAATAATAAACACCATACCGATTAATATTTCAGTATTTTACAAAAATCCATGAGCACATGTCTTCCAGTATATCAAAAAGATTAAGGTGAATAAAACAGTTAAGAAATCACAGTAAATGATACCAAAGGATGCAGTTAATACATTTTGAAATAATATTTGAAATACCTTGTAAAACAAATTTAATCTAATATAAAATATATAGAAATTAATTACATTATTTAAAATGCACTATTAAATTAATAGATAACAGTTTAACAATATCGTCAAAATTTAGCTAAAAATACACCCTGGTGTATAAAATATAACTAAAATGGAGCTAGAAAAATTAAAAATAAGAGCAATATGAAAGATACAAGTTTAGTGCTGCCATCTATTAATAATTATATTAAACATCTATCGCAAGATAAAAATTTGCAAGCTTTTGAATGTAAATAACTGTTTAAACAGCAAAACCAAACAAATCCTTATATATAGAGAATTATAAACCTAATATAAATCACACAAAGTATTTAAAACTATTGTTAATAAAATTTAAAAGCAAACAATATGTTCTATTAGCTAAATTATTTAAACTAAACTGAGAGATTAAATAATGTTAGAACCTTGATAATATATAGCATATATCTATATGCTATAAAACAAAATAAATTCAGTAATAATTAATATAAATAATTATTAAAAATTATCTAAAAATTATTTTTTATTGAATTATATATAAGATATTTATAAAATGAACAGGAAATATCAAACATGTGGAAGTATATAGAAGGTTAAATAATACTTAAAATCCCATTACTTAAAACGCACAAATATAGAATGTGGATTATTTTCAGACATCCATAAAAATCCATAAAGTATGAATATGGGACATTCAAAAACATTAAACTAAGAGTGGCATACTATTAGTAATTAATATGATATTGTCCTTAGTAAATTAGAATTTAATAACAAATAATTGTAAATTAGATTAATGAATAATTAAGCTAATTATAATATTAATGAAAATCTCCAACTTACATATAAAACATCAAATCAACATCCACATAAAATACATAACAAAAAAATAGTAATAATACAAGAGCCCCGCTTTTTTTTTTTTTTTTTTTTTTTTTTTTTTTTTTAAATAAATAATTAACCATTGCGTATTATCCAGACAACACCACCCTCCTCCGTACTCTAACATCTACCCACCCAACCAACCTATATTATTTTTTTTATATTATTTTACAATTTTTAATTTTTTATAGATATTTTTTTATTTTATAATTTTTTTTGTAATTTTGTTTACGCATGTGTTAATTTGTGTTTATAGATCATGTAAGAAAAGTACTAATTGTATATTAATGAATATATGAATTCTTTTGGAAAACCATGATTTAATGCATCATAAATTAGTTTTTCAATATTATTGTTAATCAGAGGAGAAGAACATAAACACTTTATTCTATACAAATGATTAAGTATTATATTACGAAATACAGAATGATGTAGACAAGATTTAAAATTTGTAAATGTATTAACTGTGAATTTAAATTCTCTACGTTTGTCATACAAATCTGTGATTGCCCTATTGTCTTGTATTGTAATTTTAAGATCTAAGAAGTCAATTGTATTGTTAGACAAAAGGTTTTCCGCTAATTCCAAATCAGTGGGATAATCAACTGGAAATCGAGTAATTGCAGATTGATCAGCCTCAATTAAAATGATGTCATCAATATAACGATATAAATGTAGATTATTATTAGTAAAATTGCGTTCATAATGAGATAAGTATAAGTCTGAGAGTAAACTGGAAGTACAACCGCCCTGTGGCATACCGACATGCTGTAAATATAAAGTATTGTCTTGCAATATATAATTATTATAGATAATGAAGTTAGTTAAAGATCCAAAATATGCAATATCTATATAAGATGGCAATTCCAGTTTTCCATAACACCCTTCAAATAATGCATTTATAATTCCATGTAAATCCAATAGGTCTATATCACTAAAAAGATCCCTGAAGTCATATGTCGCTATATTACAAACAGAATGAAGATTTTTTAAAATCTTAACAAGTTGATAGCCATTTTTTATACAATGTGCACTATCATTGTTTGTAGTAAGTTCATATATTTGATTAAGAATTTTCAAGATATATATATATATATTGATATATATATATATATATATATATATCAATTTTGAACGAAGGGTGGTTTCGGGGTCTGGGGGTCATGATCGATGAAAATATACCAAAATTTTTTGAAATCGCTTTCCTCCGAACGGCTGCAATAGGTAGCTTTTTGTAAAGAAAGCTACCTAATAAACATAATTGATCCCTCTCCTCTTTATAAACAGTAAAGTGTTAAAATCTTATCCTCCTACTCAAAGTGATGAAATCTCACGCAATATGCACTTCACAATTCGTTATTTGTGAGCAACAAATTAACCAGACCATATTCTAATCATCCATTGATCAAAGAAAATTTCAGTTGTAAATTATTTAATCAAGCCATATTATAATTATTCATTGATACGAGAAAACCATAAAAATAAATTAGCCTTTCTTAAAACTTTCAGAAAATATAGCAGCGCTGATAAAATTGCAATCTACGTTATAAAAATATTAACAGGAAGTGGAATTCATTACACCAGTCTAAAAGCAGACACTTTCAAGTCCCCAGCTGCCCGGTTGGAAGAGCAGCTACCTCCCATACGAAAGGTCGTGAGTTCGAATGACGCCGGGGAAAGAGCGAGAAATGATTTTTTCCCTTTCCCCGTGTCAAATGCTTGAGCTTCCACACTACTTGCGAGATGGCGCCACCAGCCCTCTTTTGACGAAACTATTGACGAAATTTATATCGTCAAGCAAGTGAAGAAACAAATTTCATCAATTTGACGAAATGTTCGCTCGGAGCATTTGCCAGGAAACCATTTCGTCAAAAACAAAGAAAATTTCGTGAAATCTGAGTATTCATTTCTGAGAGTGTACATACCAATGTCTCGACCGAGTTCGTTGGCCAGCTTCATTAGCCTTCTTGTTTCAAAAGGGTTGCCATTAAAAAAAATTAAATTTAAAATTTAAAATGACTTATTAAAAAATTGGAAAATGAAAAAGATTTTTTTTATGTGTTTGGCCTTGATACAAAGATTCCGGAGCAGTTTTTGTTTCTGAAAATTTGTTCTTTTGTTTATATCTTAAAAAATGGTTGAATTATAGCACTTTGAATTTCTAGCATGGCTAACATTTTGAAACGATCTTGTATTTGTCACGCGATAACACACGTATTCGCCTATTTCGATGTAAGAAGGCATGTGGATAGTATACATCAATATCTCGGCCAAGTTCGCTGGCCAGATTCATCAGCCATCTTGTTTCAAAATGGCGGCCATTAAATAAAAAATATATATATATTTAAAGTGAGGTGCAAAAAAATTAGAAATTGAAAAAGGTTTCTTTCTTAAGTATTTGACCTTGATATAAGGATTCAGGAGCATTTTTTGTTTGTCTTTACCATAAAAAATGGCTCAGATATAGCAGTTTCAATTTCTATACTGGGTGACATTTTGAAAAATCTGATTTTTTGCATGCGACATCACTCGTATATATCAACTGATTCCGATGTGAGTGAGCATGTGCACAGCAATTACTAAGGTCTCGACCAAGATCACTGGTTAGCTTCATCCACCATGTTGTCTTAAAATGGCAGGAACTTTAAGAAATCGCCGAATTTGGCAGCCATATATAAGTTACTTTAATGAAAAGCAGCTTGGATAAAGCTAATTAATTTCGCGAAATTCTCATTCATTATATTGATAAAAATTAGTATTGAATCTTTTATATTCGGTTTCTACTAAACTGAGCTTCGTGTGTTTGAATAATATAAGTTGGCTTTTATAAAATAAGGAATATGAAAGCTACCTCTTCCCCCCGGCACTGGCCGGAAGGACTTTTTTCCAGTTAGAAAGTCCCGAACTAAATTTATAAAGGAAATATCAGTGATTATTTTATTTTTTAAAAGCATCATATTTATTTGTAATATAGGAATGGTAATACAATGTTCTAGAAATTTTGAAGACTTTGACTTATTTTTTCAGGTAAAGTATAAAATCCCTATAAAATATTTGTGCTTTATTCAATGTAGCTCAAATGTTCATGTTTGATTTTATTCAGTTACTAGCGGACTTCGCCCGCTTCGCTGGGTCGATTTCTTTGAAAGAACCTTAATCAAACGAAATATATCTAGCAAAGATGAAATGTGTTTACCTATTTTTTAAGTATGTTTTTTATCTTGAATTTCACACTTCTACCTAAAATGGCTGCTGAGATATGCCAAATGTTCTAAAATTTTCGACCCCCCCCCCTTTTCAACCCCTTAGGTTTGGGAATTTATAAAATCGCTTAAACATGTTTTAAATTATGACGCCAACTTGGCGATATCTCTAATATTTCGCCAAATTCCAATAAACTTCCATTGTAAGCCAATAGGGTTTACTTGCTAATAGAAAATCAACAGATTGAGATATTTTAATGCAACAAAAACTAATATTAGCTTAAGGGATCATATTAAATTTTTCTTTGATGACCTAAGTAGGAATTGACTTTAAAAACAAAATTTTTACATTACTTGTTTTTTAGATTGTTGTGTTTTTTCTGTACAGGCTTACCAATAGAAGAGATTGATAAGAAAATACGATTTTTTAAATTTTGGATAAGGCGGGTTTTGAAACTCACGTCCTCATATACAGTATGCTCACTAAAGTCCCTTGCCACCCTCTTAACTTCGGAACGGCTGCTGCTATATTCATAAAAGTGGTGTCTAGGTATAGTAAAGTAGCCATGTGCTACTGAATGAAGCCGCCTATGGCGCTACCTGGTAAAAGATTGAGGAGTTAGCATTCCTATCTTGAAAACGGAAAGAAATAGGGAAAAAAGTGATTTACAAAGATGTAAAGCATCATCGATTTAGTACAAAAAAACCTTGTGGACATTAATTTGAAGAACAGAACGGTTAAAATGCGCATTTGATTTTTCGCGATTTTCTACGCTGCGACGTCACGAAACTTGAACGGAAGGAGAAATGTTTATCTTTCGGACAAATGTGCATTGCAGAAAACGGTGAGAAGTTTGAACATCTCAAATAAACGTATATTGTTATTAGTTTTTTTCTTTCTAAGATCGTTTTGTCACGTCACAGTGTGAGAAATCACGAAAAAACAAATGCGAGTTTTAACCGTTCTATTTTTCGCATTAATGTCCACAAGGTGTCGTTTCGTACTAAATTGATGGTGCTCTAGAACTTTGTAAATCACATTTTTCCCCTATCTTTTTCCGTTTTCGAGATACCAATGCTAACTCCGCAGTTTTTCACCAGCTGGCGCCGTATGCGGTTTCATTCAGTAGCACATGGCTGTTTTACTATACCTAGACACCACTTTTATGAATATAGCAGCAGCCGTTCTGAAGTTAAGAGGGTGGCAAGGAACTTTAGTGGACATACTGTATATAAATGTGTTAATTAATTTAAATTTATTTTTAAGATAGTTTTGTTTTCGTTTTCGGTCGAACATTAATTATATGTGTACAACTTATAACTGAATATTATTTTTTTCTTTTTTTTTTCCTATAAAATTAAATTTATCTTTGTTTTATCGAAACTTTTCTGAAGGAGAACGAAACATTAAAATAAAATAAAATATTCAATTTTTTGATATTATAATTATATTCCATTCAAAGAAAGTTTTCAATAACTCATTGCTTTTAAAAGTTCGACAAATCCATTGCCCATGACCGAAAATCCCTTTTTTTTTTTTAGCTAAAACGAATAACCATTTTTTCATATTAAGGCTGTTCTCAAATCCAAAGGGTCAACTTTCTGACATAAGTTTTAATTCATTTTTGTTCGGAAATGTATGAAACTAGAAGGTGTTATTTAGAAACTATGTCATCGAACTTTTTTTCCGTTTTCTTGTAAACGCAATATATCGTTCAGAAAATACTGTCAAAGTTGGCATTTTGAACTGAATTTCCGAACGAAAGAAGAAAATCCAGTCAGTAAGGGGAGAAAAAAAACCGTGTCACGTGATAAAAATCGCTTATAACTCAATAGGTGATTGATTACTCAAAAAATATAAAACACAGTTCGATTCCAAATCACTTCCATGGTCAGGCTTTCCAATTTTATATCTTTCCGTTAAAAAATGAATTTATAAGTGTGTCAAAACGTTTTGCGCTTGTTGAGCAGAGCAGTTGGGAACAGCTTTAAATGTACCTGACATAAGACCACTGAAAATATATAATGGGTGTATTGCTGCTTACGAAAATTTTTAAACCTATTCAAATGTAAACCGTTAAATACACAGTAATAACATAAAATGCACTTGTCCCACTTTCAAATATCAACGACTCAATTGGTGAAAAAAGAAATCAGAAAATAATCTCAATGATTGCAGAATGGAGTTTTGAATTAAGAGGAGAAGACATATACAGTGTGTCCATGTATAACCTGACCGAACTTTATTTTCGTAACCATCGATCTTACTTAGATCCATACTTCCAATTACAAAAATGGTTTAAATAATGTAAAGAATTATTTTCAAAGCGATTTGGGTCAAGAAACACATTTATTAAAAAATTACGAAATTTAAATTTTTATACGGTCCCCCGGTCCTATGAGTGATATTTAGTAAAAATTTACTGTGACACTAGCAAGTTAGACAGAAAAAATCCCATTCCTCTAACATTAAAATTGACCGAGTTATAAAACTATGAAATGTATGACTTATACTACTTTTTTGCATATCAAAGCAGATGATTTCGACCGTGCTTTCAGGGGTCGTATATAAAGTGCTTAAACTTATTTCAAGGTATCTGAGGTTTGAAAGAAATCGTACCTCTATTACGATTGAGTTAACTTTATTAGTTAAGTTTCAGATTACTTAAAATAATTGTATTTTAACATATGTTGTATTTTGTAAGGATTTGAGGCTATGATTTCTTTTAACAAAAATTACGTTATTTTCATAAGGTTTTATTTAACTTGCAACGATCGTCTTTCCAGTTTAAAATTTGTACTCGTACTTTAACTGACTTTCAAATGTCCGATCGAAGTTAAAATTTTACATACTGATTTAAATCCGATTACAATGTAACATTATTATGATTTTCGATGCTTAGCATTTTATAAATACTTATATTCGAGGATAACACAAAAAAATTCGGATAGATTACCGTCAACAAGTTTAAGAAATGGTTTTAGATTAGATAACATATACCTGCGATAGTTGTGTTTTTTAACTTTTATAATTAAGTTTTGCGTTTTTTTTTAACGCTAAATAAAAAAAATTACCTTCACTTTTAACTATCATGTCAGGGTTTTTCGCAAATTGTAAGTTTCAAGGGTAAAAAATAGTGAAAAATATGATACTATAAAATAGATGTAAGACTTTTTTATTCAGTTTAATTTTATTTAATTCAATAATTTATTCAATTTTGTGGCTTATACTGAGTTTCTTACAGCTAAACAGCTCAGGGGTCCGATGCGATTGGTAGGGGAAGGGGGATCAATTTTAACTTTGAGCTTTTTAACGTTGAAATTTGCGATTTGAGAAAAATCCTGACGTGATGGTTTAAAATGAATGTCATTTTCGGATTCAGAGCTAAAAATTTCACGTGAATCAATTTTCAAAAGCTAAAAAACATGGCACAACCCAAAATTTGAAAGACGGTGTAATCTAACAGCATTTAAAAATATGTATCATTTTTGTAAAGAATTGAGGCTGTTGTTTCATTCTTTTATTTAACAAAAACTAGGGGGGCTCGGCCCCCTACGAGCTACGCTCGCCAACCCCCGTCCAGACACCGCAGACTCTAAATGCACGCTAATTTGATCGGCTTTAAAAAGATTTCGAAAGATTGAATTATAATTTAAAAAACAGTGGCGATCTCCCTATAAACGAATTTCTATTCATTTCTCTTTGATTGGGGAATTTTAACGCCAAATCTGCTGCGGTACTACTTGATTATCCTGTCGACCAATTTCGCCAAATTATATAAATCGCCAAACCACTCGCCAAATTATACAAATTGATATAATTTTTATTTTAAATAACGAAAGAACAAATAAATTCGTACAACATTAATAAAAACACAAATAAAACGTCGAAATAAAAATAACTTGATGACGTATACACGTGTAACAACATTTCAAAATAAGCTAATATAAAAGGAATTAAGTAAAGAGAGTCTTTGTCTCCTGGTATTTTTTAACAAAGCGAAAAGAAAGTTCTTTTAAATGAGACATTTTAAATTAATTCTCAAAATATCAAATAAATGTCTAGCGCAATTTCTAAATTTAAACTTTTTTGCAATATTATTTTGTGTTCATTTTATGTAATAACTATAATGTGACGTAAATATGACGTAATTTCTCCTAAGACTTCTAACGCATGTTAATGAATTTATTATTTTACAATATCCTTTCTCTTTTAAAATTCACGTGTATACTTTTTATGACGTAATTATTAATAAGTTCCTGCTTTTTATACGTAATTATTTAATTACTAGCAAACCCCGCGGCTTTGCTCGCGTAATATTTGAAATATGCCAAGTGATATTTGCATGATTATTTTTTATTAGAAAAACACTTTTTGGAATAATTCAAAAAATACAAATTAAGCCACAATTTGACTAAACTTTATTATAAAAGTGCGATAGACAGAAATGAGATTTTAATTAATAAGAACTAAAACTAATTCCAAATAAATGATAATTTAGAAAATATTTTGAGTCTTTTTTGCTCATTTCAGTATTCATTTGAAGTTTTGAATTATTTAGAAACCATCTTAACACATTTACATCTTAAAATTAACCATCATGTCAAATTCCAAACGTCTTGTCTAACAGTCTACCACCTCTCTGGTGTTAGTGGCACCAACATGAAATGCCGAAATAGAGTTGAAATAGAATGTCTCGAAAAATGTTGAAACAGAGACTGTCACCATTAATTTGCCAACATTAACCTTCAAATCGGTTGGTATTTCCTGATACTGTTAGAGGACATTTATATTTTATAAGTAACTACCGTGCTATATTTAAAGTTTCTAGCCTGTTCAGTACCGCAGAAATCGCAATTTAGAAAAACTTTTGCTCCTGCAACCCTCGAGGGATTGTAGCACCGACATAAAATATAGCTTATGTTTGAGCAAGTTCTATCACCATCAATTTGAAACCATTATGTTTGAAGTCGGTTTCGTATTTCTTACGATTGCCTAAAAATCGTAATTTAGAATGTTTATAAAACGCTTTTCGCTCACTTCATCATTTTAAATTTGGAATTTTCTTTCGACAATTCTTAGAAAGCATTTGAATCTTTGAAGTAATTACCATTCCAAATTTAAAATGTTAGACCACCTCAGTAATACAAAAAACGCAATTTAGAAAATTTTTTGTTCCTGTAACCCCCGGGTGGTAGTGACAACAACGTAAAATATAGGCTATGTTGGACCGGGGACTGTCACCATCAATTTGAAACCATTACTTCTGAAATCGGTTTATATTTCCTGAGACTGCGTAGAAATCGCTATTTAGAACGTTTTTAGAAGGCTTTTCGTTCATTCTCACCCCTTTTAAATATCAAATTTTTAAGGAACTCTTCTCAGAGAGCATTTACATCTCATAAGTAATTACCATGCCAAATTTCAAGTTGCTAGCCCCTTCAGTATCCCAAAAATCACAATTTAGAACGTTTTTTAAAATGCAACCGCAAGATGGTAGTTACGCCGGCATGAAATAGATCCTATACTGGAGCAATATGTCATCATCAATTTCCAACCTTATACTTTTGAAATCGGTTGGGTACTTTCTCAGACTGCATAGAAATCGCAATTTAGAACGTTTTTCGTCCCTTTTCACCCCTTTTAAATTTCGAATTATTTAGGAAATGTTCTTAGAGATCATTTATATCTTATAAGTAACTACCATGTCTAGTATCAAGTTGGTAGATCCTGCAGCATTACAAAAAACACAATTTAGATCGTTTTTTGCTCCTTCACCCCCTTTGAGTTGGTGGCACCGACATAAAATACAGCCTATGTTGGAGCAAGGGCTGTCACCTTCCTTTTCACACCATTATTTTTTAAATCGGTTCGGTCAGATCATTTGTATCTTATAAATAACTGTCCTGTCTAATTTCAGGATTTTATGCCCTTCAGTAACACAAAAATCGCAATTTAGAGCGCTTTTTGCTTCTGCAACCCCTAGGTGGTAGTGACACCGACATGAAATAAAGCCTATGTTGGATCAAGAGCTGTCATCATCAATTTCCTACCATTACTTTTGAAATATATTGGGTACTTTCTGAGATTTCGTAAAAATAGCCATTTAGAACTGTTTTAGCGCATTTTCACCCCTTTTAAATTTCGAATTTTTTTAAGAAATGTTCTTAGAGATCATTTATATCTTATAAGTAACTATACCATTCCAAATTTCATGTTTCTAGGCCCTTCAGTAGCACAAAAATCAAATTCTCGAACGTTATTTTTTGCTCCTGCGCCCCCCTTTGGGGGCAATGACACCAACATGAAACATAGCCTATGTTGGAGCAAGGGTTGTCACCATCATTTTCACGCCATTATTTTTTAAATAGGTTAGGTACTTTTCTAGATTGCGTAAAAATCGGCGTTTAGAACCTTTTTTTGAACGCTTTCGGCTCATTTTCACCCCCTTTTAAATTTCGAATTTTTTAAGAAATGTTCTTGGAAATAATTTATAGCTAATAAGTAACTAACATGCCAAATTCCATGTATCTGGGCCCTTCAGTAACACAAAAATCGCAATTTCGAACGATTTTTTGCTCCTGCACCCCCTTTTGGGGTAGTGGCACTGACATAAAATGTAGCCTGTGTTTGAGCAAGGGTACTCTTCATCATTTTGACACCATTATTTTTTATATCGGTTTGGTACTTCTTGAGATTGCGTAAAAACCGCCATTTAGAACGTTTTTAAAACGCTTTTTGCGCATTTTCACCCCTTTTTAATTTCGAATTTTTTAAGAAATGTTCTTAGAGATCATTTATATCTAATAAGTAACTACCATGCCAAATTCCATGTATGTGGGCCCTTCAGTAACACAAAAATCGCAATTTCGAACGTTTTATAGCTATTGCACCCCTTTTAGGGATAGTGGCACCGACATAAAATGGAGCGTATGTTGGAGAAAGGGTTGTCGCCATCATTTTGACACCATTATTTTTTAAATCGGTTTGGTACATCTCATGATTGCGTAAAAATCGCTATTTAGAAAGATTTTTGCTCATTTTCACCCCTTTCTAATTTCGAATTTTTTAAGAAATGTTCTTGGAAATCATTTATACGTAATAAATAACTACCATTCGAAATTCCATTTATCTGGGCACTTCAGTAACACAAAAATTGCAATTTCGAACGTTTTTTTTGTTCCTGCACCTCCTTTAGGGGTAGTGGCACCGACATAAAATGTTGCCTATTTTGAAGCAAGGGTTATTACCATCATTTTGCCACCATTATTTTTTATATCGGTTTGGTACTTCTTGAGATTGCGTAAAAATCGCCATTTAGAACGTTTTTAGAATGCTTTTTGCGCATTTTCACCCCTTTTTAATTTCGATTTTTTAAAGAAATGTCCTTAAAGAACATTAGTATCTTATAAGTAACTATCATTCCAAATTTCATGTTTCTAAGCCCTTCAGTAACACAAAAATCGCATTTTTAGAACTTTTTTGCTCCTGCACACCCTTTTGGTCGGTGGCACGGACATAAGATATAGCCTATGTTCTAAGTTGGACTAACACCATCATTTTGATACCATAACTTTTAGAATCGGTTCGGTAGTTCCAGAGCTTACCTTCTACAAATAAACAATTTTTACCTCTTTATAATAGTAAGTATAGATAATTTGAAAGTTTTTTTTCCTGTTTATAATAGTCACGTGTAAATATTTTTTTTAATTTGAAGCAAACATTATTGCTTGCGCTTTATATACAGTTGGCAACAGTTTAAATTAGTACAATTTTCTGAAATCTGTAAAAAATATCTCTAGAAATGCTGAAAATTTGAATTTAAAATAGAAATAAAACCTGAAAAAATGAGTCAAAATAAAAAAAATTAATGCAATCTGCACTCCGGCAAATTCTAACGTATAAAATGATCTAAAATGATTACACTGCCATGTATAGTTTTTGCTGCTATAAAACTTTTTTAGTGGAACGATTTTGTCCAACTTTAGCATTAAATAACTCTTAAAATAATTCTTCGATTTGAAAACTGTCTGCATCAGCGTGTTTATCAAACATTTCTGTATAAAACCACCGATTTTCATATTTTTGTATGCATTATTTTTGTTAATATTAACGAAGAAAGGCCTCCAGTCACAAAAAAATCAAAACCGGCGGCGGCGGTGACAGCGGTAGTTACTTTTTTTTAGAATAGAGAGATTCTGTTATTTTTATCCTCTTATATGTTCAGTACTTTGCAGTAATATGTCACAATGATTAAAGATTTCAAATTTATATTGCAATGCTAATTTTACTCCCAACCATTTCTTTAATATATCTGACGAAATTATATTTCTACTAAATTTGTGAATGACCCCTAAATTTCAGCAAAAAATATGCCCTAACTTTAAACAGCTATTACTCGGTCAATTTTAATCGTAGAATAACGGGACTTTTTTTTTGTCTTACTTGTCAGTGTAACAGTTAAATTTTACTAAATATAAGTTATAGGACCGGGGGACCGTATAAAAATTTAGATTCTGTAATTCTTCGTTAAATTGTTTTTTCGCTTCAAACTTTTTTAATCTTAACTCTGCACCTAATTTTGACCACTTTTGTAATTGGAAGTATGCATCTAGGACCAACGGTTGCGAAAATAAAGGTCGGTTAGGTTATACGTGGACACACTGTATAGTAAGAGCCTACCAGTTGCGAGTGAAGTAACTGAATATCTTGTCACAAAATGGCGGCTGATTTTTTACATCGGATCAGGAGTTCCTGTTTAACGCCCAAGCAAACTACCACCAATAAATTTTTAACACAAAATTTCGCCTCAGTTTAGCGACTCACTCATGCAAAATTTCTCTCACAAATATGGTAAAAAATTTTATTATTTTTTACTGGTGGAAGTTGACGCTCGTATTCTGTTCCACTGAAAGGGACAGGAAGTTGTTTATGTTGTCACAATATGGTGGAAAGTCATGGTCTGAGAACCGCCGCAGTAAACATCCACCAGTAAAAATAAGTGTCAGTTTTTGGCTATAATTATGACTGAAATTCAGCAACTATAAGCGTTGAAATGAAGGGAAAAATTACATTCAAATTTACTGGTGGACGTTTTCCCTGCGATAATGAGACTGCGAAATCGGTTACAGTTGAAGTTTCACTATTATGAGAATATGTCATTTTCTCTTTATTCATAGTTCCATGGATTGCAGTGCGAAAACTTCGCACGGATCCATTGGAAAATAAGTAAACAGATGACATAAAATAAGAATGAGAGAAAAAGAACGGCTTTTATTACTTTTTAATTTACTTTGGACAAACAATTCCCAATTGTCTTAACTCTGCCATTAGTTATTCTGTAGAAAGGAAACGCTCATTGTCGACAGATTAAAATAAGAAAAAAGCATACTTCGAAATTATCTAAAAAGTCGCCACAGTGAGTTACATTTTACAAACAAATTTAATTTGAAAGAATATTTTCTTTCCTAATCGATTATGTAAAAATTAAAATGATGCAATATTTATGTAGGTCGACATATTTCTAGAGAAAACCTTTCAACACATTAATCGACAGTTCGCAATAACAGAACAATTTATTTAACAAATACAAAATAAAACATAAATCACTTTCATTGTACTTTTTGTATCTGATTTCTTCAGGCTGACGTTTTATCAAAGCTTACGTCACATGACGTCTCAAACCTTTCTTTACAAAAGTAATATAATTGTGATATGAATTAGAGATATAAACTACAGTAAACTCCCGACTATCCGGCTCGCGACTATCCGGCCCTCCCTACTATCCGGCCTAGTAAAAAAAAACGACGAATGTTGCAAGCGGCCGAGACAGGCAGGTTCCCGTCCGTAGAAAAATGCTAACTTACGACAGGAAGGAGCAAGAAGGGATTGCAGAATGCAATAGCAGAGACAGACAGGAAGGGAGGGGTGGGGTTAAGGCTTGATAATCTGTTTCGTCAGTTGTACAACGGATGTTAACAAATGCGGACGTTATTTTCCGCTTATCCTGGTTACTTTCGTATAGTCTTTTGGTGTGCTTCGTGTTTATTTATTGAAGAATAACGAAATGGGTGATAAACGAAAGAAGGTTGTAGTGACTATGGTGGAGAAACTATGTGTTAGCAGGAGAAAGCGACGCCAGCTGATATCTGCTTACATAAATAGAGGGACATTGCTTCTCGGAAGAGGGCTAAAAGGAAGAAGCAGTCAAAAGTCATCAAGGACTTTTCAAAAACTGAATTTTGACATTTTGCCTTATGCATAACTTTTCATATTTGTGAAATCATTTATTAATGAACAGTAAAATAAGATTTATTCTTTTTTTTTTTTTACGAATTAGGTTTCGCTTCATTTTGAAACTGTATGTACTGTATATATAAAATTTATCCTAAAATGTATAACATGCGTTTTTAATATAGTGCGGAGGGGGGTTGGAGGGCGCGAAGTGAGTAAATATTTATAGGACTCCGGCCTATCCGGCTTTTTAGTTCCGCCACATTAGGCCGGATAGTCGGGAGTTTACTGCAATATAATATAGCAAAGAAAACAATAGTGCACAATAATATTTAAATTTCTACATTTTTAAGTGAATGTATGAGCAGTAAAAGCGAAAGCGATAACGCAAGCCCTTGACACTATCGCTATGACATCGGCACGCTTTACTACTTCATGGGATGCATTTTTAGTATTTAGTGGACAACATACTTTTGATATCAAAGGAAAAGTCCATAGTAAAAGGAATGAGATTTTATCACTAATAAATAATTATTCTTAGTACCTCCTAAATTTATTTTCACTTTTAATATATTTTTCTTCTGTGTGTACAAGATAATGCAAGATAAGATACAAGATAAATGCAAGATATGTAATCCCAAAAAATTATGTTGGAGGAAGAGACAAAACATTTCTCAACTTCCTCGTTCATAAATAATTACTCTAAATACTTCCTAAATTGATTTTCACTTTTTATATATTTGTCTTCTGTGTGTACAATAAAAGCAAGATGTGTAATCACTAAAAATTGTTTTGGAGGAAGAGGCAGAACATTTTTCAACTTTCTCGCTAATAAATATAGTTACCTTAAATACTTCCTAAATTTATTTTCACTTTTTATATATTTTCCTTCTATGTACTTTATAACATGTAAGATGTCAATCACTAAAAATTGTAAAAAAAAAAAAAAATTGGAAGAGTCAGAACATTTTTCAACTCTCTCGCTAATAAATATTATAAATACTTCCTAAATTTATTTTCTCTTTTTTATATATTTTCCTTCTATATGCATTATAATATGCAAGATGTTAATCGCTAAAAATTGTATAGGAGGAAGAGACAGAAGATTTTTCAACTCTCTCGCCTTTCCCATGAACTCATAAACACTCCTTTTAACCCAACAACATATGCTATCAGCTTCCTTAAAAGTGCTAACCCCATCAGTTATATTTTACTTTTCTAAGTCCTAAAGTTATTAACAATCGGCGCTCAAACTGATTAGATAATTAACTGACAAAAGTAAACGTCACACCTGAGCGTGGGTGTGCGCAGTATTTCTTATTACCCGAAAATATGTATTAAGCGGTAACGCCATTTTTGACGCCTTAAATTTAAGACTTTTTCGTTTTCGTTTTCTTTTCTTTTCCTTTTTTTTTTTTTTTTTTTTTTTTGCGAAGTGTTTCTGAAATCAATTTACGCTAAATTACTATACATATATTAAAGTAATAATTATATTTTATTTACTTATTTATTTATTTAAGTACTTATTATTATTTAATTTATTTATTTTGTGTTGATATAGTAAAAAAAATGTAGGCTTGATAGTTGACAGGCGGAAGCGCTTGGAAAAAAAAGGGTCGAGCGGTTGGCATGATATCTCATGGTAGACTTGACCTAAATATACATTTATTATAACATTTTTGTTTCAGGATTTAGTAATAACAAGAACAAAAAATCATGCGTTCAGCATAGATTATGTAACACTTTCCAGCACTTTCAAAATACTGCAACAAAACTTCACAGTTTATTAAGGCAAAAGATGATGTCTAAATAAACAATTTAGAAAATGCATAACGCAGTTGCAAACCCAATTACTGCAATTACCATCAATGGTCAGAAAAATATTCGAATTTTTGGACAGCCCTATATAGACGGCTTGATTTGACGTCACGTTGCTATTAGCAACGACTGATACTATTGCATCTGGAGTCCACACGAAACGTCAGAACTCCCCGTTTGCTGTTAAAAGCACGTGTTCTCTTTCTGTTTAATTTAGATTTTTATTATTTTTATTATTATAGGGCTAATATATATATATAAACTCGGTTTATGGTGTCAGATGCCTCCATCCGAAGAATCTACAAGAGTCTTTTTCCATTTTTTCCGGTGAAGGGTCCATTCCTCTTCCAGACCTCTATCCCTAATTGCCTTTGAAATATCATCCATCCAGTTCTTTCGTGGTCTTCCCCGTTTCCTTTTTTTGTTTGTTTCATAATTGAATGTGATTTTGGGTAGTCTTTCATCATTCATTCTTTTGACATGACCATACCAGATTAATTACTTTTTTTTAATATCATCTAATATGGTTCCCTTTATTTTCATCATTTCCTTGATTCTGTCATTTCTTATTCTTTCTATTCTTGATATCCTGCATGATCTTCTTAGGGCGTCCATTAGAAGCATCCGGTTTATTATTCTTGTAGATTCTTTTTGCAAGGAGATGATTTTACATGAAATAGGGAGCAGGTCTATTGTCATAACCCCCAACCTGGAAGACCAGGGTGTCAGATTTCGTTTGGCACCTACCATTCGACCAATCCGGCTTGGGAGGCCCTACCAATAGCTACGCTACCGCCGGCATAGCTCTCCGAGTCACTGGTGCACCCAAGCCCCTCCACCACGACAAGGTAGAGACACCACGGAGGAGATTATAGGGCTAATAAGTGTAATAAATCAAATGGAGAGCACCACATTCGCCTTATATTTGGGCGCCATATGAAGCGACGCCAGATTCTTCTGAACATGTGACGTCATCTGCAAGCCGTCTATATGATATATAGATTTGTATGTATACTACGTAGTATTCTAAAAGTTAGTTCAACTAAACGCATTGCACAGTTGAAATTTTTCATTCAGCAATTTCCGTCGATAAATCGAAATATACTTGAGATCTTTGCTGTAGCCCATCAAATGATCAATAGAATTTATTCACACAAAGTAATATGCAAAAAAAAAAAGTTAAATTTTAAAACATGAATCACAACTTAAAACGCACTTCCAGCAATTATTGTTCATAGGCAGTTCTGTAGCCAAATGCTTTTACGTGTCCATATAAATGAACGATAAATTTTATGCGCACCAGATTCTACAATAAGCGCTCTGTAGAACACCTCAGTCAGAGCTTAATTTGTGCCGGAGCCCACCGGAGCCCAGCCCCGGTACTTCTCTGTTTTTAGTAAATATTTAACCTTAAATGTGCGATTTTTTTATTTTGTTTCGAAAAAATTATATATGATATTCTGAAAGGTTTACAACACAGGAAAAATAATGAAAAAAAATCAGAGATATATTTTTCATATAATACGTCAATCTTTTCTTGTGCTGCACATCTGCATCTGCAATATAAGTAAAAACTTCTGTCGTGTGGCTGTTTTATGCTAAAATAATGCAAATTAGTAAATACTTTAATAAGTATTTACTAAGCTTATTTTATATAATTATTTATTTTATAAAACTTAACTTTTAATCCTTTAATTCGCATAATAGAATACGTTCTATAAATTACGTAGTTCAGAGAATCTGACTACACCAGAAAGTTTCAATGGTTAATTTTGCTTTATTTAAATACGGAATATCTGTTTTTTAATTAAAACAAATATTGCTATTTTAATTTTCTGGTGTGAATTGGGTATAAGCGAATAAAAAAAAATCTATTAAATTCAAAACAGTGTTCTTTGCATCTATGCAAAGCTGCGCACTAAAGGGTTAAATATTGGTCGGAATTCACTGGAGCTCATAAATATAGGGCTCCGGATTCCGTGCAATAGCGATTCCGGAAAACCTAAGCTTAAATTACCCTTTCCTTTCCCTCCCATCTCCAAGTATCTGCATTCTTTTCTATCTAAACGCTTATGTGTGATGTAGTGTGTTGCACATGTAGGAGATGGAGATGAAACGGCGCGTAAGATTATCTGAAAATTTTTCTTATAAATGCTTTTACTAGTTGTTCGTTCATTATACAGTAGAACCTCGATTATCCGAAGTAATGGGGACCGACCCTCTTTCGAAAAATCGAAATTTTCGGATAATCGGGAATGCTTCAATTTTAAGATTAAGGAGAAATATATGCAATATTTCGTATTATCGTAGCAAGTGCTTAACACTTAAATGCCTGATTTTTCAAAAATCATTGTAATAATGTTTTTCGGCTTTCATTTTTTAAATAAATCATGGGAAAAATACTTTAAAAAAATCATATTTTGTTTTAAGTATGGTTTACGGCAAAAAACAGTTTGTTATTAATCGGTAATACTGGTCTTTCAATGAAACAATAATTTTCCTTGATAAAATTCTATGATATTAAACCCACAAGAATTTTAGGAACTATAATAAGAAATAAATTTTACTTGTTCACTGCAGAACAAAATAGGGTATTTCGAAAGCTTCAAAAAAAAAAAAAAAAAAAAAAAAGAACAAGTAGCAACAATTGAAAAAAATAAATCTATCTTTATTCATAACAAGCTCAAGTGTTGCTATCTAATAAATTATCTCAATTTAAATTTTGAAATTAAGTACCTTTTACATATATCACAAGCGTTTGAAAAAGTTTTTTTTTTTTTTTTTTTTTTTTTTTTGTCGCAGTTTCGATTGCCTTTCCTTTGAATCTCTATCACGGAGTTTTTAAATATTATTAGTTCACCAGTATCGCAGTCTTTCTGCTGCTCCAGCCATGCCAAACCTTTTACAAAACATTCAAAAACTTCAGAATTGCTAATTTGTTCGTTTTCTTCGTTCCATTCCGCAGCTTACGAGAGCTCAATTTAAATTCAAAGGAACTCTAAGAAAGGGGATCGAAAATATTTATATGTACTCGTAGTTCGGAAAGGACCGACTGTACGCAATCAATATGATAGTTAAAAAAAAAAAAAAAAATTAGCTTTCAAAATGGATTTTGCACACAACGAATGTAAAAAAAGCTTTCAAAATAGATTTTGGTTAATCCAGAGTTTCGTATAAAAGAGGTTCTACTGTATATACATAAGCATAGCTGCGAATAATTTCTTTTTTCTGTTAACACTATTTACGAATCATAATTCTTGCTTTATTTAATTTCGAATTCTGTGATTAATTAACATAAAAATTAGGCAAAGTTTTCCACAGAGTTGGGCAGTATCGAAAATACATGTATTTGAAATACATTTTCAAAATACATTTGTAATTTGTATTTTGTATTTTAAGCCAACGATGCAAAAGTATTTTAGTAATGTATTTTGGAATGCTTTTTCAAAGTATTTTGTATTTTCAAAATACTCAAAATACATTTCTTCAGATTTCAAACTGTCGTGTTTAAACCGCAGATCAGAGATTTGCGACAGGGAAACAGATGCCTGTCTGTTTTGAATAGTCTTCTAATTCGTTTCTGGAAGTTTATATGAACACATTGATTAACATTTGGTGCGATGTACGGTAAGCATATTGATGAGTCGGATGTTTACTTCTGAAGAAGTCTTTTTGCTGAGTAGTTACAAAAATAGTTTTTATAATTCATAACATTCTATGGGAATCACAAAAAAGTTGTGTGATAGACCGGAAGGGTTACTCATAGTTTTGCTACCTATTTAAAATACATTTGAAATATAATGCAGTTATTTACCGCAAAAACTTGTGAAAAGATGGATAACACTGCTAAATGCTCCCAATAAAAATGTACCCAGAGTATTAATTGTGGACAATACACAGTATAATATACATTTAAATAATGTTTGTGAATGATAATAAAAAAATTAAAGGAACATACTAGTTGTATAAAACATGATGTTCGATAATAAATTAAACTTTTGAAGGACAAAACAAATTTCAAACCCCATTTAAAGGTAAGATTTTAGTCTTATACCATTATATTTATTTTAACTTTATTTTTTTTAGTTTCTTGATATTAATTCAATCGAGGTTCTGGTATGACTTACCATACTTTTGATATTCGTTTAACTGGGATTGAACTTTAATATAAAAATAATTCAATTTATTCGTATAGTATGCAAATGTTCATTAACTGTATTTACCATTGAGTATATTAAATAGTGGATTTTTACATGCGCACCTGGCATTATTAAAATTAAGCGCTCATAGTTCATACCGTAACTTGGTAATTCAAAACATTTTGACATTTTATCTTTTATTTTACATATGGGAATCTAATCCTGACATAGAACATACTGCCTGGTGAACAGAATATAGATAAAAATAATTCTTCATTAAAAACTTTAGTAGATTTTTTTAGGCTTAACTTTTTTTTTTTTTAGATTTCCCACTAGCAACACCAAAAGTAATTTTATAGGAAAAATATAAAAATTGCGTATTAAAATAAAGTTTTGAAATTTATTAAAAACGATACTTTCGTATTGGCGTAAAGCAAATGCTGAACTATTTTACATTGTTTTAAGGGCAATCGTCCGCAATCTGACTACACGCGATAGAGATGGATTTTTTAAAAAATCATGCTGTATTTTTTTAACCGTAACAAATGTGTAAATTAAAATAGTTTTCAAACAAATTGCATTTGAAAGTACATTTTTTCTCTGTTTAATGGTAAAAAAATTTAAATTGTACATGTTTGATAGATTTGATAAAAAGAGAAATTTACTATTTAGATCGTTGCCATCGTTAATATGACATCAGTGTTACTCACAGACATATTTTATAATATAAAGCAGCTATCTAACTAGGATTAAAGATTCCTGATATAGTACGTGGTGTACAGCACAAAGATTAAAATAATTTTTAATTGAAAACTGATAGATTTTTTACATTTAGTATTATATTTTCTCAGATTGTCAACCAACTACACCAAAAATATTTTTTGATACTTTCTTGTTAGCCACATGTCAACGGGTAATCGCGAAAGAGTTCATCATTTATAGCAAACTTTTTTATTTTGATTATTTCAATACTTAAGTGCGTAGTTCAGCATGTCTGTTAATTTCGCGTTTTATTTATTTGTTTGTGACATTTTAATTTTGTTTGGCAATATAGATAGGGGTAGCACACGGAAACAAACAAATGCTGAATTACTTCATTGTTTTAAGTGCAAATGGGTTAATCTTCAGTAAATGCATCACACAATTATTTTTGAGGTTGGTTTAAAATAATTCAAGCTTCAAATTTCATATTTTAATCCAGAAAAGCCCGGCAAATTGAGGTTTTTAACAGAAGATACAGTTTTTAAAGAAATCGCATTTGAAAGTACTTTTTTTCTGTTCGACAATGTAAAAATAGCAATAGAGCAATATTTAGAATTACAAAAAAAAACCTCCCCCCACCTTTTTTTTTTTAGGTCGTTGTCACTATTGGTATGGCGTTAGCGTTATTCAGGGACACCTGTTTTGCTTTATAATATAGACTCTTTATAAAATAATTAACATAGTGAAGCTATAAATTAGATGAGAGGGTTTTTCAGGCCTAAATTGAATTTCGATTCTTTTTAGAGTTTCAATCGAAAACGAAAATGAAACCTTTTCAGAAGGAAATTTTAACCTAATTATATAGTATTATATAGTATTGTTTAATTCAATTAATTGCAAACCCCTACCATCTTACAAAGATATATCATTACGTATATGTGGGTATGTGCATGTGTTCTTATAAATAAAATGGTTTTAATAAATCTATTTTAAATCAATTCTATTTTAATATAAATAGTTCTTTAACTAATAATCACATTGATTCATTATCAACTCATGTAGTTATTTATACATTAAATGTTTGAAAATCGAGATTAATGTTAATTGTACAGTAATGCATCATTTCAACTTGTTTAATGTTTGGTTATTAAGTTAGTTGGAAAAAAATATCAAGAAACTATTTTTATAGAAATTAATGTATCCATCCTTTAAAAAAAAAATAACTTTGCATTTCTAATTTAAAATTATTATTATTTCTGCAAGAATTTACAAACATGGTATTTATACATTTAAATAAGTTTTATAATACGAAAAATGAAGATATTCAGTATATTGTGAATGTTTAAGTAATTTTAATATAGTTACTTATTCACGACCAGGGATGAATTCAGGGGCCTCTCCCAGAGCATGAAAATACCCCCCCCCCTCCCCCTTAAGCTGGAAAGTTACCTCATAAAGAAAGTACTTTGCATCAATAAATTTTTGAAATTTCAAAATGTATTTTGTATTTTAAATGTATTTTGAAAATACATGTATTTTGTATTTGGAATTTTTTAATTTTGAAAAGTATTTTGTAATTTGTATTTTAAACTCTAAAATTAATGTATTTTGTATTTTGTATCGAAAATGATTTTTCGATGTATTTTGCCCAACTCTGACCGTACCCCAGCTCGTAGAAACTGGCTCCATAGGCTTCCTACTGGAGAAGGTCCGGTAGCTTGTGCAGGCTATAGCCTATGTGCAACTACGAATAATAAAAAGGCGGCAGGTACACCAGTGGCTGATGAATCGACGGGAACTTCCCATCCTGATGAGCCTACTGTTCGCGACTATTCATGATTTTAATAAATATCATGATTGAGATTAACTCGTTTTTAGTCAGATTAATTGACTGAAGCAGAAATTTAAGATGATAATCAAAGTTGATATAGTATTGAACTAATGAAAATGAAATACTGACATCTGTAACAACAATTTGAAATATTAAAGTATATGAGATAGAAGAAAGTTTTGGGATTGGCACATCCAACTAGTTTAATTAAAAAATTGGCCTTACTCAAAGACATAAAACTTTAAGATCATATAAAGCGAAAATTATCTTTCAAAGTTTGTGGTGGCAAACGACGTTCGGCGAAAAATTTGAAAAATTTAACCATATAGTTTTGGCGGTTAATGGGTTAAGATATTTAACCCTCTCGCTGCGCAACCCGAGATATCCGTGGGCAACGTAAAACTCGAGATTTAATCGGGGATGCATTTTTTTCATCTAATTAACCCTCCTTGTTTATTCCCACCAGTTTTTTTTTTTTTATTGTAAATTTTGCCTTATTTAATCAGAGCTTTTTCACGATTAAATTAGAACAAAATTTTTGTTATGAAAAACCGGTGACAAAAGAATAAAAATTCTTAAAAGACGCTCGTAACGAAGGGGCAATACACAATTTTTGAAGCTTTTTTGATAAAACGATTACGCAGCGAGAGGGTTAATCGAACCGCACGAGATTAAATGACTGAAATAAAAAAATCAGAATTGCTGAATGTAAATAGCGATTTCTTTGTCTGCCTACTCCTGGTACAAGGACAATATTAATGAGTTTCAAAATTTTATTTGGGCTCATTATTGCTATTTTTCGTATAAATGTGATTTTTAGTATTGTTAATTGGCATTCTAGAAAAATATACGTCGTGTAAAAAATCATATACGTCGTGTAAAAAATCATATACGTCGTGTAAAAAATCTATTAGAGTTATCATTTTAATAAATAAAAGAGATAAGTGCCCAGTTAAACTGATGGCATTGAGCTCACAGTCTATTCACACTAATTGTATATTATATTCTTACTTCAAAGAATAATGTCTTTCGAAAAATAAATGAAGGAGGAGATTAGCTCTTCTCCCTGTTTCCCATCTTTATACTTATCCAATGAGCCGCTAAATCTCATCAGGGAAGCACCTTATCAGAATAAACCGGTATACCAAATTTGAAGCAAATCGGTTAGAAAAACCCATTTATCAAAATTAAGGGGTATTAGACCCCGTCCCCCCCCCCCTTTATACTTAACCAATGAACCTCCAAATCTAATCGGGGAAGTGCCTTATCATAATAAACCTGTATACCAAATTTGTAGCAAATCGTATAAGAAAATCCATTTATCTAAATTCCCCTAGCCCAGATCCCCCCCTTATACTTAAACAATGAACCTCCCAATCTAATCAGGGAAGCTCCTTATCAGAATTAACCGGTATACCAAAATTGAGGCAAATCTGATAATTCTACATGGAAAACCCAAAATTAATCAGGGGAGTGTCTTATGAGAATGAACGTAGAAAAAAAAATTGAAGCAAATCGGATATTTCTATCAAGAGTTACGTACGTACATACATACAGAATCTGCGGGCACATTAGCTCTCTGGCTTTGATAGCCTGTGAGCTAAAAACTAGACAGCCGAGCGAGGATTTCTCGCCGCAATCTTTGATATTTGCTGATACATTTTTTTATTAATTTTAGATTAACGGCAATTTTTCTTAATCAAACAACGGGTTTTACTGTATGTAAGAACCTTTCGAAAAATACCATTCATCGCTGTGCCTTTAGTATGTGCAGGGGAAAAAAAGATATTAAGGGTGTTCTCAAATCCAAAAGGGCAACTTTCTGAAATAAGTTTTAATTTATTTTTGTTCGAAAATGCATGAAACTAGCTGGTGTTGTTGTTCAGAAACTATGTCATCGAGCTGTTTTTTCCCTTTTTTTGCAAACGCAATAGATCTTTCAGAAAAGAGTGTCAAAGTAGGGGTTTTGAACCGAAATTCCGCGCGAAGGAAGATAAAGCACTCAAGAGCGGGCGAAAAACGGGTTTGTCACGTGATCCGAAACGCTTCTAACTCAATAGGTAATGGATTGATTAAAAAATGAAAAAAAAAAAAAAAAAACAGTTCGATTCCAAATCGCTTCCATGGCCAGGTTTTCCAGTTTTATATCTTTCCGTTAAAAAAAAATTTGTAAATGTGTAAAAACATTTTGCGCTTGTTGAGCAAAACAGTTAAGAACAACCTTAACAGCAGAAAAAATATAGGGGAAAGTAGGGTAACGACGCTCAGAAGGGTAATCCCGCTCACCCAATATCTCTAAACAGAATAGAATTGAAAATGGGCGATCGGTACCGGCACATGGCGAACTTCATTCTAAGTTCCCAGTAAGGATTTAGTGCCCGTCGGGAGGAAAGTATTTTTGTATCCTCGAGTTATTAGTTTGAAGTCGTTTTATTATAAAATTCTACAGCATCTAACTTGAAGGTAGGTGTACACTATTATTTTCAAATATTAATTTACTCATTATGTCTACAAAATATATACATTTAGCTGTACTTTCATGCTTTTATTAATTTTTGTAGTGCGTTGTTACGCCAATTATAATGCAATAAAACCCAATATGGCGATTACGGGTAATGGCGCTCGCGTGGAATTCCAGAAGAAGTATTGCCCGTGGGCAACTTTTTTTAAAGTCAAATTTGTTGATTGACACCACTTTTTTGAAATGGTAAAATTTCCCTGTTTTCGCCTTTATTAATATGTCATTAAACAAGGAGAATTTTACGATTTCAAAAAAGTGGTGAAAATCAAAAAACCTAAATATAAAAATGTAGCCCACTATATGTCTAACACAATATGTGTGCCCAAATGTGTGTAAAGTGGTTGCAAAAAGTCTGCAGTGGTGTGAACTGCCTAGACAACTACATCTGTAACTTTTGTCTTACTTAAACGTTGCATTCAAACTCTGAGCGCAATTACCCTACCATGTCGGGCATTACCGCTCAATCGATGGTCATTTAAATAAAACGATAAAAAAAAATTCCTAAAACTTTTATGAAAATTAGTTGATTGCAAATTGTTCTTTATGCCTTGGAGTTATACTTCGTTAATAAAATATTCATTTTTTCGTCCAAATTTGACTAGCTATTCGTGTTTTCCCTTAAGTGAGCGCTATTCCCCTACTTTCCCCTATATGATGGTTTTCACCTATATTTCACCTTTCTTATCGTACAGTGCGTGGAACTATAACTGGAAAAAGACCGATGACCGTTACGAATCAGAAGGCTATGATAAAAAGGTTTCAGGAAACGGACTCATCCGAAAATCTTCAAAAGAGCAGGAGACCCTAAACCTTTGTTTCAATCGTAAACGAGGAAGAACTCGATGCCAACACTCAATCCGCATTATTATACCATAGCAAAACTATTTTATCAATTTCAGTAGCTGTTGGTAAAAAGTGTCACTAACATAACATACTTTTTTTCGTTAAAAAAACAAATCCCACATGTTTCTAATCATTTTTAACTTCTGGATCACCCGGTTCTTGAGTTTGCAAGAACTTTGTTTCGGCTTTCTTGTTCAGTAGTTAAGCCGTTTAGATACAAGTGAAGAGATGGTTCGAATCCCGATCCAGGCATAAATGTTTGTTGTGAGGCGGTTTCCACTTTAAATGGAGGTTTCAGCGTATTTATTCCTCGTGTGCAGAAGATGATCGTAATCGTAACACTCAAAACCAGCGAACAATTTTTCTAACATAACTCGACTGCATACCTATTAAATTTACGATACGATATTAAAGAATATAAGTGTTTGTTTCTATTATAAACCCTTTCATAATTTCCTCTCACATTAAACTTTATATATTTTTCTTTCACAAGTAATGTCACATCTAAAAGAGAAAAATCGCTAAAAAATGTATAGCAAAGGGGGTGGAGACAGAATATTTTCACCTCTTTCACCTTTCCCACGAACTCCTAAACACTCCTTTTAACCCAATAATCTGCGTCCTTCCCTATGCTAACTTCACCGAGTTATTGTTTTAATCTTTCTAAACCATAAACCCATTAAGAATCACTCTCAAACTGATTAGATAGCTAACTAACACAAACAAACATTCACACCTGTTAGCCGGCGAGCGTGGGTGTACGCAGCACTTTCTTATTAGCCGAGAATATCCCACCCAAAACGGCACAGGTAATAGTCAACTCTTGACCTTCAGCGCAAGATCCTTCCATTTTCTTCTTTCTCAGACTAGATGATGAAACAAAGAATGCACCATGGGTGGAGCCGCGTCCTTCCTAAGTTCCGGATTCCGGAGTGCGTCATCTTCAGGCCTTATTAAACGGTGCCGACGAACGATTTTTATTCTGATTTTTTACTTCGACAGTTAAAATAACCAGGTGATCTAGACTTCGTTCTTGCCCTAAAGCCAATCGGTATGGCAAAAAGTGAAACGAGTAAGATCATTGGTTTGGGACTCGAAGATGGGGGGATAAAAAGGGAAGGGGAGTTAACACGTCATAAGAAGCTACTTTCTAGTGTTTTATCTACGGCAGCCGGTGATTAAAGATTCTGGTGGGGGAGAATTGCTTGAGATGTTTGCGCATTTACTTACATGATTTTTCATGTAGTAGTACTTTTAAGGATTTCTTTGTTTAAAGTTGTCACAAAATTTCTATTAGTAATAGAAAAACATATTTGACATCCACACATTTGCAACAACTACAACAACAACAAAAGAAAAGAAGGTGTGGGGGTTAGCAAAAAAACAATATTTACCATAGAAACTACAGGACAGTCCATAGATTCAACAAAAAATGTAGAGTGTCCTACTACAAGCCGAAATCTAGATTTTCATGTATAACTTTCATAAAGTAGACCTAATATAGCAGGTATTTTCTCAAATTTATGGCAATATTGGTTAACCTAAAAGTTCCCCTCAGTTTCAATAATTACCGTAAGAAAGACCTCTTAGCCCCATAGTTCTCTCAAACTTTCCTACAAATCAGCGAGGGGCTTTTCATACCTTGGATTTTCCGTTTATGTATATGACGCATACGCCGTGGTGTTTCAAGATTCGAATATCGATTAAATTCTTCTAGCTGCTAACTCCACACTCTGACCAAGTGGCTACTACGAAACATTCATAAATTAAAGGCTACAGAGTAACAATTTTTGTTCTTTTTTCACTTCAAGACAGATAAAAGAATCAAGTGTTCTGGACTAACGTTCTTTTTCTAAAGCCAATCGCTATTGCTAGATATTTGTTTGGGATTCTAAGTGAGGAATGGGGGTGGGGCAGGGGCCGGGAAGCATAAGGAGCTACTTAATTCTTTTCTATCGTTTTATGTATGCTGCTTTAGCTGATTAAAGGTTTTGATGGGAGAGCATTGCTTGAGATTTTTGCTCATTTACTTACACAATTTTTCATATAAGGTCTGTTTTAGGGATTTCGTCGGTATACTAGTCACAAAATGTCGACATGTGATAAAAAAAAAAATTCTGGATATTCGCTCACTTACATCGAAAAGAGAGAGAATATGAGACAGCAATTGCAATATTTTCCACAAAAACTTGACCCCGTGCTTTTATTCAGTCAAAAATACAGGGCCAGTTCAAGCTGAAAACCGGATTCGTAACTTTATCAATATCGTTACGACGGAGTATCGATCGTTACGATCGTTACGACGGTCAACCCATCAAGTTTATTGCTACAGATACTACTACAAATTTTTTTCTCAAGTCTGATCGTTATTTCGGAGGCACCTCCTCACATCTAGATATTTTCGTGCAACGGTTTTTGCATGCACACCTACATGGCAGTGTTTCAAACACCAAATGTTGAACTGAAGTCTCCGCATATGAACTCGACACTCTAATCATTCGCGCACTTCGTATCCGTGCGTCTGAAGATATAGGTTTGAATTGGTGAACTCAAGTTCCACTCTCCTCCTGTTATAGAAAACGAGCACATAGGAGAAATATTTGTATCACGTTTCTGTTTTTTAAAAAGTGGTTCCGAAAATTTCACTCGCGAATACACGGCATCAGTTGATGCAGCCAAGCCTAATGCTGGAGCAATTCAGTGAACATAAGGTTGCCCCAATGAATTAGGTAGGATCCATTCAGGCCAGTGGTTAGCAAGCTGGTCGCTCCAAAATGAGGAACTTAGGCCTATGTTTGTGGATTGGATGCCAGCGCGGTTACTGTGTAAGGTTTTCATGTTTTCTTGCTCGAGAACGGTTATTTGAGTCACTTTCCTTTCAAAAAGTCCTCCTTGAAGGCACTCTCTTATAGCAACATGGCGAAATTTTGCCTACTTTCTGCTACATTTTTAAATTCATTTTTATTCGCAAATGTAAGAAATTGGCAGGTGTTCTTGTTCAGAAACTTTCTAGTCGGACTGTTTTTGTTTTTGTTTTTGATTTTTTGATAAAGACAAAATAAGATCTTTCAGAAAATACTGTGAAAATCGGTGTTTTGAAATGAATTTCCGGGCGCGACGTAACTGTAAAGGAAAAAAAAAACGATGTCGTGAGACCTCTTCTCGTGAGATCGTCGTGAGATCTCTTATACCTCAAGATGTGAATCGCTTATCGAAGATTAAAAAATATTCGACTACAAATTGCTTCAATAACCATGCCTGAATATGTCAAGCTTTTGTGTTTAAAAATGAGTTAGAACAGGGATCGAAAAGTTTATCGTTGTTAAATGAGACTTTTTTATTTTTTGCCGATTAAATTTTACATAACAGGCTCCGTTTTCATCGTTATCAGAAGGGTGATCTCCTGGCATCACACCTCTCTTTTTCCTAAGAACCGACCAATGAGAGTAATTCCCGTAGAATTAGATTTCACATACATAACCTATATACGCATTGCACTATTTCAATACAGAGTGTCGAACCGAAGTCCTCCGCGACTGCGAACACAACATTTTAACCATTCAAACGCTGTGAGCCTGAAAACTTTGAAAATAATGTAGATTTTCCAATTATATTTTCGCTAGACTAAAAATTTGAAATTGACGATATTACGGGAAGTGCTGGAAGAAGCGATCATGTGCGTCCAAACAGAATTCAAATAGTCTCTTCGTATTTGCTGACACTATATATGGTGTCACTTACCGTATTATTGTGTACTTTTAACATTTCCCTTTATGTCCCCAAATTTCACGCAAAGGAAAGTCAGTTTGTTAAAAGTATTGTTTCGATATCATCATTATTGTTAATGATGTAAGAATAATACGTGTTTCGGCTTGAAGTAAATTATCCTGAACCATAAGTAGATAGAGCCGTTTTCCCACCAGCTAAAAGTTAATTACACTTTCTGTTAGTTATGCTTTTCTGTAAATGAGTGTTACATCAACACTCAGTTATACAGATAAAAGTAAAAACATTTAACATTTAATTTTCAAAAAATTTATCTACTATATGTATACAATGCAAATGGGAATTTCGTTCCGGCTTCTTATAACTTGAGTTCTGCTGAATGGATTATGATGGGACTTGCACTGTTAGTTATATAATATTTCAGGGAAGATTTTAGTGTATAATCGTTCTACGTTGCTTAGTTATATAATCATGGGTAAGTTCTATAATCAGGTGAACCTGATTTTGAAACTTTAGCTTTTTTTAAAAGTTCTACTGAGCGGATTTTGATGAGACTTGCATTGTTAGGTAGCAAATTTGTAGGAATGGTTTTAGTACTTTGTATATCGTACTACGCTACTTAGTTGTAGAATTATGCGATAAGTTCTATAATCAGGTGTTTTCAATTATGAAAGATACTTTAAAAAACATTTTTGCTGAAAGGATTTTGTTAGTTAATTTGTTTGCATTGTTAGATTATTTTTCAGAGATGGTTTTAGTATGTTCCATATTGTTCTATCGTCCTTTACCAAATCGTACTCTAAAGGATGAACTAAAAGAGTTGGTTCTTAACAGTTAAAAGTTTTTCTGCACATTGGAAAATATAATAGCGCAACTTGCTAGTGTATTGATAAAACTCCAGCAAATTAACGGGAAAATATATGCAGCGATCGAGTTTTAAAATTATCACGTTAATTTCTAACGTAAATCTAACCAAAACTCTCATTTAGAAAAACCTACAGCAGCAATGGAAAGAAAAATTAAAAACTTTAAAATCTTCGATTTTAAAAATTTCTTGCATTGTTAAGTTCCTACAAAAATAAGCAAAATGAATCATGCGTAAATATTTACAACGTTTTTTCTAAAATTGTCATTATAATTCGCTGTCAAAAGTCTAACTCTGCTATTTAGAAAAATAAGCGCTAAAACGCAACAGTGAAATAATACATTAAATGTTAAAAAAAAAAAAAAAAAAAATTAATTAAACATGCTGTCATTAAAATTCACAAAAATGTAAATAAATATATATATATATATGGGGCATTCTCACAACATTTTGACTTTCATGTCCCTGAATAATAATTTTTATTTTAATATACTTTTTTGTGTTTTTTAATTTCATATACTCGGGAACATCCCATTTCATGATTGCACACCAATATTAACGAGATAAATAAGTTTTGGACGATGTTGGGGGTCCAAACACCTGGAAAACTCCTATACCGTCCCGTGTCCCTGATGCTGATTTTTAAGTTTGGAACTATCTGGATAAAATTGTTTCAATAAAAATAATTCAATGTAATTTTTTTCTGAAACTGGAACTATTGCTTTATATAAATATGTAGCTAAAAAGTCCTTTCGGCCAGTGCCGGGAGGACGAGGTAGCTTTGATATCCCTTATTTTTTAAAAGCCAGCTTATATTATTCAAACACACGGAGCTCAAATTAGTGGAACCCGATTATAGAAGATTAAATACTAATTTTTGTCAATATTGAATACGAATGAGAATTTCGCCAAATTAGTCAGCGTATCAAAGCTGGTTTTATTAAAGTGATTTATATTTTTTCGCCAAATTCGTTGATATCCCGAATTATATTAATAATTATATTATCCCGAATTATCGGTGATAGCCCGCCATTTAAAAACAACATAATGGGACAACAAAGCTCACCAATGAACTTGGTCGAGACCTTAGTAATTCCTGTGCACATGCTTACTCATATCTAAATCGGTTGATATATACGAGTGCTGTTGCAGGCAAAAAATCTGATTTTTCAAAATGTCACACACATTCGAAATTCAAACTGCTATATCTCGGCCTTTTTTTTAGATAAAGGCAAAACAAAAAATTATCCGGAATCTTTGTAACAAACTGAAACACATAAGAAAAAAAAATCTTTTTCAATTTCTAATTTTTTTGTACCTCATTTTAAATTATTTTTTTTTAATTTTTAAATGGCCGCCATTTTGAAACAAGATGGCGGATGAAGTTAGCAAACGAACTTGGACGGGAGATTGCTATGTACTATGCACATACCTTGTCACATCCTAATCGGTTCATAAATATGCGTGTTATCGCGTGACAAAAATCAGATCGTTTCAAAATGTCAGGCATGCTAGAAATTCAAAGTGCTATAACTCAGCCATTTTTTAAGATATAGACGAAACGAAAAATGCTCCAGAATCTTTGTATCAAGGTCAAATACATAAGAAAAAAATCTTTTTCAATTTCTAATTTTTTTGTACCTCATTTTAAATTAAAATAGAAAAAAATTAATGGCCGCCATTTTGAAACAAGATGGCGGATGATGTTGACCAACGTACTCGATGGAGACATTAGTATGTACTATGTACAAACCAAGTTATATCCAAATCCGTTCATAAATACGCGTGTTATCGCGTGACAAAAATCAGATCGTTTCAGAATGTCAGCCACACTAGAATTTCAAAGTGCTATAACTCAACCGTTTTTTAAGATATAGACGAAACAAAAAATGCTCCGGAATCTTCGTATCAAGCTCAAACACATAAGAAAAAAATCTTTTTCGATTTATAACTTTTTGCACTTCATTTTAAATTTAAATTTTTTTTTAAATTTTAAATGACCGACATTTTGAAACAAGATGGCGTATGAAGCTGGCCAGCGAACTCGGTCGAGACATTGCTATGTACTATGCACATGCCTTGTCACATCCAAATCCGTTCATAAAAACGCATATTATCGCGTGACAAAAATCAGATCGTTTCAAAATGTCAGCCATGCTAGAAATTCAAAGTGCTATAGCGCAGCCATTTTATAAGACATAGATGAAACAAAAAATGCTCCGGAATCTTTGTATCAAGCTCAAACACATAAGGAAAAATCTTTTTCAATTTCTAATTATTTTGTACCTTACTTTTAAATTTAAATTTTTTTTAAATTTTTAAATGGCCGCCATTTTGAAACAAGATGGCGGATGAGGCTGGCCAACAAACTTGGTCGAGACATTGCTATGTACTATGCACATTCTTTGTCGCATCCAAATCGCTTCATGAATACGTGTATTATCGCGTGACAAAAATCAGATCGTTTCAAAATGTCAGCCATGCTAGAAATCAAAGTGCTATAACTCAGCCATTTTTTAAGATATAGACAAAACTAAAAATGCTCCAGAATCTTTGTATCAAGCCCAAACACATAAGAAAAAATATTTTTCAATGTGTAATATTTTTGTGCCTCATTTTAAATTTAAATAAAAAAAAAAAAATGGCCGCCATTTTGAAACAAGATGGGGAATGAGGCTGGCCAACGAACTCGGTCGAGACATTGCTATGTATTATGAACATTCTTTGTCACATCCAAATCGGTTCATAAATACGTATATTATCGTGTGACAAAAATCAGATCGTTTCAAAATATCAGCCATGCTAGAAATTCAAAGTGCTATAACTCAGTTTTTTTTCAAGATATAGACGAAACAAAAAATGCTCCAGAATCTTTGTATCAAGCCCAAACACATAAGAAAAAAATCTTTTTCAATGTCTAATTTTTTTGTGCCTCATTTTAATTTTTAAATTTTTTAAAATGGCCGCCATTTTGAGACAAGATGGCGGATGAAGCTGGCCAACGAACTCGGTCGAGACATTGGTATGTACTATGTACACACGAAATTTTATCCAAAATATATATATGTATGGATATATATAAATATATATATATATATCAATTTTTAACGGAGGGTGGTTTCGGGGTCTAGGGGTCATGATCGGTGAAAATATACCAACATTTTCCGGAATCGTTTTCCTCCGAACGGCTGCAATAGGTAGCTTTTTGTAACGAAAGCTACCTAAAATAACCTGCACACATTATTAGGGTTGTTATTATTTTTTAAACTCTGTCCCTGGGTTTTAGATTTCTTACCATCCCTCTTCTAAAATTATACAGAAAATCATTGCAGATGCAGCCGCAGAATTTTTTTTCAAGTTTTTCTCAAGCAGAAGTATGCTAGAGAAATAATGTCTAAAATTCTTTGGCAAGAAATTTACTGTAGAATTTAAATCAGCATTTAAATATCAATTTCAAGCACCGTGGCTTTATTGATAGTTTCACCGTCCCCAAAGTTTATTCCTGCCCTTTTCGAGGTAAATTAAAAAAAAAAAAAAACTTAATACAATGTTAACAACTGTTTCTAAAAATCAATGAACATTGTGGCTATCAATTGGTCTTAACATGATTTTCCTAAAAATAGGTGGTTATTTTCCTTACCGTTCCGTCCTTAAGGTCCCCCTTTTTTTTTATCATTTCTTCCCTTTTTTCCAATACCATCCCCTTTTTTTACCTTACCGTCCCTTCTTTAACACCCCTTTAAGACAATGTTATACAAAAATTCTGTATTAAAAGTACTACATTGTTATTGTTTCTTATTTGAATGTCCTATGGGTACTATGCAAATTCATTATAAGTAAAAATTTAGAAGAAAATAAAAAGTTATAGTGGTAAAATGGTAAGGAAAATTAAACTCGCAAGTTTAACTTAAACCTCAGTTAAATAAGAAATTTTTCGCTGCTGACCATTTTTTTCTTTATTTTGAATCATTAAGGCATTCGTCTATCAGATTAAAATGATATTTCAGCAAGTTAAATTTTGTCAGTTTTTTTCCCAAAAGTCAAAAGATTGTGAGAATGCCCCATATATATTTTTAAATGCACTAAAAAGTAGAAATGGGATTTTAGCCAAATTAACCAGCTATTCTCCAATTGGCTTCATATATAGTAACTTATATTTGTCGACAAATTTGGCCAAAACGTGGCACTATTGTGGTAATCCTGCCATTAATACTTTTCAACAAAAAATACTCATTGTTGAAGCTGATACTGATTTCTCCATAGGAAATCAACCGTTGCCACCCTTACGGATCGAATTTAAAAAAACCACTGACCAATTCATCTATTGCCTTCAGGAATACATACATACATATTCCAAATCTCAAAGCTCTATATGTCAACAGGAAGTGGGTGAAAAATGAGTCACAAGGTTTGACTGCCACATACAAGCATAACTGTATGTAAGTTCAAAGAAGGCATGTAAAAAGAAACAGAAAGTATTTGATTTTCAGAAAGAAATTTCCATTGATAAAATCTTAACGAATGAAAAGAGAGTAATTATGCAAAGATCTCCGACGAGTTTTAAAATAACTATCATACTTGCTATTAAAAGTCTAACCATATATTCGGCCAAAAAAAAAAAAAAAAAAAAAAAATCAGTCCTGAAGCAACAATGAGAAACAAAAATAAATATCTCAAATTCTTGATTTTCATAGAAATGTCAAATTACACGTTGCTAGAGTAAAGGAATTTATTCAATTTATAAACTTAATAAGAATTTCAGGAATCTAAAGTTCTGGGAAAAGAGCCTTATTAAACTCCACTTAGAATGTTCTCAAACCCTTAATCATCGGCTAGTTAGACTCAGGTCATCTTTCAAACGTAGCTGTACAATGATATGGAATTTTATATTATTTATTTCTTCCTTTTTAATTTTAAACAAAATTCTTGTTTGCGCAGACGAAACAAAGCAAAATTCAAACGAATAGATAAAACACAATGCACCGCGGTACTGAATGCAACAGGTTCTTCAATTACAGTGGTTATCTGCCATAAAAGCAGGAAAGAATGTCCTACCTAAAACATTGATGATAATTGTCATAAACAGAACAGAGATCTGAGCTAAAGTTGGGCAGGCATTTCTGGTAAAATGATACTTTTAATTCTGTGAAACAACGATTGCCAATACGTAAATAAACTAAAAATTCTGATGTTTTGGTGCCGTTTGTTTTGCTAATAATGGTCTGTCATGATTATCAAATTAAATGATCTGAAAAAAGTATAAAATAGTTGAAAAAAAAACATGCTTATAAGCATTCAATGTTTATCTTAACAAGAAGGGAAAATCATGCTTCAAGCATAGATTAATAAACACTTTCCAACCCATTCAGAGGGATTGACCGAAGCAGTAATTTTGCCGAATACCGAAGCTTCGGTCGAAGTGTATACCGAAGCTTCGGTATTCAGCAACCGAATACTTGAAACTTTTTAATACGCATTTTTGTATATATTAGCTTTTTTAATAAGCTTTAATTGAAATTAAATTATCAATAATTTAATTCAGTTACATTTTTATTCTTAAATCTAATTACACAAAAAAATTAATGACTTCTTTCCACTCACAAATTCATTAACTCATCACTTATTTTGTATTATTTTATCACTAGCCAATACCCAAAAATAACCTATGAAAGTATTAAACTATACAGGGTATTATTGTGGATAAAGACTGTCAGAAAAACAAAAGTTCATTCAAATACAAAGAAACAATGTTATCATTAAGCTGATTTACTGATTGTCTAAGTCTAATTATAAACATATTGAATGGGAATGTTCTCAAAATACAAAAGGTATAATATCAATTTGTGCATTTAACTATTTTCTGTCAAATTACTGAAAGAATATTTATATTTTGATTAATATTTTAACATTGTGGTGATGAAGAAAAGAAATTTGAGCAATTTTGATATAATGGTTATAAAAGCTATAGGATAGGCATAGGGGTATACTTATTTGATCTGTGCATTTTCTTTAATATACACCTTAGATATACAGATATGAATTCTGATATACTTATTTGATGTGTATATTAAAGAAAATACACATTAAATAAATTTAAATGAAAAAAAAACTAAATGTAGAAGTAAATAAAATTAAATGATAAGGCATGCGCATCTTCCTTACTTTCTTTTTTTCTCTGTTGTAGACAGTTGCTTTGATTTCACACCTATGTAGATTATTTTAGGAAGTAAAAAGTTTCTTTTTAATTAAAAATGGCCTTTGACTTGTTTTTTGTAGTGCAGCTGAATTCTGAACTCATGCACATAATATTGAAACTCATTGTTTAGCCTATTCTACTGCTAAGTAAAAGAAAATTCTTCTACTTCTAAGAAAATACTTATCTGCAATTATTCTGCCGAATACTTAAAAGTATTCGGCCGAAGCCGAATATTCGGTTTCCAAGCCGAACCACCGAATACCGAATCAACTATTCGGTATTCGGTCAATCCCTAATTCAGACTAATGTAATAAAACTGTACCGTTTAATAAGTTGAAATATTACGTCTAATTCAACCCTATGGAAACTCATAAGACATTTCAAAACCCAATTTTAACTGTTCCCATTTACAATCGGAAAATTATGCGAATTCTTTGAGCAGCCCAGTATATGATATATAGGTTTGTATCTATTAACTACATGCATGCTAAAATTTAGTTCATTTAAGAAATACGTATACTTCAGTTGAAAATTCGTCTTCAGTAATTTCCTCTAATAAGGAGAATGGTACGTAAATACTTTTGTGCAGCCCTGTATATAAGGTATAGAATTTATATATAACGAGTAACATGCTAAAAATTAGTTAAATTTAAAAGCTCATACCGAATTTTAAAACGTACACTCCTGCAACTATTATTCAAAGACAGTACTGTAAAACCGATTTCTTTTGTGTGTCCCTGTAAATTAATAAAAAATATTATGAATGCCCTATTCTAACGTCATCGTTGTGAAATTCAGTGATTTAAATCAGTTTCAATACATTTGAAATAGCATAATGTCATTAAAATACTCTGCAAACAATTTTTCCCCATATAGTACCATAATGTAATGGAATCCTTTTGAGTGCCCCTGTAAATGAACTATTAATCGCACATACTTCATATACAATACCAAACATGCTTTGGTGACCCAAAGTAACCTTTATCAATTGCATGAAAATCCGAGTACATTTACGGGAGTTACAGCGAGGACAGACGGACAGACAAACCGAATACATAAACACTTTTAAACTTCGTTGGAAAGTGTTTTAAAAATCACGCGTAATTGCATGACCGCAATTATGCGGAATTTGGAGTAGGTCTCGATTATGAAAAAAATGTCTGTTTTTATTTACGTTTAGCAGAAAGCGCAAATTTGTGAATTTATTCTTTTTTTAAATCTATAATTTTTGCTCTGTTTTTTTTTTCTTTTTTTTAAGGTAAAGGCAACAGAAAAAAAAACATCATTTAAACTATAGCTGTTCAGAATTTCTAAACTGTTTTCTCCGCGTTATTATTAAACTATTAATTGATAAACGAGTATTATTTTCGAATTATTATAGTCTTTATTCTTTTTTTTTTTTAATAATTTATTTGCTACTTTTTAGTACTATATAAAATATTTCAGTGTGGTAGTTTTACAGCCAGTTGCTGTATTTTATTGAACGTGGTTCTGTACATCATTAATTCCAACGTTGTTGTAACTCGTATACAGCTGTACCCATAAAGAATATTTGGTGATTCATCACTTGCATCCGGCTGTTTATGGCTTATATTAATTTATTAACTTTAAGATATTTTAATCTAATGCCTTCAAATTAATGTGCGAAGTGTCTTCTACAAAGTGGGTAAAAATCTATTAGGAAATTCCATCTTTACATTTATGAAGCAAGTTAATTTAAATAAAAGTGTAAATTCAGTAAAACTTCCATAACTGACCATCCGAGTATCGAACACTTTTTCAATACACATTAGCTATTTATTTGTACAGTCTCGTGGAAAAAAAAAAAAGTAAACACCCCTACTAACTCCTCAACAAATTATCGTAGACGAAAGTTACTGGTACCGAACGATTGGAAATAAAGTCTACTTTTAAATGACGTATATAAAATTTGCTTAGGGGGCCATCTACATATTAAAACGAATCCAAACTTCATTTTTTTCAATAGCAATACCCAATTTTAACGAGATATTTCAAATCTTTGGTTCAAACTATGCCTAGACACCAAATTTTTAGTCATTTGAATGATAAGTTTTTGAATTATAAACATTCAAAATTTAGTGCTTCTAATGTTAAATTACATTTTCATATTTTTATTTATATCACCCGAAATTATGCTCCTAATGTGCTAATTTTTTTTTGTAGTAATAATACTAATATACCCAAATATAAATAAGCTGAATTTGCAATTTTTATAATTTTATGATATGATTTATGAATTATGAAATTAATATTCGAAAAAATTATGAATTGCAACCTACAATTTTTTTGATGGATTTAGATTTATTAAGTCCTGCTTTATGGAAATTCAAAAATTTCACATTTTTCTTCCAAGTAGTTTTCAAATTATGCTTAAAAAACGGCAAAATGATGGTTTAAGGGGCCGTCTATGATGGAAGTGCGTAGATATTGTGAAATTTCTTCTGCTGCCTTGTTATCTAACAGACTTCATTGACTGGTGCCTTGATCAAGAAGGCGGCTCTCTTGGTTAGCAATCCAGAACCCAACTTCAATTTGGATACAGCCCTTAAAATACGCTCGTTTTAAAATAATTAATTTCTCGGAAACTTATGGTACGAATTGCATAAAAATTCGTTTTTAGGCTAATTGAAGGGTGTAGAGTTCATTTATGCTGTCAGAATTGGGTACTGCTATTGACAAAAACAAAGTTATGGTTCGTTTTAATATGTAGATGGCCCCCTAAGCGAATTTTATATACATCATTTAAAAGTAGACTTTATTTCCAATCGTTCGGTACCAGTAACTTTCTTCTACGATAATTTGTTGAGGAGTTAGTAGGGGGTGTTTACTTTTTTTCCCCACGACTGTACGTTTTTACTTTTGAATAGCGAATACCTCGGAATAGCGAAAACACTCCGTGATTAGGAGGTGTCTGGTCGTATTCAGAGGTTCTACTGTTTATAACAATAATATTAATGAAGATCGAAATATAATCAAAAAATCGCAGTATACAGTCCAACTTAGTTTCTGTTTCACGAAATTTTCTGCTGAACCTTGAATTGAAACATCATCAACATGTAAATTAATCTCCATATTACGAAAAATATATTCTATATAACAAAGGTTTTTCCACTTTCGTGCGTGTACAACATTCAAACGGAGAAGTTGCTGTTGCGATGGATGTATGAATTTATTTCAGCGGATTGTACAAAAATGAAATTATTTATTTGTTTAACCATTTCCATTCAAGAGAAGAAATGCTAAAAACCTTCAATACAATAACGAAGGGGATTCCAGTTTCACGAAAATATTACAGATGAATTATTCGGATGCTGACAACAGTGCGAATATTTTTATGATCAGTGTAATTTTTATAAGAGACCTGTACAAAGTATTATTGCAGACTTTTTTGAAGTTAAGGATTTGGAATGCTGATCAAAGAGAGAAAAGGTACGCTACGCTTCTCTTCAGTTTTTGTTTACTTCACTTTATTAGGGGAAAGTAGGGGAATGGCGCTCACTTAAGGGAAAACATGAATAGCTAGTCAAATTTAGACAAAAAAAATCAACATTTTATTAACGAAGTATAACTCCAAAGCATAAGGAACAGTTCGCAATCAACTAATTTGCATAAAAGTTTTAGGAATTTTTTTTATCGTTTTATTTAAATGACATCGATTGAGCGGTAATGCCCGGCATGGTAGGGTAATTGCGCTCAGAGTTTGAATACAACATTTAAGTAAGACAAAAGTCACATATGTAGTTGTGTGGGCTGTTCTCACCACTGCAGACTTTTTGCAACCACTTTACACATATTGTGTTAGGCATATAGCAGGCTACTTTTTTATATTTAGGTTTTTTGATTTTCTCCACTTTTTTGAAATCGTAAAATTCTCATTGTTTAATGACATATTACTTAAGGCACCTTTTTTTACTTTTTCGATTTTGTTTGCAGATATTTTTTAGAATGGCACTTTCATTTTCAGAACCGGTTTTGAAAGTGAAAGTAACTTTATAAAAAATATCTGAGACCAAATTCGAAAAAGTAAAAAAGGTGCGATGTAGAGACGGACCTCGGCTATCCAATGAAAAAAAAAATTTAAATGTCGAAATGCAAACGAGATATTAGATAAATCCCACCCCATAGGATTAGCATTAGCTCGGAGACTACTGACCAGGCCCCTACCTACCGGGGTTAACCCAGCTGAACGGGTTTTTAATTGCCTGGAAAGCAAGTCGATGCATTGTGAGTACATAAGCCAGATCGCCGCAGGCAGCGGACCACACCGCGGTGACCCCACCATCAAGCACCCGGGCCGACTATACTAAGCCAAGTTGATGAGTCTAGGTTGTTTATTGCACTTTGCAAAACTATGATTGTTGCCGCACACCACGCACTTGCCATGCCAGTTGGAAAGGGCTGGATTATTTTTTATGCCTAAAAGGTGGTAAACTTCTTAGCTGTAGCAGGGGCAATTTTGAGGGAAAATAAAAATTGAAATGGCCGAAAAGCTAAGATTTACCGCTGAAGGGATAATTTTGGGCCGAAATGCAAGGCAGACGAATCGCTGCAGAGGGAGACGGGAATAAACCGGAGATCATTGCCTCGATCGTCATCCTATCTGCAATGCCTACTGCTCGTTTGTGTTTACTTTGTTTTGCCGGTTCCTTAACGTTATATCCTGTTGATTGGCACCTGCACATTGCTACTCAAGTTGATCTCGTAATTTAGAACCTTGATCAGATGACGAGACCTTCACCTTGCAAGGCACCTCCAGAGGTATAATTCACAAGTAACTTGGAGGACTTTGCACCCACGACGGATTTTACATGCACCAGGCGCCATTAGCGTACATGACGGAATTTTAGCCGGCAGTTAGCCTGGGTCCTGTGACCAACGGCGCTACGAGTATAATGTTCTACCAGCTTGGCCACCGCTGCCCGATCTAAATGGGATTGCATGGAATTTTTGAAGCCTAATTGTTGATGCATACTTGTCAAATTAAAATGACTATTTATTTTTTGTATGGGGGGGGGGGGGGGAATAGAGAAAACAAAGAATGGGGCTCCGCAGATAGACAAATTGCACCATGTGTTAATTTATTGGGGCCGAATTGTTAGGCAAACTTAACGTTGCAAGGGACATGAGACTACGCCTTACTACCATACCCCACCGGGAAAAACTGGCTCCGTGGGCTGTCCCATTGGAGCGGGTCCGGTAGCTCGTGCGTACAGAGTCCTATTGCACCTAATAAAGAGGCGAACGGAAGAAAAAAAACCGGGGGGGGGGAGGAATGCTCCCATGAGTGGTCGGCCTGGCCAGGCGCCCGGGGGGGGGGGACTGGGGGGAAGCTGGAAGAGAATGGTTTGTTAGTCATGAGATATTTATTAATACAATTACTACATTAAATGAACTAAACTGTAATACTTATTAATCTTACTACTACTTAATAATCAACTTACTTAATCTTAATACTTAATCAATTTGAAATATTAATACTATAACGTCATTCTAACTACTCTTACCAACTTAACTTGGTATTTTTATTATGCGTTGGCTTTTTTGCTTTAAACTTCTAGTTGATTTTACTCATTGAGGAGAACTATGTTTAACTGTGATGTGTATCGTGGCACCCAGAAAAGAAAAAAAAATTCTCAAATGAGTAGCGCGTCTTGAATTTAAGTGGGATGGGGCCGCGATGCAGAGAAGCTGGAGAAACTAAATGCTAAAATTACAACTTTTAACTATTAACTCAAGACTTATAACTAAGCTATAACTTATCACCCTTTTAGCTGTTAATGTTCTCCCCATTATCTAGCCTAGTCCCTGTTATAATTTAACTTAGTAACTATTATTTATTAACTGACTCATTCTCTAAACACTACAAGGATTCGAAAAATGTAAAAAAAAAAAAAAAAAAAAAAAAAAAAAAAAGAATTATATATATATTCATGAACGGTACGTTTTTTTAAGATGCTACTTCACTCACCCGAAAACACTCGTTCGTCAATGTAAATCCCATGGAATCTTTTTGTTATACAGTAGTACACTGTAAAAAAAATCGGACTAATATACGGAAATACTACTGGCAATCTAGACGCTATTTCCGTATTTTAACGAAACCTTTTCCCGGTAAATAGCAGAAAATTTTCCGTTTTTTGTTTAATTTAACGGAAATTTTTCTGTAATTTACCGGGAAAAATCTCCGTTAAAATACGGAAATAGTACTGGCGTCTAGATTGCCAGTAGTATTTCCGTATTTTAGTCCGTTTTTTTTTACAGTGTTACCCGATTTACGTCACCCGGCATTTACGTCGCATTTAGTCAAGTCTGGCCTGGTGGAAATAATTCTCTAATTTAAGACGCACTTTGAACTTTTTTGAAGACTTTTAACATGTCAGATGCAGTCACATAGTCATAGAAGATTCATGGGATGAAGTTCAGTAAAAAACAATGAAAGATGCTTAGAAAAGACTGTGCCCTTTTCCTTCACAAAGACTAAAAAAAACATGTGAAAATTGTAATTCTGTATTTCTCTTACTTGATGAAATCCTCGAAAATGGAAGAGAATTCAACTTAGAGATGGATGCTGAAGGTGTTGTTGAACTCAGAAATTCCCCTGATCTGGAATTAACCATCGACGAACTCGTCGAATTAAAAAGTCCTTCCGGCCAGTGCCGGGAGGAAGAGGTAGCTTTCATAATCCTTATTTTAAAAAAGCCAACTTATATCATGCAAACACACGAAGCTCAATTTAGTGGAAACCGAATATAGGAGATTCAATACTAATTTTTATCAATATAATGAATAAGAATTTCGCGAAATTAGTCAGCTTTATCCAAGCTGCTTTTCTTTAAAGTAACTTATATTTGGCTGCCAAATTCGGCAATTTCTTAAAGTGCCTGTCATTTTAAGACAACATGGTGGATGAGGTTAAGCAGTGAACTTGGTCGAGACCTTAGTAATTGCTGTGCACATGCTCACTCACATCGGAATCGGTTAATATATAGGAGTGCTGTCGCATGCAAAAAATCAGATTTTTCAAAATGTCACCCACAATAGAAATTGAAACTGCTATATCTGAGCCATTTTTTAAGGTAAAGACAAACAAAAAATGCTCCTGAATCCTTATATCAAGATCAAATACTTAAGAAAGAAACCTTTTTCAATTTCTAATTTTTTTTGCACTTCACTTTAAATATATATATATTTTTTAATTTAATGGCCGCCATTTTGAAACAAGATGGCTGATGAATCTGGCCAGCGAACTTGGTCGAGGTGTTGATGTATACAATCCACATGCCTTCTTATTCTTACATCGAAATAGGCGCATACGTGTGTTATCGCGCGACAAATACAAGATCGTTTCAAAATGTTAGCCATGCTAGAAATTCAAAGTGCTATAAATCAACCATTTTTTAAGATATCAACAAAAGAACAAATTTTCAGAAACAAAAACTGCTCCGGAATCTTTGTATCAAGGCCAAACACATAAAAAAAATCTTTTTCATTTTCCAATTTTTTAATACCTCATTTTGAATTTAAAATTTAATTTTTTTTAAATGGCAACCCTTTTGAAACAAGATGGCGAATGAAGCTGGCCAACGAACTCGGTCGAGACATTGGTATGTACTATGTACAGACCAAGTTACATCCAAATAGGTTCATAAATACGCCTGTTATCGCGTGACAAAAATCAGGTCGTTTTAAAATGTCAGCCACAAGAGAAATTCAAAATGCTATTACTCAGCCATTTTTTTTTAGATATAGACGAAAGAAAAACTGTTCCGGAATCTTTGTATTAAGGTCAAACACATACAGAAAAAATCTTTTTCATTTTCCAATTTTTTGGTATCTCATGTAAATTTTTTTATTTTTTAATTTTTTTAAATGGCCGCCATTTTGAAACAAGATGGCGGATGAAGCTGGCCAACGAACCCGGTCGAGACATTGATATGTACTATGTATAAACGAAGTTACATCCAAATCGGTTCATAAATACGCCTTTTATTGCGTGACAAAATTCAGGACGTTTCAAAATGTCAGCCACGCTAGAAATTCAAAATGCTATAACTCAGCCATTTTTTAAGATATAGACGAAACAAAAACTGCTCCGAAATCTTTGTATAAAGGTCAAATACATAAGAAAAAAATATTTTTCCATTTTCGATTTTTTGGTACCACATTTCAAATTTTAAACTTTTAAAAAAAAATTAAATGGCCGCCATTTTGAAACAAAATGGCGGATGAAGCTGGCCAACGAACTCGGTCGAGAGATTGGTATGTACTATGTACACACCGAATTACATCCAAATCGGTTCATAAATACGCCTTTTATCGCGTGACAAAATTCAGGACGTTTCAAAATGTCAGCCACGCTAGAAATTCCAAATGCTATAACTCAGCCATTTTTTAAGATATAGACGAAACAAAAACTGCTCCGGAATCTTTGTATAAAGGTCAAATACATACTAAAAAAATATTTTTCCATTTTTAATTTTTTGGTACCACATTTCAAGTTTTAAATTTTTTTAAAAATTTTAAATGGCCGCCATTTTGAAACAAAACGGCGGATGAAGCTGGCCAACGAACTCGGTCGAGACATTGGTATGTACTATGTACACACCGAATTACATCGAAATCGGTTCATAATTACGGTAGTTACAGTGTGACATAGGTCAGATATATATATATATATATATATCAATTTTGAACGGAGTGTGGTTTCGGGGTCTGGGGGTCATGATCGATGAAAATGTACAAAAATTTTTTGAAATCGCTTTCCTCCGAACGGCTGCAATAGGTAGCTTTTTTGTAAAGAAAGCTACCTAAAAAACAAAGTACTGTCGAAGAAATAGATGAAGATTTTAAGCCTGAGGGAAGGGTAAGATTATGAAGGTTTCAAAATTAATCGAAGGACTAAACCTTATTGAAGCTGAAATGGCGGCTCTTGAAAATATTGATTCAGACGAGCAAAGTGTAGAAACGACTAGAAAAACTTAGAAAGCTCACTCTGCTGTTACAAAGAGCTTCTAAGAGAAAAAAAAGAAAAAGCGTCGGTTCAAACTTCAATGCAAGATTTTTTCACATGCTCAAAGGCTCGAACGGGATATCTAGAAAAACAATAAATTGTAAGTTAACAACTTATTGATTTATTCCAAATTCTTGTATTGCAAAAGCATTTTTCTACTAATGTTAAATATATGTAACATAATCCCTAAATACAATAGAATATGCTCATTAGATTTTGGTGAATTTTTATTACTTATTCTTTTTTTCTCATCTAAATGTACCTCTACTTACGTCGATAGACTTTAAACGAATTGCTGACAAAAATCGAGGTATTATTATATTACGTTTGCATTTCAATATTTTAAAATGAATTTTTTTTTATCGTACAGCTCAGGTCGATCTCAACAAAGGCCGCTTTTTTACTTTCTCAATTTTGTTTATAGATTGTTTATTATTATTATTATTATTAGGATGCTTTCACTTTCGGAACCAGTTTCGATATTGAAAGTATTCTCATAAAAGAACTGCAGAAAAAAAAATTAAAAATTAAAAAATGGCTTTTGTTGAGATCGACCTCAGCTATACAGTGCAAAAAAATCACTTAAAAATATAGAAATGCAACCGAGAGGCATTAAAAAATTTCTCCCATAGGTTTACATTAGCCAGCGTGTGTTTTCGAGTGAGTGAAGTAGCATCTTAAGATCCTAGTCCCGCAAAAGTACTACTCGCTATCTAATGCTAAACCAATGGCAGAGTTCATTTCAAAACTCGGGTTTGCGGTTCAATATTTTTAAATGATTTTTTAAGAGGTTAGTTGAGGTCGATCGCTTACTGGTTGCTGTTTTTACTTTTCAATTTTTCAATTCAAGTTTCTTTTATTTTTATGAGGGGATATTTTTATTTTTAAAATCGGCTCCAAAACTGCAACTGAAATCGAAAATGTTAAAAATTAAAGATAAATATCTAGAAAGGAAAATCCTTCCATCCTGGGAGCTCCAGATATTCTTTTCATATAAAAATGTCCGAATTCAACATTTACGAGCAGGACTTTAAAGAATCTCAGTCAGAATACAGTCGAACTAAAAAATCGAGCACTGCTGAAACAAGAACCACAATTCAAACGAGTATTTTGCACATCAAAAATGCATAGCTGTCAGTTGCTCCGAGTTTTCATGCTCAGTAATTCAGTAGAAAAATTCTCATTTTCATAATTATTGGTGTCGAAAAATCATAGCAGTTGGCAGCTATGAGAAGGGTTTGTTATTTAAATAACATAGGACATTTATGCTTTTTACGAGCGACAGAAAGGGGAATGACGGGTAATGCGAACAAACTATCTGTTAATTTGGTTATCATTTAGTGTAAAATTGGGCAAAAAATAAGGGATATCAACAGTATCGATACTTTGAGAAAATACAAAAAATATTCATTCAGGGTGAACAAGCTAAATATTGATGACAATGAATGTGAAAATTTTCTAGAAGCACCTATAACTAATCATAAAATGACAAATATTTTAGTTACTCTAATGCTATTTTATCAAGCTCGACCAAATGATGAAAATGTATAAATACATAATCTTCATTTATTCTACCAATTTATTTACAGACATTAAAACACGCTAAGATATCGTAGTTTAACATACACCAAAAAATAGTCTACATGTCAAAAGTTTAAGTAATTAAAGAAAACCCAACTGAAAATTGACCGTGAATTACGCCATAACCGTTTCTTAAAAGATTGCAAATATTACAGATTAACTGCAAACTTTTTGAAAATAGAAATATTTTAGTTACTCTAATGCTATTTTATCAAGCTCAACCAAATGATGAAAATGTGTAAATACATAATCTTCATTTGTTCTAACAAGTTATTTACAGACATTAAAACACACTAAGATATCGAAATTTAACATACACCAAAAAATAGTGTACATGTCAAAAGTTTAAGGAATTAAAGAAAACCCAACTGAAAATTGACCGTGAATTACGCCATAACCGTTTCTTAAAAGATTGCAAATATTAAAGATTAACTCCAAACTTTTTGAAAATTAAAATATATAAATAAATACCTATGGAAAATAAATAAATACCTATGGAAATATTTTAGAAAAGAAATTTTATACTTTGAACGGAAAATTATGAATAAAGTTATTAAAAGAAAATATGCATTCACCTCGAAACTGAAACAAGACTTACAATACCAATTGGATGAAATGGAAAATAAAATGTCAGCAAACGAAAAACAACAAATATTGACTAAATTGGATAAAATCCGATTGCTTGAGAAGGAGAAACATGAAAAGAAACTGAAGAAGAAATTAAATTTCTGGTTGCGAAAATCTAAACACAGTTATGACTTAAACGAAACCACGCTAGAAATACCATACATAAATATTTCGTCATATTCTTTAACGGATGAAGAAGATAAATGTTTAAAACAAGGACCGAAATATGTATTGGATCCAAGGATTAACCTAAAGGATGCAATTCCGAAAATTGAGCAGGCTCCAAAATATGTTTTCAGACGAAGATGCAACCCGGATAAGAAACTTAGCTCAAAATGAAATAACTAAAAATATAAAATCTAAATACACTATGGATGAAAACATGAAAATAATTCCAAATCTGAAAAATAGGCAAAATCCTACATACCGACAAAACAGGAAGGATTGCTATAATGGACAAAATTGAATATATTAAAGTGATGGAAGATACCATACAAGATATGGGAGTTGAAGAAATAGATAAAGATCCACACAATAAAATCTATAAGAAATATGAAACATTGATAAGAAATGAAAAATGGCTTGAGGGAAAAACACCAGCCAGAAAAAACTTCACTCCAAATACCCCCACGAATTTTGGTGACATGTACACTATTTTTTGGTGTATGTTAAACTACGATATCTTAGTGTGTTTTGATGTCTGTGAATAAATTGGTAGAACAAATGAAGATTATGATTAATATATGACATTATAAAAGAATACGATTATAAAAATGTATAAATACATCGCAGCTAGAGCCCAGCGCGGGTCGGATTGTGCCCGACCCGAACCCGCAAATTCCATTTTAAGTCAACCCGCAACGCGACCCGAACCCGACAAAAAAAATCTCGACCCGCAACCCGACTCGAACCCGCAAAAATAGTTTTTGGCAACGCGCAACCCGACCCGAACCCGAGGTATTTCATCGGGTCGTGTTATCCCGAATTTTGTTTTTTTTGGCTCGGAATGAATCTATTTTTCTTTCTGCAGTCAGTCGCGTTCACACTAGAAAAATTCTTGCGGGTCATATGTAAGTTTTTTGCCACTCAGATTGTTGGGATTTTCACGAAAAGATTGAGCACAACTATATTTCAGATGAAAAGAAATACGTATGTGAATTAGAGCCCTGCATAGGTGGGGTCGGGTTGCATCTGCACCGGGTTCCCCGCACACGACTCAATTAAATGAATATCACAGGTATGATGAATTATACCCGAACTTTGGTACAATAGTCCAACAGCTCGTATAATTATAGGTGGTTTATTTTTATGTTTCCCAGGTTCGAGAGTCGGATGTTGTTAAATAAACCAGTTCTAGAAACATTGAAGATGAAACAATAATTTATTAATAAATCAAAACGATAAAGGCATCAACAACATGCCTCAAATATTTGTTTCTCTTTATACAATATATTAACATTAAAGAATATGCATAAATAAATTTGTATAGATTGTAATTTTAGCATTCATAGAGACATTAGGATACCAAGGATACCTAACTTTCATTCGTTTACTTAATTGTACTTACTCGAATTAATTGGTTGCCAGAATTATTGATCAAATTTTCTCACTCACCTCTTAATTTCCTCAGTCAGAAGCATCATTAGCAACATTATTATTCCATTTGCGTTTAATCCACCACTCTAATAGAGATATCTATTATTACCACCGAGCGGATGCTCATGAGCAAACCCGCATTCTTCTACTCGAGCCGGAGAAAACAAAATTCTCCCTTCTTATGAGAAAGGCTGTTTCTTTTCCAAGCTTTAAACTCCATCTCCCTTAACTTCTAAATTTTCATCTCTTCTTTAACTTTACTGTCTGCTTAAATCCCGCCTAAAAATCATCTACTCAAATTATACCCGAACTTTGATACAATGAAAACAAAGAAAGTAGGAAAATAATGTTTCAATCGATATGTAACAGTATAAAATTAAAAATCTAATTTCTTTTCCAAGCTTTAAACTCCATCTCCCATAACTTCTAAATTTTCATCTCTTCTTTAACTTTACTGTCTGCTTAAATCCCGCCTAAAAATCATCTACTCAAATTATACCCGAACTTTGATACAATGAAAACAAAGAAAGTAGAAAAATAATGTTTCAATCGATATGTAACAGTATAAAATTAAAAATCTAATCTTTAAATATGCTTTAAAATTAGTTGCCACTTCAAAATTTCCACTTATAACGGTACACCTTGTATTACACAATTGGCATTCTGTCTTATCGTATTTTAAAAATACTCTAAATGATCCTTCCTGTCTATCACATAGTACATTTTTGTCATAACAACGTTAGAAGTACCGCAAGACTAGAACATTAGAATTGTAACTATTCAGAAAAAATGCTTGTGCAATGCAGATGCATTCGTTATAATCCTTATATCATCGTACCAGTACTTGAAAAAGTTTGTTTATATTAACTTCCAGAGACGAATTCTAAAGGAGTAGACAAATCGGACAGGCACGTATTTTGCTTTTGTGAAACTTTGATCAGCGATTTAATAGAATTTCAAGGTGAAAAATTATTTTGGACATTCTTTTAAAAAATCGGCTCAACCCGAAAGAGTGAATCTGCAAGAGTGAGAAAGCCAACCCGAAACCGAACCGAACCCGAAACAATGAAAGCCAACCCGACCCGCAACGGAAAAATATAGAGCAAAACCGACCGACTCGAACCACGGGTCTGGTCGGGTTCGGGTAAAAGCTGGTAATCCGACCCAATGCAGAACTCTAATCGCAGCACTTTACGTGGATATACGTAATTCACAAATCCTGATTAAGCAAACCAAACTCGCCGATTTTTTCGATGCATGTTAATATGGAATTACAATAACGTGAGCGTGTGTGCTTTTTAATCTGCAGCCTAAAAAAAATGGCGCTCCGAGTTAAGTCATAAAAATTAATTTTAAAACTAAAATAATTCTTTAATTATAATTTTTTAAGAGATCATTTATGGATACGGATCACGGATATTAGAAGAAACGGCTTATACAAAGAATTGTATTATCCCCTTGATTTTTGTATTAACAGAGTTTAGCTGTATTTATCGGAACTCAGATAAACTAATCCATTTTCACACTTTTTATGAAACTCATCTGGTTTTCATCCCATTGGATTATATCTCTGTTTCATTGAAATCAAATAAACCTCTGTCTTTTTTAAAGTATCTAATAAGTTTATTTTCGCACTCAAAATTGTTTATCATTTGGATTTCTGTCTGTTTAAAAAATTTTTAATTGGAACCATCTGGACAATGTAATAGAAGAATATGTTTCTTTTCAACTACGATCGCGTATTCTCAAGCGGCGTATTTACAAACCTTTTCAGTTCTTTGTTGCTAAGCGAGAAATTTGATTGAATGAAAAGAACAAGTAGAAAATATAATCAAGAACGAAAAACGAATACTTAATAAATTTACATTCCAATTACACCATATTATTTCTACTACATTTTGTCAAATTTTCTGAAACTGGCGTTAAACTTGGTAAAAAACTCTGCATGATATAAATAAAAAACATGCAAGAATTTTTTCGAACTTTAAAAAAAAAATCGATATATCTCCATGAATATACGTTCTATTCTTCCACAAATGAATAAATATATTGTATAATATTCATATATTCGTAAGCTATAGCGAAAGAACATTTCGTGCATTTTATTTTACATGGTGATCCCAAATATCATAATTTTTCTTTGATTTTTTGTTGACGCCCTAATTGTCCTTCTGATCAAATCGCCATTGATAAATATGAAGTCGAACATAGTCTTCATAATTCTGAAGTTCCAGAAAAATCCGACAAATATATCTTTAAATATTCGACAAAATGTCTAAAATCGAAAGTGTCATTAATGACCATATAGTGTATGTATAAATTTCAATGTGTTTAAAATGGTGAAATGCCATTAAAATACATTGTAAAAGATTTTTCCTCAATTGTAATGTAACGGAATTCTTTTGAGCATCCCTGTAAATGAAGTGTTAATGCTACAAACTTCCGTCTGAATACCAAAAATTCTGTACTAAACAGCAATAACATATAAAAAGTATATGGCAATTATAGGTGGAGATTCACGGTCGCCAGTCGCCACGTGGCGACTAAATTTTTTTGCTTTGATAACTAACTTTCGGCATCTAAGTCGCCATGCCTCTTATAGGAATTTTTCGCCGAATGATTTTCGAATTTTTTTTTTCTTACCAATCGCAGGATTATGTCTCCTCTATAACCTCGCGATATTTACCGCTTTTCTTTTTGTTTTTTTTATTGTCCATAATTCAAAAATATGATTAAACATGTACGCCACATTTCCGCGGAATCGTAAATTTGTTGTTTTTTTCTAAAAAACAGGGATGTCCGCGGAATCGAAAAAAAAAAAAAGAAGTTTGATGTGCGCCGCGAATTAATCAACAGCAGTGGTATACAACAGTTAGCTTGCGACGCAGAAAAAATTGAGCAGAGAAAAAAAAATACGTTTGGGCCCTATTCATTAAATTTGTAGCTCTGGGATTTTTCAGATATGATGTTCTTACAAGGAAGACACTAGATATCGGCATGCGATTCTTCTGTAAATTAGCAGAATTCCTCGAATTATTACTTATTTAGCAGATTTCCGCAAAATCAATTCGTCAATCGGTCATGAAAAGAAGTCGGGAATTTCCTCGATCGGTCATGAATTTTGTAAAAATCGTCATGGAAAAATCTGACAAATTTCGTCGATCGCTAGCTCAATGAAACCAAGAATTTCATCAATCATTCACGAAATAAAACCGCAAATTTCCTCAATCTGTCGGGAAATAAACCGTGATTTTCGTCAATCGGTCGATAGAAAAAAAAAAAAAACAAAACAAAAAAAACAAAACAAAAAACCACGATTTTCGTCAATTGGTCGATAGAAAAAAGACACGATTTTCCTCAATCGGTCGATAGAAAAAAAAAAAAAAACATGAATTCTGACACTTTGAATTACAGGGTTTTTTTGCCATATAAACGCTATTTCTTTTATGCAATTTTTTTCACACTGTGGCGACTAGATTTTTTGAGTTTAGGAGCCATTGGCTCCTTAAGGCTGTTCTCAAATCCAAAGGGTCAACTTTCTGACATAAGTTTTAATTCATTTTTGTTCGGAAACGCATGAAACTAGAAGGTGTTGTTATTCAGAAACTATGCCATCGAACTGTTTTTTCCGTTTTCTTGTAAACTCAATAGATCTTTCAGAAAATACTGTCAAAGTAGGCATTTTGAACCGAACTTCCGAACAAAAGAAGAAAATCTAATCAGTAAAGGGAGAAAAATGACGTGTCACGTGATCAAAATCGATTATAACTCTATAGGTAATTGATTGATCAAAAAGTGGAAAAAAACAGTTCGATTCCAAATCCCTTCCATGGTCAGGCTTTCTAATTGTATATCTTTCCGTTAAAAAATGAATTTGTAAATGTGTCAAAACGTTTTGCGCTTGTTGAGCAGAGCAGTTGAGTACAGCCTTAAACATTTTGGGAATCTGCACCTATATATAAGGGCAATCCGTATAGTTACGAGCAGGGATGTAGTGGAGTGTATACGGGAGTATACGCCGTATACCTTCTGGATTTTTTTAAGAAACACCGTATACCCTCTGTTTCTCAAGAAATCTATAGTATGTACACTCTAGGTCTAGGGTATACGCTCTGCCTTGAGCGTATACCCTCTGCTTAGAGCGTTTACCCTCTGTTTTTTTTTACGACTACACCACTGGTTACGAGAGTTAGAGCACGGACAGACAGACGGTAGCCAGACAAACCGAATTCATAAACACTTTTCAATTATCTTGGAAAGTGTTAAAAAGCATGACACTTGTTTTGTTTTAGGTAGCTTTCATTACAAAAAGCTACCTATTGCAGCCGTTCGGAGGAAAGCGATTTCAAAAAATTTTGGTATATTTTCATCGATCATGACCCCCAGACCCCGAAACCACCCTCCGTTCAAAATTGATATATATATATATATATATATATGACCTATGTCACACTGTAACTCTCGTAATTATGAACCGATTTCGATGTAATTCGGTGTGTACATAGTACATACCAATGTCTCGACCGAGTTCGTTGGCCAGCTTCATCCGCCGTTTTGTTTCAAAATGGCGGCCATTTAAAATTTGTAAAAAAAATTAAAATTTGAAATGTGGTACCAAAAAATTAAAAATAGAAAAATATTATTTTGTTATGTATTTGACCTTTATACAAAGATTCCGGAGCAGTTTTTGTTTCGTCTATTTCTTAAAAAATGGCTGAGTTATAGCATTTTGAATTTCTAGCGTGGCTGACATTTTGAAACGTCCTGAAATTTGTCACGCGATACAAGGCGTATTTATGAACCGATTTCGATATAATTCGGTGTGTACATAGTACATACCAATGTCTTGACCGAGTTCGTTGGCCAACTTCATCCGCCATTTTGTTTCAAAATGGCGGCCATTTAAAATTTTTAAAAAAATTTAAAATTTGAAATATGGTACCAAAAAATTGAAAATTGAAAACTATTTTTTTCTTATGTATTTGACCTTTATACAAAGATTTCGGAGCAGTTTTTGTTTCGTCTATATCTTAAAAAATGGCTGAGTTGCAGCATTTTGAATTTCTAGCGGGGCTGACATTTTGAAACGTCCTGAATTTTGTCACGCGATAAAAGGCATATTTATGAACAGATTTGGATGTAACTTCGTTTATACATAGTACATACTAATGTCTCGACCGAGTTCGTTGGCCAGCTTCATCCGCCGTCTTGTTTCAAAATGGCGGCCATTTTAAAAAAATTAAAAAATTAAAAAATTAAAATGAGATACCAAAAAATTGGAAAATGAAAAATATTTTTTTCGTATGTGTTTGACCTTAATACAAAGATTTCGGAACAGTTTTTGTTTCGTCTATATCTAAAAAAATGGCTGAGTAATAGCATTTTGAATTTCTATTGTGGCTGACATTTTAAAACGATTTGATTTTTGTCACGCGATAACAGGCGTATTTATGAACCGATTTGGATGTAACTTGGTCTGTACATAGTACATACCAATGTCTCGACCGAGTTCGTTGGCCAGCTTCATTCGCCATTTTGTTTCAAAAGGGTTGACATTTTAAGAAAAAATTAATTTAAAATTTAAAATGAGGTATTAAAAAATTGGAAAATGAAAAAGATTTTTTTTATTTGTTTGGCCTTGATACAAAGATTCCGGAGCAGTTTTTGTTTCTGAAAATTTGTTTTTTTGTTTATATCTTAAAAAATGGTTGAATTATAGCACTTTGAATTTCTAGCATGGCTAACATTTTGAAACGATCTTGTATTTGTCACGCGATAACACACGTATTCGCCTATTTCGATGTAAGAAGGCATATGGATAGTATACATCAATACCTCGACCAAGTTCGCTGGCCAGATTCATCAGCCATCTTGTTTCAAAATGGCGGCCATTAAATTAAGAAAAATATATATATTTAAAGTGAGGTGCAAAAAAATAAGAAATTTAAAAAGGTTTCTTTCTTAAGTATTTGACCTTGATATAAGGATTCAGGAGCATTTTTTATATGTCTTTACCTTAAAAAATGTCTCAGATATAACAGTTTCAATTTCTATTGTGGGTGACATTTTGAAAAATCTGATTTTTTGCATGCGACAGCACTCGTATGTATCAACCGATTCCGATATGAGTGAGTATGTGCACAGCAATTACTAAGGTCTCGACCAAGTTCACTGGTTAGCCTCATCCACCATGTTGTCTTAAAATGGCAGGCACTTTAAGAAATCGCCGAATTTGGCAGCCAAATATGAGTAACTTTAAAGAAAAGCAGCTTGGATAAAGCTGACTAATTTCGCGAAATTCTCATTCATTATATTGATAAAAATTAGTATTGAATCTCCTACATTCGGTTTCCACTACATTGAGCTTCGTGTGTTTGAATGATATAAGTCGGCTTTTTTAAAATAAGGAATATGAAAGCTACCTCTTCCTCCCGGCACTGCCCGGAAGGACTTTTTTATTTTCCCATACCATAATGAAACAGAATTCTTTTCTATGCCCTTGCAAACAAACTATAAATGCTAAACTCTTCATTTTCAACACCGAACATAGCGAACTCCAGTAACATATATAAATTTCATGTCAATTTGACTATATTATGCAAGTTAGGGTTTGGACAGAGGGCAGACAGACAGACAAACATAATTCATAAATACTTTTCAGCTATGTTGGAAAGTGTTAAGAACAAGTTCAAGGCTTCCACTTCCGTTTTTTTTTAACACCATTTTTTTCAAATGAAAATATTTCTTTTGGATTTTACTTGAAAATTTTGTAGAAACCTACACCGAAATTATTTTTGTTACAAATATTATAAAAACCTAGACTGGTTTTAGGCCTGGAAGTTGTAAGATTTTCTTCAAAAAAAAATTTTTTTTTAATTTTAAAGAAAATATTTTGTGGTACACTGTAAAGATAGTCTAATCAATATCATAAAGCAAAAACATGTCTGTGAGTAACACTGACGTCATATCGACGGTGGTAATGGTGACCAGTATATTTAGCTTTTACTTAATATTTTTTTAACTTCTAAACATTTAATTTTTACACCTTCAAAGAGGAAAATATGCTCTTTTAAATGCAATTTATTTGAAAACCGTAATCTCAATTCACTGATTTTTTATGGTTTTTAAAATATTTTCAAGCATAGTTTTTTAAAATCTATCTCTATCGCGTGCAACCCCATTACTAAAGATTAACAGGTTTTGCATTTAAAACAGTATGAAGAGTTCAGAATTTCTTACCGGCTAACATTCCATAATAAAATGAAAACTTCTTCAATCGTTAAGTAAATAAATAAAATAAAATAAAATGAATAAATAAATAGAATACAATAAAATGAATAAATAAATAAAATAAAATATAAATCTAACAGACATGTAATCGAATTATGCGCCCAAATCACTGAAATAATCAGAATCGAAAAGGCTGTTAGTAGCGAAATTTTTTGGCGATTTCTTCTGCTAATAAGGGGACTCTTCACTCACTTGAAAACACCCGCTCCGTAATGTTAATCCTATGGGCAAGTTATTTTCGAATTTCTCGTTTAAATTTGAATATTTTTAAACGATTTTTTTTTTACATAGGATAGCTGAGCTCGATCTCTAATAGGGCTATTTTTTACTTTTTCGATTTCGGTTGCAGATTTTTTTTTTTTTTTTTTTTTTTTTTTTTTTTTTTTAATAAAGGTACTTTTACTTTCAAAACCGGTTCCGAAAGTGAAAGCAGCTTTATTAAAAAAATCCTCAACCGAAATGCTTTTGCAAACATTCAAAAGCTTCAGAATTGCTAATTTGTTCGTTCCACGCCGCAGCTTACAGAATTCAAGTTAAATTCAAAGGAATTCTAAGAAAGGGGATCGAAAATATTTATATGTATTCGTGGTTCGGAAAGGACCGCTTGCACACAAGGTACATGATAGTTAAAAAAAAAAAAAGCTTTCAAAATGGATTTTGCGCAAGGAATGTGATGGTAAAAAAAATAAGCTTTAAAAATGGTTTTCGGTTAACCGAGAGTTTCGGTTAAAAGAGTTACGGATAAAAGAAGTTCTACATTAGTTCCAAATTTCGATCACATTACGTCGCCACTTGTCCCTATGTTTGCTTTCAAACATGTGTTTTTTTTTTCTGATTTTCAGATTAATTTTGACGCTGTGACACAGAAATGACGACTCCCAGCGCTGGGAAGGCGTTTTTTTTTACAAAGTCTTATTATTCTTTTATCAACGGTTTTTTTAAATAATACAGTTAATAATTCATATATTTATTGTACGGAACCCTCTGAGCCGGAGTAATACTGGCACATGGCCGTTCATTTTTAGAATAGAGAGACACGGAATTTTGAAAAGCGCGAATAAAAGTCAATGCACTTGAATATGCCTTTTTCTGAAATATTAAATTTTAGCCATAAATATAATTATTAGAAATTTATAAATATAAATACATTTTTTTTAGTCTCTATGAGAATTTGTTTAAAACCCCTAAAACAAATTTTCTCCCCCTTTTGATCAGTTGGTTATATTTATTTGTAGTTTTTAGTATTAAAATAATTTGGAAGTCATAAATTTATTTCCTGTTTGGGATTAGGCTTAGTATATAATTTAAATTTTTAAAAATGCCCCCCTTTTTTTAAACTAATCCATTTCTAACCATTTTATTTAATTGTTTATTTATTCTGCCTCAAATATCATAAGAAAGTAAAAGAAACATTCGTTACATCTTAAAATTTATATACAGAAAGTGTAAAAGCCAGACGAAAAACCGTATGTGAATTTCCCAAAACTAGTTATTTTTATTCTGTTAGGGGGGAAACTAGCGAAGATGACCTAACGAAGAACAGCAAAAAAAGTGATTTCCAAACGAAAAGACAATTGGATAAGACTGCTTTTAAAAGGTTTCTCATTTTTGACGTGATTACCGAACTCGCCAAATTTGAAGAGTCTAGCACAATTATACACACGAGACATAGGAGAGGGACACACACGAAGACTTCGAAATTCAAAAAATATACATAGATTTTGGTTACTAAATTTCGATTATTGTAAAATTATCTTAAAATATTTTTTAAGGGGACTCGCTACCAAAAAAATACAATAAAAATAAAAATAAAAAATATTTTTTTTTTTTTTTTTTTTTTTTTTTTTTTTGTAATTATAACCTTTCTTATATTTTTAGGTTCATGTTTGAATAAAGCATAGTCATAATAGATTAAAAAAAGTGTTAAATTCTCAATATAGCAATAATTTTTTCAAAAATTGAATTATTAAGAAAAATTTGACAATTTTAAAATTCTTTCTTCTTTCACATCTTTCATATTTGGAAATAGATTTTTTTATCCTTTATTCAGTGTCCTTTTGTCTAAAAATCTAATTATTGGATTTTTGATTATTCCATTAGATCAGCACAAAAAATATAATTATTGAATGTATACGAAAAAAAAGTGGGAAAATAGCACGTTTATAAGTTTTTTTTGCTTTTTTTTTAAGTTACAAACATATCAAAAATAAGATACTTAACCGATCCTAATAAAATGGTTACAAATGGATTAGTTTTTTTAAAAAAGGGCATTTTTAAAATTTAAAATTTATATAGTTATCACACGCAGGGTCTAAAGATACTTTTAAAAAAATTTCAGACAAATTGCTTATTTATTGTAGAAGCCTTAGCATTCGATTAAAACGAAAATACAAAAAACTGCGAACTGAAGAAAATCAGTTTAAACATTTCACTAAATTAATTTTAACACAATTATTTTAATTGGTAAATAAATCATATCATATATAAATGTCCGACTGGGCGAAAAATGTCCGGACCAGGATTCGAACCAGGAATCTCTTGGCTGAAGCCGCTAATGCTCTACCATCTGAGCTGTACCGGACGAATCTGGTGGAACTTTTTTACCCAGCAATAATAGTCCAGGGGAAATGTACCAAAAAAAGGGGGTTACCTTGCAAAAGGTCGGGTAAAAGATTTTTTTTTCTGAATTGTTTATAATGATGCCAACATGGAAAAATCAAGTTTTCTAACAAAATTTCTCAAGGCTAAATTTTCTGTGGCCAAAAAACAAGAAAATTTTGGGACCTTTTTTGTTTTTTTTTTTAAATATCTCGAGACCCGTTGCCGTAGCATGTTATTTGTCAATTACAATATTAAAGAGGAAAAAATTCTCTACAACGTTTATATTTACAATTTTTTTATACACTCAATAGCAAGCGCAGTACGCCATTTCAAAAATAGGACAATTTTTTCAATTTTCTTAAAAACCGTCAAAAACGCAGTTCCGCCCGGATTATTCAAATGTTTCCCACAAATTTAATCGTGTGTGTCAACTTCTGTATATTAGTAGCAGTAAATTATGTGTTTCAGGGCTAAAACTAGCCTTTTTTGCACCCGTGCCAAACATGGATTTTGGCGCCCCCTCTCTCTTTTAAAAGAAAATTTATCACGGGAATTTTAATAAATCTCTAATAGCTGAATTTTGAAAATTTTGAGTGTGTAAGCATTAAATACGTAATGCTGAACTACGTAATCAGCTTTGCCAAATATTGATTCATTAAAACCTTGAAAACCGTACCGAAAGGAACCGAAATATATTCCGCTTTCAACAGGTTTCCATCTTAGCAGGTATAATTGTTGATATTCTTTCTCTTGAAAAAAATATATACTTTTATTTAAAGACCGAATTCCGTATATACAGATTTCATTTTCAAAGATTTTACGGTAGTTGTCGCATTATGGCGTTTAAAGTCACAGTTATATGAATTATAGGACTAAATTAGTCACACGAAGACATTCGCAAGGTAACATTAAACCTATGGGAGCGTTCTTGACAAATATCTCGCTCGCATTTTGTTACTTTTAAATAATTTTTTTTTCATGGGATACCTGAGATGAATATCTAATGTTTTCCTTTTGTACTTTTTCGGGTTTGGTTGCTTTTTTTTTTTTAATATATTCGGACACTTTCATTTTTGGAAAACTGTTTGGAACCCTTTCTGAAATTTAAAGTATCCTGTTTGAGCTTTAAAGCAATTAATAGATAATCTTAAAGTTTTATATATTTTTGCATGCTAAAATGATATAATCTCTTGTTATATTTATTGATATCAGTGGAAAAAAATTGACAATATATTTTTAAACTAATATTTTAAATATTTTTTATAAAACTAGTGATCTCAAATATTTTATTAACAGAATTTATAAATTTTACAAGATATAAATGCATAACATTAGTTAGTGAAATAATCTGGTGTCATTTTATTGTAGCTGTTTTATAAGGTAAAAGTATTTCTTAGAGTTTTTCATAAAAGATATTTATCTTTTGAGTCCCCCTCCCCCTTTTTATATGGAGCTACAATTCAATGTCTGCTATCTTTAAAACAGTAAAACATTAAAACATATGTTATCAATAATTGGTAAATAAAATATACCATTGTAGTGGGGAATAAAATATGTTTTTCGTAAATTTTCATACCTGGGTGTTTTTCAAAAAAAGTCTCACGTTTTACTATCCTTTCACATTTGCACAAAAAAATAGTTAAATATCATAATTTTAATTATTGCATTTTAACTATCATGTTTTTTAATCATAATTTACAGATATATTATTATTTATAAAAAATTTAAAAATAAGAAATATATTCTTTTGTAGTCAAAATATCATTACCGTAGGTTGTCCCAACAAGCAATTTATTAGGTAAAGATTTGACACAGTTCTATTTAAAACAGATGGTTATAATCTTTTTATACATTTTTATTTATTAAGATGCTACTAATTTAAAAATATTTATTTTCATTAATTAAACTTATCTATAATTCTTAATAATTTTTTAAAACCGTGTCCCAAGAAAGAGTGTCATTGCCATGCTTCTGACAAAAAGTTCCTCCGGATTTTTTTAGAGGGCAGCACATGCCTTTTTATCAAGGCAAAAGTACTCTTTAAAAGTCAACTTGTTATCAGGTTTAGGTGAATAGAGTAAATAGTTTTATAGTTTCAATAAAACAAGTAAAGACTTTGAATGTTTTGGTGAGTATTCTTTTGTAAGTCATTGCCGTACCCAATTCTAATTGATAATTAAATGAACTTTTATTTCTTAATCTGCTTTCATTATATCAGAAATGGAAAATCATTATATGGGCCAGAAGATATAATGACTGCCATTTATGCCTGGGGAAAAATAAAAATATTTTGCTTAATTTGTCATTACCGTGCTCACTTATGTCATTATACCAAGTGCATTAAAATTTAAAAATTAGTTTTAAAATGTTAAATTAGTAATTTGGTCTTTGCTGATGCTTATATATTAATGTTTATAAGGTAAGGTAATTAATTATTTACAAACAATTAAAACTTTCTGATTATTTCTAAAAAATTGATTTTGTTATTCCAAAACATGGACGGATTTTAAAAATGACCCACCTATGCCATTGATACCTGGAAAAATATGTATGCGTTATAAAAATTATAAAAATTATTAAAATTAAGCAAGAAATCTTTTTTAATTGAAACTATCATGCCAATAAGTTACTACAGATTGAAAAATTCTTTTGAACAATGCTTTGAAGTTAGCATTGTATACACTTAAAGTTACTGTCTAAATGTGAAAATTGTCTCATTCATCTACACTCTGCCCTACTTTTAAAATTATATAAATTTATTGCATATAAAATATCGGTTGAGATGAAAATAAAGGTATGAGTATGCAAATAATAGCTAATTTACTGCTACAAATTTTTAGATGTCGACATACACACTTAAATCTGCGGGGAACATTTGAATAATCGCGGCAAAACTACGTTTTTCACGGTTTTTAAGAAAATTGAAAAAAAGTTCCATTTTTGAAATAGCGTACTGCGCTTGCTATTGAGTGTATAAAAAAGTTGTAAATATAAAAGTTGTAGAGAATTTTATCTTCTTTAACATTGTAATTGACAAATAATATGCTACGGTAACGAGTCTCGAGATATTTCTAAAAAGTCAAAAAATGTCCCAAAATTTTGTTGTTTTTCGGCCACAGAAAATTTAGCCGAAAGAAATTTTGTTAGAAAACTTGGTTTTTCCATGTTGGCATCATTATAAACAATTTAGAAAAAAAAAATCTTTTACCCGACCTTTTGCAAGGTAAAATGTACATTTCCCCTGGACTATAAGGTTAGCTGTGTGAAAAAGTTCCACCAGATTCGTCCGGGATAGCTCAGATGGTAGAGCATTTGCGGCTTCAGCCAAGAGATCCCTGGTTTGAATCCTGGTCTGGACGTTTTCCGCCCAGTCGGAAATTTACATCTGATATTAAACATTTGACTTACACATAAATGATATTACGTATGTAAATGATGGTTAAGTATATCTCCTTTATTATTTATCGAATCGTTCCAAAATTTGGACAGAATGTTTTAAGAAGGCACATTTTAAAATAAAAATCTGAAATTTGACATTTTTGTCATTTTTATCAAAATGACAGGTACTGAGTCCCCTTAAAAAATCCTCCTTATTGGTAGTTTATATTTACACGTAAGTACGTGATAGTTACGTGTAATCTTACATACTTACCTAGGGTAGTTAAGATTACTAAATATCGTTTTCCTTCTTTAATTACCTTCATGCTAGAGTCCTGCGCGGTTGGGTTATACTCAACCCGAACCCGAAATTTCTATTTCAAGTCAACCGGAAACACCACACACTTCAACCCGAAACCAATCCGGACCCGAAATATTTAAACCCTAATCAAAAGTGAAATAAAACCAGTCCATATTTTAACACAATTATGGAAAAAAAGCCGACAGTTATATCTCTAATATCAATTTTACCTTTTATGTAGAAAAATAAAAGTATATATACTCAATAATATCCAAATATATATTTTTTGTCAGAAAAACATTCCGAACATTCATTGAAAAATCGGGCAAACCGAACCCATCTACAAGAGTCAAAACCCAACCGCAAGCAACTAAAATGCACCCGACCGCAATGAAACATAAAGCGTCAACCCGACCTGACCCGAACATCGGGTCTGGTCTGGTAAAATTAGATTATTCGGCCTTAAACAGGACTCTATTTCATGCCGACTACGCCATACTTGTTTTAATTAATTGTATACTGGATATTATGAGTGTAAAATGAGTATATGTTTAGATTTATACAAATAATTTCTTAAATTATATAAACTTACATACATTCATCTTAAACTACGAATATCGGATTATCCAAATGTGATAATTCAATAGTATCAATATCAGCATGATGCAGTTGTCACAGAAAGACACAAAAATACTTCTTTTTTTCTTTTTTTTAAAGAAAAAAAGAAGAAGAAGAAAAATGATAATTTATACACTTAATTTATAGATCAACTTAATACAACAAACGGTCCTCCAGTTGCAACAGTAGTTAGAACAGCGGCACTGCATAGTTAAAAATGTTGAATTCACACCGGAATTTTCGAAAAAAAAAATCAAAATAAGGAAAAGCAATTTTACAACTTTCCCCCCCAAAGTTATTAAAGTAAAATTTAATTAAAAGTTTCTGGTTCAAATCTTAATTAAAATTAGGCGGAATCTTCTATATCCCACCACCCCTTAAGGGCTTAAACAAGAGAAGTGGAGTGGCTGCGTTACCAATGCAGTACTAATTGTTAATTACAAATGTGTGTATTCTACAATATAATTTTTCATTAATAATAATAATAAGATGAATTAAATAATAAATAATAATACTAATAATTTAATAATAATAATAAATAATAAAAAATACCCTTCTATCAGGGCTGCGGAGTCGGTGGGGAAAATGGACGACTCCGACTCCGGGAATTTTACCAGATCCGACTCCGACTCTTTTTCTCACAAATGGACCTGACTCCGACTCCAACTCCGCAGCCCTGCTTTTGTATAAAAACCGCATCACGTACATGTCTATAATTTTCGAATTATTGAATTTTTACTTTTTCTGTTACTTTTGGTTTGGAGCACCGTGAAAAAAATCTTTTAGTACATAAAAAGGATATAACAACTCATTTCCCGAAAAATGAAAGAAATGGTGACAATCTTCCATAATCCTGGCTCATTTAAACTTAATATATTCATTTGGTGGATCTAAAAGTTGATAGTGTTTAATTTTTATTTGAGACTAGCTGCATAGCAATCCGTTGTATTGTGTTGCATTTCTATTTTATAAGATCTTTGGAGTTTTTTTTTTTCTTTTGGCTGGGGGAATACTGAACAATCAGGTTTTAATTTAAAATGCAGCTAAAAATGTAATTATATTATTGTCATTTATACATCTTAATAAGGCATTTCAATCGCCGCAAGGATCCTTAAAATTAATTAATTAGCTCTCGAGTTTTTAACTATTGAAAGATAGGTCGATTGATTGCTTCTTTTGATTTTTTTTCCGTTTTCTCAAAAACTATGTTATTTATCAGAATATCAGAATGCTGAAAACTGAAGATTGTATGCAGAACAATTCTTTATCTGCCCTTAAGGCTGTTCTCAAATGCAAAGGGTCAACTTTCTGATATAAGTTTTAATTCATTTTTGTTCGGAAACGCACGAAAGTAGAAGGTGTTGTTATTCAGAAACTATGTCATCGAACTGTTTTTTTCCGTTTTCTTGTAAACGCAATAGATCTTTCAGAAAATACTGTCAAAGTTGGCATTTTGAACTGAACTTCTGAACGAAAGAAGAAAATCCAGTCAGTAAGGGGAGAAAATGCCGTGTCACGTGATCAAAATCGCTTATAACTCAATAGGTAATTTATGGATCCAAAAATGGAAAACACAGTTCGATTCCAAATCGCTTCCATCGTCAGGCTTTCCAATTTTATGTCTTTCCATTAAAAAATGAATTTCTACATGTGTCAAAACGTTTTGCGTTTGTTGGGCAGAGCAGTTGAGAACAGCCTTAATAAGTTTAGTGTTCTTACGGAACCGTGTCTGAGCCTATATCGCACAAACAGACAGACAAACTTCATTAAATGTTATTTTTCCCTAAACGTCTCTAAATGGTCAAATAAACTGAGAAACAGCGTTTTTCTGAAAATCACAGACAGACATTTCCATTTTATATGTTAGTATAGATCAGGGTTGAGCCAGTGGTGTAGTCGTGAAAAAAAAAAAAAAAAAAAAAAAAAAAAAACACACACACACACACACAGAGAATATACGGTATAGGCAGAGAATATAAGTCAGAGAGTCGCTGTTGCTACAAACTGTATACGGAATTATCGAGAAGGTATACGGCGTATATCACCTTATACCCTCCACTACATCCCTTGGCAAATCTTTTTACATTCACGTGTCGATTTTTTTTTTTTTAAGATGTCTTATATGAATATGATGTGTATATAAAAAATAGTGTATCGAAAATTAATGAATTAAAATTACTTGTAAATTATTTACTAGAATTGAAAATATGTGGGTAACATACATGTAAGTATTACCCTGTAATAAATGAAGAACAAAATACTTATTAGAAAATCATAAATAGTTCATGTGATTAAATGCGATTTCAGTTATTGCATCTAGGATAAACAATAATTAATATCAAGCTCATACTTTATTATTTTTAGTAGATTGCAAACTAGTTACATGATGTAAGGTTTATGTATGACGGTTTTTTCCCCTCTTGTATTATTCATTTGCTAAAATAAGACTAGCAGGCATACCTCCACGGAATTTTTTTTAAATGTCAAATGCAGTGCTTCTTTAAATAGCTCTAAAATTAAATTCCAAGTTGAAATAATTTATCATCTCCATTTTACATTAAAATGTCTAATAATCTAGTCTAATACTTTGTTTACTTTTTTTTTTTTTCGAAGTAACTCATCGTCTTGAAATATTTAATTTGTAGAATATAGATTATTCTATTCATTGCCATTCCATTTTGTGGTGCTGCCATCTATACGGTAGCTCTAAAAGCAATTTGATTTACTAATTATAACATAGATGGCAGCACTATAAAAGAAAATATGTATGTGTATTTCAAATCGCACAGATAGGATGCAAGTAAACACAAAATCTACTTCCATGAGAATAAACGACATTAATTAAAACAGGGCTGCGGAGTCGGTAGGAAAAATGATCGACTCCGACTCCGACTCCTGGATTTCTGAAACAATCGACTCCGACTCCAGCATACACACAGGGTTTCTCAAAAAGATTGAAATACCCTTTAATTTTTTACCTGTTGGAGATATATAGATAATGCTAATTGAAAAAATGTTCAAAATCAAATAGTAATTAAGATTAAGGTTTTACCGAAACCGAATTTCGGTAATACAGTCGGCCCCACTTAATCGGGTAACGGATAATTGCATACCCCGCTTATATGCATAGAATTCTGTGGAACAGAAACGTTCCCCATAAGGCCAATGTTAAATATACTCGTTTTATCGCATAACAATCCCCGGTTAATTGCATAAATATTTCCAATCTACTAGTAGTAATCCGGATTTTATGAATTCCTGTTATAGTGATGAATGGGAAAAAAAGGAAGAACTTTTTTTTTTTTTTTTCTAACAATGGTTTGTTATATTTACAATCGAAGAGCAGAAATCGTCGTGAAAGGGGACTTATCTTAATTCTGGAAGCCCCACCAGTGGCCGAGAGGTTCTGCCCTCGAAGCTGGTAGACGGGAAGTGCTGGGTTCGATCCCAATCGCTCCGCGCCCGTCGGCCTAATCGTTCGGAGTTTTCGTGGTTTTCTTCGAGCCGTGGATTTTCCATGTGTAAATACGGATTAGGTTCCCTTAGAAAGACCCCCACGGAGGGCACTCCCCCGGGCCTATATACCTCGTGTAGATAATCGGCCGTCAAAAAATCAACCAACCAACTTAATTCTGGAAACTTATGAGAGTGTTGAATTTGGACAATTGTGTTTTTCTTTTAAAGCTTGCCGTACATACAGTGATTCAAGATCAGCATCTTGAATCACTGTATGTACGGTATTGTTTGAAAAATTCTGGAATCGGGGGAAAAATAGAATCGAGACGGTCAAGAGACCAATATTTAGCGCTGGAAGTGGAGAAATGCAATGTCGAGATATGAAAAAAAAAATTCCTAAAGGGTTTTTTGTGTAGGCGAAAGAAAAAAAGAGATATAAATTGACAAATAATTGAAAAATAAAAAGAATTTATGCAGAAACTTTTATTTTCAAAGGTATGATTTAAAAGCAAAAATTTTCTATTTAACTTTCATTTTAATTTTCACATAAATTATAATGAAAAATTAAACCATGTACCGTAAATAGTGTTATAATACCAAATTTTTTATTACATATATTGTTATATATAGAGTAATAATAAATTATTTATTAAAGTTATTAATACAATAGTTTTTAATTTCTTAGGTAAATAATTACTGTCCATTAATATTTATCATATCTGTGGTATATAATCAAATGATAGCGTATACTAATAACATTAATTGCTGTCCTCGCTTAAATGCATACCCAGCTTAAATGCATATAATTCAGTGGAACCAACTGTATGCAATTAAGCGGGACCGACTGTATTTCTATTTTCGACCGAAATTTCGTTCGATTAGTTCTAAATACAGTAATAATACAATTATATTTTTTACTTTTTATGGAGTGTCTACTACGATAACTAATATACTAAAACATACTTAAACATGTATTTTATTGATTTTAGAAATTCCCACCTAACGGGCTTTAATGGGGTGATCATAAATTTTAAATCATTTCACCATATCTCAGCAGCAGTTTTAGCTATGAGCAAGACATTCAGGATAGCAAACCTATTAAAAAAAATTATTAAACACATCTTTCAGGGATTTTAGAAATCACCCCCCACCCCCTAAGGGTGTTAAAGGGATGGACAAAAATTTTAGGACATTTTACCATAGGACATTTCGCCATATCTCAGCAGCAGTTTTAGGTAGAATCAGGAAATCCAAGATAACAAACCTACTAAAAAAAATAGAATACTTCAGTGATTTTAGATCTATTTTGTCTATTATATCACCAACATCGATTTTAACTGGATAAGGTAAGATTATACAAATAACATAACACTTACGGATACTGGATTAGATAGTAAGAATTTTTTTTATCGTTGCTAGATATATTTCGTTTGATTCCAGATTCTTTTAGAGAAACCGACCAGCGTAGCGGGCGAAGGATGCTAGTTTCTAATATTTTATTTTTATAACCGCCGTATAATCATAATGGACATTTATAAATTTCGATTCGGAATATGCAATACATTAAATAAAAATAGCAATTATTTTACAATTAAAAAGATTCACTTACCTAAATATAATTTGAAGTCATATATACGGACAAAGGATTTCTATCTTGTCAGCTGCAAATTAAAACTAAATTACCCGAAAAGAACATATGCCTGCTTAAGAAACTAAGATATTTTCAATTTGAACTTTGAACATAATGAGTAAAGGAAAATTGTGCTTCAGATTCGGCCGCACTTTATGTGAAAGATTGGCAAGTTGTCATCGCCTTTCATTCATAGACGTAAATGCTATTATCTACATCTACACTATACTAATAAAATCTTAAATAAATTAATGCCAATTTCGGGGAGATGGGGGTGGGGAATCGACGAATAAGGAATAATCATTAAAAAAAAGTGAGGGAAAAAAAAAGCCCGCCATTTGAGGCATAAAATGAGTTTCTTCATTTTCCTCTCAAAATTCATGAAATAATTGTTTTTTCTACAGTAGGTTAAAATTACGGTCCTCCATCGGATAGGATAACCAAATTTAGCCCGAACCAGATAGACTTTAAATGCTTCGGGTCAGGTTTTGACACTTTTGATTTGACCTGATTTTTCAAAAGAAAATATGTACTGAATGTTTTTCAAATGAAAAATCTATATATTTGAATATTAATGAGTGTATTTAAGTTCATTTTTATACAAAAAAGATAAAATTGTAGCCTTTTTTCATAATTGTTTATTCTATAAAATATGAACTAAATTTCTTTTGCCTCGAATTAGGGTCGTAGACGACTTTTTTTCCATTTTCGGATTTGGTTGAGGAATTCCTTTTTCTCAGGTTTCGGGTTGACTTTCAGCAAAAATTTCAGATTCGGGTCGGGTGCAACCCGGCCTTTGGAAGAATCTAGTTGGGGCTTAGAAATAGAAGAACGTCTAAGTTTTGGGTAAGAAATATTTAAGAAGAAAATTGCAGTTTTTTGTTTTAATGAGGAAAATTCTGTATGAGTTGTCCTATATTGTAGTGATAGCGGCTTTAATCAGTTTCATGTTTTATACACATTCTCTTTTATCTGAAATACTGAAAAACAAGGCAGTATAAGTTGAACAAAGGATAAGTGAAACATCCATTGTTATCTGAAGTAGATTGTTGCATTCGTTAGGGTCACATTCGAACGGTGGTTCGGATTAAGCTGGCGCTGAATGTTTTTAGTTGTGGGCCAGTCTGATAATTACTATTGCGGGTTCACCCGATTTTTCAAAAGAAAGTCCGTAATATCGTTTAACTTATAAGTCGAATAAGTAAATATATATTTCTTTTCCTACACAAAAGATAAAAGTGCTGTTAGAGATGACTATTTTTCATAATTCCAATAAAATTTTGATTTTATTTCATTTCGGATCCGGTTCATGGTTCAGGTTTCTTTCCGGTTCGCTTCGGACTGACTTAAAGTATGAATTTCAGGAGCCGACCAGGAACACGGATGGACAGAGGTTAAATTGAAACATCTGTTTTTGTCTGAGATAGATTCCTTCATTGGGTTGGGTAGTCGGACCGACACGGGATTCGGGTTGAGTTGGACTTCATTTACAAAAAACAAAACAAAAACCTTTAAAAACTCACTTTAATTTAATTATTGTACAATAGTGTCGTCTATGAGCTGAAGAAGTAAGTAAAGGAATCAATTTAATGACTGATGTAAGCAAAAAAATCACATCCGCCCTTTTGCCTTATATTTACTCATTAACATGTCAATAAACTCAAAAATAACTAAATATTTATTAATGTATACAGTTAAAAAATAAAATAATAATTCAGTTCATAAATTTAAAATTAAGTGTAATTGGTTTTATTTTTTATTTCACTTTAAACTGTTCAACAAAACGTTTGGAGTCGGAGTCGGAGTCGTCACATTTTTAGCGACTCCGACTCCGACTCTTTTCATCGAAAAATCACACCGACTCCGACAACACGACTCCGACTCCGCAGCCCTGAATTAAAGCAGGAATAACTAAGATTAAAAAAATAAAAAAACTGACTTCATGCATAAATATTTTTTAAAGAAATTATCCTTAGAAGTATCTTTTAATTGAGTTGTTACGTTAGATTTGAACTGATTTTATTTTTCACTTCTATTTAGAAGTAAAAGTAAGAAAAAGTAATCTTATTCTTTTTAAATTTCGCTAGATATTTCCAGGAAACATGATTTATTTCCGAATAAATTAATTATTATTTTTTATTACCAGATGCTTTTTAAAAATTTAATAAGTGATTAGAGAAAATACTGATGCCTATAACCTGATGGAACTATCTACCAAATTACTTTACCATCAACATAATCAAACCTACGGTTAGCAGATACTTTACTTTTAGGCATTCTTTATTTACTTGCATTTTTACATTGTTTTTTACTTATTATATTTTTATATCTGCACGCGTATTCGGATGTTCCGGAGGGAAATTCTCCCCCGGAGTTTTATTAACCTCTGAAGTTAGCGAAATCACGGTGTCATTTTGAAGCCCCTTTCATTTGGGATAAACTCTACATACAGGGTGTCCCAAAAGTGACTGATGGATTTTAAAATTTAATAACTTTCAATATTAAAAAAATTCTTGCAGGAGGGTTATGTATGATGTCAGGAGTTCTTTTACTGTGATTCTTGATTTGAGTTCGAATTTCAGAGAATAGATGGCGCTGCGAGCAGTAGGTGCTAATTCCAGACCCGATTTTTGGTACTTCGGGATCCATTCAAAACATTTTAATCTCCTTTTTTTCGCATGGGAGAAGAGAGAAACCGAAAAGTCGAGCCTGGATTTAGCGCCTATTGCTTGCAGCGCCATCTATCTCTGCTATTTGTAAGTAAAACTGGAAATCGCAGTATAAAAACTCCTAACATTTTACATAGCCCTACTGTAAATATATTTTTAAATATCTGTCACCGTTTGCTAGTTATTGAATTTTAAAATCTATCAGTCAATTTTGGGACACCCGGTACATAGTGTAATCCCCCATCAGTGTTACAAATATCATTCAGGAGAATGGCTTCGCCAAGTTCTTAGTTCACGTATGTTTCATTAAACAAGTTCGCTGAAAAGATCCGCTCACTAATGCCAATCCTAAGCAAGAAAATTTTAAATTAATCTCGTCAGTATTTTTAAACAAATCTTTTTGCATTGGCTAGCTGAGATTCATCGGTACAAAGGGCGTTTTTTACTTTTTCGATCTTGTTTACAAATATTGTTTATTAATTAGGACACTTCCATTTTCGGAACCGGTTTCGAAGGTGAAAGCATCCACTTGAAAAAAATCTGCAAACAAAATCGAAAAAGTGAAAAAGGGCAAATGTAGAGATCAATCTCAGCTATCCAATGCAAAAATAAATAAATAAAATAATTAAAAATATTAAAATGCAAACGAGATATCTTTAAAATTTTCTTCCATAGGATTAGCCAGAAGTTTCATGAAGAACTGATTATTTTCTCTTGCATTAAGCAAACTATCATCCCTCCTCCACTAAAAAAAAAATTGCAATGTAAAAAATAAAAATGAGAAATGGAGGCCACATTTTCTTGTCATTTTGGGGCCCTTCTTAAATTTTAGAGAGGAAGTTCGTGCTTCACTTGTTCTTTTGGATAATCAGACCCTGCCCCCTTAATTACTCAGTGAAGTTAAATTTTTACAGGCATTTATTACGTTTACCAACAATATACTACCAATGAATACAATAATTTTAAATAATATGTATCATATTAAACATGCTTTTCTTCTGACTTACTGCAATTTTCGATTAAGTTTGTAGGTTTTGGGCACATTAGCATGGATAATAAAGACTTACTTACAGTGTTTGGGTAACACTCAAGATTTTGTAGTGCTGCCGTCTATCGGCGTTTTCGAGCTTAATTTTTTTATTTTTAATTGCTTGAATTGTTAACCCTTTCAAGTACAAGTAATTATATTTCTGCAATGTTGAATTCACACCAAAATTTTCGAAGAAACATAGTGTGACAATAAGGAAATGCAATTCTATAGCTTTTTTTTTAAACCCAAGTTATAAAAGATAACAAAAAAAAAAAAAATAAATAAATAAATAAATAAATAAATTAAGGGGTATAAAAAATATCCCACCACGTTTCAGGGATTTACAGAATGATATGATTGCATAGTTTTAAATATTTAAATAATTGTTTCGGAAAACAAATAAATAACTCTAATTTGGAACAGAACTGAATAATTTATTATGTCCTCTGTCTATAATATTCTTAAATAATAGTAATAATACTGACCATATCTGTTGCTATGAGTAGAGTTTTATGGGAATCTAAAACCACAACTCACACTCGGCCATCTTGTCCGCTTGTCGACCTCGACAGCGCGTTAAATAAGCAACAAGATATGTCAAAAAACAAAAACAAACTATCTAAAAATAATTAAAATCCAAAGGAAAAAAATTGTCATTAAATAATTAAGAAAATTGAGCTAAATAATAAAAAAAATTTAAGTCTAAATTTTATGTAAATTAATGCTGAGCTGCCGTGGGGTATCTCCAAAGAAAAAAAAAACAAAAGAATAAAAAAAAATCTCAGGATAATAAAAATTTTTACAGGTTTCTGCATGCGCGGATGAGAATGACACATTTCTACTACGTGGATTTGTTCGTCTCTGCGCGGCGACGTCTTGCGTGAAGGGGAGGTGCCTTGAGTCGAACGCTTACGCTCCGGCGTTTGCTCTGTACATTGATTGGAAACATGACCAAAACGTGCACATTTCATACACTTTTTTCCTTTATTTAAATGCACACAATGGGTAGACAGGTGCCCTGGGGCTAAACAATTCCAGCAAGTTAATTTTGCAGTTTTTTCCGTCTGGTTAATCTTAGGAGTGTTGGGTGTTGTCGGTGACTTTGATTGGTGAACTTTAGAACTCTGTTCACAAATTTGTTCGAAAATTTGGAGCTTGTTTTTAAATTCGGCAAGCGTGGCGCACCCGAATAATATAGCTTTATTATGTGGTGTATCGTTAATCCCATAAATTATATAGTGAATTAAAGATATATCATCGATGTTTCCTCTTAGTGCTATTTCTTTCATTTTCAAAAAATATTCCAATAGTTTTTCGTTCGGGCGGCAGCCTCTAGTGGCTAGTAATTCATGTATCTGGGCGGACGAAGCTGATTGTCCAAATTCGCGAAACAATGCTTCTTTGAGCGATGTATATGAAGAAATGTTATTTTCACTACGTACATACAATAATGCTAAACTTTTTAATGCCCGCTCAGCAAACACAAATTTCTGTATGTCGGACAGTTGAAATGAATGGGCCAGAGATTCAAATCTCTGAAACCATGTTTGAACGTTTTCCGTTTTATCACCACTAAACGGTGTAATTAAATGATCAATGTCATGGAAAGAAATTGTCTGTTTGGGCGCGGAGTGTGTACAGTGTACACGCGCCTGGTCTGGCTGTACTGCCAAAGGCGAAGATAAACCAGTGCTTCCACTACTATTGTGGCTATCATCAAATTCTGTATCCGATTCGGAAACTGTCGTAAACGTGTCTTTAAAAGCCGAAATATCAACTAGTGCGCTTAAAATACGTTGCCCTATATCTTGTTTTGATCCATGGATGTCAATGGATAAGATATTAGCAATAGTAATCAATTGTATCTGATCGTAATCGTCCAAAATTACTTTGAGTTTATTTTCATACTCATCGCTTTTGTCAGTAAAAGAAAAACCTTTAAATTTCCTTAAATTCGCTCTATTCTGGCGATTTTTATCGCAACCAAATATAAATTCATGCAATAATTTGATTTTATCTGTTTTAGCCGATTTCAACTGGCTTTTAATAAAGTCAATTTCTTGTAATTCCATATTAAAAGGCAAGAAAGGAAAGAGAAAAAAATAAACTTACTTCAAAAGGAGTTATCCAATTGAAAAATAAATTCCTCGCCACGATATATTGAAGTAATCCAATTAATGATCCGTAGAAAAAAAAATATGCAGTCGAAGATTCATTCCTTGTACAGCGATAACTATCTTGCACAAATAAAAATAAACGAGCTTCACCAGATGGCTAAGGGGATGAATCACGAATGTTGATAACGGGACTGAGAAGGAAGTTCTCCAATTCTGATCGGTAATAAAGCCTAGGGGATTTTACTTTTTAAATTCGTTTTAGGATTCAAATCGGCCTAGAGCTCCAATGTAATATAAGGATGATATAAAGATAAGGCCTTAGTTAATGAAAAAAGGAGTTTAATGATTCTAGGTTATAGTTTTACATATTAAATAGAAATTATATTTACAAGTACGGGAGGGTAGGGGGTTTTTCTGCAGCATACGCGCCCGCAGAATCGTCGGAGCTCGGCCTCTGCTCTCGTCTAGAGCGAGATATGCCTACCATCGGCCGCGTCAGAATGCAATCTGCTCTCGGTTGTCACTTGTTTCCAAGCGAAGAGAATGCAAACTGCATATCAGCAAATTCAAACATCTGCTATTCTGCGGTTATAAGTTCTCATGGAAAAGTGCTGACCATATCTGTTGCTATGAGTAGGGTTTTATGGGAATCTAAAACCACAACTCACATACATGAAGAAAATCTTTTACTTATTTTTAAATAAATTTGTCCTTAAATCCCGGTGTGAATCAATCACCATTTCATCATTTTATTAACATAAATGATATTGATTTCATCATTTTGATTTCATCATTTTATTAACATAAGTGCTTTGCCCCTGAAAGGTTTAAAAGAAAATGTGCAGTAGAAATATTTGAATCAATTATTGGTTACCTTTCATTGGGTTAATTTTACAAACATTACATTTTTTGCATGCATATGTTCAAGACTATATTAGTTCGTCGAGACACCTACTCAGTATTGACTGAGAAACAGCTTTAACTGCATGTGCATGTATGCTAGTAAATTTAAGTGTAACATAAGTGAATGAACTAGAAAATGGTAGAAATTTACAATGGAAAAATATTGCAATAGATATTACTACTTATTAGTTTTTTTAAATAGTTAATTTGAAAATATTGCAAAAAAATTTCTAGTTCTCAACATTATAATTGTTTCCTTATGGTATGAAAAATATAAAAAAAAAAAACATAGATTTAGGCTCGCTAGATTTGGATAGAAAATTCAGTGAATGTGTATAGAAAAAGTGTGTCTATCCGAAAAATAAGCATTGGCTGAGAGGTTCTGCTCTCGAAGATGGTAGAAGGGAGGTACTGGGTTCGAACCCAATCGTGCCCGTCGGCCTAACCGTTAGGAGTTTTCGTGGTTTTCTTCGAACCTTGGTTTTCCAAGCGTAAATACGGGTTAGGTTCCCTTAGAACAACCCCCACAGAGGGTCTTCCCCCTAAGTCCTATATCCCTCGAATAGATAATCGGCCGTCAAAAATCAACCCAGGCCGAAAAATAAGATATTCTAAAATTAAACCCATCTAGCTTAGAAATATAATTAAATTAAATATTAATGTACAATAAAGAAAACATTTTTAAAATATATATTTATTATCTTTTCGTTATACAATTTAGTAACATTTTTTTTTTTTTTTTTTTTTGCTTTGGTAAAACATTTTATGTTTTCAAATTTTCTCTAGCTAGAAAATTGACTGAAAGTGTGTAGAAAAAGTGCGCCTAGCCGAAAAATAAGATATTCTAAAAATAAACCCATCTAGCTTAGAAGTATAATTAAATATTAATGTACAATAAAGAAAACATTTTAAAAACATACATTTATTACCTTTTCGTTACACATTTTAGTAACATGTTTATTTTTCGCTTTGATAAAACATTTTATGTTTTCAAATTTTCTCAAGATAGAAAATTCAGTGAAAGTGTGTAGAAAAAGCGTGCCTATCCGAAAAATATGATATTCCGAAAATAAATCCATCTAGCTCAGAAATATATAAATGTTAATGTACAATAAAGAAAACATTTAAAAAACGTATATTTATTACAATTTCGTTACACATTTTAGTAACATGTTTATTTTTCGCTTTGATAAAACATTTTATGTTTTCAAAATGTACATTCCTTTCATATGTTTTTAATCACCCTAAATCTAGTGTGCCGCGGATGTATTACTATGGGCTTAGGCCTGACGCGCGAGTTAAACGACAATTTGAGTGCTCCTCGAAAAAAAAAAAAAAAAAAAAAAAAAGAAAGAAAGTTGAAAACCCCTTTTTTTTTTCTTTGTCTGTATTAGAACCATCCCGGTCAAATATCCTTTATAACGATTTTAAAGACAGCAAAGAATGAAGAGTTATTCGCAGATCGACGTCTGAAAAACGCTTGAATTAGAATTAATCTGCAGACAAAATGGACAATAGCTTAATGACTCAAAGATAATCGGACAAGTGAAACAAGGATTTCATGGTTAGAAATCTTGATTAGTTAGATAGACACAGAAAGACGTTCTGCTTTTAATCTAAAAATTATAAAAAATAAAATACTTGACAGAGATGTGAAATGTAGCTTGATATAAAAAAAATAAAATAAACAAGTAATATAAAAATGTTGTTTTTAAAGTCAATTTCTACTTAGGTCATCAAAGAAAAATTTAATATAATCCGTTAAGCTAATATTAGTTTTTGTTGCTTTAAAATATCTCAATTTGTTGATTTTCTATAAGCAAGTAGGTTTACACTGGAAGTCTATGGGAATTTGGCGAAATATTAGAGATATCGCCAAGTTGGCGTCACTTTTGGCGACTCATTTTGGCCGCCAAATTTGGCGATATATCGCCAAGTTGGCGACAGAACAAGGTCCCTCCTATGGTAACCCCCTTATAGATATGAAGATGCATTAAATGCTTCAATAACCAATGGCCGCCATTTGTCCCCCATGTAAAACTAAAATTAATTAATTAAAATTTAATTAATGAATTAATATTTGAAAAAACTGCATTAATATCAATTGTCATCCAGTACAAGTTAAAAAAAATGTATTTCAACTTGATAGGATGAATAATAAGTATTTTATTAACGATTGAAAATTTGAACAAGATATATATATAAATAAACAAATAAATAAATAAATATAGAGAGAGTGTGAACTAATAGTAGGAATTGAAAAAGGTTAAAATAATCGAACTAAAGACTAGATAATAGAAACGAGAATCAGTACATTATGATCAAAGTTAGCCTTCCCTTTAATAGCACCCTGGTGCAAGAAACACGCAGTTTTTTGTCCCTAATTACTTTCAGAGGTAAACAACAAAGGTATCTCTATAATAATAACCTAAGTCATGTGACTGTCATCAATAGTTCCGGGCTGACCGCTTCGCTTTTTATATGCCAGGTGACCATTTTTTCAGTGGTGGAAAATTGGCGCAGAGGCGGAGCCTATTGACACCACTAAATTATAGCAGTATTTTGCCTCTTATCTAATGATCAAATTTCTGAGTTTTTATTAAACTGAATAATACCATAAAAATTTAGTGGTGTCAATAGGCTCCACCTCTGCGCCAATTTTCCACCACTGATTTTTTACATTTTTTATTTTTCGCGTGGTAAATTAAAACAAAGCTTTGATATTGAAATTAAAAGTCATGGTTTTTGGTATTATTCATTATTTTCTTTTCTTTTTCTTAAAAAAGGGAAAGAAAAAGTGAAAGTCATGAATTTCAAATTAAAATTATGTATTTTAAATAAAATGAGTGAAATTATTATATTTTATATGAATTTAATGAAATATGAAAAAATACGATTGGAAAGACAATGTTTGATGATTTATAACTTGCGCCTGGCTAGCATAAAAAGGTACTAATTAGTTATACCGTCGACCCATTTTGCCAAATTATATAAATCGACAAACCACTCGCCAAATTACACAAATAGACATAATTTTTATTTTAAATAACGGAAGAACAAATAAATTAGTGTAACATTAATAAAAATACAAATAAAACGTCGAAATAAAAATCACTTGATGACTTAAACAAGTGTAACTTGCTTAAAAACAAGCGAATATGATATTTACGATCAACTATTATTGGCATTAAATCTTATAGTTTGGCGATATACGGGATAACCAAGTTGTACCCTTTTTTTGTTCATTTATCAGAGGCGATTATTTTCTGAATGAGTTCTTGATTTCTCTACTAGAAATTTCTGATTTGGCGAAGTATTGAAAAAGTAAATTAAATTTTGGATAAAAGTAATACAAATTGACATAATTTTTATTTTAAATAACGGAAGAACAAATAAATTAGTGTAACATTAATAAAAATACAAATAAAACGTCGAAATAAAAATCACTTGATGACGTAAACACGTGTAACTTGCTTAAAAACAAGCGAATATGATATTTACGATCAACTATTATTGGCATTAAATCTTATAGTTTGGCGATATATTTTTGGTCGACGGGATAACCAAGTTGTACCCTTTTTTTTGTTCATTTATCAGAGGCGATTATTTTCTGAATGAGTTCTTGATTTCTCTACTAGAAATTTCTGATTTGGCAAAGTATTGAAAAAGTAAATTAAATTTTGGATAAAAGTAACATGGTACAATGCTTAGCACACATCTAACGGAGACCAAACTGGTCGCCAAGGGTGGCTAGTTTTAAATACTGGTAATTATATAAATTCTATTAGTGAGAACAATGTGCAAGTACGAGTGGAAACCTTTTAGAATCCTAATTTTTTTTTTTTTTTTTTTTTTTTTTACTTAACGAAAGGTCTTATTAATTTTAAATGATAAAAGGTGTAAATTAAAATTTTAAAACCAGTAAAAATATATTTATTTCGACTGTTGACATGTATCGACTCACCTAGAGTCATTTTCAAAAACAAATAAATAAAGCTATTGTAAATTTGTACGGTCTATGACACGCCATCATTCAGTTTTCCACGTATTCTTTCATATTATGCACGTTTTATAGAATGGAGTACTACACATGTTGTAATTAAATGTAGTAATTAAATGTTGTAATTAAATGTAGTAAACACAACAACACCGTCCGTCTGTCTGTCCGCATATAACAGCGCAAAAACTACCTCACCGAATGGTTTGAAATTTAATATATATAGTTATTATCTTATACAATAATACGAGCAAAAATTCTGTGTGTGTGTGTGTAAATTTTATATTAAAAAAGGCTCTAACGATTTTGACTAAATTTTGTATTTTACCAATTTCAGGCACGAGAAGACCATTGGGATAGGTCACGTGTTCGAGAAAATTCGATTAGTGGGTCATTTTGGGTCATAATAGGTCAGGGTCAAGCTAATTATATCTAAAGAACGGCTTAGTCGATTTTGACTATATTTTATATGCAACCGTTTTGGGGCACGAGAAAAGTATTGGGCTAGGTCACATGTTTGAGATATGATATTTTTATTAGTGGGTCATTTTGGGTCACTTCGGGTCAAGCTAATTTTATCTAAAAAGCGGCTCTAACGATTTTGACTAAATTTTGTAATGTGCTGCTTTGGATTCCGAGAAGACCAATGGACTAAGTCACATGTTCAAGAAAATTCGGTTAGTGGGTCATTTTTGGGTCACTGTGGGTCAAGCTAATTTTATATAGAAAACGGTTCAATCGATTTTTAATAAATTTTGTATTAAAACGTTTTCGGGTACGAGAAGACTATTGGTTAGGTCACATGATCGAGAAATTTCAATTAGTAGGTCATTTTTGGGTCACTGCGGGTCAGGCTAATTTTATCTATAAAACGGCTCTAATGATTTTCACTAAACTCTATATTCTACAGTTTTGGATTACGAGAAGACCGTTGTGTTAAGCCACATGCTCGAAAACCTTAGATTTGCGGGTCATTTTTGGGTCACTGTGGGTCAAGCTAGTAGTATCTAAAAAACGAATCAAACATTTTTGACAAAAATTTGCATTATACCGTTTTTAGGCATGAGAAGACGATTGGGCTAAGTCACATGTTCGAGAAAATTAGATTACTGGGCCATTTTTGGGTTACTATGGGTCAAGCTAATTGTATCTAAAAAAGGCTCAAAACATTTTGACAAAATTTTGTATTATACCGTTTCCAGGCATGATAAAATCATTGGGCTAGTCGCATATTCAAGAAAATTCTATTAGCGGGTCATTTTGAGTCATAATAGGTGAGGGTCAAGCTAACTATCTCGAAAAGGTTCAAAAGATTTTGCCAATTTTTTTTTTTTTTTTATTATTCACATGTTCTATAAATTTCGATTAGTGGGTCATTTTTGGATGAACGTGGGTCAAGTTTATTTTATTTAGAAAACGACTAACGATTTTCACTAAATTTTGTATTGCATCGTTTTCAGGCTCGAGAAGAGCATTGGGTTAGGCCGCATGTTCGAAAAAATTTGATTAGTGGGTCATTTTAGGTCACTATTGCTCAAGATCAAGGTAATTATATCTAAAACAGCAAGAACGATTCAGTGGGAATAATATATCGAGATAAACACAAAGCTAATTTTGACCGATCTTAGCTCGGTCATTCCTGCTAGTTATTATAAGGTGTCATTTGCTATAGATTAACAAAAGGTCTTTTCTTTGTATCTCGAAAGCAGGATTGCCACTTTGAACTTTTTTTACTCTGAAATTTCGAATTCGTAAGAGAAATTTCGAAGAGCAATTTTTGCTTTATTAAATGGCAGCTATTTCGCAATTACACAAAGTACAAATTCTTCCTTGGGAATTTCCGGTATAAATTCGGAATTTTTGAAAAAAAACTAGTTGGATGGGCCAATCACAAAACTTTCTTCTATCTCATACATGTTAGTATTTCAAAAAGCATAATTTTTGTTTAGTTATGCATTTTAGAAATAAACAAGATGTCGAAGTGTGCGTCGCTGCACGAGCATCCAGTTTAAAACACAACTACACCTTTAATTTTCATCTTAACCCTTAAATGCCGGGTGTTGCTTTTCAGCAACATACCCAATTTAGGCTCTAAAATACTGTTAGAATAATATTGAAGCTATAATGCCTAATGTTGCCAATAAAATACATTCTGAAAATATTATTAAATCGATTTTCAACATGTAGGTGGCAACACTTGTGCTGTTTAAGAATAAAGATAGATTTCTTTTTCCAATTGTTGCTACTTGTTCTTTTTGTTTTGTTTGGAAGCTTGCGAAATACCCTATTTTTTTCTGCAGTGAGCAAGTAAAATTTATTTCTTATTATAGTTCCTAAAATTCTTGTGTGTTTAGCATTATAGAATTTTATCAAGGAAAATTATTTTTTCAATTAAAGACCAGTACTGCCGATTAGTAACAAAGTGTTTTTTAGCCGTAAACCATACTTAAAACAAAATAGGATATTTTAAAGTATTTTCCCCATGATTTATTTAAAAAATGAAAGCCGAAAAACATTATTTCAATGATTTTTGAAAAATCCGGCATTTAAGGGTTAAATTTCTGCTTCAGTTTATTAAAGCTCCTCATCAGTCAGGCTGGAAATTCCAATCTCTATTGCTAAACCTATGGGCTTGGAATGCATCCGTATTTTTAGATGCGTTGGTAATTATACATAAAAACGTAGCACCTATAATCGTCGTCTTGTCTGCCCGTCTGTCTGCATACAACAGCGCAAAAAATACCCCACCGAATGGTTTGAAATTTAATATTATACAAACGTTGCAGAATTTTCTCGAATCGTTTCAAATTTTATGAAAATCGAATCAAAACTTAAAAAGGTATTAATAAAAGTTTTCTTCATTTTATTAAATCCTATCATACGTAATTAATTCAATGATATCCCATGATAGGAAATGATACTAGGTTGCCATGGTGATTATGTCCTATTTAAGATGGAAATCCTATTATTTTCGTATTACTGAATTTAATATATATAATCGTGATAAATTTTGTATTCATGTATTTTTGCATAAGAGTGAAACAGCTATTGCGCAAAGATCTGAATATTTATATAACTACTTATAGTACTAACGCACCTCATTTGCCACGTTTGACGTACAATTTCCGGCTTGTTCAAATTTCTCCTCGGAAAATTAAAAATGTTTTCTTCTGCTTTCTGTATGCTCTTCTTAAAGAATGTTTTTTTATTTTTTATTGTACAAAATATTTTTTAAATGCATTGTTCGTTTTATTTAAAATGTTAATGTACAATACAACTACTAAAAATCCAGAAAATCGCGCACAAACTCTATTATAGCGCCCCCTTCTGAAGGAATATCCCCAATTTTAACTAGGACCCAACGGTCGTATAGTTAAAAAATATATACAGTAGAACCTCGATTATCCGAAGTAATTGGGACCGACCCTCTTCCGGAAAATCGAAATTTTCGGATAATCAAGAATGCGTCAAATTTAAGATTTTGGAGAAATATATGCAATATTCCTTATTATGGTAACAAGTGCTTAATAAAACTAAAGCAATAGAAAAATAGAAACAAGAATAAATTACCTGAATTTTAATTTTGAAATTAAGCACCTTTTACATATATCACAAGGGTTTGAAAAAATATTTTGTTTGTCGCAATTTCAATTGCCTTTTTTTTTTTTGAAGCTCTATCACGGAGTTTTCTAATATTATTAGTTCACCAGTATCACAGTTTTTCTGCTGCTCCAGCCATGCCAAACATTTTACAAAACATTCAAGAGCTTCAGAATTGCTAATTTGTTCGTTTTCTTCGTTCCACTCCGCAGCTTACGGAAGCTCTAGTTAAATTCAAAGGAATTCTAAGAAAAGGAATCGAAAATATTTATATGTACTCGTAGTTAGGAAAGGACCGCTTGCACACAAGGAATATGATAGTTAAAAAAAAAGCTTTCAAAATGGATTTTGCACTCAAGGAACGTAATGGTTAAGAAAAAAAAAGCTTAAAAAATGGATTTCAGTTAATTGAGAGTTTCGGTTAATCGAGCGTTTCGGTTAACCGAGTTTTGGATAAAAGAGGTTCTACTGTATATGAAGTTTGTTTTAAATCTATGTATAACTTCTTACATTTTCTGAAGACAGGAAGGAAAATGACTCAAGCGCCCTCTTCAGGGTCAATATCCCCATTTACAATTGGAGCTGCTGGATATGACCAAAAATATATATACTCAGGAACATTGAAAAAAGCGCACCAAGAAAGGAGCATCGAATTGAAATGAAATTTAATACACATAATGATACAGATGAGAAATCCACTTGATCCCAAAATCAAGACAATTAAACAGATATTGTGTTTACAATTAGACAAATACAGTAAAACTTCAGTAGCGCGTCGGACCACCGCCTGTTGCCATACATGCCGCAACGCGGTCCGACATTGAGTTGATTAGATGTCTGATGTTGTCCTAAGCACATGGGCCCACAAATCTTGAACAGACACCTCCAAATCATGTACAGAGTGATACGGCGGCATCTGGCGTTCCAGATGGTCCCACACATGCTCTACAGGGAGCAAGTCCGTGGAACGGGCCGGCCATGGAAGAGTCTAAACATGAAGTAGGAAGTCTTAAGCAACTCGAGCTCTAGGCGAACGAGCATTATCGTCTGGTAAATTGCCTCTACAAGACCATTTAGGAAAGGTCCCATGTGGGGTCGATGAATGTCATCAACATACCGCTGGTCCGTTTAGGCTCCATGTATCGCAATTAAAGGGGACCGGCTATCATAGACTATGGTCCCCAGACCATGACGCCTGCTGTGCGGGCAGTGTGTAGCGTGGCAGCATTGGTAGACTTGTTCCGTTCACGAGGGCGCCTCCTCACCCGTACGCGGTTATTACCTGCCCTCGAAACGAACCGATATTCCTCACTAAACACCAGGTTTTGCCAATCAGTGGTCGTTTTGGGGCAGATGATAACCACGTACGGGTATGGAGGCGCCTTCGTAAACGGTACAAGTCTACCAACGCTGTCTGACTACGCACTTCCCGCACAGCAGGGATAATGGTGGGGAGGGGATAGCCTATAATAACCGGTCCCCTCTAATTGTGGTAAGTGGAATGTTAATGGGTCAGCGGTATGTTGATGACATTCTTCGACCCCTCGTGCGATCTTTCCCAAATGATCCTCCAGGGGCAATTTTCCAACAAGATAATGCCCCTCCGCATACAGCTCGAGTCGCTCAAGACTTACTACCTCATGTTCAGACTCTTCCATGGACATCCCGCTCCAGGGACCTGCCCCCTATAGAGCATGTGTGGGACGAGCTAAAACGCCAGATGCCACCGTGTCCCTCTGTACATGATTTGGAGGTAGTTGTTCAAGATTTGTGGACACATCTGCCTCGGACAACATCAACCGTCTAATCAACTCAATGCCGGAGCACGTTGTGGCATGTATTGCAGCAGTCGGCGGTCCGACGCGCTACTGAAGTTGACCTGATATTTGCCTAATTGTAAACACTGTATTTGTTTAATTGATTTTGGGATCAAGTGAATCTCTCATCTGTATCATTATGTGTATTAAATTTCATTTCAATCCGATGCTCCCTTCTTGGTGCGCTATTTTCAATGTGCCTGAGTATATATTAAGCTTGGTTCAATTCTGTGCATAACTTAACAGTTTTCAATCATACAAAAAGGACACAGACACACAGATAGACAGACATTTTCTGAAAACACGTTGTTTGGGATCCCTGATCCCTAAAACGTGTAAATCCCTCGGAAATCGGAAGTCGAAAAAAACTTCGATTACAATATTTTCTTCTATTTTAGATAAAAGAAAGTAAAAGCCTATCTGACAAACCTGTCTATAAGCACAGAGTTCGAAATCCCATTGCAATGTGACCGTGATAGAATGCAGTATGTTACAAGGCTGTTCATGCATTTAATGTACTGAATTATGAATACATGAAAATTTTATCTTCTAAAGCATTTTTCCTGAATTTTTGAAACTACATTAGAAGATTTACATAATATTTTAATAAATTATAAAAGGATTTTAGAAGGATTGAGGGATTTAGAAAGATTAATTACATTTGAATTTATAGGGATTTTGTGCAATATTTATAACCACACTCAAATCTTTTATTTTAAATATTTTTATTAGTATTTAGTAGAATTAAGAAATGTACAAATATAATGGTCTTATAACAGAAGTATTTCCGAATTGAAAATTTCTCCCCCCCCCCCCCCCCCAAAGTGCCAAGACAGCTGAAAAGATGCAAAGGCAAAAGAAATCATCCTTTTAAAAAATATTTTTGCTTTGTGTAACCAATAATATGGAATAAGATAAAGTAATGCATATATAACTCATTCTAAACTGTATTACAACTAATCGATGTATTAAATGAATTTTATAACACGTTATTTAAATGGTACTTATAAGGACTGTCAATAGATAAAGGGTTAAACACAAGATTTCATTAACCCTTTATCTACGGCATTATGATCTACTGCAACTTTTTTCATGTAATATTTTTTTCAGTTACTACAATGAAAATTAAAGGATAAACATAAAAAAAATACTCACCCGTGAGAAATTTAATTATTTAAAGGTAATTAACTAAAGTGGTACTTTAAAGTACCGCCAGTACACTATGACTAAATTATAGTAACAGAAAACCCACAAATTATTTCAACTGGCACCAGAAAATATTTTCGACTTAATAAGTATATGAAATATAGGCTTTTTGTTATTTATAAGTAAATGGTTTGGCTAATTCCGGTGCGAACATTTATTTCAACCCTTTAGAATTGAAATTGCTTTGCTCCTGAAAGGGTTTAAAAAAACTATTTTTTTAAGTTTCGATCTTGTTAGCAGTCTTGTAGTTTTGCGACGTCAATATTCCAGGGACAACATGCTCTCTCGCATCTCCACATATGTAAGATATGAATTTACATATGCCATTTCTAGCATAGCAAAAACCAGCCGGTGCCACAACTTTTTCGATTTCCTATAAAAAATAACAATGAAATAGAAAAGAAATGCCAGCGAAATCATTACTAGACTACAATTTAGTAATTACATTATGAAGCAGATAAAAACGATGGATAACTTACACAGACGAAAAGAAAACAAAAAGGTTTTCTCCAACACCTAGTGTGCTGAAGGTACTCATAAGTACCACCAAGTAATTCAACTGTTAAATCAAATACATACACCACTCACCTAAAATAGCTAGTCAAATTGTATTCTAAAACCATAATGAACACATAAAAAAAATCCAACACTTATCTTATATCCTTTACTGTGTTTGCAGCAATGAAAAGACGAGCGTGGCAATCTGTACAAAAAGTCGGCACAAAAGGCATCGACTGCTTCAAAGATAGCCTCCTTCCTCTCTAAAATAACAAACCTAGAACTACCGCTGCCATGTATTCGGATAAAGTGGAGTTAAAAGAGCAATTTTTGCAAAGTACCATTATAATGTTAGTAATATTCACTATGGTATAAAAGTTTAAAGTGAGTGGTACTTATAAGTACCGTCAGTAGATAAAGAGTTAAAGTGATAACTAAAAGCGAGATTATGAATGAGAAATAGAGTAAAATGAATGAGAACTTTTTGAGAGAAGAAAACGATGAAAACTATTTCCCATCAGCGGAGAATTGTAAATAGAATTTTATACAAAAACACCAAAAAAGCTTACACAGCACAGCAACAAGTAGCTTCAAGCTACAAATAATTACATTTGAATCGTGACTTTTCAACAAGAATGTATAAATAAACATGCATATTAAATAAACATTTTTTTCTTTTCAAAAAAGATAAATAGAAGACATTTTATTCATTTAAAATTTAGTAACAAATCTTTGATGAAAATCTTTGACAAAAATGATTAATCTTTTCAAACTCCTTCTCCTTCAAGGAGTGAATAATGAAGCATTGTTTCAAAAGATCTTTTTTTTTTATATATATATCTTAAATTTGAAACACATCTTCCTTTTGAATATTTTACGAGTAAAGTTTTTTGATTTACTGTTTATCAGATTGGATAATGAAGTTCTTTTATCTACCTGAAATTCACTTTGTATAGCTTTGTTTTAAATTAATATATTTATTCTCATTATACATTCTTATTACATCTTAAAATACATCTTAAAAAATCCCTGCCGGCTCGTCGTACAAGCGCAGGTAGATTTTGGACTAATTTCACCAACAAATAAATCAAGATTAGAGATAAACCCAGTTTGACAATTTTATCTGGCCGTTTTCGACGAGTTTTTAATTTCATTTTTGAGCTGGTTTTATGAGAATCATTTTAATGCGATCATTTTTTTCTTCAAGCCCTATTATTATAATTTTTTATTTATTTATTTATTTATTTTTAATTATAATTTTGTAAAAGTTGGTTGTATCAAAAACTTGTCAACATAAAAGTTGTAGATAATATTAAGAAGATTTATAATAAATATAAGCGGATTTGATATCTTGTGAATAAACGAAGTTATGAATTTTTTTCTTCTTCACACCCTCCCACTTTTTTCTTTTTATTTTATTTATTTATTTATTTTTTCGGTAAGAGTTGGTCGTATCAAAAACTTGTCAGTAAAAAAGTTGTAGATAAGATTAACAAGATTTATAATAAATTTAAGTGGATTTGATATCTTGTGAATTGACGAACTTATGAATTTTTTTCTTCTTAAAACTGTTTTTTTTTTCCGCACCTTGAGCACATGTTTAATGATATCAAAACTCTGTCATACATAAATTTTTGGCCATTCTTAGCGATAATAATAACTTTAAACTGATTTTATATGTATTATAATTAAGAAGTTATGGGTTTTTTTTTTTCAGTTTTCACAAAAACCCTCCTTTTTTCCACCCCCTTGGTCCGATTTTATCCATTAACGAGCTTGATCGAGATTTTCTGACTCTTGATTTTATGTATTAGTTTGGAAGAGATTTGAGCAGAATTATGGAAGTTATCGTGTCCATAAAAAAGTATAGAGAGATAGATGTATAAAGTTTTGAGCTGGGGCGTGGTTTTGGGTTCTAGGGGTCATGATCGGCGTAGATCTGCAAAAAATTTTCAGAAATTCCAACATAGGGGTAATAGGTAGTATTTCTTACAAAATCTACCTAAAAGTAATTAAATATAGCTATTATGTTGACCTTTATATTGATCAAAATAGCTAGTAAGAGCAAATCTACAAACAGCTTTCACTAAAAAAAAAAAAAAAAAAAAAAAAAAAAAAAAAAAAATTAAATTGGTTCAGGAACAAGCTCAGGGCTGATGACTAAAAAAACAACCTTATATTTCCAATATATAAACTCATAATGTTATCTCTATGAGAAAATTTTGAGCCGACATTTTAGGCTGTTAGGGTTTACGAATATTTATGATTTTAAATACGCCCCGAAATTTTGGCACTACCGGCGTCCAACTCATTTTTTTTGTGTGGAAGCGATAAATATTTTGGACGCTATCGTGTTCACAAAAGTGTAATTTTTGCAGGGAAGCCGGAGATGTGCTCCGACAATTAAATATTATATGAAGTGAGATTAAAAAATAATAACTTATAGAACTGACATTGAAGCCTCTGATCTGTAGATTTATAGTAGTATATTCTTTGAAGTACTTGCATATTTTATTTTATTTTTTGTGTAAAAAATTTAAAAATTACTTTCTCGCGGTAACTATTATAACATAGAACTTTTTAAACATATTAACATATACACTGTAAAAAAAAAAACAAACAAAAAAAAAAAAACTGCAGTTCTATAGAGGTAAAGTTACATGCTTACTAAACTTTTATCTGTAACTGTACAAAAAAAGCTGCAAATCTACAGAACTAGTTTTTGTAAAGCTACAGAAATCTGTAACTTTACAAATTAATCTGCTACAATTACAGTAATCATACTAAAATTTTATCTGTAACCCTTGTTGCAGTTACATGAAAAGTTCTAGACATCCCAGTTTCCTAAAAAATTCTGAGTAACCTTACAGATTTTTTGATTTTCTGCGCAAAAGTGTGTCTGTTACATGAATTTTTGTTGTTGCCGTTACATAAAAAATTCTAGGAATACCATTTTCCTAGAAAAACTTTAGTAACTTTACAGATTTTCTTTTACCGTGTAACTCAGTAAAATGGGGCTTCATTTTTATTTTTAAAAAGTTTAACATTCAAATAAATATTTTTAATAATCCTGAAAACAAAGTAATATTTATTGTTTTGTGTTTTGTCTTACCAAAAATGGAAAAAGTATGCAGATATATTATTCTTTAAGAAACTATCACATTTTAAAAAATAATACATTTTTCATTTTAATTTTTAAAAATTAAATTTTAAGTTGTCTTTATACTTCACATATGAAACAAATGTTACGTAAACATACATTTGAAGAAAAAAAATGAGTAAAGAATATATGAATAAAGAAATATGATTTCGTGTCTCAGAAAAATACCCGAGATATTTGCTAAAAAGAAAAAAAAAAAAGTCCTTCCGGCCAGTGCCGGGAGGAAGAGGTAGCTTTCATATTCCTTATTTTTAAAAAGCCAACTTATATTATTCAAACACACGAAGCTCAATTAAGGGGAAACCGAATGTAGGAGATTCAATACTAATTTTTATCAATACTAAATCATTGTGAATGAGAATTTCGCGAAATTAGTCAGCTTTATCCAAGCTGCTTTTATTTAAAGTCACTTATATTTGGCTGCCAAATTCGGCGATTTCTTAAAGTGCCTGCCATTTTAAGACAACATGGTAGATGAGGCTAACCAGTGAACTTGGTCGAGACCTTAGTAATTGCTGTGCACATGCTCACTCATATCGGAATCGGTTGATATATACGAGTGCTGTCGCAGCAAAAAATCAGATTTTTCAAAATGTCACCCACTTTAGAAATTGAAACTGCTATATCTGAGCCATTTTTTAAGATAAAGACAAACAAAAAATTCTCCTGAATCCTTATATCAAGGTCAAATACTTAAGAAAGAAACCTTTTTCAATTTCTAATTTTCTTGCACCTCACTTTAAGTATAATTTTTTTTAATTTAATGGCCGCCATTTTGAAACAAGATGGCTGATGAAGCTGGCCAGCGAACTTGGTCGAGATATTGATGTATACTATCCACATGCCTTCTTCCATCGAAATAGGTGAATGCGTGTGGTATCGCGTGACAAATACAAGATCGTTTCAAAGTGTTAGCCATGATAGAAATTCAAAGTGCTATAATTCAACCACTTTTTAAGATATAAACAAAAGAACAAATTGTCAGAAACAAAAACCGCTCCAGAATCTTTGTATCAAGGCCAAACACATAAAAAAAATCTTTTTCATTTTCCAATTTTTTAATATCTCATTTTAAATTTTAAATTACATTTTTTTTTAAAATGGCAACCCTTTTGAAACAAGATGGCGAATGAAGCTGGCCAACAAACTCGGTCGAGACATTGGTATGTACTACGTACAGACCAAGTTACATTCAAATCGGTTCATAAATACTCCTGTTATCGCGTGACAAAAATCAGGTCGTTTTAAAATGTCAGCCACAATAGAAATTCAAAATATTATAACTCAGCCATTTTTTTAGATGTAGACGAAACAAAACCCGTTCCGGAATTTTTGTATTAAGGTCAAACACATACAAAAAAAATCTTTTTCATTTTCCAATTTTTTGGTATCTCATTTTAAATTTAATTTTTTAAAATTTTTTTAAATGGCCACCATTTTGAAACAAGATGGCGAATGAAGTTCGTCAACGAAATCGGTTGAGTTATTTGTATGTACTATGTACACACCAAGGTACATCCAAATCGGTTCATAAATACGTCTGTTATCACGTGGCAAAAATCAGGACGTTTCAAAATGTCAGCCACGCTAGAAATTCAAAATGCTATAACTCAGCCATTTTTTAAGATATAGACGAAACAAAAACTGCTCCTGAATCTTTTCATCAAGGTCAAATACATAAGAAAAAAATATTTTTTCAATTTTCAACTTTTTGCTACCACATTTCAAATTTAAATTCTTCTTAAAATTTTAAATGGCCGCCATTTTTAAACAAGATGGCGGATGAAGCTGGCCAACGAACTCGTTCGAGACATTGGTCTGTACTATGTATAAACGAAGTTACATCCAAATCGGTTCACAAATACGCCTTTTATCGCGTGACAAAATTCAGGACATTTCAAAATGTCAGCTTCGCTAGAAATTCAAAATGCTATAACTCAGCCATTTTTTAAGATATAGACGAAACAAAAACTGCTACGGAGTCTTTGTATAAAGGTCAAATACATAAGAAAAAAATATTTTTCCATTTTCAATTTTTTGGCACCACATTTCAAATTTTAAATTTTTTAAAAATTTTTAAATGGCCGCCATTTTGAAACAAAATGGCGGATGAAGCTGGCCAACGAACTCGGTCGAGACATTGGTATGTACTATGTACACACCGAATTACATCCAAATCGGTTCATAAATACGATAGTTACAGTGTGACATAGGTCAGATATATATATATATATATATATATATATATATATATTGATATATATATATATATATATATATCAATTTTGAACGGAGGGTGGTTTCGGGGTCTGGGGGTCATGATCGATGAAAATATACCAAAATTTTTTGAAATCGCTTTCCTCCGAACGGCTGCAATAGGTAGCTTTTTGTAAAGAAAGCTACCTAACAGTAAATAACTTAAACTTTCACTATCAGATCAGATATCTCTCTAAAAACGGTTAATCTTTTCAAGAACTGCAAAAGACATCTTTCTATTTCAAAGAATCAATAAATGAAACAGTGTTTTGAAAAGTTCTTTCATATACTACTTTTAACACATAATTGTTTTGCATATTTTACGAGTAAAGTGTTCCGACTTGCTGTTTATCATATTTGATAATGGAGTGCTTTTATCTTGCTGAAAATTATTTTATATTTGTATAGGGCTTTTTACTTTCTTCTATCTATTATAGAAGAAAATACTGTATTCGATTTTTTTTTTCGATTTCCACTTTTCGACAGATTTACACGTTTAGGGATCAGAGATCCCGAAAAACTTGTTTATACGAAATGTCTGGCTGTACGCGTTTGCGTCCGCGCGTATGTGTATCCTCATTGCCTCATCGAAAAGTAATATGAAGTTATACATAGAATTGAGCCAAATTCTACTTATAGGTTTTTGACTATGGCTAGCAGTCCCCAGTTCAATTTGGGGATATTCCGCCGCAAGGGGGCGCTGCAATAGCAATTTCTGTGCAATTTGACAGGCAGGTATGCGAGTTTTTCGCAAGTTAAGTGTGTTTAACTTATTTTTAATCCTCCTGCCAATACCTTGTCCCGAGCTACGAGCAAAAATCGTTTGCATCCACACATTGCCGGTTTTCCAGCTCTTTTAGTCAGTCACCTCGCATTCTGCGAAGTCTTCGTGTACGGCTGAATGCAGGGAGTTTTTCTTCTGTTACTATTTATTTACAGCATCTTGCTTTATGCAAATTTTTCGGCAAATGTGTGGTATGACCGAACGGTTTAACTGAATGTATACAGGGTGATTCATAAAAGATGGGCAGAACTTTAAGGGGTTATAGTACACTTAAAGACAAATAATATTAAATAGGAGACTAAGGGTCCCAGACGTATTCCCAAGGAGATAAGGGGCATTAAAGTTTAGGATCCGAAATTTCAAATGATTATAAAACAATGAAAAATTGGTCGATTCGTTTGCGGTTTTTGCAAAAAATTTTCTTTATGCCAGTATTTTCTTGAAATAAAATTTTAAAGTTCAATTTCAAAAAATGCCGATAGGGGGCGCTTTAGACTTTGGAGTAACAAACAGCTATTTTTTAACGTTATTTTTTGTATTTCTTTAAATGATTTCGAAAGCTTAGACTTAAACTTAAATTTTGATCTAAAAATCTGAGTCCTAACGAGTAGTTAAGTAGCGTAAACTGAAATTTGAAATTTGAAACCCTTCTCCCCCCAGAACAAAAATCAGTTATTCCCGATCTTTGTGTCGTAGATTAGGCTCTAACTACTGCCGCGTTTTGCTAAAATTATTCTTTATGTCAGTATTTTCTTGAAAATAAATTTTAAAGAAAGTTTTCAAAAAATTCCAATAGAGGGCGCTTTAGACTTTGGAGTAACGAACAACTATTTTATACCGTTATTTTTTGTGTCTCATTAAATGCTTTCTAAAGCTTAGACTTAAATTTTCAGCCCAAAATCTGAATCGTTAGACGTGGTTAAGTTTCTGGGGAGAGGGGTTTGAAATTTCTACTCCTGAGCACAGTTCAGTTTACCATGTCCACACATTGTGTGCTGTGATACGAGGTAAAAAGACACAAATTAGGATTATGTTACCAAAGCATATTTATTAACATGTAATTACAATAAATGTTCAAAATTGTGACCACCAGAGGTTATGCACGCAGAACAACGGCGAAGAATGGAACGGCGAACATTCGCGAAAACATCAGGCTTTTCGAGCACTTCCCCTACAGCGGCGGAAAGTCTGGCGACCAGTTCCTCGGGGTATTCAATGGGTGTCTCATACATAAGAGCCTTCAATCGTCCCCAAAAAAAGAAATCGAGGGGTGAAAGATCTGGTGATCGAGCAGGCCAAGCAACAGGACCACCTCGACCAATCCATCTGTTCGGAAATGTGATGTCCAGATAGTTGCGGACGTCTCGTACGTAATGGGCTGGCGCTCCATCGTGCTGGAACCACATGACCCGCCGGATGCGTGGAGGAACAACGTTTAACAGGTCTGGCAGCACATGTTGCAGAAATGTGAGGTATGTTTTACCGTTGAGGCGTTCAGGAAGAAGGTACGGTCCGATTAGGTGGTCTCCGAGGATTCCTGCCCAAACATTGATGGAAAAGCGTCTCTGATGAGCATGTGGATACGTAGCATGTGGATTGACATCTGCCCATACATGTGCATTGTGTGTGTTAAATGTACCTTCACGTGTGAAGGTACATTCATCGGTGAAAAGCACAGTTCGTCCAAAATGTGGATTTAGCGCGTTCTGCTGCAGAAACCAGCGGGCGAATTCAATACGATTTGGATAATCCCCTGGAGACAGTTTCTGGACTCGTTGCACATGAAACGGGAGCAAATGTTCATCCTTCAGTACCCTCCAAGTCATGGACTGTGAGGTATCCACCTGCCTAGCCACTGTTCGTGTACTTGTAATTGGCTGCGCCGCTACTACATCCAGAATGGCTTCTGCAACAACTACTGATTCGTCCTTTTTTGCACGACCTGCATTCGACCGGGAAGCGAGAAATGATCCCGTCTCACACAACTGTCTGTGCAAGCGCTCGAAAGTTTTGCGGTTAGGCAACCGCCTGTTGGGAAATCGCTCTCCGTACATTCGTTGTGCCTCTGCACCATTTCCATCTGCCGCTCCGTAAACTAAATGCATCTCAGCCTTTTCCTTATTCGTGAAGGGCACCATCTTCCGATTCATTACTACAGCGACTTACACTTGACTCACCGTTCAGTGGTTTTTATGCCTGAATCGTGTCGAAATTTTGCATACGTGTTCTTCTTCTTCCCCATTTGACATTTGCATACTTTCTGTTTCCTTCTTCACCCGGTGACTAGCGTCAGGAATGGAGCTTTAACGTTTGCATGAGCGACGTTTCCAACTGTGCCAGTGCCTTTATGAGTGAATTCCGACTATGCAGTCCTTGACGAAAGTTGTATTTTTGCCTCGTATCACAGCACAGAATCGTTGGGCATGGTTAAGTAGTGCAAACTGAACTATATTCAGAAGTTGAAATTTGAACCCCCTCCCCTCGCTACTGAACCACGCTCAGCGATTCAGATTTTGAGCTGAAAATTTAAGTTTAAGTCTAAGCTTTAGAAAGCATTTAATGAGACACAAAAAATAACGGTATAAAATAGTTGTTCGTTACTCCAAAGTCTAAAGCGCCCTCTATCGGAATTTTTTGAAAATTTTCTTTAAAATTTATTTCCAAGAAAATACTGACATAAAGAATAATTTTAGCAAAACGCGGCAGTAGTTAGAGCCTAATCTACGACACAAAGATCGGGAATAACTGATTTTTGTTCTGGGGGGGAGAAGGGTTTCAAATTTCAAATTTCAGTTTATGCTACTTAACTACTCGTTAGGACTCAGATTTTTAGATCAAAATTTAAGTTTAAGTCTAAGCTTTCGAAATCATTTAAAGAAATACAAAACATAACGTTAAAAAATAGTTGTTTGTTACTCCAAAGTCTAAAGCGCCCCCTATCGGCATTTTTTGAAATTGAACTTTAAAATTTTATTTCAAGAAAATACTGGCATAAAGAAAATTTTTTGCAAAAACCGCAAACGAATCGACCAATTTTTCCATGTTTTATAATCATTTGAAATTTCGGACCCTAAACTTTAATGCCCCCTATCTCCTTGGGAATACGTCTGGGACCCTTAGTCTCCTATTTAATATTGTTTGTCTTTAAGTGTACTATAACCCCTTAAAGTTCTGCCCATCTTTTATGAATCACCCTGTATATTGTGCGGTCGTGCTGTATGAGGTGGCTCTGTTTTTCCTTTTAAAATGGATTATGTAAGTTTAAGCCGTTTAAGAGCATGTCGTTAAATATTTAATGTCTTAAGTTTTTCGACATCGAAGTAATGATGTATGTTTTAGAGATTTTAAATAAAATTATAAAAAGTTCGACGTGTCTTCAGTATATAATCAGCTGGTAATGACTGTCTACACTGCGTTTACTCTGCTCTGGCTTGAATTTAAGTTGTTTAAGCTCGATGAATTCTCTCAATTTTCATTATTATATCATCGAAAAGTGTAGGAGTTATGTATAGAATTGAACCAAATTTCATATATAGGTTTTTGGCTATGGCCAGCAGGACCCAGTTATATTTCGGGATATTCTGCCGGAAGGAGGCGCTATAATAGCGATTATTGTGGCAATTTCATTATGCCAACATTGGAAAGTATACGAAGTTATGCAAAATTTGAACCAAATTTCATACATATGTCTTTGATAATCGACGGCAGGTCCCAGTTAAAAATGGAGATACAGTAGAGCGCCGATTATCGGAACTCCAATTAACCGAACTTCCAATTATCCGAGCTGGCTATTTCTCTCAAAATTTTCTTAAAACTGAACTTCCAATTATCCGAACAACCTATTTCTCTTAATTTTTTTTTCTAATCTAAACTTCCAATTATTCAAACACACTGTTTCTTTCATTTTTTCCCTTCAAATTTAGCATGCGAAATCGAATCCCCGATTAATGTATCATTGGGAGCAGTAACAATGAAAAAGAAAATGAAGAAAATGAAAACGAATGCTCTGAAAGTGATCCAGGTCCATCCCATAACGATGCCTTTGAACGTTTGGAAACAGATACGAAATGGCTCGAAAAATAGAAGAACACTGATGGCTGATCTTATTCAACTAATGTATTTAAGAATAATTCGAGATATGGCAGCATCTTCTTTGAAGCAAGCAACAATCGGAAGTTTTTTTTTGCTTAAATTATAATCTCTGGTGTTCAGAAGATGATAAAAAAGAGAAATTTTTAAATGCTAAAAAAGTGAACAACAACAAAAAAAAAAAAAAATACTTACAGTTTTGGTAAATCCTAATGAACTGTATATATCCAAAGGAAAGATCATCCTTAAATTACGTAATCCACTGGTACTCCGATACAGTTTGGACTTTTAAAGTTGAATAAGATTAAAAACTGAAAAAACAAAAACAATAAGAAAAAAAAAATGCAATTTAACAAATTACAACGACCATTTGGAAAATGATTTTTTCAAAGACTAAAATTTAAGACATAAAAAATAGCACGGAGTTGATCATACATTACGTACGCCATGAATTAAACATTAATAGTGTTTTTACACGTAAAACTTGCAAGCGATAGAAATCGCCTGCGACTCGTACATATTATCCACCTGAAACTTAAGTATTATCCAAGCATTTCATTGGCTGTTCGGGAAAAGGCTTTTCCATCGTCAGATTTCCAAGAAATCTGACTGCCAATTTTAAATGAAATTTCATTCTTAAACTTCTAAACATCCCACAATATTACTTTTTATATCGTCGTATAGAGAAAAAAATGTACTTTTAAATGCAATTTGTTTGAAAGCTGTATCTCAATTTGTTTCTGAGTTATTAATTTTTTTGTAGTTTTTATTACTTTTTGTCATAGTGGCAACACTCTGTTGTCCATCTCTGTTGAAAGTAAAGGGAAATACATATTAGTGTATAGACCAATCAGAAAACGAATAAATTGCAGATTAAACCAATAAAAACCTCCAGATATGCTTTTGATTTCCTACCCTGACGAGGACAATAACCATTTTTCCAAATGGTTAAAAAAAAATTAAACACACCAGCACTAACTGGTGCTGGCAGTCATAAGCCTGGATAAAGTGTGGAGCTTTTGGTATAGTCAGGCACATCCCTTAAATTGTCTGTCCATTTATCCGAACTTTTACATATCCGAACTAAAGTCGGTCCCGACTTGTTCGGATAATCGGCGCTCTACTGTATTAGTATATTTTTACATTTCGAGGTGCTCTGAATCCGTTTTAGCTATTTTTTACAATGTATTTATCCCATATGTATGTGTAATCGTATGCGTGTGTATATTAAAATTTTCTTACATTTTCTGGTCCCCAGAGCTCATCGTTGTAAAATTAGGATGTAAGCTTTTGAACACAATATTTTGTAAGGTGTTCGGAAAGTAGTAGGTGTTTTTAAGTAACAGTATTTAAATATTGATTGTATTATGTAACTCTCTTAATTTCTCTAAGAAAATTGTAATACAAATTCATATAAACTAGCATTTTGGAGACAAACATATGTCTCCAAATACAATATGATTGTAATATGTATCTCTCTTAATTTCGCCAAGAAAATTTTAATATATGTGCATATAAACTAGCATTTTGGAGACAACACATGCCTCCAAGTATAATATGTTTGTATTATGTATCTTTCTTAATTTCACTAATTAAATTGCAATATATATGCATCTAGCATTTTGGAGACAAACATATGTCTCCAAATACAATATGATTGTATTATGTATCTCTCTTAATTTCGCTAAGAAAATTATAAAATATATTCGTATAACCTAGCATTTTGGAGACAAACATAGGTCTCCAAATACAATATAATTGTATTATGTATCTCTCTTAATTTCGCTAAGAAAATTATAAAATATATTCATATAACCTAGCATTTTGGAGACAAACACATGTCTCCAAATACAATTTAATTGTATTATGTATCTCTCTTAATTTCGCTAAGAAAATTGCAATATATATCCATATAAACTAGAATTTTGGAAGCAAACATGTCTCTAAATACAATATGATTGTATTATGTATCTCTCTTAATATCGCTAAGAAAATTGTAATATATATGCATACAATCTAGCATTTTGGAGACAAACATATATCTCCAAATACAATATGATTTGTATTATCTATCTATCACTAAGAAAATTTTAAATATATATGCATATAAAATAGCCTTTTGGAGACAAACACAAAATATTTTCTTGTAATATTATCTTTCTTGATTTTTTAATGGTCCCGGTTATATTAGACTTATATAATTGTATCCTTGCAGATGCGATGTAACGAGGGGTCACTGTATTATTTAATATCTTCGGTTTTGAATATAAATTAAATCCTTTGTCAAAATCAGAAACTAGCAAAGTAGTGAATAATTTGAGAAGTGGTTTGCAGTCTCTGCTTTTTATAATAAGTAGTTGTAGTTAACTACATTTTCGATAAGTAGTTGTAATTGTAGACTACAATAAAATAGTAGTTTACTTGAACTTTGATCCCGGGTAAAAAAAAAAAAAAAAAAAAAAAAGTGATCATACTCTAATAATTTCGCTGTAAATCATCAATGGGAATGGTACAAATGGATGTGCAATATGCGTCTTTAACCCTCTCGCTGCGTAATTTTCTTTTCTTTCTTTCTTTCTTTTTTTTTTTAAATCAAAATATGTTCGAAAATTGCGCATTTGTTTTCTTACATTTTTGAAATCTATATATATTTTAGAGTTAAAATACGTAATTTTTTTTAAACAGAGTTTTAAAAAAATATAGAATTAGATCACAAAAGAAAAAAGGTTGTCAGAAAACTGAACTCGAAGAGTAATCATATAAAAGACAAAGTTTGAAAGTTAAACTTGGTTAAGTTATGATTCCGATTCCTATACATGCTAGCGAAGATGTAGGGAGGCTGTAAAAGCGAAAAAAGCGTGCAAAAAGACGTTCTTCTGACATTAGTCTAAAGCGAGCACTAGTTTGGACTTCGCTAGAAATTGTAATGTCCGACCTAATTAGGCACAGTAAATTTTCTAAATTGTATAAAAATATTAATTTACTTTATGATTACTTTTACCAAAAGACACAACATTTAATACAACAACGTTTGATTTTAATCATTCGAAACTTTATTCTATCTGACTTCAAAAGGAAATGGTTTGCTTATTTTGTAATTATCAAACAAATCGCAATCTGATTTCATTCTAATACGTACCATACGTATACTACATACTAGAGGTATAAAGCAGGCGAAAAATGTTTAGCGCCATATTTGGCGACTTAACTCACTTTTGGCATGAAATAAGCAAATAAATCCCATAATAAAAAATTAAAAGTATAAAAAAAATATATAAAATACGATTTTAACAGAGAAATTTTATTGGTTCCCTAACTTTTATGTATCTGGCTACAAAATGCACCAGGTCTCGATGCTAGGCGGAGCAGCACCAAAAGTGGTTCGCTTGTGGGTAAATATTTTTTAAAATTGGAGTTATTGAATCACAAAGGGTTTTTTTTTTTCGAACGTTGATTTCAAAAAATATTTTTTTTAAATTAATTTTCGAAAAAAAAAAAAATGAATTTCAACCCATGAATTTTTTAACGGAAACCGATCTCCAAAACCTTCAATTTTTATTTTAGTACATATTCTTCAGTTTCTTTATTTCTTATATTTGAAAATATGCCATTGCATGAATGTATAACAATATTAATGAGAAAAGTTTTGGACGATGTTGGGTGTCTACCATGAAATTACTTACCTTTCTCATTTTCTAAAGTAATTTTGTAAAACAAATGCATTCGAAAAAAAAAAAAAAAAAACATAAGGTAACTTTCTTGAATTTTTCAAACGTAAATATGTATATTTAAAAAAAAAAAAAAAAAAAAAAAAAAAAAAAAAAAAAATCAATTATTCCAAGAGCATGTTCAAGAATTTCTAAAAATAAACAAAAGCTTAAAGCAAAGCTAATTTTTTTGTGCAATTCAAATTTAAATCTATAAAGTAAACACAAGCCTAGGAAAAGAATCTGTGTTTGAACGTGTGCTTTTACTTTGACCTTTAGAAAATGCAAAACTAAGTAACAAATCTGACACACTTACAGAGAAAGCTGTCTAAAATATTGGACTTTTTCTCTCTTATTTTCTTACTTAGTGATATTAGTGTTTTCAAATGTTATGGCAGACAAATTTTAAAATAAACTAATCTTCGTTTAAATTTTAATACGCTGTAGTTTTGAAAAATAAACAAACCTTACAATTTATATTATTTTTTATTGATTAAATTAAAATACTGGATTTTGATTTTTAATGCGTTGTAATATAAATGCACTGAATGAATTTTTGCTTTAACAGTAGAGCGCCGATTATCGAAACTCCAATTAACCGAACTTCCAATTACCCGAACAGCCTATTTCTCTCAATTTTTTAAACCGAACTTCCATTTATCCGAACAACTTCTTTCTCTCACTTTTTTTTTAATAATGATGAGATTGTGGATAAGATTTAAGATGAAAAAGAAACTGAAGAAGAATTCGAGATACGGCAGCATTGGGAAGAACGTCTTCTTTGAAGCAAGCAAGCAACAATTGAAAGCTTTTTTGTTTAAATTATAATCTCTGGAGTTCACAATATGATAAAAAGAAATTTTAAGTGATAAAAAAGTAAACAACAACAACAACAACAACAACAAAACAGTTTTTAAACACTCTATCACTAATTGGTGCTGCCAGTCCTAAGCCTGGATAAAGAGTGAAGGTTTTAGCAATATAACCTCAGGAACATCCCTTAAATTGTCTGCCCATTTATCCGAACTTTTGCTTATCCGAACCAGTGTCGGTCCCGACTTGTTCGGATAATCGGCGCTCTACTGTATATGAAATATTATTATTTAAATATACATGGAGTTTTAAAGAAAAATAAAGAAAGATAGCTATTGGAAAGCAGTGTGGAATTTTTACTGTAAGCAGATGCTTAAATTTTACTATATTTTACTATTTAGAATTTACTTATCGTTGACCAACAACTACTTCCTAAACCGTTAGTTTTGGAGGCATGGTTCCAATTGCAAACATGTTTTAAATGTTTGTCATATGTCTTCCTCATATCAAAATTTATTTACTTCAAAATAGTTATTTTTAAAAAGTTACGAAATTTAAATTTTTATACGGTCCTTGGGTCTTAAAAATTGTATTTAACACGTTAAGCGCCACGTCAGTCACCTAAGACTGACACTGAACTTTTCGTTTAGAACGCGTCATTCACCGATAACTGACGATCTAAAATATGATATAAAACTAAATATACATATTTTGTTTTAAGTAATTACTAAAAATTTATTTAAAATTTACTTACCTTTTATTTATTACAGGATTTATACTTTCTTAAAAATTACTTAAAACATTGTAAATTTTTCAGCTTCAGTGGCAGTCAACGTGACCCTCAACATGTTAAGAGAACTTTCTTCCTATAATAAGTAAAACAACAAAAATTCCATTTTTTTTTTTTTTTTTTTTTTTTTTTAACAACCATATGATGATTATGATACTGTGAATTTTATGAATTTTCGTCTTTTTCTGCCCTTAAAAACGTGTTGTTCCATTTTTAGTGCCAGAAAACGCCCAAAATTAATAAAATTCAGAGTATCATAACTCAATATATTTTTTTGTCACTGAAGAATGGAATTTGTACTGTTTTATTTTTTAAAACAGGGAGAGAAATTTTCTAAATTATAGCAGCCAAGAACCGTATAAAATGTTTACGTGCATTAAATGCATTTTTTTAAATGACTATTTTGGCGTAATATGTTGAAGAGTAACATTTGAGACTTTTACAATTGGAATTATACCTTTAAAACTTGCTGTTTTGAAATTGCTCGTCAACGAGAAAAAGGTGGCATCCTGTATATTTACTGTTCAATTACTTTGGATTAATTAAAAATTAACTCAACATCGCGATTAAGATTCTGAAGTTATTTTTTTATTGTCGTTTGAAAACATTAAGGGGACAAGGGACCTTTAAGACCTTAAAAATCAATTTTTTATTTTTTGTGAATTTCACTTTAAATATTATTCAAGGGGACATCATATGCATTATGTCAAGCATTTATCACAAAAAGAAAAATGAACAAAAAATTATTTTTGAGAAAAAAAATGGAATTTTACGCGTCGTCTTGGAAATCTTCGAAATGCGCCTTGCGCGTTCCATATTGATGAAAATCCCCAATATTTTTTATAAAAGTTTGGTTTATATATATACATAAAACTGTGCATCGAATTTAATATGTTAAAAATTTTATATATTATAAAAAAAAATGTGAAAATTTTTGAATTTTTTTTCGAAATTTTTTCAAAAAAATTTTTTTTCTTATTACCTTTATGTTAAAATATATAAAATTCGATGCACAGTTTTATTTATATATATAAACCAAACTTTTATAAAAAAAATATTTGGGATTTTCATTGATATGGAACGAAGATTTCGAAGATTTCTAAGACGACGAGTAAAATTCCATTTTTTTTCTCAAAAATAATTTATTTTTTATTTTTTTGTGATAAATTCATGCCATAATGCATATAATGAACCACTGAGTAGTATTTAAAGTAAAATTTACAAAAAAAAAAAAAAAAAAAAAAAAAAAAAAAAAAAAGCAATTTAACAAATTACAACGACCATTTGGAAAATGATTTTTTCGAAGACTAAAATTTAAGACATAAATAATCGCACGGAGTTGATCATACATTACGTACGCCATGAATTAAACATTAATAGTGTTATGGCACGTAAAAATTGCAAGCGCAAAAATTGCCTGCGACTCGTACGTATTATCCAAGCATTTCATTGGCTGTTCGGGAAAAGGCTTTTCCATCGTCAGATTTCCAAGAAATCTGATGACACATTTTAAATGAAATTTCATTTTTAAACTTCTAAACATCCGACAATATTAATTTTTACACCGTCGGATAGAGAAAGAAATGTACCTTTAAATGCAATTTATTTGAAAGCTGTATCTCAATTTGTTTCTGAGTTATTAATTTTTTTTTTTGGTAGTTTTTATTACTGTTTTGTCATAGTGGCAACAGAAGGTATTCATCGTTGTTGAAAGTAAAGGAAAATACAGATTACTGTATAGACAAATCAGAAAACGAATAAAATGCGGATTAAACCAATGAAAACCTTCAGATATGCTTTTGATTTCCTACCCTGACAGAGAACAATAACCATTTTTTCAAATGGTTAAAAAAAACAAATCCCTGCCGGCCCGGCCTACAGGCAGAGGTAGATTTCGAAGTTAAGTATACTAATTAAACCAACAAAAACTAAATCATTATTAGATATAAATCCACTTTAACTGTTTTATCTGTCTGCTTTTGACGAGTTTTTATTTCCTTTTTATAAAATATCTGGTTTTATCAGAATCATGTTAAGGCGATATTAAAAAAAATATTTTTCCATACTCAACAACTCGAAATTTTCTGGCACATTTTCAGATTCATTTTTAATAAAAAATATATGAAACATGCTGACGTGATTTTTGAAAAGATTTATAAGCGACCTGTGTTTTTATTTTTCTTTCAATTAATTAAAACTTGATTAATAAACAATTATTTTCTCAGTAGAGCAATATTTTTCGTTTCTAACACAATCGCTTCGGGAAATTCTGTTCAAAATGCGCACTTTGACATCATTTTTTGAAATTTATTCTGCCTCTTTCAAAAAAACTCATTACTGTACATTACTGTGCATTATATAGTTTCTGAATAAAAGAATCTTGCAATTGGATGCGTTTGAGAGCAAAAATGAATTTAAAAATGAGTAAGAAAATAGACAGTTTGGATTTGAATGCATCCTTAATAAGATGTTTTTTTCTTCAACCGCTATGTATTTTTAATTTGATTTTGCTGTAAGAAATATCGCTTAAAGAAAAAATAATCAAAATAATGTTTTGATATCCCTATCAAAAACTTGTCTATACAAATGTTGAAGACAATATTAAGAAGATATATGATAAAGTCATGGAGATTTTATATCTTGTGAATTGACGGAGTTATGAAAATTTTTCTTCTTCAACCCCCCTTTTTTGTTTTCGTTTTTAATTTTTTTTTTCGGTACGAATTGGTCCTATCAAAAACTTGTGAATATAAAAGTTGTTGATAACATTAAGGAGATGTATAATAAAATTATTGGATTTGATATCTTGAGAATTGACGAAGTTAAGAATTTTTTTCACCCTAAAACCCTATTTTTTGCGCCCCTTGAGCCTATTTTAAATTTTATCAAAACTCTGTGATGCATGAATTTTTGGCGCTATTTTTAGAAGTAATAAAAACTTTAAACTGATTTGATATCTACAAAAATTAAGAAGTTATGGGGTTTTTCGGTTTTCACAAAACACCTCCCTATTTCCATCCCCTTTGTCCGCTTTTGCCCATTAACGAACTTGAGCGAGATTTTTTGCCATTTGATTTTATGTATCAGTTTGGAAGACATTTGTGCAGAATTGCGGAAGTTATCGTGCCCAGAAGAAAGTGATAACACAATTGCTTCGGGAAATTCCGTTCAAAATGCCCACTTTGACATCATTTTTTGAAATATATTCTGCGTCTATCAAAAAATCGATCATTGCGGTACATTATATAGTTTCTGAATAAGCGAATCTACCAATTAAATGCATTTGAGAGCAAAAATGAATTTAAAAATGAGTCAGAAAATAAGCAGTTTGGATTTCAGTGCATCCTTAATGCAATGATTTTTCCAACACAATCCGCTTCGGGAAATTCGGTTCAAAATCCCACTTTAACAGCATTTTTTAAAATATATTCTGCCTCTATCAAAAAATCGACCATTACGGTACATTATATAGTTTCTGAGTAAGAAAACGTACCAATTGGAAGCCTTTGAGAGCAAAAATGAATTGTAAAATGAGTCAGAAAATACGCAGTTTGGATTTGAATACACCCTTACTTAGATGATTTTGTTCTTCAACCGCTATGTATTTTTAATTTGTTTTTGCTGTAAGAATTGGTGCTATCCAAAACTTGTCTATATAGATGTTGTAGACAATATTAAGAAGATATATGATAAATTCATGGGGATTTTATATCTTTTGATAGACGGAGTTATTGATTTTTTACTTCTTCAAACCCCCTTTTTGTTTTCGTTTTTAAATTGTTTTTGCTGTACGAAATGGTCCTATCAAAAACTTGTGAATATAAAAGTTGTAGATAATATTAAGGAAATTTATAATAAAATTAATTGAAATTGATATCTTGAGAATTGACGAAGTTATGAATTTTTTTTCTCCCCAAAACCCTATTTTTCGGGCCCCTTGAGCCCATTTTTAACTTTATCAAAAATCTGTGATACATAAAATTTTGGCCCAATTTTTAGAAGTAATAAAAACTTTAAACTGATTTTATATGTACAAAAATGAAGAAGTTATGGGGGGTTTTCTGTTTTCACAAAAGCCCTCCCTATTTCCATCCCCTTTGTCCGATTTTGCCCATTAACGAACTTGACCGAGATTTTATGCCCTTTGATTTTATGTATCAGTTTGGAAGAGATTGGTGCAGAATTACGAAAGTTATCGTGTCCAGAAGAAAGTAATATATATAGAGAGAGATAGATAGATAGATACATACATACATACATACATATATATATATATATATATATATATATATATTAGCTTTAGCTTATTTTTCTCACAGAAAACAACCATTTTGCTTATATCATTGAATTCTGTGCCCTTGACAACGTAATTCAATATATAAGCTTTCCCATTTTTTGTCGGTGTCCACTTTTTTCTTTTTCTTCCATAATAATTCTTATAATAATTTTTTTTTTTTTTTTTTTTTTTTTTTTTTTTTTTTTTTTTTAATACTTACAGCTTTAATTCATAATATTTGATGGTGGTAGGTTATGTTTAATTAATGGTTATATATATATATATATATATATATATATATATATATATATATATATAGTTTTTTACTGATGGTGGTTTTGTGTTCTAGGGGTCATGATCGGTGTAGATCTGCAAAAAGTTTTCAGAAATTCCAACATAGGAACGATCCCAATAGGTAGTATTTCATACGAAATCTACCTAAAAATTGTAATTTTTAAAATGTTTAAAAATTTTGAATTTTTTTAAACCTTTTTATTCAAATATATAAAATTCGATGCACAACTTTATTTATATATATAAGCCAAACTTTTATAAAAAATTTTGGGGATTTTCATTGATATGGAATGCGCAGGGGGCATTTCGAAGATTTCTAAGACAACGCGTAAAATTCCATTTTTTTCTCAAAAATAAATTTCTTTTCATTTTTTTTGTGATAAATGCTTGCCAAAATGCATATAATGTACCCTTATATAATATTTAAAGTGAAATTTACAAAAAATAAAAAATTGATTTTTAAGGTTTTAAAGGTCCCTTGTCCCCTTAAAGGCTTGAGAAAGACGTACAATCGATATTGTAATCGCCCAAGGCGTAAAATCTTTGACTACAGAAACATATTGCTACAATGATACAAATTTAAATTTGCTACTTTTCGCTTGTTTAAGATGCACTGTATATATTAAAAAAAAGTTAAAATATTGAAAAAATATTAAATAATCATTTCTAAGATTAAAAAATAAAAATGAGAATTATCAAACCTTATATTAATTGCACATCTTGAATTACACATTTTTCATTCCATTATCGAACGTACAGTAGTGGAAAATAAAAAGTAAACACCCCTACCAACTCTGCAACAAATTATTGCAGAAAACTTTTACTGGTACCAAACGATTGGAAATAAATTCTTCTTTTAAATTATGTATATAAAATTTGCTTAAGGGATCATCTACATATCAAAACGAACCCAAACTTTGTTTTTTTCAATAGCAATACCCAAGTTCGGCACCATAAATAGACTTTAAACTCTTCAATTAGCCTAAATCCAAATTTTCATGAAATTCGCATGATTAGTTTCCGAGAAATTATTTTAAAATGAGTCTGTTTTAAAGACTGTATCCAAATTGACGTCCGTACTCCATTGTTGAAATGCCACAGAATGACTGTGTCACTTCTATAATGTATTATTTCTGGCCAATATGACTATTTCACTTGCTTAATATGTTTCGACTATTGCCATCCCAAATATTTATTAAAATAAGTAAAATATACTTTCTTCAAATTATGTTTTTCTGGACATCAAAGAAACTTAAACCGTCATTTTAACGTTTTTTGCTCATAATTCGAAAACTACTCGGAATAAAAATTTGCAATTGAGCATTTCCATCAAACATGACATAATAAACATAAAAATACCATAAAAATTGTAGGTTGCAATTCATATTGTTTTCGCATATTAATTTCATAATTCATATCATAATGTATTTAAAATTACAAATTCAATGTATTTATGTTTGGGTTTTTTGGTATCACAATTAAATAAAATATGTTATCATATTAGGATTATAATTTCAGGAGATATTAATAAAAATATGAAAATGTAATTTAGCATTATAAGCTCTAAATTTTGAATGCTTATAATTCAAAAACTTATCATCCAAAAGACTTGAAATTTCATTTCTAGGCATAGTTTGAACCAAAGATTTAAAATATATTGTCAGAATAGGGTGTTGCCATTGAAAAAAAAACAAAGTTTGGTCTGGTTTTGATTTGTAGATGGTCCCCTAAGCAAATTTTATATGCATCGTTTAAAAGTACACTTTATTTCCATTCGTTTGGTACCTGAGATTTTTTCCTATTATAATTAGTTGCAGAGTTAGTAGGGGGTATTTACTTTTTTTCCCCACGACTGTACAAACAGATTTTAATTTAAAAAATCCTAAAAAAAAAAAAAAAAAAACAATTTAACAAATTACAGCGACCATTTGGAAAATGATTTTTTCAAAGACTAAAATTTAAGACATAAAAAATCGCACGGAGTTGATCATACATTGCGTACGTCATGAATTAAACATTAATAGTGTTATTACACGTAAAAATTGCAAGCTACAAAAATCGCCTGCAACTCCTCAGATTTCCTGAACCTTACGTCAAGCATTTCATTGGCTGTTCGGGAAAAGTCTTTTCCATCGTCAGATTTCCAAGAAATCTGACGACCCATTTTAAATGAAATTTCATTCTTAAACTTCTAAACATCCCACAACATTACTTTTTACACCGTCGTAAGGAGAAAAAAATGTACTTTTAAATGCAATTTGTTTGAAAGCTGTATCTCAATTTGTTTCTGAGTTATTAATTTTTTTTTGTAGTTTTTATTACTTTTTTGTCACAATGGCAACAGAAGTATCCATCTCTGTTGAAAGTAAAGAAAAATACAGATTACTGTATAGACCAACCAGAAAACGAATAAGATGCGGATTAAACCAATAAAAAGCTTCAGATACGCTTTTAATTTCCTACCCTGACGAGGATAATAACCATTTTTCCTAATGGTTAATAATATTTAATCGTCGTCTGACGTGCCAATTTACTTTGCGACTTAAGGGGTCTCAGGACTCTTAAATTTGGGAAAAAAAGACCATTTTCAACATATAATATCTTAAAATGTATATGATTTAAAAACACAATTTTTATTGAGAGGAGAGATATAAGTATGTTCTTTCATTTTATGTACACTCATGTCCAAAATTAAGGTCACAAACATAAAATCTGTGAAAACTGATGAACTATTCACTGTATTGCCACAGAATTTGGCACAGAAGTATTATACAATAGGAGAAATAATATGGCAACGTAACAATATGGAAAAGATTTTAATTGTGAATTAAGATATAGGGTATATCAAAAAATGTAAAATCATGATTCAGAGATACAGCATTTATCTGTGGAAAAGTCTGTCTAATATGGAGTGTGACCACCGTGCCCTGCTATACAATCCTCACAACGAGCTCTCATACTGTTTATGAGGGTGTCAAGAAAATTTTGTGGCAAAAAAGCCCATTATTCCGAAGGCGTGACTTTTAACTCCTGACGGGTCCTGGGAGGAAAGTTACGGCTCTTCCTAGACTATCCCAAACATCTTCTATAGGATTGAGGTCCGGAGACCTCGAGGGCCAATTCATACGGCGAATATCCTCTTCTTCAAGAAAATCACCAGCAATGTGAGCTCTGTGTAGCTTTGCATTATCGTCCTTAAATATAAAATCCGCGCCTACAGCACCCCAAACAACCTCACATAGGCTTCAAGGACCTCATTCCTAAAAGGATGTGCGTTGACAGTACCCGAATCGAAGACGTGCAGTGGTGTACGACTTCCCACATTATGCCGCCCCCAGACAAGGATCCCTTTGCCACCAAATCTGTCAATATCTTTTGCGTAGAAAGAATGATAGCGAGCTCCACGTTCTCTCCAGATGAAGATTTGACGAGAATCACTTTTCGTGGGGAATCTCGACTCATCACTGAAAAGAAAACGCCCCATTCTTGGTGTCTAAAACTGATGTCTTCGGCTTCGCAACAACGGGGCTCTCATCTTGGATGCAGTGAAATGGACACACACGACTGGACGCTGCGCTGCGCATTACGTATGAGGTCCTAGAAGCCTATGCGAGATTGTTCCGGGTGCTGTAGTCCCGGACTGCATGTTTATGGACGATAATGTGAAGCCACACAGAGCTCGCATTGATGATCATTTGCTTGAAGAAGAGGTTATTCGCCGTATGAATTGGCCCTCGAGGTCCCCGGACGTCAATCCTATTGAACATGTTTGGGATGTTCTAGGAAGAGCCATTGCACGGTATAATCCCCCTCCCAGGTCCCGCTAGGAGTTAAAAGCTGAGCTTTTGGAATAATGAGCTTTGTTGCCACAAACATTTATTGACACCCTCATAAACAACACGAGAGCTCGTAATGGGGCTTGTATAGTAGTGATGGTGGTCACACTCCATATTGGACAGACTTTTCCCGAGATAAATGCTTTATCTCTGATTCAGGATTTAACACTTTTTGATATACCCTGTATCTTAATTTCCAATTAAAATCTTTTCCATACTGTTATGTTGCTATATTCTTTCTCCCATTGTAATAGACCTATGTGCCAAATTTCGTGGCAACACAGTGAACAGTTTATCAGTTTTCACAGATTTTATGTTTGTGACCTTAATTTTGAACATGAGTGTATTTAAAAAATTGCAAGATGGAGAATCAGTATTTATAGCACACTCCGAACTATCAGACATTTGTCGAACGGAAAATTCATATAATAGCTTGCGCGCAGGATTACAAAATGCATTTTGCAACTAGAATAAGATTTTTCATGCCTAATTATACTTCAGACTGTAGTAATTACCTTGAACCTAATTAAATTCGCATTTAAAGAATTTTTATATTTTTAATACAGAGTTGTATTTCGCTAATACAAAATGTTGAAAATTTCAATAGTATAATCACCTAAAAAAATATTTTTTGGAACAATAAAAATGAAATTTTAGGTTCAGTTTATACAGACTAACATGAAATATATGTTTTGAAAATTTTATGAAAAAATATTCAGAAGTTTATGAGATTTCCTGCGCGTTATGCCCGAAAACGTCATTTGGAGAAAAATGACTTCAAACTTTCGGAAACGCCGCTTCAGCTATTGAGCGGTTATAATTATAAAAACCATAACTTCTGTTCTAACAGTAATTTGAAAGAAACAATTATATTAAAATGTTCAGAAAAGATAGGAGTTTAACATCTAAAAAATGTAAATTTTCGAAAATTTTGAAGCTTTAAGAGTCCTGAGACCTCTTAAGATAAAGCATTGTGTATGGTGTTAAGTTACCGGAAATTTTTCTAAGTACAGTAAACTCTGTCTAAGGCGGAATCGGTCGGGACTGAGAAAATTTACCGTGGTAGACAATATACCGGCTTATGCAAAAAAGCCCCCCCCCCCCCCAAAAAAAAAAAAAAAATAAATAAATAAATAAATAAATAAATAACAACAAAAATGCTTAAATCGAACTTTGTACGTTCGTAACTTTTAGTACTACAGTTCTTTAAAATGAAATTTTTAATGAAATCAGACTTGTTATTAAATTTATTGTTTTTAATAATTTCGAAAAACACAACAATAAGTATTACCAATTATTATGAAATTGCTTCAATTCTGAAATTTACTGAAAATCATTTAATTTAACAAGTATTATTAGTTACCGGAAATTTTTCTCACAACACATTTACAGTAAACTCTGTCTAAGGCGGAATCAGTCGGGACTGAGAAAATTTACCGTGGTAGACAATATACCGATATAATCAACATGCCTAATATTTCACATAGTAGTTTAAAGAATAAAAAAATAATCTTCTATCGATCCTTGTTTTTTCTTTAGGTTTGCCATGCATTCTTCATTAACACTTAAGTCTGTTATCGGTATTTGCATGTTAAATCTGAAGGGGGAAAAAACGAGAGAAACAGGGTGTTTGGATAATTGGAAGTTCGGTTAAAAAAAATTTTGAGAGAAATAGGCTGCTCGGATAATTGGAAGTTTGGTTAATTGGAGTTCCGATAATCGGCGCTCTACTGTATTTGCCTTCCTAAAGCAACGAGCAATATTTTCTGGCGACATTTCTTAGCAGGATTTAGCATTTCATTTAACAGCATCGAAAACACTGATGTTTTTTGTCAGATTGGTGGCTGAAATACAATCATCTAAAGACGCAATAATCGACAGCAACAAATACTTTTTGTAGTGGTTTTCAGCGTTTTAATAACTTATTGATCTACATATTGTGTTACTGCATTATTATCTGCTGGAAGAAATTATAAATTTATATTCGACGATTTGACATCGTCTTGACAAGGTGCATTATCGTGGAAGAATTTTTTTTTCCTTTAATTATTCGACTATTGAATTCCTTTAGTCACCAGGCAATCGACAAACTGTTTTTTTTTCTGAGTCTTCCAATTCACAGACAGTTTATCAATATTTACAATCTAGAAACATCGCGGCTTTTCAATTTTCCTATAACTGAAGGCTTTTATAAACTGCTCTCCGAATTTGCATAAAGCAAAACAGTGACACTCTCGTTAGAGGTTTTACCTCCGTGGTATTCACTGCCTCTTTTTGCAAGGGATTTAGTTGGCACACGCGATAAATTTGTCCAGTCTCATCGCAATTATATATGTCATTTGCTTTATATCTTTCAATCAGTAGAAGAAATTTTCCTTTCCATTCCCGAAATTCATACTCTGAAACATTTTTCTGGTCTCAGCAAGCATGCTTCATGGAAATGTTGTGTAGATTATGGAAACTCATTAACCATTAACTGAAGCCTTAAAATATATTTTACCTATTTTTTTGCAATAGATTCCGTGGGCAAATTTTCCCTTCTAGCAATCAAAAAGCATTCAAAAGTTAATAAATCGATGTCTTCATTTTTTACAGCACTTTTCTTTCTTCTATTGGTTGTTTTCAACTCTTTCTTTTTATAGCATCATAAATTTAAGTTTTACCATAATTAAACTTAATATTACAAAGATCTTCTACAGAATATTTTTTCCCTTTAATTTGGTAACTTCGACTTTATCCTATAGCTATGCAGTATTGAGTTTAGATTTTAAAGCCATTTTTACTATGCACTTACGACGAAGAACAAGTAACACATGCGATGATCGAGTTTTCTGACGACGTGATTTATTGGAATGAAACATACGTCAATCGAATAGCATTTTATGTTTTTGATAAAAAGGTGATTGGATCTTGAGTTATAATGAATTGCTCGCAGATAACGATCTTCCATTGATTGTCCTGACTAGAAAATCGGTTGAAAACTGAAATTTTGGAAGATCCTTTGTCTTTATAAATAAATGAGAAACACTATTCAATTTCTTAGTACTGCTGAAATACCTACAAATTTGAATTTTACAGACAAAAAAAAATAATAGCATCGGGAATGAGACAGAAAGCTATCATTTTGAATTCGAGTACGACCTTAAAGCATAATATATTGTACTTTAGACAATACATATTTTTATAAATGTGCATTCTACTAGTAATAATAACTTTTAAATGCAAATTTATATCGGAAAAAAATGGCATAAGGAAGAATTCCTTAAAATTTAAACAGTTTCTGGTCTTTTGAATTAACTTTTTTAAAGTATTACGAAATTTAATTGGTATGCTCGACATTGCGTATTTGACGTCTATATATCAGTTTTAAAGTTTCATAAACAAAATGCCTTTCATTTTTAAAATATTCTTTTTTCCACCTTATGCAAAATTTTGCTTTCGGCGAGACCTTAAAACCATTTTCGTTTCCACGTTAGGCAGACTCCGGTTTACGCAGCAAGAATTAATGTTATTTTCTATGGGTCCGCCGGAACTTGAAAATTTTTCCGCGGTAGAGAGATTTACGGCTTACACAGAGTCCGCCTTAGATAGAATTTACTGTATTGTGAGAAAGAAAAATGTTTATAAGTGCGTCAATGTAGGGCTGGGCGATGTCTGGAATTATATATCATGATAAATCGGCATCTTTATACCATGATATTTCGATATATCAATATTATGACATATGAACAAACTAATAAAATATCAAGTAACGTATAAAACTGAACAAAATAATAAAATATAGTCGGGGGGGGAAAAAAGTTTTTTTTTCCTTTTTTTGCGTGCTCAAGAAGACAGAGCAATGAAAATGAGCGGGCGCGCTTGCTGATTTTCAGAAAATAATTCAGAAAATTCAAAAATTTCTGTAAATCTGCTAATTGTAAAATTCCTACCTTGGACTGTCCTCATCTAAATTTTCAGACTTGTATGTGTGGTAGATTTCGTTAGCCATCGCCGACACACACACAGGTAGAGCGAAAGTTTCTTTTATTAGTATAAATTACAACATTTAATAAATAAATACACTTATTCCAATGAAATTATATATAAGCTATTTAAAATTACTGTTAAAGTAAAATTTATTATTTCCCGGTACGTATATATATAATATACGTAAAAAGAACGATATATCCGAATGCGCAATCTAAAGAGGCGAGAAATGTGTGGCTGCTGTATTAATGTAATATATGCTGCCACGGGCACTGGCTAAGAAGTGTGCGGGAGGGCCACTTGCCACTGCATCGCCGTGCATTCTGAAATTTAGTAAATCTTCTTTATATTTGAAAAAGTAAAATTTAATCTTCTTAGCAGAAAATGCAGAAAATTAAGGGTTAAAAGAAAAAAAGTACTAAAATTTCGTTGAATGAGGGAGAAAAAAAAATGTAATAATCCAGCTATAATCACTTCTTAAATTTTTTATATAATTCTTAAATTCCTACATTGCTTTTTGGCTGGTATGTTTAAACATTGTCTAATATGGTGGCGTCTCCGACAGAAAATTCTTATTTTATTTAATTTTTATAAAAAAAAAGCTCTGCCTATGCTGCGGCCCACAATCAAGTGTCTTTCGAAATTTACCTTATCCTTCTTTTCGTTCTTCCGATTCCGAAGCCCATGTATGCTGTATATATGAAGCGTTATAAATATTTTTTTTGCAACAGCGGATTGGGATTTTAATGAGTCACTGTCCCTTCCAAATACTGGATATGCAACGCACTATCTTCCGCACCCGAGAAAGGCAGAGAGAGAGGGGGGTGGGGGTGTAGGGGGGGGGGGGGCGAAGAGAGAGAGAGAGAGGGAGTGGGGGGGGGGGCGAAGAGAGAGAGAGAGAAATATACCAAGACCAAGTGCATATCGCACGACGCGCAGCAAACAATCATAATCGAACTTCCAGTTTTGCTAAATCCAATCCCTTCGCTTAAAAATAGTTCCACGGTTGCTACTCTTTTGTAAAACAACAACAAAAAACTTTTTTTTTTTTTTTTTTTTTTTTTTTTGCTGATTTCTATTCTAATTATATTTTAAGCTCGGTACTAACAATCCACAAATACAATAATTTCATTTTGTGCTTGTGTCAGGGTGCAATTATTATTGTGAAAATTATCTTGTGTGTATTTTTACCTGAACCGAAATATTTAACATGAATCCGAAGCGAAGTGAAAGAAAATTAATGCCACATTTTCATGTGACTATACGGTAAAATAGACTACAGTCACGCCTCTCGTTTTGAATTTAAAAAGGAAAATATTTGATTAAAAAAAATTCTGAATTAAAAAATATATCTTTTCCTAACCTTTAAGAGTCTATTTCTTATGCTTGTGCTAGCAGGATCTGTTGCGTTTCGAACAATGTCCGCTTACCGGAAGAAAAAAAAAACTATAACCCCCCCCCCCCCCCCCAAACACAGAGAAAATTGCGTCTCTCCTTTTATTGCCAGCACACAAACTTTAACTACTTAATTTTTCTGCCATGTTTGTTATTTTGAATTCTGGTGACATTAAATAAATTAACAAACATCTAATTGTTCTCTCCCACTCCCCACAAACAAATGATGCCAGAGGCAGTAAAATACCAAATACTCACATATAGCACACAACTGTCGATTTTTAAAAGAAACCGTGAGGAGAAAAAAAAACGCGCTTCACAGAAGTAAAAATATCTGCATTAAAAAGGACCCTAGAATAGACATTAATATTATTATGGAAGTATTATTTCACTTATTCAATTAAACCGCCTGTTGCAAATAAAATATAATATTTTATTTCTTTGTCGCCCTGATTATTCGCACATTGTTGAAAAACAAAGGGCAAATATTCATCAACACGGCTGAAATCTAAATACCAGAACGAAATTAAAATCATGGTATCTGATCTGTAGCATTTTGAGCTTTACACCGTCAATACTACAAAAACAACATAAATATCCGCTGACGACAAATGTAAGCGAAAACCAGATGTATGATATTTATCACCCGTCCTATAAACATAGAAAAGATAACTTTTTCCCCTTTTCAAGAACCGTTTAGGCTGTGGGAAATCATACCGTTAATACCATGATAATATCGGCAACTGAGGATTCGGTATTTAATAAAACGATTGAAGCTGGGAGAATCTTGAGGAGTCGTCGTGGTTTAGGATGTGGGAAATCATACCGTTAATACCATGATAATATCGGCAACGAGGATTCGGTATTTAATAAAACGATTGAAGCTGGGAGAATCTTGAGGAGTCATTACGGTTTACAGCACGATTATGATAATCGCGGTTTACATCACGATTATGATAATCGCGGTTTACATTACGATTATGATAATCGCGATTTACATCACGATTATGATATTCGTGATGCACCGTTATATGGGATTTTTTGATATCGTTATCACGATTTATATTTTATATCGATTTTATCGGTTTTATCGATATATCGCCCAGCCCTACGTCAATGCAGTCCAACACATCTTTAAAAGAAGGTGCGATAACTTCCCCACTTTCTTCTTCTGCGCTACTTAAATGAGCATTCGGCAATCTTTCTATCCGTTTATCAATTGTACATAATTTCGATCAGCATCACATTCGGAAAAAAATTAGAGAAAATCGATTATGGCATGAAAGAAACGACGTATATCCGAAGTTATGCGTCATATAAACGTAAAATTACAACATCAAAATACACAGGGTTGAATCGGGACCGCAGTGAAACAATGTATAAATTTGAAAGGCGTATAAATGAGAAACGTATAAACGGTTTTTTACTGTATATCTTTTTAAGTAAAAGTAAACAAAAAATATATTGATTAATCTTAGCCATTCTGGTGCGCAAATAAATTTTATCAGTGAAATAGATATTTACTTTAGCAAGAAAAGTATTGTAATCATGATTTGTGTGCATATTAGTGAAGAATTCCAAGTGGTACTTCCAAATGAGCTTGCATTTGACGAATATGTTATAGGGCAGTGTCGCAAGAACAGTATACATTTTCTTAAAAATCGTCCAACTTAGTAAGTATTTAATCAATTTTCACCCATTTCCAAAAAAAATTGAGACCGGTTCTTATAGGCAAAATCACCAAGGAAATGTGACGGAGGATCAAGACTTAATTTCTAACAAAAGAAGTACCGCAAGAGCTCTAATATTTTACAGTAATAACAACCATAGTGTCCCCCCCCCGTCCCCCCCCATCCGCATATTTATATTTCATGCATTGTTTGCAAATTTTAAAACCATTTCGCCTCTAACAAATATATATAGTATAATGTTACAGTTATAATTTGCTGCCAAATTTATTAATTTATTGAATTAATTATTGTAATAGGAAATAGATGATGATTTGTAATTATGTTATGGCTATATATATATATATATATATTTATATATACATTTTTATAATTATGAAGTTCATTGGGGAATTTTTATTTTGAGGGAGTTCTTCGATCCGCAAAAATCGTGTCATATCTCTGTCAGTTTCAGCATGGCTTATCTGTAAGAATGCCTTTTCAATGCCTGCCACTACAGCAATCTTATTGCTTCGAAATTGTAAAATTAAATCAAATAAATCAGAGTTCAAATTCGGACCTGGAAAGAGTACATCATTTAGGGAAGGAGGCGTGATAAGGAGCGTGAGATGATACATATATAATATATATATATATATATATATTAGAGGTAACGTCTCCGGTTTCAAAACGGGGAGTAGTACAATGATCGAATCCCGCTGATTACACTGTATCAGGAAAAAAAAAAAAAAAAAACTTCTGGACACTTACGGGAGAAAAGTTCGTAAAGTCGAGTCGAGTCATTCCAGTTTTTTTTTTCAATATTTTAACCGATAAAAAACCTTTTGCGTACGATTTAAATCATCCCCCCCCCCCCCCCAAAAAAAAAAAAAATGCGATGCAAACACATGCATATGTTTTCACGTAACAGATCTTTTCATTTAAACTGGCCTTATAATACGAGATGCAAGAAAATGAAAAATTCTTCCGAATTACTGACGTGAAAGCATATTTCATCTGATGTAAGTCGAGATTTGCTTAAGTCATCTAAAATTAATGAAGAGCAATTTCTTTTTCTAGTGACTGATTTGTTGCGTGTCTACGTCTTTTATATGTTACGAAATTGTAAAATTCAATCTTTTCCTCCTACACTTTCTTCTAAAATTACATTCTGGAATCATATTTATATTCATTTTTTTTTAAAAAACGAATTTTAAGGATGTGAAGGTTACTCATTTCAACTGGTATGTTAAAGGAAAATTCTGGCACGGTGTTTCTCTTAGATCTTTCATCTTGCGACACATTAAACATATAGTTAATCCTTAACTAGCATCTTAAAATTTTTGTGTGTAACTGGCATTCATGATGCCATATCGTTCTCTGTCTATCTGCTTTATATATGTAATGCAAATGAGAATTTCGTTTCGGCTACTTATAACTTGACTTCTGCTGAACTTATTTTGATAAGAACTTACGCAGTTAATTAATTTCTTACGAAAGGTTTTAGTATATAACATATCGTTCTGCGTTGCTTAATTATTTAATTATGGAGAAAAGTTCTATAATCGCATCATGAAAGCGATTAGAAAATATTAGACTTTTAAAAGATTCTGCTGAATGTATCTCGAAAGGAACGTGCATTGTTATTTAGTTAATGTTTCAGGAAAGGTTTTAGTCTGTAACATACCATTCTACATTGCTTAATTATAGAGCTATGAGGAAAAATCCTAAACTTAAAATTACAGTATGTGCAAATTACTTAAAAGATGATAAAATATTTAAAAAGGTGTTAAATTACTTTAATAATTCTTAGTACTTTCAACTATATACATAGCCTTCGTCAGAGAATACAAAATTAAAAAAAAAAAAACTGTTATTAGCGCCTTATTTTCAAATTTCTCGTAGTTGGTGTCGAAAAGAGTGAAAGAGAAAGTCAATTTTTAGATCTGGAAAACATTGAGAAAATAAAAATATGGATATAGAAGGAAAGTGGAATCATATAAACTTTCCTTGAACTCCTTTTGACACCAACTATGTGAAATTTGAAAATAAGACGCTAATAACAGTATTTTTATTTTTGTATTCTCTGACGAAGGTTATGTATACAGTTGAAAGTACTAAGAATTATTAAAGTAATTTAAGACCTTTTTAAATATTTTATCATCTTTTAAGTAATTTGCACATAGTGTAATTTTAAGTTTAACTTTTTAAAGATGAATTTAGCATTCTATTTATTTATTTGCTAGGGAAAAATCCTGTTATCAGGTGAAGCCAATTATGAAAGATTAGCCTTTTTAAAAAGTTCTAAAAGCAGTTTTCGATTGGATTTGCGTTGTTATTTTGGTAATTTTTCAGTTACGGTTTTAGTATATAACGTATCGTTCTAAGTTTCAAAGCATTCGCAGTAACCATTTTATTAGAGGATACACTGTAAAAAAAAACGGACTAAAAAACGGAAATACTACTGGCAATCTAGACGCCAGTACTATTTCCGTTTTTTTACGGAATTTTTACCCATAAATTACAGAAAATTTTCCGTTTTTAATCAGAAAAACGGAAAATTTTCTGTAATTTATGGGTAAAAATTCCGTAAAAAAAAACGGAAATAGTACTGGCGTCTAGATTGCCAGTAGTATTTCCGTTTTTTAGTCCGTTTTTTTTTTTTTTTTTTTTTTTTTTTTTTTTTTTTTTTTTTTACAGTGTATTGCCGATACGAATCGATGATTCTTTGAATACATCATTCATTCATATTGGCTCTACAAGGATGTATACTGCTTTACTTGAGTTTTGATTACACATCTTAAGTATTTTATCTTTATTTATTCTCATTTGTTGCGTGTTCATTTCGTACTTTTCTTTTGCTATAGTTATTTACACTTAATGATTTCTTTGGATTCTCCGATATTTGCATCTTATAATGTTCTCGAAATTGTACGGAAACTGTTTATGGTACGATCTGTTTTTCATTTTTTTTCTGGAAATCGAAATTCGATATCATTTAAAAAATTCACTTATTACTGTTATTATTGTTAGCGGATGATGATCTGCAGCATTACTTGTTTTATCGCTTAACCCCTTCGGGACGGGAGCCTTTTACGAATTTTTTAATCTTTTGTCACCGTTCTTTAAAAACAGAAATTTGTGTCTTCTTGAATCGAGAAAATGCGCTGATTGAATAAGCCAAATTTTACAGTAAAATTTTACTGGTAAGAAAAAACAAGGATTCTGAGTGCTTCATGCGGCACGTATACGTGTCGCTCGTCCCCAAGGGGTTAATACGTTTAAAATGTTTAATGATAGATCAATCAAAAATTCGTTTTCGTTTTCGGCACAAAAGCTGAGTTTCGCCGAAAATTCTTTTATAGAAAAAAGTTGCCGAAAATTCGGCCGAACCGAAACTATCTGTAATCCAAAAATATCGCTTCTTCCTTCGGAAAGTTTTAACAGGATTCATTGATTTGAGCTGTATCGGCTCAAATGAGACACTCTTTATGTATTGCTATGAATTTCCTGTTTATAATTATCAGTCATGACTGACTCAAGACGTAAGAGCAAATTATAGAGCAAGCAATGCATATATGACTAAACTTTGACGAAGCTTTTCACGTGCTCATTAAAAGCTACAGACTTAACAGTAATAGAATTTTTTTAGTTTTAAACCGCAGAAGTATTTGGAATACTCTTTGAGAATGTTCTAGTAGGATCATTTACAAAAATCATAATAAAAGATAAATCGAGGTATGCATACCTAAAGCATTTTTTAATTAGATGAAATTCGTATAATTAGAGAATCATTCTATTAATTAATTACATTTCATTTTATATGGAAACAAAAAGTTTCGGTCAGAGGCTTGAGCCACGCGTATAATTAATTAATAATTATGCATATTTATTTTATGGACATTTTCGTTTTAGTCCGAGAATAGGAAGATTGCCGAAATTCGGTTTCGGTCTTAAAAACCTGTTCCGGTCGATTCTTAGTTTTAATAACCAGCAGTAATGATTGTGACATTGCACTTTGCGATTCATAGAAAGGCACTCCAACACTTCCTGAATAAGTTAACAAAACTTCACTGTTTAATCACTAATAGGTAGTACTGTAACCGAAATTTTTTGTTTGTTCCTGTAAATGAACGATAAATAGTATGCACGACATATTCTACAGCAATTTTGCGGTGAACCTGAGTATTGTATATCAATTTCATTATATTTGAATTAGTGCAACATCATTCAAATACGCTGCAAAATGTTTTGCCCGTAAGCAATTATGTAACTGAATTCGTTTGAGGGATTCTGTAAATGCTTTACGCGCCATATTCTACCGAAAGCATTATCATAGCCGGTTCGGGATTCCGTAATGTTGATGAATAAAACAATAGAAGAGATGCAATGATCTGATTAAATACGTTTAATCTGTATACATTTAACGAACACACTGACGACAACATATACACATAATATTACTGAATAATACGCTGCAGGATTACATATCTTCACCAGCACGTCGCAGCATGCATTTTTCGAACACACATAAAAAAAAACGGTCTCTCTCTCCGGCTGTTGCCATCCCGCGTTTCCTAAAATAGTCCTTGGACCATGGAGTAGCAGCGAGACGACCTTCACATTCATATTTTCGTGCACCAGAGAAATTCAAATTAGTTTCATTATGTTTGTAATTTGTAATAATATAACATCGTTAAAATACACAGCAAATGATTTTTCTCCGTAGACTGTATTAACAGAATTATTGTGAGCGTCCTGCATTTTTCAGACATGTATATAGCTAAGATGATTACAGCTTCTAAACCAACCCGCGAGCGTCATCATCACGGTCACATACATGCCCACAAAGTTTGATTGACAGTTAACACGTGCATGATCGATCATGTGTGTTTATTATTTACATTGGTCGCCATGAAAGTGAACTTTTTTTTTAAATTTCAAAATGACTTTGGATTTTATTTACTTCAATTAGAAATTATACATATGCTAAATTTAAAAACAACCTAACAAAAATAAACAGACAGGAGATTTGACAGAATTTTTTTGTTGTGAAGCCGAAGGATAATGCTTCTATCGGAAACGGAGTAACTCGATGAGCGTGTTGACATCGGTAACTATCGCTGATTGGCTTAAAAGCTGCAATCGTCTCCGCGATATACATGTCTGAAATATGCGGCCGTCCTTGCGAACGAATTATAAATGCTGTGCCCGTCATTTTCTGTAGCGAAAATGTCATAAAATGGTGTTCAACAAATAACATATGTAAATTACAAGGAAATTCCGAGTACGTTTACGAGAGTTAGAGTACGACAAATGGTAGAGAGAAAAACCAAATTTACAAACATTTTTCAATATTTTAGAAAGAGTTAAAAACAAAATAAATATTATTATTATTATTATTATACAGTTATTGTATTATAAAACGTCTTTAAACGGTTTTTTTTTTTAAATAAATCATTTCTTCATTATACAGATGTTTTTCTTTTTCCTTTTAAACCTTTTCTATTTACTGTTTAATTTTTTAGCAAAATCTAAAATTACATAAGAAATTTACTTCAGAAAAAAATACGGTAATATAATGGAAAAGTTTTGAAAAAAAAAATAAATTATACGCTTAAAAACTATCATATCATTATTCTTGTTTTTCCCACTTTTTTCTCAAACAAAATTTACAAAGCATAGTGGGAACGTATATGAGCAAAACATATTTTATTGGCATTTTATTTATTCACCAAATCGGTTAAGATTAATAAATACGTTTTATTTTTATTTTAAAAGTTATATTTTGTACCTATGGGAGCTAGTAATTGTAGTTAATGCGGATTATTAAAATTTTCAGTTGCCTACCTCATCGAACACTGTAAAAAAAAGTCGAATGTTCCTTAATCTAGGAAATATAATATAATACGAACGAAAATATACAATAACTTCGTCCAACTTTCCATGATTCTGAAAACGTTTTTTAGCGTTAGAAATCTCAGAAACCAATATATATTGGAGATTTAAAGCAGACTTTATAAAACCAAATTTCCTTTTGCTGCCACTTATTTTCGGAAACGTTTCCGAGTTTTTTTTTATTGTGTATTAATCCGTTTTCTCAACCTGGAATATAGATTTTCGAGATGATGTTAATTCTCAAGAAAACATTTTCATTTCAACAAACATGTTTTACAGCCAAACATAATTAATTAACAGCATTAACATTAACATGAAAATGAATATTGTTTTGTTACTCTTGCATGCATAAATTTAATTATGAAGTTGAAAATGTTTAATTGAGCATCAATTGCACCTTTAAAACCAATATTCTGGTTTGAGAAATTTGATTAATATACTATAAAAACTACTTGGAAACGTTTTCGAAAATCGGTGGCAGAAAAATACACATTGTGTTTATAAATGCTTCTTTATATCTAGAAAATATATTGGTTTCTAAGGTTTCTAAGGATAAAGAACATTTTACGGAATCGGGAGTCGGAAGAGTTTACGGTGTATTTTCGTTAGTGGCTTTCGTAGATTAAAACAATATATATTTTTTTACAGTTTGCAGTTAACTCAGTAGTTCTCAACGTGGGGCGTACGCCCCACTGGGTGCAATTTGACTTTTTAGGGGTAAATTTGACCTTTTAGGCGCAATTTCAAATTTTTTATTCAGTCAATCCCTATCAGTTTTTTTTTTCGTCTTTTTTATGCAATGTTGCAAACTAAAAATAAATGAAATTTAAGCAAAATTTTAAAAATCAGTTTTTTTACTGAATTTTAAAAATGTTTCTATTGAAAAGTTTAAAAAGTTAAAATAAAATTAACACCAGAATAATTATATGAGTAATCTCTTAATATATATATATATATATATCCAATTTACATTTTTCCTTTCTCACACCAGATGGCAGCACAGTTATGGGTTTCACTCAGATGCTCAACTGTAGATCACATGTTAAAATAGTCTTAACTTTGTTTTCCATGCTGATATGCCGTAGTTTTGTCTCTTAGTATGTCATTCAGGTATTGTGCTCTAATAATTTTTAATATCCTGTATGAGGTGCATCATTCTTTGGATCTCTTAGATTTTTATTATCCATTTTCTGTAATGTTTGCGTTATAAAGAGCTAAATTTTGTCATTTTAGGTTTAATGCCGACAAAATTGGATGAAATAACGCATCTTCTATGAATGAACTCACAAGCTCCTCTGACGATTTTGTGAGTCATTCATAGTTTCTTATTTTACATACTGGTATCCTATGTTCATTTCTAAATCATCTTTAGAACTTTATCAATTTCTTCATATATTTGTGATTTCAAATTTATTATATATATATATATATATATTAGGCACCTTTTTCTAGTACTAGCCATTAACATTTGTATAAATTTCCTCATTGTTATTGTATTTTACAATTCTTTGTAACATTTTCGATTGTTTATCGAATGAGCTTTCTATTTCTCTCTGCTATATGTCACATAAACAATCTTTTACACGTTAAAGTTCTAAAAATAAAAACTGACTGCCTTGAACATAGTTAACCTAAAACCTACATGAAATCTCTGAACGAGGTACTACCAATTTTATAAAATTCCTAAATCTTAAATAACATTAAAAAAAGGAAATGGGTAGTTATTAAATATCAATGTCTCTAGTCCAGATATCCGACACAGTAAATAAATTTACATGATGACGTATGCATTTCAAGTTTTAAAGTCAGATAATACATACTGGGAAAGGGAAAAGTGAGAAAATTTGTTGTGATGCAAAATAATGGTTATTTAAAATTGATAAAGATGGGAATCTTGAAATGCTTCTTGTGGTATTGTGTTATCTATAGAAAGAAAATTTGATGCCCAAAGCTTTTCCACCAACACTTAATAAGTTACAAAAATTAATTATAAAATGCGTGAATGTTATCAATTTTAATGCCAAATGTAAGTCTCTCTTCAAGATATTTTGCGAAGATAAAAATGCAGACAAGTATGATACTTTTCTTTAACATTGAGGTACGTTATAATAGTACAACAAAATTCTTTTTGCCACAAAGGCGAAGATGTACATAGTTATTACATTTTTGAATTATGCTAAAAACACTTTGTGACAAAAGATTGATTTCTTTGATAAATTAAAAAAGCGAAATGATTAGTTATTGTTTAGGCTCCACTACGCTTCCACCGTGTGAATAGAATTCACTTTTAAATAATGAGAGACATAATTTACAAAGTGAGAGGGGAGGGGGGCACAGGGATTTTACAGATGCTTTGGTGGGGCATGGTCAATTAAAGGTTGGGAACCACTGAGTTAACTGTATAGTTACCAGTATTCAATGACATATAATGAGGTACTTATTATGATTATTCTTTTTCAAATTTATTAATTAAAATCTCGGAAATCATATTTAATACATATTGAAGCAAAAATTTTAAATTAAAAAACCCGCAAATTACTTATAATGCAAAAACAATCAGAAATCAAGATCTTAAACATATGTCATCCGATATCAATATAAATAGTGCTGAGACATATTATATTAACGTGACAGAGAAATTTTCTATTGCTATCAGGTCATTTGATAATAACTGTACTTTACTCTAGGATTTGTCTTTAAAATCCCAAACGGATTTACAGTATTTATTGTATGTAAGTAAAAAATAAAGAAAAAAATATTTAAAATATAGTCAGAGCTTATGAATTATTTGAATTCTCTAACTATTCAAAGAACACTGCACGCATTTTAAAATTAGCAAAAACAAGCTAATGTAAATATTATTCTCTAAAAAGCAATATAATTATATTTTCACAGTACTTAAAGACTTGTTTAAAGGTAAAAAAAGCAATAAAACTATTTCTAATTCTAATCTAAATAATTCCACACAAAACACGAAGTTTTCCTCCCTTGGCATTTAAACAACAAATACTTTTAGAAAACTAGGTAATTTATTTTTCAACTATTCGACAGTTTATATGTCTCTTGGGAAACATGAATTGAAGGAATAATAAACAAGTTCAATTTAATTAAATAAATTAGATTCATTTAAGTATAGAAAATATTTAAAAATATTATTTCTCGTTAAAAATAACTTCTTATTGCATGCTTGAAATTGAAATATATATGTATTCATATTATTTCCTCATTTAAGCAAGAGGTCTAAGAAAATAAATATCTGCATTTTGCATTTAAAATGACGTTTTAATGTAAGTTTGGATTTTAATTTGAAAAATCATGTAAGAATCTAAAATTCTCTAGTTTTTAATATTTGTGTTCATATGCAATATATCTTCTTAGCATTTACATTCTAAAATACTTAGTGAACGATTATAAGTAATTTAAATTCTGTATAGTGTTTGTGTTGAAAAAGCTGAATCTACCCCCATCCCCCAATACACCGTTAAAAAATTCTTAATATCAGAATATATAATAAAGCACTAACGGAAAGATATAAAAACCTCAGGATCCAATATATTTTCCAGGTTTAAAAAAATAAACGGTCAAGTGCGAGCGTTACTCGCGCGCAGAGGGTTCCGTAGAATAAATATATAAATTTGTAATTGTACTATTAAGAAAAAAAAAAAGTTGCTAAACGAATACTAAGATTTTGTAAAAAACTATACAATGTAGGGTTGGGTATAACTGTATATATTAGAAAAGTGTAATTAGGTATACCATGAAAATTCAAAGAGATATGGAACCTAAATAATATCCAATATAGCTATTCGTATAACTCTTTTTTTAATATTATCCTAATCTGTTTATGATGAACTCAATTCGGTACTCACAATAAAATCAGTGAATAGCTAAACTTCATTTGGCATTTCATAAAACTAAATTCAGCGTAGTAATAACCTTTATTTCTACAGTGTAGCTAAAACAAAACCTTTGTTCAAAGTTTAAATTTGGCATTGCGCTAAGCGCGCTTCGAATTGAGGTCTCAAAGTTGCAAAGCCGCCTTGGTCAGTGCCGCGTTTTTCCAGATAGGTGTTTAATTAACTTTTAAAGCCACTCGAGGCTTATTGAGAGATACAATCAACGCAAACTGCCGCGAATCCCACAGTATTTATGCGATTCATTCTAATCAAATCTTTCGAGGGCGATGCCCTTAAAAAACGGACACCTAATTTTAATTCCAAAACAGACAAAAGGCACCAAGAATATTTAATTAAAATTTTTCTTTTATCATGTACGTGAAAATAAGCAAGTTCGCATTTTCTAATAAATTCGTTTAAAAATTCTGGTGTCAGTTCATTATTTCATAAGTTTATAAATAGAATTACTCCGTGACGGAAAGGATAAGTGGTCGCAGGACTCTTAAAGCTTCAAAATTTAAGAAATTTTAATTTTTTTTAGATGTTAAACTCCTATCTTTTCTGAATATTTTGATATAATTGTTTCCTTGAAATTCCCATTAGAACAGAAGTTTTGGCTTTTAGAATTATACCCGCTCAATAGCTGAAGCGGCGTTTCCGAAACTCATTCCGAAAGTCATTATTTTCCAAATGGCGTTTTTTGGGCATAACGCGCAGGATACCTCAAAAACTTCTGAATATTTTTTCATGAAATTTTCAAAACATATATTTCATGTGACTCTGTATAAACTGAACCTAAAATTTCCTTTTTATTGTTCAAAAAAATATTTTTTTAGGTGATTTTACTGTTGAAAATTTCAAAATTTTGTATTATCTAAATGCAACATTGCATTAAAAATATAAAAATGCTTTAAATACAAATTTATTTAAGTTCAGGGAAATTATTACAATCTGAAATATAAGTAAGCACTAAAATTTTCATTCTAGTTGCAATATTTATTTTGTAATCCTGCGCGTAAACTGTTATGCAATTTTTTTGTTCGACAAATGTCTAACAGTTTCGAGCCCCCTATAAATACTAATTCTGTATCTTGCAATTTTTTAAATACATGAAACGAAAGAACATACTTATATCTTTCATCCCAATTAAAATTGTGTTTTAAAATCATATACAGTTTAAGACATTAAATGTTGAAAACGGTCTTTTTTTCATTTTTTTCCACGTTTTAGAGTCCCGAGACCCCTTAAATTAGTATCTTTTTAGCAGTTTGATGTTTATTGCTTTTATACTATTACTGGACATTACATTACACATATATATCATTAAAAGTTGTTAACTAGGCATACACGCCGCCCCTGTCCTTGTGTATGTCCAAACTGACCTCACCTTTAAGGGTTAATATCTCGGCTAATTACCGATGATTTTTTTCAAAAATCATTATCAACAATGCTTTTATTCTTCTGCAACGATAGGTATATTCAGCGATGCTCAACAATTTTTCTGAATGCCCGTAAATCGAAATTAGTGTATAACAGAAAAATGCTAATTACTCAAAAACTATGTGACCTAGGGTAATCGCTATAATTTTCCGGCAAGGTTTATATTAACGTCTACTACCTCTAATTTTTTCATAATTTTAGTTTCAGTAGATTCGGAATTAGATGGGGGGGGGGACATATTTTTGCGCTACATTTTCAACAATATGTTTGAAAATATAATACCTAAATTAAAAGTAATGTATTTTTGAGTTCAGCGTTACAAAAGCTTTCACAGGATACCCCACATGATATACAGAGAAAAGATTTTTTTTTCAAGTAGCATAATTAGCCTCTCTATTGTTTTACTAAATATATTTATGAATGTTTATTAATCTGAAAATATGTGGGTTAATGGTCTTTATTACTTCCCCGAATTTGAATTTTGCACGTTCCATAGTTTATGAGTAAAATGGCTGTGACAGACAGACAGACGGACAGACACAGAAGTGATCTTATAATAGTTCCGTTTTTACTTTTTAAGTACGGAACCCTAAAAACAAAGTTTCTTTTGCTACCGCTGATTTTCGGAAACGATTCCGGATAGTTTTTAGAGTGTTTTAATCCGTTTCCTCAATCCGGAATATAAAGTTTTTCGGATTCTATCCATTCTCAAGTACACATTTTTATGTTCAACAAACTTGTTTTATAGACAAACGTGATAAATTGACAGCATTAACATTAACATTAAAATGAACATTGTTTTGTTACTCTTTCATCTATAAATTTAATTATGAAGCTGAAAATGTTTAATTGAAGAATCGATAACACCCTAAAAACTAATAGTGTATTTTGAGCAAATTGATTAATATACTGAAAAAACTACTTGGAAACATTTCCGAAAATTAGCAATAGATAAAGAAACTTCATTTTTGTAAATGCTTCGTTATATCTCAGAAATATATTGGTTTCTGAGGTTCCTAAGGATAAAGAACGTTTAACGGTATCCTCAGTGCTAAAGCGACCACGTTCCGTTCCCATAAAAATTGGTCGCTCCGAGAAGTGGTCTCTTAATGGAGGTCATGTTTAAATCTAGATTTTAATTGTTGAAAAAGGTAACAATTAACGTTACTATTAGGAAAAAATATAAAAATTTAAGTATCAAAACAAAAGTTTATTTCTGCTGAGTTTAAAAAATGAATATATTGAAGTTTGCTTTGATTTTACGTTTTATCTTTTATAACTTTTATCTAAAAGTCCTTTCGAAGTTCAGTAAATAAGTACAATTTTTCTTTGACAGTAACAAATAATGACGATTTCATTAATTTATCTATTTCTTTGAGAGTTTCCTGACAGAATAGGGCAGACGAGTTTATTGACTGTCATTCGTAATTTGTCATCAGAGATAAATTCATTGCCTAAAAAGGCACAAAGAGGTTTAAACACTTAAAAGTTACCGGAATTTAAAAAAAAATCTAAACTTAATTTAGAAGTTTGATGAATAATGCGCTCTCCGTAATTATTTTTCTAATAAAACCTTCTTCAAGCGACTGGAAAAAACGGAATTTGTTTCAGTTTCTTCAAAGAAATGGGTCGCTCATGGAGGGAGTTCAACTGGGATGGTCTCTGAATGGAGGTAAAATTAGTATTGAGCCTGTGGGAATAAATTTCGTTCCATAAAAAAATGGTCGTTCAGGGTGGTGGTCGCTTAATGGAGGTGATCGCACAGGGAGGTTTCACTGAATATATTTTTACAGTTTATAGTTAGTATTAAATGACTTACTAAGTAACTTACCACTATTAAATGACATCTAAAAAGGTACTGATTATGGTTATTCTTTTTAAAATTTATTAATTAAAATCCCAGAAATCATATTTAATATTGAAGTAAAATTTTAAAATTAAAACAACCAGAAGTATTTTTTGCCTCATTTTGCAAAAATAATCAAAAATATAAATCTCAAAAATATGTCATCTGATACCCATAGAAATAGTGCTAAGACATATTATATTAATGTGATAGAGAAAATTTTTATTACTTACAAGTTGTTTGATGATAACTGTACTTTACTCTAAGGTTTGTCTTTAAAATCACAAATGAATTAACAGTATTTATTGTATGGAAAAAAAACCCCTTAGAATATAGCCAGAGCTAATGAATTATTTAAATTCTTCAAATTTAAAGAAGACTGCACGCATTTTAAAATTAGCAAAAGTAAGTGAATATAAATATTATTCACTAAAAAGTAATATAATTATATTTTCAACAATATTTAAAGTCTTGTTAAAAGAAGAAGAAGAAAAAAACAAACAAGAAAACCTACGCATTCCTAATTCTAATTTAAATAATTCACTCCAAACGCGAAGTTTTCCTTCCTTGGCATTTAAACAACAAAAACGTTTAGAAAACTACGCTAATTTATTTTTTAACTATTCGACAGTTTATACGTCTCTTGGGAAACAAGAGTTGATGAAATAATGAACAAGTTCAATTTAATTAAATAAATTGGATTAATTTCAGTATAGAAAATATTTTAAAATATTATTTGTGTTTTAAAAAAAAACTCATCGCGTGCTTGAATTTGAAAAATATATCTATTCACATTATTTCCTTATTTACACTAGAAATAGAAGAAAGTAAATATCCAAATTATGCATATTTTTGAAATGACATTTTAAATTAAGTCTAGATTTTAGTTTGAATGTTTTTAAGAATTCGTTTACTTGTCTAGTTTTGAACAATTTTTGATGGTACGCAATATTTCTTCTCCTTAGCATTTGTATTCTAAAATATTTCGTCAACGATTATAAGCAATTTAACTTACAATGACACACTTGGGTCTTACAAACCCCACAAGTTTTTATTTTGTCAGTTCCTAGAATGACGCACTAGGATCTCACAAACCCGATGAGTTTTTATTTTGTCAGTTCCCAGAATGACACACTAAGGTCTTACAAGCTACACGAGTTTTTATTTTGTCAGTTCCTAGAATGACAAACTAGGGTCTTACAAACCCCACGAGTTTTTCTTTTGTCAGTTCCTAGAATAACACACTGGGGGTCTTAAAACCCCCAGGATTTTTTCTTTTGTCAGTTCCTAGAATGACACACTGGGGTCTTACAAACCCCACAAGTTTTTCTTTTGTCAATTCTTAGAATGACACACTAAGGTATTATAAACCCCACGAGATTTTATTTTGTCATTTCACAAACCCCACAATTTCTGACGGCCACTCATACTATGAGTATAAAGACACCCTTATTGTTCCAGTGGATTGACAGCTGTTCGACACAAACTTCGATATCGTTTGGAATCGCTCCGAACTTTCATACAGCTGCATGCGGAGAGTTGGAGTGATGTAAGAATTTGCTTGTTAATGAAGTTTTTACTTCATGTTCTTTTTTCCTGTGGTTTAATCGATGTAAATTAAATATAATTGTGTTTTTATCAATTAAAAGAAATTAGCCAAAAATACTTTTGTATTTTGTAGACCCCAGTGTGTCAGATTTGTTTGAAAAATATGTGTGGCATTTTAGGGCTAATACACATTTTTTTTTGTCAATATATATATTTTTTGTCTTTTCGTTTTTATCTCCTTTCCTATCGTTTAGTTTATATAAAACTACACTGCTCAAAAAAATTAGGGGAGCAAGCAAAAAAGTGAAGAGAACAGGGCAAGACAGCCATGCATTGGCATAAAATGGATAGTATACATGTATCACTGCGCAATACAGAAAAAAGACGCAAAAAATTTGTAAAGGAGCTTTTATTCTTTGAAAAGATGGAAAGAACACGAAAAGATGGTTTAGGGCAACAATTTGGTTTCATGTAAATGATATAAAAAAGTATTGTTTAGAAATGATGCAAGATTTTTAATATGGCGTTCGGTCTCCTCGAACAGCTAAGACTGCTGCACACCTGTTTTCCATGGACCAATGAGGTTATCGATAAGACTTTGGGGAATACTGTTCCACTGCTCAAGAATTGCAATCTCCAAATCCCGGACAATAAAAGGAGGCTTTAGTCTCACAGCAATGCGTCGTCTAAGTATGTCCCAAACATGCTCGATCGGATTTAGGTCAGGAGAGCATGCTGGCCATTCCATACGCTGTATTGTTTTAGCTTAAAGCTTGTTTTCCACAAGAAGAACTGTATGAAGTCTGGCATTATTATGCATGGTAAAAAAGAAATCACAAATTACTGCAACATAAAATACGACATGAGGTCTCTGTATCTCGTCTGTATAACTTCGGACCATCAAAGTGCCATTCCGAATGATATGTAGGCCTGTACGTCCACCTATGCTGATTCCAGCCAATAGCATCAACCCATCTTTCACGAACGAATGTGGGTTTATTTTGAGTGCCTCTTTCTCTCCATGCCAAAACACATCAGATGTCACATCCAGACGGAATTGGGACTCGTCTGTAAACAGAATTTGACTCCAACAACGTTGCCTCCAAACTCGATGTTCAGTTGCCCACCTTCTTTGGGCCGTACAGTTGCTTGAGATCAACGGAATACAGACCATTGGCTTACGTGCATAGAGAGCATCCTGCTGAAGTCTATTTCGGACAGTTTGACTAGACACCCTTCGTCCTGCGGCCAAGAACAACTGCGTTTGCTGCAGAGTAGCATTGCCCGTTCCGTCCCGAAGAGCTGTTAACAGAATATATCGATCATTAGTTTCTGTGGTAGCACATGGCCGACCTTACCCTTGTCGATGTCTACCATACCATGTGTCTTGGAATCGATTCCACAGCCTTGCATTGACACTTCTTGCGACCCCAACTTCCTTGTCCTTAAACTTCGTTGTGTTTCCCCAGGTTCAACTGTTCCGATAACACGCCAAGCTATGGATTTCGTTAAATCACATTGTTGTGACATTTTCAAGTCACCTTTTCTCAAAACACAAGCTGAGCAATTGAATTTTACAACTGAGACAGTGAAACAGACGTTTCTGTAAAATCCCGATTTCTACGCTTATCTCCTTTTTCTACTTTTCGACGTCATAAACTTTAATTTGCATGTGAAGTTTTTATTTATCTGTTTTCTACTACAATTTAAATTGTGGATGTTTTATTTTACGTTACTTATCGGTGTAAATATTTGGGTAATTTTGTGCTCCCCTACCATGTGCGCCCCTAATTGTTTTGAGCAGTGTAACAACAGTATGTTTTCATCATAAAAAAAAAAAAAAAAATTCTTTCTCAGCCAAAAACCTTTTTGCGGTTTCTAGATCCCAGTGTGTCAGATTTGTTCGAAAAATATGTGTGTGTCATTTTATGGTTAAATTCTGTAAAAAGTTTGGATTGACATGGCTTATTTTTGCCTCCCCGATCCCTTTGTAAAAAAAGACAACTATTTCTTAATCTTGGAAAATATAATATAACCACGGACGAAAATACACAATAGCTTGCTCCGAGTTACCCAGGATTTCGAAATGCTTCTCTTGTCTTTAGAAACTCCTGTAACCAATATATTTTCAAGATTTAAAAAAGCATTTATAAAAGTAAAATTTCTTTTGATGCAGCTGATTTTCGGAAACGTTTCCAAGTAGTTTTTATAGCGCATTAAACACCATTTTCCAACACGGAATATAGCTTTTTCGGATGCGGGACATTCTCAATTAAACATTTTCACGTTCAACAAACATGTTTTACAGACAAACATGATAAATTAAAAGCATTAACATGACATTAAAATTAATACTACTAGGACTTCCCTCAGAGGGATTAGTCTGAGCGATATTACTGAGAACATAGATTTAATAATAACATGTGGAAGCAAAGAAAATGAGATGTTATCCTTAATTGTCCATATGCTGCGATAAATTGAAATAATGAAAATAAACGAATCGTAGAATTACAAAATCTTATATATAAATTCGTATACATTGTTTTAAAAAATGGGAAATCTAACAATTCAAGACAGCCATGCATGGATATAAAATTGAAAGTACGCAATATATTAAAATTAAAATAGAAAATGAAATACTAAATTACTTATATCGGAATTTTAACTGTATAAAATGATGTTAAGAGCATAATCAGACGCTCCGCACCAATTTGAGTAACTTTAAATGACAAATATATGATGTTTAAAAAGAATGGACTATACTTTATATGGTGTGTGCTCCCCCGGAATAGTTAATATTGTACAATATCTGTTTTCCACGGATGCAATGAGGTTGTCGCTAACATTTAAGGAATTCTCTCCTCAAAATCTAATATAGTATCAAAGTACCGAATACATCAACAGTGGCATGCAATGCTTCGTTTGAGTGTGTTTTAGATATGCTCGATCGGATTTGAATGATGAGTGTATGCTGGCCACTACATACGCTGTATTGTTTTGTTTTCAAACATATTCTGCACAAGTTGAGCTGTATTTAGCATGTATTAAATAAAAGAAATCGGCAATGATTACAACATAAAGTATGACACAAGATCTGAATATATCGTCTGCATAACTTTTGAGCTGTCAAAGTGTCATTTGAAGTAATTTACAAATCCATACATATTTATTCAGCAAATCATGCAAGCTAACATACGCCAATTTGAACCCGATTATAAAATTTCACCAGAATAAGTTAATATATAAAAAATCTACTAATGATAATTGAGAATATGACCTTATGATAAAATGTCTAGAAAAATGAATCGGATAAAAAATTCATATCACATTTAAAACGGCATTTCCCTCTGTTAGTGGCCTTGGCGAGAGAGAGAAAAGCCTAGAGAAGGAACACTTTAACAAGTACTTTCGGGCAACCTACTTACTGTTTCATACAGGTCTTTATTCAATATTTACACAATTTATTTAATGCTAGGTGGGTATCTATCAGTTTTGTTTCATTTAAATCGCATGTTTTGCAGAGGAAATGCAGCATTATGAAATATTTAAAGTTTCTGTACCTAATAATTCCAAATTAATGGTAATTGAGTTCGCTTTCCGTTAATTTCATCTTTTTAAATTTTTTAGAAACCATTCATAGAGACAATTGTATATTTTAAAACTAACCCGAAGCAAAATTTCAAGATTTTGGGCTCAGCAGTAACAGAGAAATAGAAAAATTTTGAAAGTTTTTTGTTTTTGCACTGTTTTATATAGCGACATTTTTAGGAATTGTTCTATTGCGAGAATTTACGTCATGATAAATACAGCCATGTCAATTTTCATGTTTATATTCCTAACAATTCCATGTACTTCGTTACTTAGATCATCTTTAGATCTTTTTCCGCTTTGTTTAGTCTTTCTATTTTTTAGAATTCGTTCTACAACGAGCATTTACATCTTATTAATTACTACCATGCCAAAGTTCTAGTTTCTAACCCCAACAGTATCCGAAAAATTTCAGTATTCCAAATAAATCATACTTTAGAACCTTTCTAGAAATTTTTACGTTTATCCGTCAAATTGAACCTTTTAGAGAGCGTTCATTACGAGTATTTATATCTTAAAAGTAACTACCGCACCAAATTTAAAGTTTCTAACCCAATCAATATCGCAGAAATCACAATTTTAGAACTTTTTTGCTCCTGCAGCGATGTAGGTTCTTGCACTGACATAAAATAGTCTTTTTTTCGGAGCAGAGATGGCCACCAACATTTTTTTAAGTTGGCTATGTAGTTTCAGAGATAACACCTCACAAACGGACAAGCATTAATAATATTATATACTTTATAATATTATAATGCTTTATAATATTAGCATTAGATGTACAGATACAAAAGCCATTTATCTGTTACAAACTAAAGTACCGGCGTTGCCCAGGATTTGAAGGATGTTTGTTCTGAAAAATCAATTTCAAAATTTAACATACAACACAAAACAAACATTAAAAAAAGCAGTCGAAATGTTGTTGAATGAATCATATGAAAACGCTATATAAAAATGTTTAAACGTATATAACAGACGCAAAAGAATGCAGCTATAAATGAACTTATTTCAATTTATAATTGGAGCAATAATGTTAAAATACGCCAATATTTCCCTAATCGGGTTTTTATCATGCTTCAATACTTTTTTCACACTCATATGACGTTATACTATATCCACCATCCCCTTTATATTTCCAATATGACGTAATATTTTCCTCTTTCACGTGGAAACCTTGAAATAGAAAAGTTATGAAGTTATATTCACTTTCATTTAAATTCGTCAAACCATTTATTTCATTTTCATATTTCACGTGAATATCTTGCAATAGAAAAGTTATGACGTAATATTCACCCTTTTTTTTTTAATTCATCAAACTATTTATTTCATTTTCATTTTTTCACGTGGAAATCTTGCAGTAGAGAATTAATTGTTGTAGAAATAATTTTATTTTGTTTTTAATTGTTGAGAACTGCTATAACGAAAAATGTTTAAATTTGATTAGAAATTGCTGTTAAATTGGTGGTTTTTTATTAATTAAAAATTCACTATAAATTATTTCGATTCCGGATTACTTTAGTTGCCTCGGCCATGTTTTAATACACATGTCCGTATCTTTTCACTATTTTGGCTTCCAAATTGTGGATTTTTATAAAATTACGAACAGACAGATAGACAAGTTTTCATTTTTATATATCTCTCTATTCTAAAAAAAGTAACTAACGCTGTCACCGCCGCCGCCGCCGGTTTTGAATTTTTTGTGACCGGAGGTCTTTCTTCGTTAATATTAAGAAAACTATTGCATACAAAAATATGAAAATAGGTGGTATTATAGCGAAATGTTTGATCAACACGCTAATGCATACAGTTTTCAAATCGAAGAATTATTTTAAGAGATATTTAATGCTAAAGTTGGACAAAATCGTTCATTAAAAAAAAAATTATAGGAGCAAAAAATATTTCATGGTAATTTAATCATTTTTAGATCATTTTATTCAATAGAAGATCCCGGTGTGCAGATTTCATTAATTTTTTTTTTAATTTGCCTCATTTTTTGAGGTTTTATTTCTATTTTAAATTCAAATATTCAGCATCTTGACAGATATTTTTTACATATTTTAGAAAATGGTATTAATTTCAACTGTTGCCAACTGTATAAACAGCGCAAACATGTTTGCTTCAAATAAAAAAAAATTATTTACACGTTACTATTATAAACAGAAAAAAACCTTCAAATTAGAATTAAATAATTAAGTATAAAAAGCAGGCACTTATTGGAAATTACGCCATAAAACTATATTTACATGTGAATTTTAAAAGAGAAAGGATATTGTAAAATAAATTCATTAACATGCGTTAGAAGTCTGAAATAGAAGAAATTACGTCACATTGCACTTATTATGGAAAATGAACAAAAAATAGTATTGCAAAACTGTTTAAATTTAAAAATTGCGCGAGACAAAATATTAGAGGTTAAATATTAGATTTTTTCAAAATTTTATCATTTGTCGTTTGATGTGAGGTGTTCAGCTATAAGTATGCAAAATGTCATGTCTCCAACTTAATTAGGGGCTGAGTTAGAAAAATTGTTTAAAATACAGAAGTTAGAGACCGGAGGGTTAAATATGACTTTTTCGAAGTTTTATGATTTATCGTGATATCGCAAGTGTTCAGCTATAAGTATGCAAACTTTCATGTCTCCAACTTAATTAGTGGCTGAGTTAGAAAAATTGCTTAAAATACACAAGTTAGAGCCCAGAGGGTTAAATATTACACCTTTTTCAAAATTTTATTATTTGTCGTTTGATCTGAGGTGTTCAGCTATAAGTATGCAAAATTTCATGTCTCCAACTTAATTAGGGGCTGAGTTAGAAAAATTGCTTAAAATACACAAGTTAGAGACTGGAGGGTTAAATATGACTTTTTCAAAATTTTATGATATATCGTGTTATCGCAAGTGTTCAGCTATAAGTATGCAAACTTTCTTGTCTCCAACTTAATTAGGGGCTGAGTTAGAAAAATTACTTTAAATACATAAGTTAGAGCCCAGAGGGTTAAATATTAAAACTTTTTCAAAATTTTATTATTTGTCATTTGATGTGAGATGTTCAGCTATAAGTATGCAAAATTTCATGTCTCCAACTTAATTAAATTAGGGGCTGAGTTAGAAAAATTGCTTAAAATACACAAGTTAGAGCCCAGAGGGTTAAATATTAGACTTTTTCAAAATTTTACTATTTGCCGTTTGATGTGTGGTGTTCAGCTATAAGTATACAAATTTTCAAGTCTCCGACATATATAGTTTCTGAGAACGGGCTCTGTGACAGACGGACAGACAGACAGACAAAGGAGTGTGACAGGTAGTGTTTCGTTAGATGAACGAAACTCTAAAAACATGCTGCGGATGACTGTAACAACATCCTAAAATTACATTACCATCAGCGATCTACCAATCCCGAATTTAGTTTATATTCGTTTCATATATTCTTATTCTTCTGTGTGGCCCTGTAAAATAACTATCAAAATTATATACAGTAAAACCTCTGAATAGCGGACACCCCGAGAATGCAGAATTTGTCCTCTATTTAGAGGTGACTGCTACTGAGAGTAAAACATGTACAGTTATTTAAGAGTTGGTAATCGAAAAATGTCCGCTAAATAGAGGTATCCGCTAATCGAGTGTGTCCGCTATGGAGGTTTTACCAGTAAAACCTCTGAATAGCTAACACCTCGGGAGGGCAAAATTTGTCCTCTATTTGGAGGTGTCCGCTACTGAGAGTAAAAAATGTACAGTTATTTAAGGGTCGGTAATCGAAAAAATGCCCACTAAATAGAGGTGTCCACTAATCGGGTGTGTCCGTTATGGAGGTTTTACTGCATAATAATATCATCCTTTACAAGAAAATTGCATGCTGTATGATAGACAGACAGACATCCAGAGAAAGTTAACCTCCCGGCGCAATAAACACTCATGTCTTTTGTTTCAATCATCTACAATTGTATATCATACAACAGGCCAGATTTCATACAACAGGCTAAAAACGGTCACCGTGGTACGGAGTACTGTATTATTATTTGTTTGCCCAGCAAAACTGGTTGCCACGGGTTGTTGCAAGGTTTGTGATCACGTGGTTGAAACTGATCTATTCGATATTACTGCGTGCGTATTTTTTTTTATTTGCTCCATGTAATCAAACCAGTTGTCTACGAAAACATCAACCGGTGAAAGTGACGCACACCAAATTTCTGTGACGTATGCAGATAAATTGTGCTTTTTTATCAGTTTTTTCTATATAATTTTTAAACGGTTTGGAACTTATTTTTCATAGTAGGTGCATTTAGTAGGCGACCATTATAGGTACCTTATGGTGCAATCAGAAACGAAATCCGACAAATATTTTTTGAGTTATGCTTGACGAAAGGTTTTTATTAGGCTTTTATTTTAGTAGGACATGGCGTTAATATCCATCGTAGTAGTAATGTGTCCGGACAGTAATATTTCGCTGAGTATTAGCCTTCGCTTCGCTCAGACAATTATTTTGTTACTATTGCATGTTTGAATTTAATTGCGGAATTGAAAATATTAACTTGAGAATTGATAACGTAGTTGAAAAATGTTTATGAATATGGTTTGTCTGTCTGCCTGTCTGTCGCCTCTCCTCTGACTGACTAACTCATGTAAATGTACTCGGGTTGCCATATAATTGATATACATTATTTAGGTTTACAATGGTAGGATTAGTATTGACAACGGAATGTGTGTCAATTATGGTTCGTTTACATGGATGCACAAAAGAATACCGCTACATTACGGTCTATGGGAAAAAGTCGTTTGCAATATATTTTAATAATGTTAAAAGATGCTTACTGTAGAATTGGGTGTGCATAGCATTTGTTGTTCATTTACAGGGAAAATTCCAAAGAATTTGGTTTTCATTATGGTCTATGGAGGAAACTCGTTTGCAATGTATTTTAATAATATTACATTATTTCAAAAATATTGGTATTAACATATCACTGAGGAGCACTACAAGATGCTTACTGTAGAATATGGTGTGCACAGAATTTATCGTTCATTTACATTGGGACGCAAAAGGAGTTGGTTACAGGTTTTAGTTGTTCTATGAGCGATAATTGTTGGAAGTGCGTTTTCAGTTGTGGTATCAGTTTTTAAATTTAATTATTTTTTCAATATTACTTTGTGTATAAATTTTACTGATCACACACAGAATTCCAGAAAAGAATTCATTTCCGTTTATTGATGGAAATTTCTGAAAGGGAATTTATAATTGCGTTATGCTTTTTCTAATTGAACTAAATTTTAGCACACTATGTATTATATATGCAAATCTGTGGATCATATACTCAGCTGCAGAAAAGAATTTTTAATACATTCTGGATAGTAATTGCAGAAATTGGGTTTTCGTTTTAAAATGCGGTTATACTATTTTTAAATTGTTTACTTAAATATTTTCTTTCAGCTTATTACGCGGGCTTATTATAGTTTTCTGAATGTGGTGGAAAATGGTTCATAATCTATACTTGACGCATGATGTTCTTTGTTGTTCTTTGTTAAATTAAATTTATTTTAAATAGTCTTCAAATCTTTTTGTTTTGGGTACTTACGTCATGAACTGTACATATCCAATAAATTTTATGATTTGTGGACTAATGAAACGTTAATAAGCCTGTTAATATCAGTTATTTATGTATGAATTTATTATTTGTATTTTGATTACTATTCGTTTCATAGCTTTGATTTTTTTTTTTTCAAAGTACATGTTTGGCGTCAAATTTAGCTAACAAAGGCATCAAATTTGTCGCAAAGATAAATTTTCATAGACGCATTGCATTATAGCAAATATTCAATGCTTAATTGCCTTTAAAACTGGTTTTACAGCAATATCTGACTCCAGCTCTACGCTGGATGCTGTTTTAAACACTTTGTTACGACATTGTTTCTTCCTTTTAGGTAGATTTCGTAAGAAATACTACCTATTACATTCTCCCCTACGTTGGAATTTCTGAAAATTTTTTGCAGATCTACGCCGATAATGCCCCCTAGAACTCAAAACCACTTCAGTTCAAAACTTTATATACCTGTCTATCTATCTATCATGGAAGACGGTAATATTCCAGTGACGCAGCCTTAAGCCTAAAATCGTAAGAATTGCGGAACTCATATATACACCTAACTCGAGATCAAAGGAAACTCGAAAAGCCGCCACTTTATAACTCAGCAAATATAGGACATATTGTTCGGATTTTTAAAAAACAGTCTTATATCTGCAGTCTTATACTATTCTGAAATTTTTACATTTCTACATGCAGTATATTTTGAGATCTCGAAACCTATTTTTAAAGTACTTGCGATGGATAAAGTTCCTAATTTCCATTTCTGGAAAATGGCCCGGGCGATTTTATATAAATTGATATATAATATGAATTTGTTTTAGATGAAGGGAATGAGATAATACTTGTGTTCGGGAAAACTCTTGTTTTTTATATAATTCGCATTTTTCACCCTCAAAAATGACCTGCGCGATTTTATTAAAATTAATATATAATATAAACCTGTTTGAGATAAAGCGAATAACATAAGACTTATTTGCAAAAAAACTGTTGTTTGTTATGTAATCGGTATGAAGAATGAGACTATATTTTTTCGCCATTCTATGAGAATTTACCGAAATTCGCAAGAAGTTAATAATGTATTCCTGCGCATGCTTTCTTTTTATTCACTTTTGGGAACACCTAGAAATTCAAACACTAGCTGAGCGGTTAAGAGCGCTGCTCTCATACGCGCGATATCTCGGGTTCAATCCGCAGTGATGCCTTTTGATTTTTTTTATGAGTTCTTTTGTAATTTTTTATTGCCAATTAGATCATTAAATAAAATTTAAGACTTTTTTAATTGTTATCAAGTTAAACAAAATCAAATTGCAATTATAACTAAGCTAAATAAAATAAAACTTCATTTTAAATAAATTTCAATAACAAAATGTGCCATTTCCTGCAGCTGGTAAATGTGGCGCCATCTATATTTTGGATAGAATCCTAAACTCTAACATTTCATATAGAATACAGATATATACATTTAACATTTTTTAAATAACGATAACTGGAAAATGTTATTCAATATTATTTCATAATCCTTTAGATATTTTGAGAGTGTTACTATCACACAGCAAATATATCTAGTGCATTTATTTTATTAACTCGTAAATGTAATTGAGTTAAAAATCTTTATCTAAACTTAAGTAATGAATTTTGTTCTATGCTTTCAAATATTTTGTAATTATGTATCTTATATCCACATAAAAAATAAAAATCTCAGATTAACTGTTTCAGAAAGTATTTTCACATTCAATTATGTATCGTAGGCTAATTGAGAAATCCGGCTCTTTGCAAACAGCCTAGGCTCTTTGCAAAGAGCCGGGCTAATTGGAGAATCCATCTCCCTTTTTCCAATTAGCCTGATATTTTTCAGGCTTATTGCAAAGAGCCTAGAAAGCGTTAGGCTAATTGAAAAATGACCACTTATTATCCGATCAGGGTGATATTTTTAGCTCACAGGCCATCAAAGCCTGAGAGCTTATGTGCCCGCCGATTCTGTATGTACGTGTGTACGTACGTACGTACGTATGTATGTAACACGATAACTCTTGATAGAAATATCCAATTTGCTTCAAATTTTTTTTCTAGGTTCATTCTGATAAGGTGTTTCCCTGATTAGTTTTTGGGGTTCATTGGTTAAGGATAAAGGGGGAAAAGGGGGGGGGCTAGTCCCCCCCCCCCTTAATTTATATAAATGAGTTTTTCATGCAGAAATATTCGATTTGCTCCAAATTTGGTATACCGGTTTATTGTGTTAAGGAGCTTCTCTGATTAGATTTGGAAGCTCATTATTTAAGTATAAAGGGGGGAAAGGGGGCTACCCCCCTTAATTTAGATAAATCGTTTTTTCATGATGAATTATTCGATTTGCACCAAATTTGGTATAACGGTTTATTAAGTTAAGTAGCTGCCTTGATTAGATTTGGAGGTTCATTAGTTACATATAAAAGGAGGAAAGGGGGTCTATCCCCCCCCCCTCCCCGTAATTTAGATAAATGGGTTTTTCATGCAGAAATATGCGATTTGCAATAAATTTGGTATACCGGTTAATTATGTTAAGCAGCTTCCCTGATTACATTTGGAAGATCATTATTATGTATAAAGGGGGGAAAGGGGGGGGGGAATTGCCTCTCCCCTTAATTTAGATAAATGAGTTTTTCATGTAGAATTATTCCATTAGCTCAAATTTGGTATACTGGTTTATTATGTTAAGGAGATGGCTTGATTATATTTGGAGGTTCATTAGTTAAATATAAAGGGAGGAAAGGGGAAGGGGGCTACCCCCCCTTAATTTAGGTAAATGGGTTTCTAATGCAAAATTATTCTATTTGCTCCAAATTTGGTATACCGGTTTATTATGTTAAGGAGCTCCCCTGATTAGATTTGGAAGTTCATTAGTTAAGTATAAAGGGAGGAAAGGGGGGCTAGACCCCCCCTTAATTTAGATAAATGGGTTTTTCATGCAGAGTTATTCGATCTGCTCCAAATTTCGTATACCGGTTTATTATGTTAAGGAGCTGCCTTGATTATATTTGGAGATTTATTGGTTAAGTATAAAAGAGGGACAGGGGCTAGTGTCCCCTTAATTTAGATAAATGGGTTTTTCATACAAAATTATTCGATTTGCTTCAAATTTGATATACCTTTTTATTACGATATGACTTCCTTCATTTGATTTGGAGGTTCATTGGTTAAGTATAAAAGGGGGGAAAGGGGGCAATTGCCCCTCTCCTTAATTTAGATAAATGGGTTTTCATGCAGAATTATCTGATTTAGTTTAATTTTTTTTCAACAGGATCCGAACTTGAAGGTTCCATTTGAAGTCAACCCGAAAACCGACCACAACCAGGTTTCGGATTGAGTTCATTTAGAACTTTCAGGTTCGGATCGGGTTGCCGGTAGACGGAGATTATTTCATCTGGCTTGCATCGGGTTATATTTCTTTGGGATATTTTTATATGTTAAGATTTGGTTCGGGACAGGTTTCAGGTTGTCTTCGAATGGAATTTTTAGGTTCTGATAGCGTTGCGTGTCCACGGAAACTAATTTGTCTTGTTCGGATCCGGTTATGGATCTTTGGAATATTTTTGTCGGTTATCAGATTTGGTTCGGGATTTCGGGTTTTTTCAAATGAACTCTCAGGTTCGGGTCGGGTTGCATGTAGACTGAAATTATTTGTCTTGCTCGGATCGGGGTACGGTCTGTTATAATTTATTTTTCTGGTTTGGGTAGGGTTATGCGTTAATAAATCTAATAAAAAGAAAATTGCCCAGTTAAACTGATGGCATTGGGCTCACAGGCTATTCACACTAATTGTATATTATACTCTTATTTCAAAGAATAATGCCCTTCGAAAAATAAATGAAGGTATTAGTACCCGTTGCCCCCCTTTCTACTTAACCAAGAACCTCTAAATCTAATCAGGGAAGCTACTTAACATAATAAACTGGTATACCAAATTTGAAGCAAATCAGATAATTCTGCATGACAAAGCCATTTCACTAAATTAAGGGGGGGGGGCTATAAGCTCCCCCATTTCTCCCTTTATGCTGAACCAATGAACTTTCAAATCTAATCAGAAAAGCTACTTATTAGAATGAACCTAGAAAAAAAATTAAACTAAATTAGATAATTCTGCATGAAAACACATTTATCTAAATTAAGGGGAGGGGCAATTGCCCCCTTTCCCTCCTTTTATACTTAACCAATGAACCTCCAAATCAAATGTAGGAAGCCATATCGTAATAAACTGGTATATCAAATTTGAAGCAAATCGAATAATTCTGTATGAGAAACCCATTTATCTAAATTAAGGGGACACTAGCCCCTGTCCCTCCTTTATACTTAACTAATAAATCTCCAAACCTAATCAAGGCAGCTCCTTAACATAATAGACCGGTATACGAAATTTGGAGCAAATCGAATAACTTTGCATGAAAAACTCATTTATCTAAATTAAGGGAGGGGTCTAGCCCCCCTTTCCTCTCTTTATACTTAACTAATGAACCTCCAAATCTAATCAGGGAAGCTCCTTAACATAATAAACCGGTATACCAAATTTGGAGCAAATCGAATAATTTTGCATTAAAAACCCATTTACCTAAATTAAGGGGGTTGGCTAGCCCCCCCCCCCCTTTCCTCCCTTTATACTTAACTAATGAACCTGCAAATCTAATCAGGCCATCTCCTTAACATAATAAACCAGTATACCAAATTTGAACTAATCGAAAAATTCTACCTGAAAAACGCATTTATCTAAATTAAGGGGAGAGGCAATTGCCCCCCTTTCCCCCCTTTATACATAATAATGATCTTCCAAATGTAATCAGCGAAGCTGCCTAACATAATTAACCGGTACACCAAATTTATAGCAAATCGCATATTTCTGCATGAAAACCCCATTTATCTAATTTACGGGGGGGATAGCCCCCTTTCCTCCGTTTATATGTAACTAATGAACCTCCAAATCTAATCAAGGCAGCTCCTTAACTTAATAAACCGGTATACCAAATTTAGAGCAAATGAAATAATTCATCATGAAAAACCGATTTATCTAAATTAAGGGGGGTAGCCCCCCTTTCCCCCCTTTATACTTAAATAATGAGCTTCCAAATCTAATCAGGGAAGCTCCTTAACACAATAAACCGGTATACCAAATTTCTAGCAAATCGAATATTTCTTCATGAAAAACTCATTTATATAAATTAAGGGGGGTGGGGCTAGCCCCCCTTTTCCCCCTTTATCCTTAACAAATGAAACCCAAAAACTAATCAGGGAAACACCTTATCAGATTGAACCTAGAAAAAGAAATTTGGAGCAAATCGGATATTTCTATCAAGAGTTATCGTGTTACGTACATACGACGTACGTACGTACACACGTACATACAGAATCGGCGGGCACATAAGCTCTCAGGCTTTGATAGCCTGTGAGCTAAAAATATCACCCTGATCGGATAATAAGTGGTCATTTTTCAATTAGCCTAACGCTTTCTAGGCTCTTTGCAATAAGCCTGAAAAATATCAGGCTAATTGGAAAAAGGGAGATGGATTCTCCAATTAGCCGGGCTCTTTGCAAAGAGCCTAGGCTGTTTGCAAAGAGCCGGATTTCTCAATTAGCCTACGACATATACATAAATATACAGCCTCTTTTCTTTTCTTTTCTGATGTATGTTTTTATACCTGCTAAAAAAAAAAAAAAAAAAAACCTTCCCAAATAGTATTAAATTCAGACATTTTTCTCCGGGAAGGTGTGTGTGTGTGTTAAAAAAACTGCAGAAATTACTTTTCCTACATTAAGGGGTATAAAAAATTTAATGTAATTTAAAATAAGAATCTCTTGAAATTGTTCCAATTAATTTATTAAAGTTATTAACTAACTGTCATATTTATTTTTTATATATGTTGAAAATATCATACCTTAGACTAGGTACTTCTTTTTCGTTTTGGGGTCATTCCACGTAAAATGAGCAAAAATTTAAAAAAAGTCGTGGCGACATAGTAAACGATTTTAATAAAATTTGATATACAGGTTCAATTCATATTCAAATAGAGCTCTGCAAAATATCTTCACAAAAAATAAATTATTTTAGCAGTTTTGGACATTTAAAAAACTTGTGATAAAGAATGACATGCGTGCAATCGTCCAAAGTTGCAGGTTTGAAGTTCTGTATCTTGAAAATTATTTAACTGAAATGAATTTTTTATATAATAATGTAACATCTCAAAAATTATCTTCTTATTTATTGAGTAATAATAATCTGGTAACACCATGATTAATCTTTAATTGGTTGTAAAAATTGAAAATTTGCAAATTTTGAGAAAATCAAAAACGTTATAAAAATTAAAGGAATTCAAAAACATCTGAGAAATCAATGCCTGGTGTAGCGTTACATAATAAGATCGAATTACTAATGTTTTGAAGTTGCTATGTATTTCCTTCATCTTTAAACAAATTTAGAAACTTTAAAAAAAATGACAAAATCGTAATTTTTCCTCTTATTGATAGGTAAAAAAAATAATGAAGGAAAGGTCCCACATTACAGTTATTGCACAGACATAAAGATCAATAAGTCCATAATCTGCTAAAAAAATTTCAAGATTGCTTTTTGATTCCTAACGTCACAAAATTGGGTTAAAAAAGGCAATATTAACTACATTCCATGAGCTATTTTTTTAATTCGCGCGCGTTTCTTAAAATATTGCAGGATTTCAAGGTGAAAAAATTTAGTGCTGCCATCTATTTTCTGTATGTGAGTTTAGGTGTTAATATGTATATTTTTGTTCAATTGAGCTTTTATTTCTACTTTAATTAAAAATCTTCTTGAGGCAAAAATAAATCAAAGCAAGTATAAAAATTTTTATCTTTAAAATATACACTATTATCTGAAATATCAAAAGAATTAAAATTTTTAAAAAGCTTTCCTTCACGTCGAAACAAGTGGTAGAAATATTGCATTTTATCCTCAACATTTTTTACTATTTTTTTTTTCATTAAGGAATAAAAAGGCAAGAATGAAAGTTTGAATATTTAATATATATACTTTTAGCTATAACATCAAGCAATTTTGATATTGTCAGAGGTGTCCTTCATCTCAGTAGAAACGTTGCATTTTTCCCTCAAAAATTTTCAAAAATGATTTTTTTTTATTAAGGAATAAAATTACAATTACTAGCTTACGTCAATCTGTTACTTATTATTCATTCCTAATAATAAATAATTTGTAATATAGTCTTCGCATTCTTAAGGCTAATAACCAAAATTGAAACTTCAAGCATGTAGCCAAAACCACGATTTTGCATCAACTTTTAATATAAATTTTAATACTTAAATAAACAATCCTAAAATCTATTATTTTACATTTGCTCATAAATAGATATGATCTACTTACAAAATGATTTTCGTTAAAATCTGTGACATGTCTGCCACAGGTGAATTGCTCATTTTGTATGGAATGACCCTTTGAGAAATGATGCAAATTAAAATCATTAAAAATTTGCTGTTTAATGTTTTGCATAATAATTCAAAATTATTTTCTGACTATCAAAATAATTTGCAAGTCTTTCTGTCAAATTGTCTTCTATTCAATAATATGAGTATGTAAAAATATTTTTTAACAATTTTTATAGAATTAACCTATAATATATATATTTATTGTTACAAATGCAATGCAACTTTAATCTTTTCCTGCTCCATGCTGAAATATTTAAAATTTGGGATGCAATTCTAATATTTTTCAAAAAGGCATTTTTCAGTTAAAATTTTTGTATTTTAAATATTATTTTAAATTGTAGTTTACATAATCTCTTTGTACAAAAATCAAATGATAATGCCTATTTTAATTAACAAAATTAAAAAATCATAAAACGATGCCTTATTTTTTTAAAACTTTTAGTGAGAAAAACTTTTTAATGTACGAATTTTATGATAAAATCTTACTCGAAAATGTGGCTATTTTGATAGAAATTTATGTTTGTTGCTATGAACTTAAATTAAAAATTAAAAAAAAGAAAACCTATATCTTTATCAATCAGCTGTTTTTCTTATTTTCATTCATACTTATTGTAATTATGGTACACTTTTTTGAGACTCAAAAAGAAAATAATAAAATACTCAATGACAGTTGATGGCGCCATCTATAATCGAAAATCGAAACTGCATCCAATTGATCACGTGATCGGCAGGCTGGGTACACCAGCGCCACAAAACGTTTATTACTTTCGGGGTCAAATTCTGTGATGAAAAGGCTATCTTCGTTGTTCTCATGTGCTTACAATGTTATTGTATTTTAAATAAAAAGGTTTAAGAGCAATATTTCTTGATACTTTTCTTAAGAAAGTAAACATTTTGCATAGCAAAATTTAACAAAGCTTTCTATATCTGTGAAACGAACCATAACCCCCTCCCCCCCATTTTGTATAATACTTCCATATCTTACTAAAAAGTTCTTAAAAAAATCAAATAGTACAGCACTCTTTACAATTGAAGTATGAGGTATGCTTTTTTGAGCGGGGGGGGGGGGGGGGGAATTAAAGGTGAATGGAAGTCACGATTATGAGTTCTTATCGTTGGTCTTTTTTTTTATCTTTTTGTTATTAACCTAAAAAAAAGTAATGACATCAATTCAAAAAACCCTTAACGGGTTAAAAGTTTGTGACGCAGCACTTTATCTTATTGCTATAAGAATTTTAAATATGGAAATTAAAAATAATGATATCAAATTTTAAGTGACGCTATATTATTTATTTCATCTTTTTATTTTTGTTTAATTTATAATTGCATGTGTAAGAATTATGTTAAATTTAAAAGGATGCATAAAAATTTATTCCTTGATACTTTATCATTCACATCTTTCATAAATTCAAAATATGAGTTTTAAAAGATATGATATCAAAATTTAATTGACGCCTTGATGTAGCTTTAAACAATTTGTTTTAAAATTCAATTTTAATTGTTTTAGGTTTGGCTAAATATATTTACACATCTAACCAAAACTTTTAATTTTCCAATACACAGTTAAAAATATCACTTTCACTGAACCTATACAATGCACTGTAATGTATTTATATGAATAAATTGATTTATCTTTTGTGCCACGTTCAAAAGTAAAATTTACGTAAATGATTTCTTTGCGTCATTGTATCCGAACTAAGCGAAATGTACGCAAATGGATATTATGACGCAAAGAAATCGTTTACATGAATTTTACTTTTGATTTTGGATAGCGTGGCACAAAAGATAAATCAATTTATTCATATAAATAAACTAATAATAAGCTAGAAGTAGCTAATAGTCGTTCGGTAGCTTCATCGCCCCGAGCCCAACCGCTTTTCGGTGTCTTTAATTTGTGTAATTTCCCTTTTAAATTTGTCCGGTTTCAATTTGATTTTTTTTTTCAATCTGGCTTTCGCTCGAGTCTTTCATTCGGGACGTGGCTGGGGACCTAAGAATCTTGCTTCCGCAAAAGAGTCGGACTAGAGTAGAAGAATAAAGGGCTGCAGACGAAGATGGGCTGCTCGCCGCGGCGGTTGCCAAGTCATATCTTGGTAGAAAAAACCTCAAAACCTGATTTTAGCGGTTGACTCGTAGGTTTAACATTTTGTTTTCTTGCACCCAAAGGTATGAAAACACGGAGGACTGGGAGCAGGAAAACACAAAGTCAAACCTACGAGTCAACCACTAAAATCAGGTGGCAGACCGATTGCGTTTTAATATGCGAATCAAGATTTAACTAATCCTAGAAATTCATCCTTGAACTCGATGAGGTGATTGTCTGTGCTGCCGGGTCCCGGTCTATTATGGAGCAAAAAAAAATTCAGTGGCAGATTAGGGAGAATCGTGCCGATTGAATTTCACTATTCTTTTTTCGCGATCATTCCACAAAACTCGTGATTTTTTTTTTACCGTGATCGTTTGCCAAAATTCCTATATTTTTAGTGATCCGTACAAAGCAAAAACGGAACCATTATAAGATCACTCCTGTGTCTGTCTGTCCGTTTGTCACAGCCATTTTACTCGTAAACTATGGAACGTGGAAAGTTCAAATTGGGGGAAGTAATAAAGACTTATATTACAGACACATATTTACGGATTATTAAACATTCACAAATATATTTAGTGAAAATATAGAGGGGTTAATTAAGTTAATTGAAAAAAATCTTTTCTTTGTATATCGTGTAAAAGCTGTCGTAACGCTGGATTCAAAAATACATTTCTTTTAATTTTAGGCATTATATATTCAGAGATATCGTCGAAAATGTAGTGCAAAAACATATTCCGATGTTCCCCCCCCCCCCGTCTATTTCCGAATCTACTGAAACTAAAAATATGAAAAAATTAGAGGTAGTAGACGTTAATGTAAACCTTGCAGGAAAATTATTAGCGATTACCCTAAGTCACATAGTTTTTGAGAAAAGCGCATTTTTCCGTTACACACAAATGTCGATTTGCGGGCATTCAGCAAAGGTGTTGAGGAGCGCTGGAGATACCTATCGTAGCAGAAGTATATAAGCATTGTTGATAATGCTTTTCGAAAAAAATCATCGATAATTAGCCGAGATCAATGGACGCTTGAGTATTTGCTCGTGCCATCTTACTTGTGCCACGCATTCCATTCTTTTCCCTTCCTGCCGCCCCTTGTCGCGAGAGGGGTTCATACCCCGGCGGCCAGTATCAGTGATGTTTATTATTATTATTATTAATATTTTTTTTTTTTTTTTTTATTTTAAATGTTCTTATACTCCCGCCCTCTGTCGCGAGTAGGCGTTTTCCTGGCGGGAAGGCATTCGTCTAATTTTTGTAATCCCACTTTGTTCTTTTACAAATAAATTCTGGGTTCTGTGGTCGGTGGTGCATAGACGCCCTTAGCGAGTGAGCGTCGCCCCTTGAGCATTTTGTGTTTGTCCGTCTGCATACTGCCGGACAGGGCTGGATTCACTAACGAGCCCCAACGTGTCGGGGAACATACCGGGAGAGACGTTAAGCTCTAAGGGGCAGGCCTAGCCGGCCCTGAGCAGTCTCTCTTAGGCTGCCTAACCCTTCAAAACACGGACGGTTTGGACATATATAATGACAGGGGCGGCGTACTCTATGCACCATTGGATTTTAAAGCCTAGATAACAACTGTTAACGATATACTTGCCTAATGCAATGCCCAGTAGCAGTATAAAAGCAATTAACGTCAAATTGTTAAAAACAGACTAATTTATTTGGAATTAATCCGTAAATACTATGGGATTCACTCCCAGTTTCATGGAATAGATCTCTGAGCACGCCTCTCGTGTCTTTAAACATTAATTAAAAACCTATCTGGAAAAACGAGGCACGGACCAAGACGGTGTTGCAATTTTGCGACCTCCTTCCGAAGCGCGCTTAGCACAATGCCAATTTTAACCCCTTGAGGGGCAAGAAACTGCGTTTGTGTAATGCTGAATTCCCACCGGAAATTTATAAAAATTTTAGTTCAAAATAAAGAAAAGCAATTTTACGACTTTTTCCACCAAAATTAGAAAAGTAAAATTTCATAATTTTTTCTGGTGCAAATCTTCATTAATCGTAGGTGGGATAAAATATATCACACCGCCCCTCAAGGGGTTAAACTTTGAACAAGAGTTTGTTTTAGCTACACTCTAAAAAGAAAAGATTATTACTACGCTAAACTTAGTTTTATGAAAGGCCAAACGAAGTTTAAATATCACTAGTTTTAATTGCCAGTAGCAAATTAAGGTCATCATTAGCAGATTAGGATAAGATTAAAAAAAGAGTTATACAGAATAGAAATATTTGATATTATTTAGGCTTCATATCTCTTTGAACTTTTATGGTATAACCATTCATACTTTTCCAGTATATACAGCTATACCCAACCCTACGTTGTATAGTTTTTCACAAAGTCTTATTATTTTTTTAACAATGATTTTTTTTTTAATAATACAGTTAATAATTCATATATTTATTGTACGGAACCCTCTGAGCACGAGTAATACTCACACTTTACCGTTTATTTCGAGATCATTTGACGCAATTTGCATTTTTCTTTCGCGATGATTTGACTTTTTTTTTTTTTTTTTTTTTTTTCGATGTTTTGACAAAATTCGAATTTTTTTCCTGCGACTGATTGACGGAATTAAATTTTTCTTACCACTAGTTGTCGAAATGCGCGATTCATTTCCGCGATCTTTCCATGCAATTTTCGATTTTTCCACGACCGGCTGAAAAAATTCCCAATTTTTTCCTCGACTTGTTGCCGAAATTCACGATTTCTTCCTCGAAAGATTGACAAAATTCGAGATATTCTTCTTCGTGACTGATTTATTTTGCGGTATTCTGCAAAAAATAAATAATTTGCGAAAAAATCATATTAAGAAACTATTCATCAAGAAACTATTTATTAAGGGGAGAGGGGAAGTCCCGCACAGCATTTTGCTTATGCGAGATTTTACAACATTGTGCGCGATTTCAAGCCCTGCCTTCAGATATTTATTATGCTTGCTATACTTATTTTATATAAAAGAGTGAATAATTTATTTACTCAGAGAAAGTTATTAGGACAATATAAATTACAATAGATTTAATTATATCAATTTAAAATTAAATGTTTTTAAACCTGATACAATTTGCAAGCTTATTAGTAGGAGAGCTGTTGAACATTTTTGAGTAGGTATTTGAGGCACCCTGAAAATTTGTGCAACACTTCTTTTGTAATGCCTGAATACAAAATCGAATGTCTGGCTGAAGGATCGTGGCCCAAAATCTGTGCCAGACACGTGTCAAGTGCCATTTTGCCAAAAATGGCACATTTTTGGCAAAATGGCACTTGACACGTGTCTGGCACAGATTTTGGGCCGACTAAAGTGTCTGTCATTTTCAAAATATTTTTTCTAAGTATAAATATTATTCTGTCTCAATCTCAGCGTGCCTCAAATACCTTTTTTGGGTAGTCAAAAAATGGCACTTGACACGTGTCTGGCACAGTTTTTGGGCCGACTAAAGTATCTGTCGTTTTCAAAATATTTTTTTCTGGGTATAAATATTATTCTGTCTCAATCTCAGATTGCCTCAAATACCTTTTTTGGTTTGTCAAAAAATGGCACTTGACACATGTCTGGCACAGTTTTTGGGCCACGATCCTTCAGCCAGACATTCGATTTTGTATTCAGCCATTACAAAAGAAGTGTTGCACAAATTTTCAGGGTGCCTCAAATACCTTCCCTAAAATGTTTAACAGCTCTTGGACTATATTGTTCTTCATTCGTTACAAATTTAAAGGAATTAAGCTTGCAAACTAATATTTAATGCTTCTGTTATTTATTCAGCATGCAAAGGTAGCATTGTAAAACACGTTAATCTCAAATTTTAAAATTTTTTACCTGTCATTTTACAAATTAAAAATAATTTTTGATTTTAATTAATGATTTTTTTAAATCACGTGATTTTTTGTCGAAAATCGTGTGATGGATTGTAACATTTGAGGAACATTCTTTTAGCTTGTGTATATTATCCATGCATAATCACAAAGTAATAAACCCCTATAAATAAGTGAAAAAGACAAAATTTACGTATTTTTTACAAAGCACGCTTTTTAAAAATCTGATTTCCCTTTAAATGTTATATTGCCCTTCACACCTGACAGACTTTCATTATTAGTATATGTATAATATCGCTCACCCGAAAGAAAACTGACACATCTCGACAAAAGTAAATTTCACAGGAGAGGCAAAATAAAATTTGCATGATTTTACTGTCACCTCAAATTATACCACTTACCTCTGCATGAAGGAATGAAAACGTGCATAAAAGCATAAAACACTTAAGAATAGAGACGTAGGATGAGGTTTGGAGGCTTGGGTAATTTTACCTCCCCACACAAGTCACCCCTCTTCTGTGGTCACATATGGACATGTAGCGTAATAAAGTGATTTTCCGCATAGCTACACTTATGAAACTGTTTGTGTAGCAAGACGTACCTATGACAGACCTATTAGTGGAATAAAATGGACAACGAATTTTTGCGAGATGTTTTCTTGCGGGTGAGCGATATGATCTACATATAATCACGACACAAAAAATGCCCAAGAAGAAAAGCACTGTGAAAATAAAAAATAAAGTAAAATTAAAAAAATTTTTTTTAATAAATTGGCTGTTATTTTTTAAATTCAAGTTGAAATCATTTTTTGTTATAAAATTCAGCCAAATTAAAGCAAGTACTGCTATAAAATTAAAAAAATAAAGGATTTTTAAGAATTTTTTGCTTTTAATTTATTGCAGAGAAGTCTGGTAATTTGGGTGCAATCAACATTTTTAGTAATTGTGCTTTCTCGCCTTGAAATTTCCAAGAAGTCAGATACCGCTATTTATTATTATAAAATTTTTATTTAATATTTAAATAGCAGAAATTGTAGTTGCATCGTTTAATTGCATTGTTTCTAATATTCTTCTGCAAGTAACTAAGGCGTAGAATTCTATTAAAAAATTGGGCTATCACTGTAGACACCCTGAGATCGTCTATATTTTCTTTTCTTCTTCTTCTTTTTTTCTTTTTTTTTTACAGTGAACATAGGACATTTATAAGGTTTTTTTTTTTTACAAAATATGGAATGTTCTTACCTTTTCCTATCTATAATAATCAAATTTAAAAGGGAATTTTTGCCTTGATGTAACTTTATTTTTAAATAATTTTAACCAAGATTACCTGACGGTTTTTATCCAGTATATGAGTATTATTCATGCATAATTATTGAATTATAAATGCTCAAAAAAGAAATACAAAAGTACAATACTTATGGTTATTTTCTAAAGAGGAAGCATATTCATCCATAATTATTGAATAATAAATGCCCAAAAAAGAACTGCAAAAAGACAATATTTATGGGTTATTTTCTAAAGAGGAATCCCCCCCCCCATCACACACACACACACTTTATTTTATGTACTTTTTAACCCGGTCACACTTGACCGAACTTTCATCTAGTATAAGTAATATGCATGTATAATCAGAGAGTGACAAATATCCAAAAACAAAATAAATATAAGAATAGCAAATAAAAACCATAGAATATTCTGTTAAGAACGTAAATATGTACGTTTATGAGATTAAATTGTAAACAAATAAAAAAGCAATTTAACAAATTACAACGACCATTTGGAAAATGACTTTTTCAAAAACTAAAATTTAAGACATAAAAAATCGCACGGAGTTGATCATACATTACGTACGCCATGAATTAAACATTAATAGTGTTATTGCACGTAAAAATTGCCAGCGACAAAAATCGTCTACGACTAGTCAGATTTCCTGAACCTTGCGTATTATCCACCTGAAACTTATGTATTATCCAAGCATTTCATTGGCTGTTCGGGAAAAGGCTTTTCCATCGTCTGACGACCCATTTTAAATGAAATTTCATTCTTAAACTTCTAAACATCCCACAATATTACTTTTTACACCGTCATATAGAGAAAAAAAAATGTACTTTTTGTTTGAAAGCTGTATCTCAAGTAGTTTCTGAGTTATTATTATTATTATTATTATTATTATTATTTTTTTTTTTTGTAGTTTTTATTACTTTTTTGTCATAGTGACAACAGAAGTATCCATCTCTGTTGAAAGTAAAGGGAAATACAGTTTACTGTATAGACAACCAGAAAACAAATAAAATGCTGATTAAACCAACGAAAAGCTTCAGATATGCTTTTGATTTCCTACCCTGACGAGGACAATAATTCCAAATAATTAAAAAAAAAAAAAAAAAAAAAAAAAAAAAGGAAAAGTTTTAAGTTGTTTCTATAACATATTGATATAAATGCATATATATATATATATATAAATATTTCAAAGAACTAAGATTGCAAATATGCTTTCTTTACTTTAAAAAAATTTCTAATTCATTACTCTTTAGCCACTTTCAACTTTTTCAACGAGGCTAAAAATCAATTTATTCCTAACCCCAACTCATCACCCCTACTTCTCCATTAATGAAAAGAAAATAAACACAAATCCTCAATTGAAGTCATATGTAGCGCCCTCTGCTGGCATTAATCCACGTTATGGGAAATCATTCTCATAAGGAAATTCCCTTCTGCGCACGGACTTCCGCGCATCCCGAATACGATAGATTCTTCAGAGGCTGGGAAATAACCATAACATGAGAGAGGAGGAATTATTCCTCCGGTTGCTCTCTCGCTCGCATCTTTAGAGCATCGTTCAGCTGACCCGATGCACTCCGATCCAAGATTTATGAATGAATGCCGGTGTCTTGTGTGTGTTTATAAAGAATTCCCCAGATTTAGGTGAATCTGTGAGCGCGGAAAGACTTAAAATGGTGATCGAGGTTCTGGGATGTTTCAATTAGTGGATTTTTTTTTAAGGGATTATTACGTTCAGCGTGGATTTCTCCCCGTCTTTCTCAATGATGAGGAGCAGCAGTTCAAAGAATCAAGGTAAGAGATGCTGAGTTTTCTCTACTCCAGAGGTTTCCCTCGTTAATTTGTAGTGTGCCACAGTTTTCAATGTATACTATGACATTTGAAAGACTGCTTTTGGTGTGAACATTTGTATTAAATAGAGCTCATTTGCATTTCACATTTTAGGGCTTTTTTTTAAAGAGCTGTTTTTGTAATAGCAAGTTAAATTCATGCATAGTTTAATGTGATTGAACAGCAGTAAAATTACTCGTGTATTTTTCTCGCCTTTTTTTTTTTTTTTCTGAGGTGTCAAAATTTTAAGGGGGCATGGTATTTTTTTAATGGTATTTTTTATTTTCATTTCCCATTTTAGGCTTTAAACAAAAAGAGGCAGTTTTTATAATAGCAAGTTAAATAGGACTTGAAGCGATACTCAATGTATAGTTTAATGTGATTGAATTTATCAAATTTACTAGTGCATTTCCCCTCACTTTTTCTTCCAATTCTGATTTTGGAAAAAAATTAAGGTGCCGAAAACATGTCAGTCAGTTCTTTTATTCAATGGTATTTTTTTTTCCATTTCACATTTTAGACTCTTTTAAAAAGAGGGAGTTTTCATACAGCAAGTAAAATTTTATTTGAAGCAATCCTCAATGTACAGTTTAATGTGAATAAATTTATCAAATTTACTTGTGTATTTTTCTCCCTTTTTTTTTTCTTTTTCTGAGTTGTCAAAATTTTAGGGTGAAGAATACACGTCAGTCAATTTCTTTAAATATTCAATGGTATTTTTTTTATTTTCGTTTCAATTTTTTAGGCTTTAAACAAAAAGTGGCAGTTTTGTAGTAGCAAGTTAAATCGGACATGAAGCGATACTCAATGTGTAGTTTAATGGGATTGAATTTATCAAATTTACTCGTGTATTTTTCTCACTTTTTTTCTTTTTCCGAGTTGTCAAAATTTTAGGGTGGAGAAAACAAGCAATCCTCAATGTATAGTTTAATGTGATTGGATTTATCAAATTTACTTGTGTATTTTTCTCACTTTTTTTTCTTTTTCTGAGTTGTCAAAATTTTAGGTTGAAGAAAACACGTCAGTCAATTCCTTTAAATATTCAATGGTATTTTTTTACTTTCATTTCACATTTAAGTCTTAAAAAAAAGAGGCAGTTTTTATAATAGCAAGTTAAATTTTATTTGAAGCAATCCTAAATGTATAGTTTAATGGGATTGAATTTATCAAATTTACTCGTGTATTTTTCTCTTTTTTTACCCCTTTTCTGAGGCGTCAAAATTTTAGGGTGCCGAAAACATTTCAGTCAATTTATTTAAATATTTAATGGTATTTTTTAAATTTTCATTTCACATTTTAGGCTGAAAGAAAAAGAGACAGTTTTTCTAATAGCAAGTTAAATTTGATTTGAAGTAGTCTTCAATGTATAATTTAAAGTGGTTGAATTTATGAAATTTCATCGTACGTTTTCCCTCACTTTTTTTTCCAATTCTGATGTTTCAAAATTTTAGGAAACATGTCAGTCAGTTTTTAAAAATATTCAATGGTATTTTTTTTTATATTTTTCATTTCACATTTTAGGCTTTTTTGTAAAAAGAGGCAGTTTTCGTACAGCAAGTAAAATTTTATTTAAAGCAATCCTCTATGTATAGTTTAATGTGAATGAATTTATCAAATTTACTCATGTATTCTTTTCACTTTTTTCCTCCCCACCAGTGGCTGAGGGTTCATTTCTCGAAGCTGGTAGACGGGAGGTGCTGGGTTCGAACCTATTCGCGCCCTTCGGCCTAACCGTTCGGAGTTTTCGTGGTTTTCTTCGAACCTTGGGAAACCTTGTGTAAATACGGGTTGGGTTCCCTTAGAAAGACCCCCACGGAGGGCATCCCCCTAGGGCCTATATCCCTCGAGTCGGTAATCGGCCGTCAAAAATTAACCCAACCCAATTCACTTTTTTTTTCTATTTTTGAGTGCCGAATAAACGTCAGTCAGTTTGTTTAAATATTGAATGGTATATATTTTTTTCATTTTACATTTTAGGCTTTGAAAATAAATGACGCAGTTTTTGTAATAGCAAGTTAAATTTGATTTGAAGAAATCCTCAATGTATAGTTTAATGTGATTGAATTCATCAAATTTACTCGTGTGTTCTTTTCACTTTTGTTTTCTTCTATTTCTGAGATTTCAAAATTTTAGGGTGACAAAAACACGTTAGTCAGTTTCTTTAAATATTCAATGGTATTTTTTATTTTCATAAATAAATGAGGCAGTTTTTGTAATAGCGAGTTAAATTTTGATTTAAAACAATCAAACAATCCTAAACAATCAGCTGTGATTAAATTTATCAAATTTACTCGTGTATTTTTCTCACTTTTTTTCTTTTAATTCTGAGGTTTCAAAACTTTAATGTGCCAAAAACATGTTAGCCAATTTTTTTAAATATTCGTTGGTATTTTTTGTTATTTTTACTTCACATTTCAGAGGCTTTTTAAGAAAAGAGGCAGTTTTTATACAGCAAATAAAATTTGATTTGAAGCAATTCTCAGTGTATAGTTTAACGTGATTGAATTTATGAAATTTACTCGTGTATTTTCTCACCGTTTTTCATCTATTTCTGAGATTTCAAAATTTTAGGGTGTCGAAAACTTGCTATTCAGTTTCTTTAAATATTCAATGGTATTTTTTTATTTCCATTCCACATTCATGTTTCTGATAATCGTAAATTAGTTAATATTAAACTATTAATAGATAAAAGTGTGTTTTTTAAATATTACACTCTTCATTTTTATTTGTAATTAATTTTCTATTTTTTAAAATGTTTCATTGTTGCAGTTTCGCAGCCGGTTGGACTATTTTGGGAAGCATGCATTGCGCATTATTAAATCCACCGTTGTTTCAACGCGTGTACAATTTTAGGAGTTACAGAGAATTTTGCCGATTCATCACCTACCATTGGTGATGATTGGTAATCTTATCACCTATAGTTACACCTGTGGCGGGAAAAGTGTTAAAATTAATGTATTAATTTATAAATAAGTACTAAGAGTATTATAATGTTGTATTACAATGGAAAACACAGCTATGAACATAATTTTTATAATTCTAGCATATCAGGAAATGGGTTAAAAATCAATTGCAAAATTCCATTTTTACATACAAAAAACAGATTGAGTTAAATAAAAGAATGTATAAAAATACCCGCAATTAATTGTTAATGATTGGTGAAAAGATTCAGAGTATTGGGATTTTATAATATTTCACTTTGAATAATAATAATAATAATAATATATATATATACATTTTATAAAGCATTTTATCTCATTGTGTCTGATTTTCGGAGCAATTGCCATTGTCTCAGAAATGAAACTTTTATGTTAAAATGTTCTTACCATAAGCGGAAGATATGACTTTTTTCTTTTTTTTTCAATCTGCATAAACAAACATTTTAGCAATCTCCCTATTGTAGAATGTAGAAACATAGTTCTATTTATTTTTAAAAATCCAAAGATCAAATGAAAATAACACATAACTGTAGTTTTTAAATAAGAAAGAAAAAAAAATTCAACAAACTTTCCTAGAAGAACTATTAAATTTAGATACAAAGTATAAAATGGGAAATCAATACTTTCCTCCAAACTAAGGTTTCAAAGCTGCGCCTTAAAAATAAATTGAAACATTAAGAATAAATTGGTAAAAAATTAATTTTTTAAAACATTTCCATAATTTATTTTATTTTTACCAATTTTATACTTTGAGTGTTAGTTTATTTTTAAATAGGTTAAAAGATTTGTTAGTAATTTTGCTTGGGGAAATAATACATATTTGAAACTTAAGGCGTTACTCAAAATGTTAACTGAAAATCATTCTAAAAAGGGAGGTGGGTAAATAAGGGTCGATTTTTGGTCATCGCAGGCCAAAATATGTTCTTCTGTTTTTCCAAAGTTGATTGCTTAAAAAAAAAAAAATAAATAAATAAAAAACAAACTAGAATGGCTTGCAATTGATTTTTTGAAAACTGCTGTAGAAGTCCAAAAAGTAAAAAAAAATAAAACAACTGTTTGATTTCAGTTAAGTTAGCAAATATTTAACCGCTCCTTGTTTATGAAAATGACCATAAATATCGACAGAGCCATTTGGGTTCGCTACTATGTTGCCGTGGAAACCGCAGTGAGATGCTCACTCTAATCAACTTCTGCTTTATGCCTATACTTCTGTTAGATTTGCATTCATTATTAAATTTAATCTTACATCCCAAAGAGCCATAAAAATGTCACATAGAATCTTGAACATTTTTAAAAATAGGGTTTTAAATTAAGTTAAAATATACTGACTTTTTTAAATATTTTTTGTCAATTTTGAAAACACATGTACTTTTTATTTACTTTACTTTTTTTTTTTATCATTTTTAGTATGTATTTTCATAATAATTTCTTTACTAAATAACTTTGTCTTCATAAATTTTACCATGATAAATCACTTCATCCCATGAAATGTATGTAATTTGACCCACACATTTATATTCATATGTAGATTCGATACATCCGACAAAAGATATAATTAATTAAGTTCTAAATGCGTTACATATGTATTTTTAAATATATATTTTTACTTATATTTGACTTTTATAATGTAATTGTACTTTGAAATATATGAAAATGAGTAGTTACGGTTTTTTTTAATCAGATATTTTAAAAGTAAAAATGTACCCGGTTGGATATCAACCTCAGCTATCCTATGCCAAAAGATAAAATAAAATAAAAATTATTTAGAAATATTGAAATAGAAGAGAGAAATTGGAAAAGTACGCTGTCAACACAGTTGGTTTAACATTAGCTTGCGAATGTCTTTGTGTGACTAGCATACTTACAATAAAATTTGCGTTGGGACGATGGCATCGAAATTATTAATGCGGAAACACGTAAAATACAGTCATGGTAAATCTAGACCCATAGCTGCCTGTAGGCTGTAGAGTCTAGGCGTAGCTGCCAACTGCTATGATTTTTTGACACCAGTAATTTCGAAGATTCATTTTCGCCTTATTGAATCGTAGCTTCCTGCGAATAAATACGTCGAAGATTACTTTTCAAAATTACTGGTGCTAGAAAATAGTAGCAGCTATATGCCTAAACTCTACAGCTTATAACGCGGTAATTCTCAACAGATTTTTCGCGGGGCGTTGAAATATCACGAGAGGACCTCAGATCTGCACAAAAATTTTCAATCAAGTTCGAACGAGATTTAACAGAAGTGTTGTTACTTTAGTATAAAACATTCCATGTTGTATGATTTACTTTGTATTACAATTTCGTGTCATAAAGTTAGATTGAAATTTATTTCTGTGTTATGCTCTTTATAAGAATGTGCAGGAAAATAACACAAGAATGAAAAATCTGCGTCCAGCATATATTATGTAACAATTTCTAACACATTCAGACTGCTGTAATAAAACTTTACATTTTATTAAGGTGAAAGATGTGTAAATAAACAATTTAGAAAATACATAACGCCATTGAAAATCCAATTATTGTAATTACTGTCAACAGTCGGAAAAATATCAGAATATTTTGTGCAGCCTTGTATATAATCTATAGATTTGTATGTAGGGGAGAGTGGTAATGAATGGGCTCGTTTTTGGTTTGTAATTTTTGTAATTTTTTCTAATATATTTTTTTTTTTTTTTTTTTGGCTCAGAATTGACTCATCAGTTACTTTACTTATTTAGTTATATAAAAAACCATGTAAATCGGATTAGAAAATATCTATAATGAATGATAATAGAAAATAAAAATATAGAAATTTGACCCATTCATCCCCCCCCACGGGGCTGAATGGGCCATTGAAGGTAATGAATTCAATGAAAAAATATTGAATTAATCTTTTATTCACCAAATATGACAAAAAAATGCACTTGACATGATATGATCAAAAGCATACTGAAATAGTAAGTAATACACAATTCTTATCAAAATTTATAAACATCAAAAGTGATATTATTAAATCACATAATTGTAGCAGAAAATGGCAAAATAATGAGATTATAAGAAAGAAAGAACATAAAATGAGCCTAAAAATAATAGATAATACACATTATGATTTAACGAAATTTATGTCTTTCGCTTTAAAACACGGTCCATCTAAAGGAAAAACTTTATTTAATTAAAATGAAATTTCAAGTGGTAAAATTTCATTAAAGTGAGCTGCCTATTAATTGACTATTTAGAGTAAATTTCTGGTATTATTTATTCTACCCACCAGATTCAGAATATAAACAATTATTCTAGTTTTATATCAAGTGAGAAAATACTGGTAGGTTTGGTCAACAACTGGACAGTTCACCTTAATCATTTATACAATTTAACTTAGGTTTCTAATAAATAACTAATATTTCTTAGGGTGAAAATGTGCAAATTATTTTTTAGACATCACTGTAAACCTATTCTAAACAAACAGTAATGTAATCTAAATCCATGACAGCCAGTTATGTCTCATATTAAAGAGAAAATCGGAAAAAAAAGAAAAACCAAATATAATCATTGATGATCACATTCATGACCATGATAAAGAGGCCCATTCAGCCCCACCTATACTTCTGGAATATATTCAGGTTTTTTTAGTACATTAAATTCAAATAACATCTAAATACATCCTAAAATTAGTTTACAGATATGCAAAGACTTGTTAATACACATATCTGCAATGAAAAAATAGATGCTTTTTAACTTATTTATTTTACTGAAAAGGAGAAAAAATTACTTTTTAATCAGATTCTTGACCATCCTACTCCAGAGGGAAAATGGATTCTCCTAAACAATGGAAAATTTGATGAGTTTGGTAGAACAAATAGTTCCATCTATTGGTGGCATCTAAAATAATTTTATGCAAATTTCATATTTTGCCAATGGCCCATTCAATACCACTCTCCCCTATACGATGCAGTATGCTATATGCTAAAAAATATTTAAATTTTAAAACGCGTATCACGATTGACAACGTACTTCCAGCAATTATTCTTCATAGGCAGCAATGAAGCCAAATACTTTTGTGTGTCTCTGTAAATCAACAATAAATTATATGCACACCAGATTCTACAATAAGCGCTATGTAGTACTTTTCAGTAATATACATGAATTTCAATATGTTTAAAATAGTGTAATATCGTTAAAATACGCCGCAAACGATATTTCCCCATAGGCCGTAATGTAACGGATTTCTTTCGAGTGCCCCTGTAAATGAACCGTAAACGCTACACACTTCATTTTCAATAGAGAGCATGCCATGATAAACTCCAATAACATATATATATTTCATGACAATCTGACTGTACTTACGCCAGTTAGCGCATGGGCAGACGGACAGACAAACCAAATTCATTAGCAGTTTTTAACTATGTTGGAAAAAGTTAAAAAAATGACCTTAGTTTTAGATAAAGTACTTTCAGATACTTTAACAGATATACTTTCAGAGAAAACAATATTCCTCCATCAGGAATAATGATAACAATATAAAATGCAGTAGAAATGATACTTACGCCAATCAGAGCATGGACGGACAGACAAACAGAATTCATTAGCAGCTTTCAACTATGTTGGAAAATGTTAAAAAATGACCTTAGTTTTAGATAAAGTACTTTCGGATACTTTAACAGGTGTACTTTCAGAGAAAACAATATTCCTCCATCAGGAATAATGATAACAATATAAAATGCAGTAGAAATGATACTTACGCCAGTTAGAGCATGGACGGACAGACAAACAGAATTCATTAGCAGTTTTCAACTATGTTGGAAAATGTTAAAAAATGACCCTACACCGTAAAAAAAATTCATGGACTTTCCGTTTTGGAAAAGGCAACTAGTTGCCTTTTCCGAAACGGAATAGATTCCTTTTGAGAATGAAAAGTTTTAATTTACAACACGATTAGTTTCACATCTGCAATGAAAGTGACATCTTTCATTACCAAAAAGATCACTTTCATTGAAGATGTGAAACTAATCGTGTTGTAAATTAAAACTTTTCATTCTCAAAAGAATATATTCGTTTCAGAAAAGGCAACTATGCCTTTTCCAAAACGGAAAGTCCATTGATTTTTTTTACAGTGTAGTTTTAGATAAAGTACTTTCAGATACTTTAATAGATATACTTTCAGAGAAAACAATGTTCCTCAATCAGGAATAATGAAAACAATATAAAATACAGTAGAAATGTTACTTACGCCAGTTAGAGCATGGACGGACAGACAAACCGAATTCATTAGCAGTTTTCAACTATGTTGGAAAATGTTAAAAAATGACCTTAGTTTTTGATAAAGTACTTTCAGATACTTTAACAAAAATACTTTTGGAGAAAACAATATTCCTACATCAGGAATAATAACAATATAAAATACAGTAGAAATGTTACTTACGCCAGTTAGAGCATGGACGGACAGACAAACCGAATTCATTAGCAGTTTTCAACTATGTTTGAAAATGTTAAAAAATGACCTTAGTTTTAGATAAAGTACTTTCAGATACTTTAACAGATATACTTTCAAGGAAAACAATATTCCTCCGTCAGGAATAATGATAAAAATATAAAATGCAGTAGAAATGTTACTTACGCCAGTTAGAGCATGGACGGACAGACAAACCGAATTCATTAGCAGTTTTCAACTATGTTGGAAAATGTTAAAAATTGACCTTAGTTTTTGATAAAGTACTTTCAGATACTTTAACAAAAATACTTTTGGAGAAAACAATATTCCTCCATCAGGAATAATAACAATATAAAACACAGTAGAAATGTTACTTACGCCAGTTAGAGCATGGACGGACAGACAAACCGAATTCATTAGCAGTTTTCAACTATGTTGGAAAATGTTAAAAATTGACCTTAGTTTTTGATAAAGTACTTTCAGATACTTTAACAAAAATACTTTTGGAGAAAACAATATTCCTCCATCAGGAATAATAACAATATAAAATACAGTAGAAATGTTGCTTACGCCAGTTAGAGCATGGACGGACAGACAAACCGAATTCATTAGCAGTTTTCAACTACGTTGGAAAATGTTAAAAAATGACCTTAGTTTTAGATAAAGTACTTTCAGATACTTTAACAGATATACTTTCAAGGAAAACAATATTCCTCCGTCAGGAATAATGATAACAATATAAAATGCAGTAGAAATGTTACTTACGCCAGTTAGAGCATGGACGGACAGACAAACCGAATTCAGTAGCAGTGTTCAACTATGTTGGAAAATGTTAAAAAATGACCTTAGTTTCAGATCAATTACTTTTAGATACTTTAACAGATATACTTTCGGAGAAAACAATATTCCTCCATCAGGAATAATAGCAATATAAAATGAAGTAGAAATGTTACTTACGCCAGTTAGAGCATGGACGGACAGACAAACCGAATTCATTAGCAGTTTTCAACTATGTTGGAAAATGTTAAAAAATAACATTAGTTTTAGATAAATTACTTTTAGATACTTTAACATATATACTTTCAAGGAAAACAATAATCCTCCATCAGGAATAATGATAACAATATAAAATGCAGTAGAAATGTTTGTACTAGTTATAGCGTGTAATCTAGATAAAAGTCTTATTGAATGAACTTTACATATACTTTAGATTTGCTTTATGTTTTTCCATCCTCATAATTGCAATATGGTGTGGATATTTAACCATGGTTTTATGTATCTCGTGAGGTAAAATAAAAGATTCACAAACATTAGCTTATAATAATAGCTGTGCAGAAAAAAATTTGAAACGTCGACGAATTTACTGTAGATATGTAAATGTTCCTCTGTAAACTAATGTTATTTCTATGAAACCAAAGTGAAACAACCGTTTGTATTCCGCTATAAGCCTAAATATTTAAGCGTTCGTCATTTATCTAAATGTCCATAAATATTGACAGAACCATTTGTAATTTGCTCGTATGTTGCCTAGGAAACCTCAGTGGGGTGTTCTTTAATCCGTTTCCGCGTCATGCTTACACTCCGTTGCATTCCTATTTATTATAAGAATTGCTATTATGTAAATATAGATTCTTAATCGTTTTTTATGCAGTTTTTACGAGGGTTATTTTTTTTTCCAATCTCTGATGGGGTTTAAAATAAAGACAAGTGCGAATAACAAAATCGTTTTGTAACCAGTAGTCAAGCATCGTTAGAATTCATAAAAAAATGTCACTGGTCCCAAGGACCATGGAGCATGAGAATTTACTGGTCCGAATATATCATCACTCGTCCGCTATATAAAATTCTATTAAGTCTCTTTATTTCTTTGAGTGCCCTCACCCCCTGCCATAATTTAAACCAAACTTATTTTGCAGTTTTCCAAAATTTTCAGCACAATAAAATATCAAATTATAATTTGCTAAATATTAAATAAACAACAGTATATAAACAAAAACTGCAGTATATAAACAAAAACTGTAAAATTAAAAATTAGATATTTTATTTCTGATTATTTATTTCAACTGACTGTAAGGTTTAATGCATTTTTTTTCTTTATATTGAAGCCTGATGAATTTGGATCAAATTTTTAAATCTCTGATATGTGTCCAGACAAACTCTCATTAAACCTGAAATAGTTTCATTGTTTAACTGGTTTCTCAGTCATTTTTAATTTCCCCCAAGTTACAAAACTCTCTTTCTGTTTCAATGAACGTACAAAGAATGCAATGGCATCAACTACAAACAAAATATTTTTGTGTCCAGTATGGAATTCAGAATTCATAGTTTCCCTGACATAAACTGCAGCAGTGGATCTATTATTTGAGAGAAGGAAAGAAGACATACCATATGATTGCGTTTTTAAAAATTATTATTTATTTAAAATAAAATAAAATTGTGCGATTTGCGATCGGTTGCGGTTTTCTCGGGGCCAGGAAAATTTACGTTTGCCTGTCAGAGAGGGTAAAAAAGATATTGGTCGTGCAGACCACTAAATTTTTCAAATTAGTGAATAATAATAATAATTATTTATTACGGTTATCATCTTTATTATTATTTTATTAAAACAGAATTTGTTCTGAGACGTGTGACTGCAACAGTCAATGAGAATCAAAACCAATAAAAACAGATTTTTAAATAACTTACCTGCACAAAAATACCATATATACTCATGTATAAGTCGACCCCCCTAATTCTTAAGCAACATTTTTAAAGAAATTGAATTTTCGTGTATAAGTCGAACCACATTTTTGGCAGTATGTTGAAAAATGATTTGTAATCGAGGATAAAAAAAAAAAAAATTCATAAATTTTCATTAATGTTAGTAAACTTTTTTACGTTTCTAATCAGACTTTTTTTTTCTTAAATTCAACATTTTAAAACTGTATAATTATGTAAAACTGAAGAAGCTTAAACTATTTTGAAACCTATTCACATCCATTCCAATGATACTTAAAACGAAAAAAATCTTTCAAAAATTTATTCAAACCTTATTTAGAAAGGTAGACAACCTCTTGGGATGCTAAAATATAGTACTTCTTTGTATTGTAGGACTTTTAGGAGAGATATCTAGAAGCATTCTCAAGTTGAACTCTTTTTAAAAAGGGGATTTAAATGTTGAAAGGAATGCCCTGTATTGAAGGGAATTCTGTTGAAAATGAGTGCAGAACTAGAGACGTAAAATTTCCGGAAAAGTTGAAGTGGCGGAAAAAAACGGTTTTTTTCCAGTTTTTTTCTGGAAAAATAGGAAAAATTGATTTCCTATAAATATTTCTCAAAAATAAGTTATATTTTCCTAAAAAGTATACAATAATAAACTTTTTGCACACTAAAAAAAATCATTTTCCCTTTATATGCGAATATGTTTATTAAAGAGAGAGAGAGAGAGAAAGCCAGCTTTTAAAAGTTTATCCTTTCAGTCTCAGAATTCTGACAGTAGCTTTACTTGCTTAATTGAACATCAGTGTTTGTATAATGTATACCACGTGTCTGTTGAAATGATTTTTCAGTAGCACTTGTTTAATTATATCAGTTGAGCTAATTTAAAAAACAAACAAACAAAAAAATCTTTAGGTTCAACCAATATTACTGTAGCTTTAACCCTTATGGGTGTGGAGTAATTCTGTTTATAAAGTAATGAAATAATGGTCTGACACCGGAATTTATAGAACCGGAACTTGCTTATTTTCAAGCATATTATAATAGAAAAAATTTAATTAAATATTCTTGGTGCCGTTTGTCAGTTTTGGAATTAAAATTAGGTGTTCTTTTTTAAGGACACTGCCCTCGAAATGGTTAAAACAATTTAAAACTGTATTGTACATCTCATCTACATAGTACTCACAAAGGATGCCAGTGTAAAAGAAACAAATTACAGTAGTTCTGGTATTATTATAAATACTATTATCATTTTCAAATCTTCCGTTGTTTAAAAATTGGTATTATTTTACAATATTACTCCCCCCCCCCCCCCTCCTTACAGTTATAATTTTCATTTCCTGTATATGTAGTTCTGGTACAGCTTTCCAGACTTAACCCAAACTATGTTTAAGTAAGATTTAGATCCTTAATATTGAAAGCGGTATTATATATATTTTTTAAATGAAACTTTAAAATTTTTTTCCATATGTTTTAAAATTGTTTTCAAATAGATTTTTTCGTGTAAAAACGGGTTAGGTTCCCTTAGAAAGACCCCCGCGAAGGGCACCCCCCCCCCCTTTTTGGGCCTATATCTCTCGTGCTGATAATTATCCATCAAAAATCAACCAACCAACCAAATAGATTTTTCACAGAGATTTGCTCACATTTTCTTTGCAAAGTTTGTATGGATTTGTTTTTTGAAAATACATGTAGACAATTCCAAGAATCTGTATTTCAAGGAAAGAAAAAAAATGATACATAATTTTAACTGCATGTTATTATCAAAAGAAATTTTTCTAACAATAGTGAAAAATTATAGCCATGCGAATAAAAATAAATGCATGTTTCAAATTTTACATTAAATTTTCCATCTTACCATTTTCATTTATTGGTATAATATTGAAATACTTTTGCACATGAATTTTCATTTTTAACGAGAGAAGTTCCATTTAATTATCTTACCAAAGATTTGCTTAGATTTTTTTTTCACACGATTATGTTTTTGCGAAATTGTGAACTTTTATAAAAACTTATGAACTTGCAAAAAATGTGAATGAAATGTAAAAAATGTAATCGGAATTTTGTAAATTAGAAATTATATATTTATGTTCTTATTTAGACATTATGGCCCTTTGTACATAGTATAAACAGCTAGATAATAGATTCATTGGTTATTGCAGCTATTATACAACAATTTTTTTTTTTTTTTTAATTCTAAAATCATTATGTTTTTGAAGGATTTAATTTGAAGATTGCAAAAAAATTCTGAAATGTCTATTTTTAAGTGAAAGAATTTTGTTAAAGGTCATATGTTTTAAGGAGAAAAAACTGAAGGATCCTTTAAGAGACTCAAGTTCTTTCTAAAGAAATGCCTGCTTACAGATAAGATTTTCCATGTTAAAGTTTTCATGAGGGACACTAAACATGAAAAAAAAAATATAAATAAAAGTATCAGATGTAACAATTATAAAATTTTGACTACATTATTTTATAAATGAAATTTCAATTTTTCCAATTTGGAAAAATTGAAAAATAGGCCTTCGGAAAAAAACTAAAAAAAAACCGTTTTTTTCCCCCCAACTTTTCCGGGTTTTTCCCGAGCATTCCCATCTCTATGCAGAACCATTACAGGGACATTATTGTTGAGCTTTTTTTGTTAATCATAGGGAAATGACCATTGTCCGTTTTTATCTCTCATGTAATTACTTAAGGGGACGGTGAAGTTTAAAATCCTTAAAAATAATTTTTTTTATTTTTGTAAATTTCAATTTAAATATTATTCAAGGGTACATTATATACATTATAACATGCATTTATCCCAAAAAAATTTGAAAAAAAAATTATTTTTGAGAAAAAAATGGAATTTTACGCGTCGTGTTAGAAATCTTCGAAATGCCCCATGCGTCTTCCATATCGATGAAAATCTCCAATATTTTTTATAACAGTTTGATTTATATATAGAAATAAAATAGAGCATGGAATTTTACATATTTGAATTTAAAGGTTAAAAAAAAAATTGAAAAAATTTCAAATTTTTTCTTTTTTTTTTTTTGTAAATTTTATCTTAAATATTATTCAAGGGTACATTATATGCATTATGGCATGCATTTATCACAAAAAAAAATTATTTTTGAGAAAAAAATGGAATTTTACACGTCGTCTTAGAAATCTTCGAAGTGCCCCCTGCGCGTTCCATATCAAGGAAAATCCCCAATATTTTCTATAAAAGTTTGATTTATATATAGAAATAAAATAGAGCATCGAATTTTATATATTTGAATTTAAAGGTTAAAAAAATTTTTTTTTTTGAAAAATTTTGAAATTTTGAAACTTTTTTTTTTTTTGCCTTTAAATTTAAATATATAAAATTCGATGCTCTATTTTATTTATATATATAAACCAAACTTTTATAAAAAATATTGGGGATTTTCATTGATATTGAAGACGCATGGGACGTTTCGAAGATTTTTAAAACGACTCGTAAAATTCCATTTTTTTCTCAAAAATAATTTTTTTTTAAAAATTTTTGTGATAAATGCATGCCATAATGTATATAATGTACCCTTGAATAATATTTAAGTTAAAATTTACAAAAAAAAAAAAAAAAAAAAAAAAAAATTTTTAAGGGTTTTAAGCTCCACTGTCCCCTTAAAAGACTTGCCCAATTCGCTGATTATCTACAACTTTTTTTTATTACCTCGTGTATAAGTTACCCCCATTTTCAACTCCCAAATTTTGTGTAAAATTCTTCGACTTATACACGAGTATATACGGTAACTGGAAACAGACACGTCGATATTATAAATATGTAAATGTTAAGATCTATATTGCTGTGAACTAACGTTATTTCTAGGAAAACAAACTGAAACAACCATTTGTATTTAAGCGTTCGTTATTTATGAAAATTCCATAAATATTGACAGAACCATTTGGAATCGCTACTATGTTGCCTTGGAAACCTCAGTGGGATGCTCCCTCTAATCATCGTCTGCGTCATGCCTACACACATGTTACATACATATTCATCATTAGGATTTATCTTATATTTGCCTAAAGCCTAAAAATAGATTCTTGAAAGTTCATTATTGTTTTTTACACTCTTTTACTTAACTCAACCAGGTTTTTGTATGTAATGATAGAATTTTGGGATCGATTTTCAACCCAGTTGCTGATAGGCTAGAATTATACAAATGACGTACAAAAGTTGTGTTTGCGATGTCCATACAACATTTTAATATTTTTAGAACTTAATTATAAATTAATACATTAAGGGGGTTCGGGGCTCAAAATTCTATTTTTTTTATTTATAGAAATTTTGTTATGATTTTGTTTTTCGGAAATATATTTTAATATAATAAAAATATTAAATGTAAAAAAAAATCTGAAAAATTAAATTTTTTTTAAATTTAAATTTTTAAATTTTAAACATATTTTATTTTTGATATAACTCTGGAAGTACTTACTCGATTTACAAAATTTTTACACTTTTGTGTACAGAAAATTTGTCATTTTAATTTGTCTTCAGGATTTCTTAAAATATTGATTATGATTTTTTTTTTTAATTTTTAAGTAAGAAAATGAAGTTTTTTTATGAGTGAGTTTTGCATTAATTAGCATATTTTCCCAATTACTGAAAACAATTTGTTGGAAATATAGCATAAAAGCTCTTTTGAAAATTTCATACATATATCTTGCAAGGAACTTTAGATATATCCTCTTAAAGTTGACAAATCGTGAAAAAATTCATTCTGAGATAAATGAAGTTAAGGCTAATGCCAGACGAACGTCTTTTTGCGCACTTTTTTCCTTACGTATTATCCCTACACAATGCTAGCGGCATTGTGTAGGGATAATACGTAAGGAAAAAAGCGTACAAAAAGACGTCCGTCTGATATTAGCCTAAAATCGGGGACGAGGGACCTTAAAAATAAATTTTTTTTATTTTTTTGTAAATTTCCCTTTAAAAATGTCATTTGTACGTCTGCATATTTCAGAGAAAATATTATTCAGGGATACATTATATGCATTATGGAATGCATTTATCACAAAAATTTTACAAAAAAATTATTTTTGAGAAGAAAAAAGGAATTTTACGCGTTATCTTAGAAATTTACAAAATGCCCCCTGCGCTTTTCATATCAATGAAAATCCTCAATATTTTCCATAAAAGTTTGGTTTATATATATAAATAAAACTGCACATCGAATTTTATATATTTGAATACAAAAGTTTAAAAAAAATTCAAAATATTTTGAAATTTTTTCAAAAAAATTTCAATTTTTCGTACGTGTTAAAGAGAATATTTGGCGACTTGACCACCTGTGCCGGGCTAAATAAAAAAATTCTTATAATTAAGGGGGTCCGGGGCTAAAAATTCTCCAAAAAATGGAATTTTTTTTTTATCACTCAAGCTTTATTTTATTACTTACATTTTTTTTATTACATTTTATTACACTGGGAATTAAGAAAAAAAAGAAATTGATTTAATTATTCGCCAATAAACGCTCGCCAAAATAGGCAAATCGATGTGAAACTGCAGCAGTGAAGTATTTTAAAGACTAAAAAGTAGAAATTAACCCTTTCTGACGCGTTCGTCCCACGTCGGGACCACCTATTTTTAATTCCAAACTTACAAACGGTACCAAGAATATTTTAATAAAATTTTGCTTTTACAATGAAAGTTTAAAGTAACGAGTTTTTAGTTTCTAAAAAAGCCGTTTTTAAATTCCGATGGCAGTCAATCATTTCATCATTTTACGAACAGAATTTCTTTGTGCCGGAAAGGGTTAAATATAAATACAAAATGAAGAGTGTAATAGTTTTTAAAAATACGCTTTTATCAATTAATAGTTTAATATTAATTAATTAACGATTATACGTTGAGATATCAATATAGAAGAAGACATAATTTTCAGACGAATGGCTATATTCTTTTTTTTTCTTTCTTTTTTTTTTTGGGGGGGGGGGATAATTTAATGATTAAAATGTATGATAGTGTTCTCTCTTTTTTTTTCGCCTGGCTGTCCAATTGTTTCAAATCTGAAGACAATTCCTTTCCTCCTAATTTATACTCATATTTAAAAGAAAATGAAAATCATACATTAGAAATTCTCATTTCTCCTCTGTTGTGTTTAAGTTAAAATTTCTACTTTTCATTTTGGTTGTTATTTTTGTCTAATTTTGGTCGTGAGCTGTCCATTTTCGAGGATTCTTTTTTATTAGGGTTTCGTTATCTGACGAAACTCTATTCGTCTCACTCCTCTGTCTGTCGATCTGTCGCAGAGCCCGTTCTCAGAAACTATATATATTGGAGACTTGAAATTTTGGATACTTATAGCTGAACACGTCACATCAAACGACAAATAACAAAATTTTGAAAAAGTCTTATATTTACCTGTCTGGGCTCTAACTTGTGTATTTTAAGCCTTTTTTTCTAACTCAGCTCCTAATTAAGTTGGAGACATGAAATTTTGTTAGCTGAACACTTGCGATTACACGAGTAATCATAAAAATTTCAAAAAGTCTTATATTTACCCTTCCGGTCTCTAACTTGTGTATTTTAAGCAATTTTTCTAACCTCCACCCTTTTCACCCAGAGGCACTTTTCTAACTTTTGCCGACACCCCTTTGACCACTCTTTCATATTATGCACCATATCCTTACATATTTTAGTTCCACTTTTACCGCAAGGGGGCGCCTAACTATCTCGGGTGCTATGGGATCGATCCCCTCGACTAATATAACTACGGATAGGTTGTAAAACGGAGTTTCGTTCGGATAGAGGTTTGTTTAGAATAGAGTGCGTCCCCTGATTGCGAAATGTGGAACTAACAGATTTTGCAAAAGAATAAAGTGTTTTGAAAGGAATATTAAACGAAACCCTCTGTGCGATATGTGATCACACTTACCCACTTGTTACAGAAGACATGCATTCTTCTTAAAATCAATATACTTTATAACTTTAAAAGTATACATAAAAGATGGTTATTCAGAGATACAAACCCAATTTATAATTTAAAAAAAAAAATTCTAATTCATTAAACTTTTGGCTTCTGTGTAAGATAAATTCCGTTTCATTCACTGCAGAAAAAAATTATTACTTTTGTAGATAATACTGTCAATTAGAACGCTATTAAAAACATTATTAAAAGCATTTATTTTAAAGTAAAAAATCCTTTTTATAAACTTCTCTTTAACAGTTAAACTCCCTTTTTGACTGTCGTTTATTAGCCCTTTAATATCTTATTTCATTCGACAAAGAAAATTTTCCAGTCTTTTAAGATTACTTTTTTCTGTTTATTACATTTATATATATATATATAGCTTAAAATATATCCGGTTGTTTATTGAAGAAAAATTAAGTTCATACACCGATTTCCGAGATTTATTTTTATTTTTAGGAAAAATGTTTTCCTTTGCAAAGAACGGCTTTTATCACCTTATACACAGGCTTAAATATTAGTTATTATATATATAATAGCGCTAAGTGTATAGCAGTTCCGGAGTGAACTCATCCGGACCCCAATAATCGCGCTCATCCTCGAAAAAATATATATATATATATATATATATATATATATATATCGCGACCATGTTAGGCTTAAGCATTCAGATCCCGTGAATAGCGCACACATCTATTGTTCTTTATTTTCTCTAAAAGCTCAAAAATTATACAATTATAATGATTTAAGTTCTAATTTAAAAACACCCAGCTACCAACAACAGATTATCGATATAAATAAACGAATAACGTTGCCATTCATAAGCATAAATTCCAAATCTAGAAACAAATGAACGACTCTTTGAATGTTTCATTAAAAAAATACCTTTTAGCATCCGATTCTGCTCTTAAAATGTTTGTAAAAGCATATTAAAGCCTTTAAATATTTTGAAATGCGTTTTTCACTTTTACATACCGACTTATGTTTTGTGAAAAAATGGAGTTAATTATTTTATATAAACAAGACAGCAGTTTCATGCATGAACTATGCTTTATTTCAACGTTGTTTTGGCGCCATCTTTCGGCAATCAATATAAATGATGGAGCGTTTGACTGAAATTATAGTTTTTTATTTAAAAAAATACAGGACGTTATGATGTAATTCGAGATCATTTTTTAAATGTTTTCGTTATATAATTTTAAAATTTCGTTCAATATAGATAAAATAAAAAACAATTTGTTATGATACTTTTGATAGAATTTAAATTTTGTTTTATTAGGGATTGTATTTTATTTTATTTTTTGTTTTAAGAGATAAACATTTATCCGCTTTTTTAAGAATTTTGTTTGCATTATAACTAAAATGAGTTTTTTATTTCCCCAGGTGTTATGAAATATAAGGTGTTATCATGATTGCATTAGTATGAGAAAATTAATTTTTCACATTCTCTTATTAAATTACAATTTTGTTTTCACTCCAAGGTTATGTTCAAATTTTCTAATGTTAAAATCAAAATTTTATCTGCATTGATATTGCTTACATATTAATTAGATTTGATAAGAAATATAAATTTTATTTTCAAAGAAAGCCAATTTCAAGACATTGGAGATAAGCTAAGCTGTTAAACAATGATAAAATTAAATTAAAATTTTACGAAAGAAATAATAGTAATAATTTTGATTTTGTCATTTTCTACAATACAAACCCTTTAATAATAAAACATTCATTCTGTTTGTTTGTATGAAACCTTATGAAAATGAAACGCAGATCAACATTCCGTCATTTTTGACGGGGTTATACACTAGTTTAAAAGATTAAAATTTAATTCTCATTCAAAGAATTTTAACATTTGAAGATACTATCTTCTATCTAAGATTAACTCTCTTTAATCTTCTCCTACATGAGTTATTTTTAAATGGATTAAACACATATTTTGCTCGTCTAATAGATTTAAATTTATTCTTAAAAACCATCAATGTTTATTTTTAAAAAATCTTACATTTATTTCAAAATTGCAAAACAAACCTCATATGAAGATTACAAACAATCAAAAAATGTTATTAACAGTTATTAAACAGTCTTCTGTGATAATTTAAACTGTAGGTAGATTAATATAAAGTACAGAGTAAAATAAGTTGTATCAAAGTGCTTAGCTACTCTTTTATAAAGGTAGTTTAGCGATCAAATGAGTTTTGAGATTTTGCGTGCGATGGTGTTGTCCTGAATTCCAACATTTGTACATGAATGAGCTATCTATTCTGTCATTATTCTAAGCTTCAGAAAGCATGCTTGAATCTGCAGGAATCTGATTTTCATGGCTGTCTTTTAATAAGTTGGTAATTAAGTATCTGTGGTTTTATAATTGCTATATATAGTGCGGTAGAAGTTGATAATTTTGTATTCTATGCATTTGAAGCATAATTTTAAAGTAAAATCTATGCATAAGTAAATGTGATTTTTGAATGATTTGAATTGTAGGATAAAGTTGTTTCGAAAATATCGACATGTCTGATCGGGTCGGATTGGGCTCGGCTTTCTTTTATATCTGGCCGAGTTGGCCAATATTTTTATTTATTTACTTTTTTTTCTTTTTTTCTTTTTGTACGGGCTGGCTTGGGCTCGGATCAAACTTTTAACTTTTACACCGGGTGGGCATACAATTTTTTACTGGTCGGGTCTGCAAATTTCGGTCCATACACACCTTTAGTATAAGTATCCACACTTAAATCAGTATCTTAAGGGTGTTCTTAAATCCAAAAGGGCAACTTTATGACATAAATTTTAGTTTATTTTTTTTTCGGAAATACATGAAACTAACCAGGTGTTGTTGTTCAGAAACTATGTAATCGAACTTGTTTTCCGTTTTTTTGCAAACGCAATAGATCTTTCAGAAAATAGTGTCAAAGTGGGCGTTTTGAATCAAATTTCCGCACGAAAGAAAAATAACCCCGCAAGGAAGGGTGAAATACATCTTTGTCCCGTGATCAAAATCGCTTATAACTCAATAGGTAATTTATTTATCAAAAAATGAACAAAACATTTCGATTCCAAATCGCCATAGTCAGGTCTTCCAATTTTATGTCTTTCATTTAAAAAATGAATTTGTAAATGTGTCAAAACGTTTTGCGCTTGTTGAGCAGAGTAGTTGTGATCAGCCTTAACTTGCAGTCTGATTTCTAAACACTAATCAGGTAGGAAGATACCTTCATGCTCTAAATTTTTGAACATCATTTTGAGAGTTCATAGAATTATGTATCCTGATTGGCTGTTGAATAGCTTTATTTTTTTAGTCAAACTCAAAGTCATTTTCAAGGTTGGACCACGAATAAAATATTTTGAAAGCTAATAAGAACGATTTATTGGTTATACTGATTATCTTACATCATAAAATGGTTAACTTTGAACTAAAATTTGTGACAGTGTAATAATGTTAATCCTTTTCCATTCTCACTGTTTTTTATAAAGTTAGAATATCATCTCGGTTGACATAAAGTGTTACTGATTTTATCTAAAAAAATAAGTGAAAAAATGATTTTGCCAACAAGCAATTCGATCTGAAAGATTATTACATTCCCCCAATTGCTCTTTTCGAAATACAGAATAGGCATTATTTTGATTGTTATGGTATGTCAGTTTATAGCTTAAGTTATTTTTATGGATTTGTTTAACAAAAAATTCTTTAAAATCCGCAATCGACAAATTCTAATTTACGAAGTTGTTAGATAATATCTGGAATTAATTGCCTTTCAGTCGCTCTCGTTTATTTATTGATTTATTTTTAATCTCATCTCATTTTTTAAAAGTCACAATCTGCTTTTTGTTGACCGAAAATAATATTGACTGTGTGAAAAATGTACAAAAGAATTTTTGGATTAAAGATTCTTCAACTGCATTCTATCCATTATAGAAGTGATTTCATTTTGGTTGTCTTGATAAATCAATTTGTTTAACTTTTGAGGAATCTGAAATATAAAAATTCAATCTACAATTAAGGCTGTTCTTAACTGCTTTGCTCAACAAGCGCAAAGCGTTTTGACACGTTTACAAATTCATTTTTTAACGGAAAGATATAAAATTGGAAAGCCTGGCCATGGAATCGATTTGGAATTGAGCCGTGTTTTCCATTTTTTGATCAATAAATTACCTATTGAGTTATAAGCGATTTTGATCACGTGATAAACACCTTTTCGCCCTTCGCTGACTGGTTTTTCTGCTTTCTTCGGGAACGTCGGTTCAAAACGTCAACTTTGACACTATTTTCTGAAAGATCTATTGCGTTTGCAAAATAACGGAAAAATCAGCTCAATTGCATAGTTTCTGAACAACATCATCTGCTAGTTTCATGCATTTCCAAAATAAATAAATAAATAAATAAATAAATAAATAAATAAATACATAAACTTATGTCATAAAGTTGCTCTTTTGGAATTGAGAACAACCTTAAAGATCTTTAAGTCATGGGCCAGATGTTAGCTTCTATCTATACGTATTTCTCTTTTCTTCCTTATAACTTTTTCAAAAATAAACTAATAGTATGTTTTCAATTAATATAAAATGCTTCTGGTTTTATCGGTAAACTTTGTAAAGGACAGGGGTCGTACTTGTCCTGAAATTTCGATGCAAGGAAATTCTTCGGAACCAGTATTTTCTTGTAGAGAATCTCTTCTTAAATAAGGTGAAATTTTGCGCGTTTAACCTAGATTTATTTTTCTATAACAAAATATTGATGTTTGTCCTGAAAAATTCCCTGTAGCGTACGACTCCTGAAAGGATATTTTTACAAAAAGAAAAAAAAAAAATCCTAAGAAATTATTGCATAATTACATTACTTCAAATTCCCGTTATCAAATATTTTGGGATCTCATAGTTCATCTTTTAGTAGCTTAAGTTATTTTCGAATTTTTTTTTTATTTCACAAAAGTCAGACATTTCTGCTGAATTCTATGTTCTCTATCGTCTTAAAAGCAAGCTTTTATTCTAGCTATTCCAAATTAAAAAATTAATTCGCAATCTAAAAACTGTAATTCCCAGAACTGTTAGCTTCTATCTATGATTGATTTTATTTCATTCCCTTTTTTTTTCTCAAAAATTAGAATATATTTTTCATTTTTAAGATTCTACGGGTTCCGACTGCAGGTAAGAAAATAAGTGGAATATGTAGTATGACTACCAGATATGTAATCAGAGAGATTAGTATTGTAGCTTAGCTTATTTTCAAATACTTTTTTTTTATCATATTTTTATTACATTCAACGTTTTTTTTTTTTTTTTTTTTTTTTTTTCTTTTACCATTTGGAAAAATGGTTATTGTCCTCGATCAGGGTAGGAAATCAAAAACATATCTGAAGCGTTTTATTAGCTGAATCCTGCATTTTATTCGATTTCTGATTGGTCTATACAGTAATGTGTATTTTTCCTTTACTTTCAACAGAGATGGATACTTCTGTTGCCACTATGACAAAAAAGTAATAAAAAATATAGAAACAAATTGAGATACAGCTTTCAAACAAATTGCAATTAAAAATGCATTTTTTTCTCTATACGACGGTGTAAAAATTAATATTGTGGGATGTTTAGAAGTTTAAAAATGAAATTTCATTTAAAATGGGTCCAGGAATATTAATGTTTAATCCATGGCGTATGTAATGTATGACCAGCTCCGGAGAAGTTTAAAAATTTACAGTACAGAAAATTGTAAAACTGAAATTTCTTTTAAAATTTGTTCATGATGGGTCCAGGAATGTTAATGTTTAATTCATGGCGTACGTAATGTATGATCAACTCCGTGCGATTTTTTATGTCTTAAATTTTAATCTTTGAAAAAATCCTTTTCCAAATGGTCGTTGTAATTTGTTAAATTGCTTTTTTTTTTGTGTGTGTGTGTGTGTGTGTGTTATTTCAAAGGTCAAATTCCAATCCACAATCAGAGAACTCTAACTCAGCTTCTACTAAAGATTAAGTAGTAACACTACTTTAACGGAATAAAACTTGATGATTTTTCGTTTTTTTTTTTTTTTTTTTTTTTTTTTTTTTAAATAAGAAACGCGAATTGTTTATGAAAATCATTTAGACCAAAATATTATACATATATCAAAGTAGAAAATGGTATTTATTTTTATGATACATTAAAAAATGACGTCTTGACAGCTGATGGGTGGGAGCATTTAAAAAAAAAGAAGATTAAGTGATGGACACGATAGACTTAACCTAGAACAATGAGACAAAAATTATTTTTTTAGCTCAAAAACGAGAGAAAGATATTTTGTGAAATAGCATCAATTCAAAGTAAAATTTAAATTTTCAACTAAAAATGTTTTACGTAAATTTACGCGGAAAACGAGATATCACTATTTCGGAAAGTTCTACGTATTTCACTAGAAAAAAAAAATATGACGAATAATTTCAATAAGGTAAAGTTGATTGGTTCAATATTGGTGGAATATTAAATCTTTCTACAAGTTTTGAAAATGCTGTTCTAAAAAAAAAAAAAAAAAAAAAAAAAAAAAAGAAAGAAAAGAAAAAAAAAAGAAACGCACTTTAAGTTTTTGTTGCTGTACAAGAGCTCAATTAAGCTCCGATCCAAGGCCCTGCACCTTTTCCGGGTGTTCTTCAAATCAAAATAGCAGCTAAACAATTTTGGAACGGGTGCACAATTCCAACTCGGAAAATCTGCAGTAGGTAAAAAGTAAGACAGTTTACACTAGTCCATATTATCTATGATTTTTATCATTAGATAATAGGATACGGTTGACAGTTAATTAATATTTATCTCGATTTTTGAAGTATCTCACAGAAAATTACATTTTTAAGCATTAAAAAAAATCATTTTATTACTTTTGAGATCTTTGTCCGCAATGGGCTCAGGGCCGTGGCCTAGTTGGCCTGTGCGGTAATCAGTACTTGTATTTACTCGCTGTGGCGCACTCTACTTGTAATTCTTCAAAATTGCCATATCACTTTCGATATCGATTTCTATCTTATAAAACATAATTTTCTTGCTTATAAAGAGTACTTAAGGAGTACTCAGGAATCTTAAAGCTTCAAATGTTTCGAAAATTTAATTTTTTTAGATGTTAAACTCCTATTTTTTCTGAACATTTTGATATAATTTTTTCGTTGAATTTCGTTTCCCATTAGAACGGAAGTTATGGCTTTCAGAATTATACCCGATCAATAGCTGAAGCGGCGTTTCCGAAACTTTGAAGTCATTTTTCTCTAAATGACGCTTTTGGGCATCACGCGCACGATCTCTCAAGAACTTTTGAATGTTTTTTCATGAAATTTTCTAAACATATGTTTCATGTTAGTCTGTATAAACTGAACCTAAAATTTCCTTTTTATTGTTCAAAGAAATATTTTTTAAGGTGATTATACTGTTGTAATTTTCAAAATTTTGCATTAGCTAAATACAACTTTGTATTAAAAATATGAAAATGCTTGAAATACAAAATTATTTAGGTTCGGGGTAATTATTGCAATCTTAAGTATAATTAGGCACTAAATTTTTTCATTCTAGTTGCAAAATTTATTTTGTAATCCTGCACGTAAGCTGTTATACCGATTTTCTCCTCGTGAAATGTCTGACAGTTATAAACCCCTATAAATACTAATTCTGCATCTTGCAATTTTTTAAATACATGAAATGAAAGAACATACTTATATCTTTCATCCCAACAAAAATTGTGTTTTAAAATCATATACATTTTAAGATATTAAATGATGAAAATGGTCTTTTTTTTTCTTGTTTTCCAATTTTAAGAGTCCAGAGACTCCTTAAGCGATAAAAAAAGTCTCTTTCATTCTCTCTTTTATAAAATAACAAAAACATATATGCTTTTGATTAGAAATAAATGCTGCTGACTTTATCTAGAAAATGTATAAAGGATATTTTCCACTACAAAAGATTCAATCTGAAAGTTTATTACATTCCTACAATTTCCCCTTATAAAATATATAAGAGATCGTCATTTATCCATTTATAGGTTCTATTCGTTTAAGATCCATCAGTTTGCAGGTTAAGTTGTTTTCAAGGATTTTTTTTTCTCACGAACTACAGACATTTTTCTTAAATTTAATGTACTTTATCTCTTTAAGAACAAACTTGCAAGTTATTCCAAAGATAAAAATTCATTCCACGGTCAATTTACTTCAATTTATGAAGTTTTTAGCTACCGTTATATCTACATCTTTCTCTCTTTAAAAAAAGAAAGAAAGAAAGAAATTACAAAATGTTTTTGGTTAGGAAAAAATGCTACTGATTGTACGTAAGAAATGCAGAGGTTCCCAAATCTTAGACTGTCAAACTCATACCACTAAATCGATATTCATAGTTTCAATGTATATAGGTTCTATTAGTTTATTATCCAACACAGTATATACAGAATCATCAGAATCATTAATATAAGTTCATTCAATAAAAAATAATAATTGAATAAAAAGTAAAGAAAAAATCAAAAACAGTTGCGTAAAATATTTTATGATGATTTATTAATGAAATTTTTTGAAAGAAAATCCATAGTGTTCCTGACATCAGCATATATTGATATACTAGCCAGCCGTGTTGCGTATCACCACATCTAAAATAATTTTTCAGTTCTATAATAAATTTCTTTATTAACTTAGTGTAGCAGTATATGAAAGTTCACGTACCAGAACTGGCACGTGCACCATGATTTGTAAAGCCCAGGTATAAAGGATATTTGAGTCTGAAAAAGATTCACATGAAATGTTATTACTTTCCTTCAATTGTCCTTTATTAAATATAGAAGAAAGCTCATTACGTCTGTCATGGTCTATCAGTTTGTAACCCGGGTTACTTCAAGTCACTTCCTAGCCCTTTAATATTTTATTTCGTTCAATAACTAAAATGTTTCCAGCCCCTCTCATTTAGAAAATATATATTTTTATTACTTTTCCGTCCTTTCATAGAGAAATGGGGTTAATGGAAGCTTAATGCAGTGAATAGTGCAAAAGCTTAATATATATTTTTTTAAGGCTGTTCTTAATTGCTCTGCTCAACAAGCGCAAAATGTTTTGACACATTTACGAATTTATTTTTTAACGGGAAGATATAAAATTGGAAAGCCTGACCATGGAAGCGATTTGGAATCGAACTGTGTTTTCCATTTTTTGATCAATCAAATACCCATTGAGTTATAAGCGATTTTGATCACGTGACAAACTAGTTTTTCACCCATTCTTGACCGGTTATTCTACTTTTGCGCGGAAATTCGATTCAAAACGCCCACTTTGACACGATTTTCTGAAAGATCTATTGCGTTTACAAAAAAACGGAGAAAACAGCTCGATTGCATAGTTTCTGAACAACAACACTTGCTAGTTTCATGCATTCCCGAATAAAAATAAATTAAAACTTATGTGATAAAGTTGCCCTTTTGGATTTGAGAACAGACTTTAAAGGAAATATATCATGTGACTAATAAATTTGCTAACAGTTCAAAAATTCATAAAAAGGGAAGGAATCGGCTTATTGAATACGGTTTGAGGCAAAATTATTCTCATACAGGGGGATTTTTCTCAGGATAAAAAAAAATAGTGAAAGTTTTTATTAATAGAGGGCGCTTCAGCTTTCAAATCACAAAATTTGCGAAAAATTACGTTCATTTGCATGCAGATATTTACAAGCTCATAGCAGTAAATGTTCTAAGTGTCCGACACCACAGGGAATTATCCTTTACAAGCCGGGATGTTGTGGAGTGTATACGGGGGTATACGCCGTGTACCTTCTGTATTTTTTTAAGAAGCTCCGTATACCCTCTGATTTTCAAATAAAGCATTAGCGCATACCTTAGCTATGAACTTTCATGACGCCAGCGTATACCCTTTGCCTATACCGTATACTCTCTGCTTTTTTTACGACTACAACCGGGGCAACTAGAACTATTAGTGTTCTCTAGTGTTACCCTGCTGCAACACTGTTTGCAAGGGAATGAGAACACCGTTGCCTGAGGCATGAAACATATCCGGATGGATGCAGGACATTATGTGGTATATGGTGTTCTTTAATTCTACTAACTACTACTGTGGTCTCGAGATTTTACGAAAGACCCTAGTCAAAAATCAAGTCCGGTGAGTAAAGGGGAACCCAGTATTTTTACTGATTAGCCGTTCTCCAAATGTGCTTGTCAGAAACTGCATCACTGGAGAAATTTGCATGCAAATAAGCGTAAATTTTTCACTAGATTTTGCGATTTTGAATGTTGAAGCGCCTTCTATTGAGAAAATTTTTCACTAAACTTTTTCTTTACTAAAAAAGGAAAAAAAAATACTATCCCTCGCCATGAGAATAATTTTGCCGAAAATTGTATTCAAATAAACGATTTCCTTCACTTTTTTAGGAAATTTTGAAATGGTTAACAAATTTATGGGACACCAGGGGCATATCAGACTTCAGAAAATTACTGCATTAAAAAAAATTATAACATTAAAATTTTCCTTTTTTAAATCTGTGATATGTAACATATATTAATAAAATTCAAAGTTTGTCTCTCTATGTACAATCTCATGATTTAATGCAGAAATGCCCGCAGCTGCAAAGAAATCTTTACAATGCATTTTAACATGTTTCCCACCAGATACTTCTACAATATCGCATTTTACTGAAACAATAAACAATGAAAATAACCTAATAATTAAATACACAATCTTGCTTAATGGTACACAAAACACGAACTTTAATAAGCTAAAAGTTGACTTCTACGTTTCAAACTGTTTCTACAGCCGTCTTCAGGAAAATATGATGGTAAAAAGGCTCAAAGTTCAGAGACGAAAGCTTCCTGTGCAAGAGATAATTAGTCGAAACTTGACCAATGATTTGAATGCAAAAATGTAGTGTCACCATCATACTTTACTGAAGACGGCTGTAGAAACAGTTCGAAACGTAGAAGTTAAATTTTAGCTTATTAAAGTTCGTGTTTTGTGTACCATTAAGCAAGATTGTGTCTTTATTTATTATATTTTATGGTGCAATTGTCCAGTATGTGTTATTAAAAAAAAAATCTGTTATCATTATTCAATCCAAGCTGATCCAATTACAAATCTTCTCATTCAAATGCATATAATAAAATCATTGTTAGAAAAATGTACTCAAATTTGAGAAAGTTAAGTTACTGTTTTTTTAACCCTTTATCCACTGAATTATAAATTCATGAAAATTTGATCTTCTAAAGCATTTTTTGTGAATTGTTTAAACTACATTAGAAATTTTACATAAACATTTAATAAATTTTAGAAGGATTTTAGGAGGATTGAAGGCTTTAGAAGGATTCATTAAATTTGAATTTATAGGGATTTTGTGCAATGTTGATATCGCCACTCAAATCTTTTATTTTAAATATTTTTCTTAGTATTTTGTAGAATTAGGAAATGTACAAATATAATGTTCTTACAATAGAACTATGGACATATTTCCGAATTAAAAAATCTCCCCCCCCCCCCCCCCCCCCCCCGACGCCAAGAAAGCTGAAAAGATGCAAAGGCAAAAGAAATCATCCTTTTAAAAATATTTTTATTCGGTGTAACCAATAATGCATTTGGAAGAAGATAAAGTAATGTATCTATAACTTATTGTAAACTGTATTCAAACTAATCGATGCATTAAATGAATTTAACAAGTTATTTTAACGGTACTTGTATGTACCGTCAGTAGATAAAGGGTTAAAGCACAATTGTATCATAAAGAAGTGCACAAGATTCTGAAATATAAGTGATCATAAGTACTTAACATTTTCTATCAACATTAACCCTTTCGGAGCCAGCGGCACGTATACGTGTCACTCAGGTTGCACGAAATTATTGAATTTGAATTAAAATTTTTGTCTTATCTAATCGCAGATTTTCAGAAAATTGATGCCGAAAAACTAAAACAGGTGTAAAGGCCGCTCGTAGCGAAGGTTGTTAAAATGCAATTCCATTTTAGATAGCATAGATTTCAAGAAAAATTCTTTAATAAATGTGCACGCGCAATATGGATATATATTGTTAAAAATTTTGCAGCATTCTAGCAGGTCATTCGACCGTTTTTTGAAAAAACGGTTTCATAACCATAATTTAACTATATTCTGACCATAAAATGGCCAATAATATCGTCGCTACCATGTCAAACTATCCAATGTGAAAAAATGCATTTTTCAAATTTTGTGCCATTTTATTGTACTGTGCGTGATACGTACTAAGCAAAATCGGCACGTCTCTAGCTTGCTTAGAAACTTAGCTAATGACTGTTTGAAAGTATCCAATATGCACTTTTTTCTAAAATTTACAATGTCAAACTATCCAATATGGCATATTCGATCATTTACCGCAAATGTTTGAATATTTTTCTTTTTCTAAGCATCCGTACCATGTCAAACTATCCAATATTAAAATAGTCTTTTTATCAGGAAGATAAAACTGTTTTATTTATGTATTGAAATTCCACGCAATTGACATATGTTTTTGATGTTTACTATAGCATATGTTTTCTATTGTTAATGGAATGTGAGAATTTTTAGTTCATTTATAGGGTCACTCAAAAGAATACCATTACAATACACTCAATAGGGAAAAAGAGCGATGTTTTTTAGTGTTACATATTTAAAACATAATGAAATTAATATGGATTTATCAAGTGTATTAAAACATGATTTATGCAGAATATGGTGTGTAAGTTATTTATTATTATTTACTGGTTCATACGAAAGAATTTTGTTGTAAAATTGTTTATAGTTTAAAAATTTTTTTGAAGCATATGTTAGTAATGTTAAAATATTCAAACCAAGTGAAATTGACATCCGTAATTGATTTACATTACAAGTTGTTTACTGTAGAATATGACAATGTGCGATAGTTATCGTTAATTTACAGGGACACACAAAATTTCTGCTACACTGCTGTCAGATAGCGATAGTTGTTTGAAGTGCGTTTTCAATTATAGTATAAGTTTTTAACTATTTGAATATTACGCGGTGCGTATAAATTGTATAGATCATATACAGGGCTATACAAAACAATTTGTAAGCATTACTTTGTATGGGCGTGAATTTCTTAAAGGAGATTTTTAATTGAGTTGTACAATTTTAGTCTTTTATTTCTTTTTACTATACTAAAATATGTTAGAAGAATTTCCTAATATTCAGGGCTACGCAAAGAACTGAAAATATTGCCGGCTATGACTGGCAATTTCTGGAAGTGGGTTTATAACAATTTTTTGCCTGAATTAAATTTTACCATGTTACGTAACACGTATAAAAATCTGTAGATAATATACAGGGCCATACAAGAAGGTCGGGTATATTTCCGTTTATTGGCGGAAATTTCTAAAGGTGGAAAGTGTAAATTGCGTTACGCGTTTCCTAATTAAACTAAATTGTCGCATACTATCTAGATTATATAAAAATCTATAGATCATTTACAGGGCTTCACAAACTGATTCGAGTACTTTTTCTGTCTAATGACGGTAATTGCTTTTTAGAGAATTCTTTTGTGCAGTCCTGTATACGAGATATAGAATTTTTATACAACATGCAAAAAAATAGTTATATTTAAAAGTGCATACCAAAATTCAAAAACGCACTTTCAGCAATTATTGCTCAAAGACAGTACTTTAACCCATTTCTTTTGTGTGTCCCTGTAAAGGAACGACAAATGCTACGAATGCATGCCCTATTCTGTCGTAATCTTCTTGTAATGAAATTTAGTGATATATCGTAATGTCATTAAAATACTCCCCAAATGATTTTCCCCCAATATACCGTAATGTAATGGAAATCTTTTGAGTGCCCCTGTAAGTGAACTATTAATGTTACACATTTCATATGCAATAGTGAACATGCCACTGTAAGCAACATTATGCATGAAAATCTAAGTATATTTACGTGAGTTAGAGCGTGGACAGACAAACCGAATTCATGAAAACTTTTAAACCTTGTTGGAATGTGTTAAAAAGTATAATAGGTTGAAAATTCACATTCAGTAATTTCTACCAATAGACGAGCATAACTGAATTGCTTTGTACAACCCTGTATGTTACCTAAAGATTTTTATACATGCCGCATAATGAGCTAAAAATTTAATGCAAGCTAAAAAACGCTTAAAACCACTTAAATAATACTTCCAGAAATTATCATCCATAATTGTCTATATTTCTAGTTTTTTGATCCTGTATATGATTTTGGCCTTATATATGATTTAACTTATGTTCCACAAACATCTCATATACTAATAATAGTTTAGTTTTGAAATGCATAACACAATTAAAAACTACGTTTAAGCGGTTCAGAATCATACTAATTAATGCTAACTAATTATTTTAGGTAGTCCTGTATACAAGCTACAGAATTTATGTATACCACGTAGTATGCACATAGTTTTAAAACGCATGCCATAATGTAAAACGCATTTCCAGCAATTATCGCTAATAGATTGTAATCTTTTGTGTTTCGCTGTAAATGAACGATAACTGTTGTACACCTCATATTATAACATAGGTATGTTGCTGTGCACCTCAGTAATGTATATAAATTTAATTATGTTTGAAATAGTGTAACATAATTAAACTAAACCACAAACCGGAAAGGATTAATGGGAGATTAAATAAATCAAATATTTCTCTTCGAAAATAGTGGTAGAAAGCGGCCCATGAGTTTCTTAGAACTAATAGCGCAAAGATTACTATTCATAATTACGGGTATGGAGTGCCTGTTGTTACCCACCCCATTATTTGAGGTATTTTTGTTATCTTATGTTTTATAAAATTAACAGAATGTTTAAAAATCAGCTTTTATCTTTATTAATTTATCGTATATTCGTTATTAAAATTATTAAAGAAAAATCTTAAGAGAAAAGAATATTGAATATGTAAATGCCAAAATTTTTACAAATTAAACTATTGAATACGACACATTTGCTACTATGAAACGGCGAATCGGGGAAAAGCACAAAATTTTTGCAAGTCAAACTATCCAATATGGCATATTCGCTACTATGGAATGGTGAACCTGGAAAAGCACAAAATTTTTACAAGTCAAACTATCCAATGTGGCATATTGGACAGTTTGAAGCTGAAAAAGTTCAATGAAGCTGAAAAAGTACAAATAATCATACCATATCAAACTATCCAATGTGATTTTTTGGCGAGTAAAATTATTCAAATGATTTATCTCAATAGCATGCTTAAATAGGATATAAAACAACACCCGAAAAATACAATAATTGTTTACTGCTGCTTGGCGCTGATTTTGAATCCACAATTAAAACAGTTTTTTCGCCCTCCTGAAAAGTGGCTATTTTCACATTGGATAGTTTGACATGGTACCGACGATATGGTCAGAATAGTGTTAAATTACGGTTGTATAACCGTTTTTGGAAAAAACAGTCAAATGACCTGCCAGAATGCTGCAAATTTTTAACAGTGTATTTTGTTGAACAGTGTGAAGAATGAAAGTTGCGACTTTAACTTGACTGACCAGTGGATGGGAACGCCGCTCCCAGAAATATTTTGTTTGTTATTGTAAAAAAAATATATATATATCGCGTACGAGCACTTTTTTTTTCTTTTTTTTTCTTTTAAGCGAAACGATAATTTGTGTTACTTTTAAGAAGATCCGCTTCTCTTATATTCATAAGCCGTGTAGGACCTCCTTTAAAATTTTTTTGTCCTGAACCATATGTGAAATCTTGGTAGTGATCAGAAAGAAAATTAGCAGACGAAACAGCTTGTCGTAAATCAGAGATCCCGGAAAACACCTTTAATCATCATTCTTTTGGAAACTTCTAGGATAGATGTGCCTGTAAGTAATATATGGATTTATTTCTGTTATTTCAATTTAATTTGATTCATAATGGAAAGTGTTACTATGAGATTGATCAAATATTGCTTTTAGATGGATGCTATACAAATGCAATACTTTAAGAAATAGAATATAATAATTATAACTGTTAACTAAAAACAGTTGGCTTTTGGCTAAATGTTTTAAATTAGATTTTAGCTTTGGCAAAATCCGGTAGCATCAACATCTACTCTATGAAAAGGTGAGTTCCCACAAATATTTTTTTCCGACTACAACACTGTAACTAATCATATCATATGGCGCATGCATCAAATTCGCATATGATTTTGTTTCTCATTATTTATTTCATATCTGAAGTTTTACAGCCAATTAATGTATTTTAGCGAACTTGATTTGGCGCGTAATTAATTGTGTGTAGTTGCTGTAACTCGTATATGCTGCTGAGCCAAGTTTTGAAGCCAAGTAACGTGAGTAACAGGTCTCCTTGAGTCTATTCTTGATAATAGAAAAGTGGGTAATGCAAGGGAAAACTCCTCTAGTTTTTGTTTCGTGGGGGATTAATAAAGAAATTCTGATAGTTACTTGTCTCCAAGATTATAAACAAGTTGGAAATTGCATGTCAAACGCGACAAATGAGGTGTGTTCGTACTATAACTTGTTTTATAAATATTTTTTTCACCGCATATTGTACTGAATGTATGTTTTAGTGCACTTCATAAGTGCATATCCATTTCATTCTGTTCGAAAGGCTATAACATCATTAAAATGCACTTGAAATATTTTTTTTTCCATTGGCCGTAATGTAACAGAAAACTTTTGACTATCCCTGAAATTAAACTATATATCCGATTTTCATAAAATTTGAAATGACTCGACAAAATTTTACAATAATTATATATTTAAAATTTCAGACCATTAGGTTGGGTAGTTTTTGCTCTGTTATATGTGGACGGACGGGCAGACAGACAGATGGACCGAAGGACGACTATAAAGTGCTACGTATTTATATAGTAATTACGAACGCACTTAAAAAGGATTTTGCTTCTTATGTGGTAATTAAAAATTGCAGTTTTATTTTTGAGGAAGGGGATATCTTTAAGCTAAAGAAACACGTTATGATAATTTATATATGTATTATCTATTTATATAAAATATAAGTCTCTGTGTGTCCCTCACAATTCCGGTTGGACCGCCTCATTGATCGCGGCCATGTCAAGGTTAGGCTTCCTATGGAGAAATCGGTACCAGCTTCAACAATGAGTAATTGTTGAAAAGTACTAATTACAGTGTTGCCAAAATAGTGCCAAATTTAGACCAACTTGGCAAACTATCGCCAAATTTCGCGACAAAAATAAGTTGTCATATATGAAGCCAACTTGGCGATAGCTATCTAATTTGGCAAATTTCCATTGAAAACCCATTAATCTTTCATAATCGAGTTCACCGCTATTTAATTTAAACTCCGGGCGGTTATTTTTTTTTTTTTTTTTCAAAATCTATGGGTCAAAATTTTGAGTGTAATAAACAAAAATGTACTACTTTACATCTTCATCCCGATGCAACTAATAAAATGACGTCCACTAGACGGCGCTGTGCTATCTAAATTCTAACTGCCCAATTTTAATGTGATTTACATAGCCGGATACGGAAATTAAATTATCGATATTTTTCCAGTATTGGAGGCCTTGGCGAAGAAGAAAATTTCGCAACCTATTTTTGGGCAACATATTTTCACATTTTAAAATGTGTTATTTTCATCTATCACAGCGGAACAAGCGAGAAAAACTGCTCATATTCTTGCACATGTGTTGTATATATGCATCTTTATATCTCCTTTTCCGTGATTTTTGACATTTTTGACGGGCTATCTTTCTAGTTTTTATTTATAAAATACACTATCAAACAATTTTAAATGGTATGAAAAATGAATAACGCGAATGGAAGAGATATTTTAACAGCAGAAAATGGTTCAATAGAAAAATTTCTGAAAGGTTATCGTTTTGTTTGAAAGGAATTGAATCTCGATAATTAAAAATATGCGAAACGGCAATTTCTTCCTCCGTTTCTTTCAAATGAGTTGCGATCTTTACATTTATATTTTTTAAATTTGTCCTCCCTTCCGAATGGTCAAGTTTGTTTTTTGGCAGCATGCCAAGGTCAGTCTTTAAAGACTGGTCAAGCAGTAGTTGTACACGGGATGTCCCAAACACATTGACCTTGGATTTTATTCCTTAAATATTTATCACAGACATATATTATAAATTACAAAGGTACGTCAAAAAAGTTACAAAATTTTATGAAATCCATTAAAATTTTCAGGAAATTAAATTTGAAAAAATATAAAATTTTATTTTTTTTACTGCCTCCGTACAAAAAATTTCCCAATGGGTAAAATGTTCCACATCCACATACACTAATAAATCATGTACTAAATTTCAGCATTTTGTCCTAAAAAGTCGCAGAGATATGAAAACACATAAATGCTGACTTAAACCACTTTTCGATGCCTGGATGTGAGTTCGCAAAGGGGAAAAATCTTGTCAGACGATCGCGTTTCAGGGGTCTTACACAAATACGACAGAAAACAATGATTGCTTTCTAGCTGTAAACATTTACATTTTAATTTGTGATTAACCCCTCACCAACTTTGTTTAAACATATCTCTGCGACTTTTTATGATAAAATGCTGAAATTTTGTGCATGACCTTGTTAGTGTCTGGGTCTCATTTTAGACAATGAGAATTTTTTTGTACTGGGGCCGCATAAAAATTAAATTTTTGTATCTTTTCAAATTAGCCCCTGAAAATTTTAATCGATTTCATAAAATTCTGTTACCTTTTTCAATTCATACTATTAATTCACACTCTCCCTATATTTATATATCTTGTTCAAATTTTCAATCGTTAATAAAATAATTATTATTCATCCACTCAAGTTCAAATACATTTTTAAAACCTTGTGGTGGATGACACTTGATGTTAATACAGTTTTTCAAATATTAATTAATTAATTAAATTAAATTAATTAATTTTAGTTTTATATGGGAGCAAAGAATTTCTCTTATTCGAATTTTCAATCGTTAATAAATTTTTTCGTTGTTGACCTAAGTAGGAATTGATTTAAATATATATATATATATATATATATATATATATATTACTTGTTTTACGTAACTTTGTAATTTAGAATTTGTAATTCTATGATCAATATTTAAGGTGTAAAAGCGGAGGTCAGTGTTTTTGAGACACCCTGTATAATATTTAGTGATTTATCACCTGCGCCTCCCAAACGGGAAAATGCCTTAAAATAAATGTATTAATTTATAATTTAGTTATAAAGATATTAAAGTATTGTGTTGTCATCGGAAACACACCTGTGTATATATTTTTTAATTCTAGCCTATCGGAAAGTGAATGACAAATCGATTACAATCGATCTTTACATACATGAAACAAGAACGAAAAATCATGAGTCCAGCATAGATCACGAAACTTTTTCCAAAACATTCAGATCACTGTAACAAAACTATACAATTTATGATATGTCTAAATAAACAATTTTTCTTTTCTTTTTTTTTTTTTTGCGCAGCCCTGTACATGATCTATAGATTCACATGTATATTACATAGTATGGTAAAAGTCAGTTCAATCAAACGCATAGCACATTTGAAATCTGCCATACAGCAATTAAACGGAGATGCACTTGAGATCTTTTGTGTAGCCCTGTACATCATCTATAGAATTTATACACACCAAGTATGCATAAACTTAGTTAAATTTTAAAAAGCGTATTATAACTGAAAACGCATTTCCTGCAACTATTCTTCATAGGCACTGTAACAAAATACTTTAGTGTGTCCGTGTAAATGAACGATAAATTATACACTGCAAATAGAAGCGTCTTAAATTTAGACACATATGTGACTGAAAAAGAATTTTAGACACTTAAGTGTCTTAATCTGAAAATTCAGACATTATAGATGTCTTAATTTAAGATACATAAGTGTCTTACTATGACCATGGTGCAAATGAACTGAGAATAATGTCTAAAATATCCGCAAACGTCTTATTTTAAGACACTTCATTGCTTTAAACGTGTCTTAATTTAAGACGTTTTGATTCTTCCGACGCAATAACCACCAGGGGGCACTCACACTCCCAGTTGCGCATGCGCTTTAGATGTCTTCCTCCGAAGTGGTATACGTTGTAATTCAAACGAAGTTTGTTTTTATGTACGCGTGTATTTTAATTCATTTTTTGCAAAATATGAAGTACTGTGATTTACTGTGTTCGTATTAACTTGGATTATTTATTTATTGAATACATACATCTGACGTGTGTGCTCGACATCAAATGTTTCTTAGAAGCTGTCGTCGATATAAGGGCGGGATAGACACAGAACAGAAGTAGACGACGGTTGAAGATTACAACCGGAAATTCTACAAAGCGTGTGCAGTGGGCTTAGTGTTAACTCGTATTAATTTATATCAATAATATTGTATTATTCATCTTCGTCCTGTCGAAGCTGGCACAAAAAAAGAAACTTTTGTCTGGCGGGTCATGTTTTAAGGATGAAACATCTCATTCTTTAAATATGGCTAGTCGGATGTATTATGGGATTACCTTTTAAACTGATGCAAGTCTTTCTCCCTCACTGTGGTTGTGGTAGTTTTTAAAATTTCAAATCGAGGAATTTTTCTTACCTCTTGCAAACAGCGATTTAAGTAAGTGTTATAATTTCTTTATAGTACTAAAATTAGTGTCTTTTATGATTTTATTTATTGTACTAAACAAAATCTTGCATGAAATTTAATTAGTTTTGAATCTTTTTGCAAAAAAAAAATAATAATAATTCTAGAAGTATATATTTTTTAATTTATGACGTTGTCTTTTATTACAAATTATGTACTATTTATTCTCATCTTTTTTCTCAAATTTAAAGTAATAACATCACTAAAAAACAGACATATTTAAAAGTTAAGTTCATTCCCTTGTTTTGTTTTGTTTTCAATATGGCAGTTCTTAGTTTCAATGACTAATGCTTATCTCATACTAAACGACCACAAGGAAACAGAAAAAAAAACTTTGAAAGATCTCCTAAAGCTTTCTTACTTCCTAGCTAGGGATTACAATCCCGGATTGATATCCCGGGATCCCGCTTCAATTTTAATCCCGATTTTCGGGATTGCCCTTTTTTTTTTTTTTTCAATTGAACAATATTTAGCTGAAACTAAAAAATATATTTATAGACTTTCGCTTTTGGAAAAAAAAATCAATTGATTTTTATGAAATTTATATATAATTGAAAAAGAATATTTATCTCAAATATTTCTTAGATATATTTCTAAAGCTATTAAATCTTTTACCGAGTAGATTAAATGTGCAAAGCTTTTGACTTGGAAACATAGATGTAACCCATAGATGATCAGAGAGGTAACAGTCAGGAAAAGGGAAATCATTTGTTTATTTTGATTTTGCTGCGTGTAGAAAATATATTTCACTTCGAAGGTCATTTTCCAATTAGACTTTACTGATAAGCATCGCAAGTGTGTATCATAGTGATTATGTGGTAACTTCTTTTTTTGCGGCTTTATTTTGCTTTAAAGATATCTAATGAAAAGTGTTTAATAGGAATGATAACAATAAGCCAATGTGGCAATATAAATTTTTTAAAAATCTAATTTTTAAATGATAAGGATTTTCATTTTTTTTTCGGGGAGGGGGGGGGGGGGAATTTTGTATGAAATTTTCGTAAAGCTGATACCTTAAATCTTGCACTGATTATAATTAAAGTTTTGAACTTTTAGAGTAGGACCAGATTAAAAACACAAAATATAAATAAACAAAATGCCGAAGTAATTTTTTTCTCAATATTAACCCTTTGCACTCGAGGGCTCCGGAGCGGAGCCATTTAAAATTTGTCTTCAAACTCGAGGTCTCCGCTACGGAGACAATGTAAATAATTTTGTGATACCATGTAATCTTGGCTTTTCTAGACAGGTATCACAAAATTATTTGCATCGTCTCCGTAGAGGAGCCCTCGAGTTTGAAGACAATTTTAAATGGCTCCGCTCCGGAGCCCTCGAGTGCAAAGGGATAAAGTAGAATATTTATTTATTTATTCATAGTTGTGATTATAATCTGATATATATGTAAAATTGCCTATGTGGCAATATAAATTTTTAAAAAATCTATTTTTAAATTATATGAAGTAGAGTAGGACAAGATTATAAGAAATATATATATTTATCCATGTACTTTAAAAGCCATCAATAGCCCTTGCCGTTGAATTTGTCCGATAATCGGAGATGTCTGCTTTTGTGAGGTAAAAATATGCAAATATGTATGCCATGCGGATTAAAAAAGTATTCGCTAAATAGATGCTTCAGCTATTCGGAAATGTCCATTAACCTCCACAACGGATACTCCCGAGTACCGGACATCTCAATTTAGATAACAATAATGCAGGGTTGCATTTTTTTCAAAAGAACTTCTTAATTAAAGAATGGGCATACTGGGCCGTGCCCCGCCCGGCCCCCTACGATTTTAGTGCCCAGAAATTTGATGTGCAATATTTGTAAAGCTTATGTTTTAAATCTGTTTCGAAATTGTACTGATTATAATCAATATTTTGAACTTTTAAAGTAAAATAAGATTAAAAATAAAACAAATTTAAAAAATCTAATATTTAGATAAATATTTTTTGTTTTAATCTTGTTCTACTCCTGAGTTCAAAATATTGATTATAATCAGTAAAATGTCGTAAAAGATTTAAATTATCAGCTTAACAAAAATTGCATACCAAAATTGAGAGCACCAAAAAAATCAGGCTGTAGGGGGGAGGGGGGGGAGGGGGAGGGGCAGGACCCCAGCCAAATATTTTTCCAGGATTCAACGTGGTCAAACATGACTACGTATGATGCTTGAAAAAAAATGGATGCTATTAAGACGTTTGAAGTGTCTAAAATTCAGACACAAAAATGTCTGAAAAAATTCAGACATTTTAAAATGTCTGAAAATTGAACACACCGTTTCAGACACTTAAGTGTCTGAATTTCAGACATTTTAATTTAGAGTGTAGGTACGCCAGATTCTACAGTAAGCATTTTGTAATACACCTCAGTGATATAGGCAAATTTCAATATATTTAAAATAGTGTAATGCTATTAATATAGACCGCAAACGATTTTTCCCCCATAGGCCGTAATGTAAAGGAATTTTTTTAATGTCCCTGCAAATGAACCGTTAATGCTACAAATTTTATTTTCAATTCCGAACATGCCACCGTAAACACGAATAATTTATATCAATTTCATGGCAATCTGACTATACAGGGTGTCCCTAAACTCATGGTACATACGTTAGGGGGGTGATAGAACACAACTAGACAAGCACAAATCTCCATACAATCCATGGTCGGAAACGCTTTCCTAGCGCGGTAGTGACGACACAAAACATAAGAAAAGAAGGACACGAACAGGGAGAGGAAACTTGTTTATTATTCTTAGTGTTGCAAAAAGGCCGGGACAATGCTGAAAAGTGCTGAGGAACTTGTTGGAAGCATTGTGACAGCTGCCGGGGAAGTCCGGGACACTCCCGGTATTTTCGAGGACATTAGATCTTCCATGCGCCGGAGATGTACTACCATACACCACGGACCGGGGTCGTAAATTGCAACACTTACCTTGATGGCGATAGTTGTCTCTTTTATGTTCTTTTTTCTTAGTTTTTAGGGTTCCGTACTTAAAAAGTAAAAACGGAACCATTATAAGATCACTTCTGTGTCTGTCCGTCCGTCTGTCTGTTACAGCCATTTTACTCGTAAACTATGGAACGGGGAAAGTTCAAATTCGGGGAAGTAATAAAGACCATTGACCCACATATTTTCAGATTATTAAACATTCATAAATATATTTAGTAAAAAAGTAGAGGGGCTAATTATACTACTTGAAAAGAAAAATCTTTTCTTTGTATATCATGTGGGATATCTTGTGAAAGCTTTTGTAACGTTGAACTCAAAAATACATTCCTTTTAATTTTAGGTATTATATTTTCAAAGATATTGTTGAAAATGTATCGCAAAAATATGTCCCCCCCCATCCAATTCCGAATCTACTGAAACTAAAATTATGAAAAAAATTAGAGGTAGTAGACGTTAATATAAACCTTGCCGAAAAATTATAGCGATTACCCTAGGTCACATAGTTTTTGAGTATTTAGCATTTTTCTATTATACACAAATTTCGATTTACGGGCATTCAGAAAAATTCTTGAGCATCGCTGAATATACCTATCGTTGCAGAAGAATAAAAACATTGTTGATAAAGATTTTCGAAAAAAATCATCGGTAATTAGCCGAGATATTAACCCTTAAAGGTACGGTCAGTTTGGACATACACAAGGACAGGGGCGGCGTACTCTATCCCTAGTTAACAACTTTTAATGATATATATGTGCAATGTAATGTCCAGTAACAGTATAACAGTAATAAACGTCAAATTGCTAAAAACATACTAATTTAAGGGGTCCCGGGACTCTAAAAAGTGAAAAAAATGAAAAAAAGACCATTTTCAACATTTAATGTCTTAAAATGTCTATGATTTTAAAACACAATTTTAATTGGGATGAAAGATATAAGTATTTTCTTTCGTTTCATGCATTTAAAAAATTGCAAGATACAGAATTAGTATTTATAGGGGGTTCGAAACTGTTAGACATTTGTCGAACAAAAAATTGGCATAACAGTTTACGCGCAGAATTACAAAATAAATATTGCAACAAGAATCAAAATTTTGGTGCTTACTTATACTTCAGATTGTAATAATTTCCCTGAACTTAAATAAATTTGTATTTAAAGCATTTTTATATTTTTAATGCAATGCTGCATAGAGCTAAAACAAAGTTTTGAAAATTTCAACAGTAAAATCACCTAAAAAAATATTTTTTTGAACAATAAAAAGGAAATTTTAGGTTCAGTTTATACAGACTAACATGAAATATATGTTTTGAAAATTTAATGAAAAAATATTCAGAAGTTTTTGAGGTATCCTGCGCGTTATATCCAAAAAACGCCATTTGGAAAATAATGACTTTAAAGTTTCGGAAACGCCGCTTCAGCTATTGAGCGGTGTGGTATAGGGAAGAACCACCATACCTACAAATTTTGGAGAAAGCCGCGAAAGCATCAGGTAGATACATTACGCCCGCAAGGACCCAATCCATGAGCTCTGATCCCGTGGCGAATCAAAGCTGAAAACATAGAATGTCAAAAATTCTAATTAAATCACAAGGACAAAGTTCTTTACGCACAACTGGATGTTTGCTTTATTGATGTTGCTTACATGTTACCAACCAGCCGTAAGGCTGGTTAGAAATTTTAAATGCAGGGAGGTGTCTCTGTTACATTACAACATTTTTGTAGTAGTCTTCTGCCTCGAAATAGCTGTGTAATACAGTTTTGTTCATTTGGCATAACAGCAGCTAAAATACGCCAAACTTTCACTAAAACATAAAAACAAGACACAATTTGGCGAAAATGAAAAATCCCAGTGAAATAAATCTGATGACACATAATTTATTACCTCATCAAATAATCGAACAACATTTTCAATAAATCATTAAATGATTTAGATTAAGAGTAATAAAAACAGATTCTGTAACCAACTGATAAATTAAATTATACTTTTTGATTTATGAATTGGTTTTCATAAAAGGAAATTACAAGTTATCCTATGATTAATGCATAACGTAATTTTGAATTGCACAAAGAAATGATACCAGTTGATTTATCCGGCGTGAGATTAATATAAACAGATTACTTGAAATGCGTTACATCTGGAGCTACTAAATTAGTATTATAGCATAAAGTAAACAAAAGCATAATATATCACCGGGAAATTAAATGCATCTATTTTTTACCAACCAAGTAACGGTTTGCTAAATAATTTACAATCATTTCTCTGCCTTTTCTAAAGAATTACAAATAAAATACAAAAAAGAAAGAATGTTTAATGTTAGAAAATGGATTCATTTTCAGAAGAAAATGAGTCACTGATAAAAAGCTATGAAGTTTAATAATTAATGTTTCGTACGGAATTTAAGACAAAAATATGTGATCGACATCACTTATATCTCCGCCACAACTGGATTTTGAAAAGAAAAGCTGAAAGATAGGTGTGGAAAAGCCAAAATTGTGTCTCCTTTTTATTTACAGAGCATAAATCACTACTGCCATCACATTAAAATTATCTATTTTAGGAATTTTAAACAATTAGCAAAACACATAATAAATGTTATCTCTATTTGTATTTCAAAGGAATGCCGTATATCTGTTACTAACTTTTTACATTTGTATATGGTATTACTTTTGACAAATGGCAGATCATTAATGGAGTCATGTCTCAATAAACGCATGCATAATTCCAGCATGACAAATTGACAATGGGTACCACTTACGTGTCTTAAATAATAAAAAGGAGCTCAAAAATACAAAATTGGAATCAAAAATATTTTTTCTTTATATATATATATATATATATAAACGATGAGTGTGCACAATAGATTCCATAAACATTTTAACTTGCAACATTTGCAAGAATATAAGGCAATACATATGATTGCATAACGGTGGATTTTACCAACCGAAACTAGAGACATGATGTAAACATGATCGCCTTACAAAAAAATAGCAATTTGCGTTGTGCTGTACTGCCCATGTGACATGTAATACAAAATTACACTAGTTATAGACAAAAAACCAAATTGAACTTCATACAATTAAACTTGCCTGTAAAACAACTGTCTGATGTGTATATCATGCAATTATCAACAATGTAAAAATATCCTACCAAGATGACTAAATAAAAAAAAAAAAACAATGGCCGGTGTGTATAAGCTACCGTGAATGAAAAAAAACTAATATACAAAATCTCTTTTTTTTTATATACTAAATTGTAAACAAATGTGGCAATAATGAGATGAAATGTTATGAACATGACAAACAAGTAAAATTTCGAAGGTATGTGAACCTAGTTGCCAAATATAATATTAAAATAAATACTTTTAAATGAAGAAGTAAGTACATTAAGCACTATGACAGTACAGAAAGCACGTGTCAAAAAAAAATCGTTGACCGTAGAAAATTCTCTCTTGTAATTGTGTAAAAAAAAAAAAAAAAAAAAAAAAAAAAAAAATGAAGTGCCTCTGTACACCATAAATTACCCCAAAAAAATTGTATACCTAAGTGCAAAAATTTTAAGTTCTTTAAAAATGTAAAAAAATATATGGTGATATGTAAAAACTTCTAATGTTTTCTTGTACATATCCCTACCACTAGCGAAAAATTATGTTTGTGTGCAAACAACAACAACAACAAAATAATAATAATAGTAATAACGAATGTATCTGTGTAATATTCGAAAGCATCTAACAAATCTAAAACAAATATCGCTGAACTACTCTAATTATAACAACAAAATTATTTTTTTATAATATGCAAACACCAGCAAATTAGATTCGAAAAACCATGTTGTATTTATAGGTGTAGGATAATTTCCTTGACATGAATTTGAAATTGTATACCATTAAAGACATTATTTAAGAAACCTGTATAATAAATGTCCAAATACAAAAATGTGTGATGAAAGTGTGACATGAAGTGTAACTGCGAATCAAATATTTAAAACTGTCAAATGATTATGAATCTTATAACATATCTCCCAAAAAATTTATTGCCCACAATATGAATTAATCTAAAGTAACCAAAACTATGTATAAACAATATGGCATCATGTGTACAATTTAAAAAAAACAAAGAAAGAAAGAAAGAAAAACATGCCAGTAGTATAATTTGTAAATGAAAAAAACTCAACAGTGTGTGTGTAAACAAAAACCTCTGGCTTAAAGAGTCAGAATTACCATGAAATACGTGTGAAAATGAAAACAAAATCCTCTGGCTACAAGAAAGTCAGAATTACCGTGAAATACGTGTGAAAATGAAAACAAAATCCTCTGACTACAAGAAAGTCAGAATTACCATGAATTATATGTGAAAGTGTAAACAAAATCCTCTGACCACAAGAAAGTCAGAATTACCATGAATTATATGAGAAAGTGTAAGCAAAAGAAAATACTGTTGAATCTTTCATTAAGAAATGCCAAACACGATATAGAATCCAAAATAAATTAAAAACAGTTAAATATAATTTGAAATTACCATTTAATAAAAAGAATGCTGCATATCTAAATGAACAATCCAACACGCAGTACTTATGAATAACCATTGTAAGTAACCTTTGTAAGAAGTATAACCTTTGTAAGAAATAACCTTTGTAAGAAGTAACTGCCTGCTAAACTGCTCAAAAAGACAGGATCTGACGAATATTCACCAATGCTCAAATAAAACTTTAAAAATTTATCCCCATTGTAATTTAAGCCACAGCAAAATACCCAACAGACGCAACAAATCGTATAAATGGACCAAAATAAAAGTTAGGTTACTTTTTAGGACAACAGAATATTAAATGGCAGGAAAAGGAAAAAAAAATAAATTGTAAAATTTCTACATGATAGAATAACCCCTTTCCTTTAAAAAAAGTAAAAAGTGAACTTTAAATTTAAATTGAAATGTATTTATAATTGTAGCAAACAACCAAATGTTGCAAAAACTGTACCGAGGACCAATAACTAAACAATTGCCCATGTAATGTATATATGTATGTGTAAAGCTTCATCTGAATAGCATGCAGCAAAAATTATACCTTTGTAAAAACCGTTGTAGCTGCTGCATGTAATCGAAGTTGTCGTGAGGCAGCGTTATTTGCAAACATCCATAAGCACTCCAAAAGAAAAAAAAACCTTTGTATAAATGACCTTTGTATGACTGAAACACCCATGAACATTGGCATACACACTGCGTGTACAGCGAAAGTGCAATTGATAATCCTATAGGGAAGAACCCCCATACCTACAAATTTTGGAGAAAGCCGCAAAAGCATCAGGTAGATACATTACGCCCGCAAGGACCCAATCCATGAGCTCGGATCCGGTGGCGAATCAAAGCTGAAAACATAGAAAGTCAAGAATTCTAATTAAATCACAAGGACAAAGTTCTTTACGCACAACTGGATGTTTGCTTTATTGATGTTGCTTACATGTTACCAACCAGCCGTAAGGCTGGTTAGAAATTTTAAAAGCAGGGAAGTGTCTCTGTTACATTACAACATTTTTGTAGTAGTCTTCTGCCTCGAAATAGCCGTGTAATACAGTTTTGTTCACTTGGCATAACAACAGCTAAAACACGCCAAACTTTCACTAAAACATAAAAACAAGACACAATTTGGCGAAAATGAAAAATCCCAGTGAAAATTTGATGACATATAATTTATTACCTCATCAAATAATCGAACAACATTTTCAATAAATCATTAAATGATTTAGATTAAGAGTAATAAAAACAGATTCTGTAACCAACTGATAAATTAAATTATACTTTTTGATTTATGAATTGGTTTTCATAAAAGGAAATTACATGTTATCCTATGATTAACGCATAACGTAATTTTGAATTGCACAAAGAAATGATACCAGTTGATTTATCCGGCGTGAGATTAATATAAACAGATTACTTGAAATGCGTTACATCTGGAGCTACTAAATTAATATTATAGCATAAAGTAAATAAAAACATAATATATCACCGGGAAATTAAATGCATCTATTTTTTACCAACCAAATAACGGTTTGCTAAATAATTTACAATCATTTCTCTGCCTTCTCTAAAGAATTACAAATAAAATACAAAAAAGAAAGAATGTTTAATGTTAGAAAATGGATTCATTTTCAGAAGAAAATGAGTCACTGATAAAAAGCTATGAAGTTTAATAATTAATGTTTCGTACGGAATTTAAGACAAAAATATGTGATCGACATCACAAGCGGGTATAATTCTAAAAGCCAAAATTTCTGTTCTAATGCTAATTTCAAGGAAACAATTATATCAAAATATTCAGAAAAGATAGGAGTTTAACATATAAAAAAATTAAAATTTCTTAAATTTTGAAGCTTTAAGATTCCTGCAACCACTTAATCCTTTCCGGCACGGAGTAATTCTGTTTATAAACTTATGAAATAATGAACTGACACCAGAATTTATAAACGAATTTATTAGAAAATGCGAATTTGCTTATTTTCACGTACATGATAAAAGGAAAATTTTAATTAAATATTCTTGGTGCCGTTTGTCTGTTTTGGAATTAAAATTAGGTGTCTGTTTTTTAAGGGCATCGCCCTCGAAAGATTTAATTAAAATGAATCGCATAAATACTGTGGGATTCGCGATAGTTTGCATTGATTGTATCTCTCAATACGCCTCGAGTGACTTTAAAAGTTAATTAAACAGAAAAACGCGGTACTGACCAAGGCGGCGTTGCAACTTTGAGAGCTCAATTTGAAATGCGCTTAGCACAATGCCAAATTTAAAGTTTGAAGAAAGGTTTTGTTTTAGCTACACTGTAGAAATAAAGGTTATTTCTACGCTGAATTTAGTTTCATGAAATGCCAAATGAAGTTTAACTATGCACTGCTTTTATTGTCAGTACCGAATTAAGTTCATCATAAACAGATTAGGATAATATTAAAAAAAGAAGTTATACGAATAGCTATATTTGATATTATTTAGGTTCCATATCTCTTTGAATTTTCATGGTATACCCGATTACACTTTTCTAACAGTTATACCCAACCCTACATTGTATAGCTTTTTAGAAAGTCTTAGTATACTTTTAGCAACTTTTTTTTTAAATAATACAATTACAAATTCATATATTTATTCTACGGAACCCTCTGTGCGCGAGTAATGCTCGCACTTGACCATTTATTTTCTATACTATTAATAATAATCATGTTTTCTCCTCTTATTCGTGCCCTGTCTTTCTTGTGTTTTGTGTCGTCACTACCGCGCCAGGAAAGCGTTTTCGACCATGGATTGTATGGTGATTTGTGCTTGTCTAGTTGTGTTCTATCACCCCCTAACGTATGTACCATGAGTTTAGGGACACCATGCACTTACGCGAGTTATAGCACGGACGGACAGACACACAAACTGAATTCATAAACGCTTTTCAACTATCTTGGAAATTGTTAAAAAGCGACGTTAAATAAAAGAGTTTTAAAAAACGAAAATATAAAGACAAATTAATTTCAAGATGTGAAATTGGCAGATATCTGATAAATCTTGGGATGATGAAAAATGAAGACCTTGTCTGAGTTCTTTGCATTTCTTTTCTGTCTCATTATTTTACTAGGTTAAGAAGTCACGAAGTTTTTTTGATTTCACCGAAAATTCCAATCACTTAGCTACTTATCGAAGCCCAAAATAAAAATACGCTAAAATATAAACACAAGCTAATTTTCCAAAACAAATGGCTTGTTACACAATTTGATAGATAACTTCGTCCTGATAAAATGAGGATAAATGACGTTTTATGTAAGAACTTTAACAAAACATCTTTTATTTAACGTGTTTTTGTAGTTAGAACAGGTAAAATTTGTGTTTTAGAGTAAATGCATCATGGCAAATCGAACAAAACTAAAAAATAAGAGTTTATAATTCGAGATTATTCAAAGTTCATATAAAAATATATATGCGAACGTTGGCTCAAGAAAATTTAACCCTTTGACGGGCAGTGGGATATATTATATCCCACGTAATTTAAACAATATTCGCACCAGAATCTTATAACTAAATTTTATATTTTTTACTTTGGGGGAAAATTTTTGAAAAGTTGCTTTTCCCTATTTAAAAATAAAATTTCTCGATTATTCCGGCGAGGTATTCAATATTACAGAGACATTATTGCTTGCCCCTCAAAGGGCTAAAACTATAACAGTAACAATAACAGTCGTATAGAAAATCAATACAAAAACCCTTAACGGGTTAAAAGTTTGTGACGCAGCGCTTTATCTTATGCTCTAAGAATTTTAAATATGGAACTTAAAAATAATGATATCAAATTTTGAGTGACACTATGCTATTAAATATAATATCTATATACATTTATTTCATCATTTTATTTTTTTATAATTGCATGTGCAAAAATTATGTTCATTTTAAAAAGATGTATAAAAGTTTATTCATTGATGCATTATCATCCGTATCTCTCATAAATTCAAAATATGAGTTTTAAAAGATATGATATCAAAATTTAAGTGACGCCTTGATGTTGCTTAAAACGATTAGTTTTAAAATTCAATTTAAATTTTCTGTTGGCTAAATACATTTACACATCTAAACAATACTTTTCATTTTCCAATGCACTGTTGAATATATTACTTTCACTGAATCTATATAATGCACTGAAATGTATTCATTTGAATAAATTGATTTATCTTTTGTGCCACGCTATCCAAAAATCAAAAGTAAAATTTATGTAAATAGTTTTTGCGTCATTGTATCCAAACTAAGTTAAATGTATGCAAATGGATAATATGACGAAAAAAACTATTTACATAAATTTTACTTTTGATTTTTGGATAGCGTGGCACAAAAGATAAATCAATTTATTCAAATGAATACATTTCAGTGCATTATATAGATTCAGTGAAAGTAATATCAATACAAAAACCCTTAACGGGTTAAAAGTTTGTGACGCAGCGCTTTATCTTATGCTCTAAGAATTTTAAATATGGAACTTAAAAATAATGATATCAAATTTTGAGTGACACTATGCTATTAATTATAATATCTATATACATTTATTTCATCATTTTATTTTTTTATAATTGCATGTGCAAAAATTATGTTCATTTTAAAAAGATGTATAAAAGTTTATTCATTGATGCATTATCATCCGTATCTCTCATAAATTCAAAATATGAGTTTTAAAAGATATGATATCAAAATTTAAGTGACGCCTTGATGTTGCTTAAAACGATTAGTTTTAAAATTCAATTTAAATTTTCTTTTGGCTAAATACATTTACACATCTAAACAATACTTTTCATTTTCCAATGCACTGTTGAATATATTACTTTCACTGAATCTATATAATGCACTGAAATGTATTCATTTGAATAAATTGATTTATCTTTTGTGCCACGCTATCCAAAAATCAAAAGTAAAATTTATGTAAATAGTTTTTTTCGCCATATTATCCATTTGCATACATTTAACTTAGTTTGGATACAATGACGCAAAAACTATTTACATAAATTTTACTTTTGATTTTTGGATAGCGTGGCACAAAAGATAAATCAATTTATTCAAATGAATACATTTCAGTGCATTATATAGATTCAGTGAAAGTAATATATTCAACAGTGCATTGGAAAATGAAAAGTATTGTTTAGATGTGTAAATGTATTTAGCCAAAAGAAAATTTAAATTGAATTTTAAAACTAATCGTTTTAAGCAACATCAAGGCGTCACTTAAATTTTGATATCATATCTTTTAAAACTCATATTTTGAATTTATGAGAGATACGGATGATAATGCATCAATGAATAAACTTTTATACATCTTTTTAAAATGAACATAATTTTTGCACATGCAATTATAAAAAAATAAAATGATGAAATAAATGTATATAGATATTATAATTAATAGCATAGTGTCACTCAAAATTTGATATCATTATTTTTAAGTTCCATATTTAAAATTCTTAGAGCATAAGATAAAGCGCTGCGTCACAAACTTTTAACCCGTTAAGGGTTTTTGTATTGATATTACTTTCACTGAATCTATATAATGCACTGAAATGTATTCATTTGAATAAATTGATTTATCTTTTGTGCCACGCTATCCAAAAATCAAAAGTAAAATTTATGTAAATAGTTTTTTTCGTCATATTATCCATTTGCATACATTTAACTTAGTTTGGATACAATGACGCAAAAACTATTTACATAAATTTTACTTTTGATTTTTGGATAGCGTGGCACAAAAGATAAATCAATTTATTCAAATGAATACATTTCAGTGCATTATATAGATTCAGTGAAAGTAATATATTCAACAGTGCATTGGAAAATGAAAAGTATTGTTTAGATGTGTAAATGTATTTAGCCAAAAGAAAATTTAAATTGAATTTTAAAACTAATCGTTTTAAGCAACATCAAGGCGTCACTTAAATTTTGATATCATATCTTTTAAAACTCATATTTTGAGTTTATGAGAGATACGGATGATAATGCATCAATGAATAAACTTTTATACATCTTTTTAAAATGAACATAATTTTTGCACATGCAATTATAAAAAAATAAAATGATGAAATAAATGTATATAGATATTATAATTAATAGCATAGTGTCACTCAAAATTTGATATCATTATTTTTAAGTTCCATATTTAAAATTCTTAGAGCATAAGATAAAGCGCTGCGTCACAAACTTTTAACCCGTTAAGGGTTTTTGTATTGATATTACTTTCACTGAATCTATATAATGCACTGAAATGTATTCATTTGAATAAATTGATTTATCTTTTGTGCCACGCTATCCAAAAATCAAAAGTAAAATTTATGTAAATAGTTTTTTTCGTCATATTATCCATTTGCATACATTTAACTTAGTTTGGATACAATGACGCAAAAACTATTTACATAAATTTTACTTTTGATTTTTGGATAGCGTGGCACAAAAGATAAATCAATTTATTCAAATGAATACATTTCAGTGCATTATATAGATTCAGTGAAAGTAATATATTCAACAGTGCATTGGAAAATGAAAAGTATTGTTTAGATGTGTAAATGTATTTAGCCAAAAGAAAATTTAAATTGAATTTTAAAACTAATCGTTTTAAGCAACATCAAGGCGTCACTTAAATTTTGATATCATATCTTTTAAAACTCATATTTTGAATTTATGAGAGATACGGATGATAATGCATCAATGAATAAACTTTTATACATCTTTTTAAAATGAACATAATTTTTGCACATGCAATTATAAAAAAATAAAATGATGAAATAAATGTATATAGATATTATAATTAATAGCATAGTGTCACTCAAAATTTGATATCATTATTTTTAAGTTCCATATTTAAAATTCTTAGAGCATAAGATAAAGCGCTGCGTCACAAACTTTTAACCCGTTAAGGGTTTTTGTATTGATATCAGTACTTTTTTTAAGTTAATGATAAAAAAAAAAATAAAACAACAACAACAAAAATTAAAGACCAGACAAAGAATTCATAGTCAGGATTTCTATTCACCTTCAATCTCTCCCCCTCCCTCCCCGCAAAAAAAGATGCCTCATATTTCAATTTTAAAGAGCACTGTGCAATGAGATTTTTTTAAACCACTCATTGGTAAATATGGAAGTAATTCACAACATGCATGTTTAGATGGTATTTCTGTTGGTTTGTTTCAGATATATAAAAAGCTATGTTAAATTTTACTAAATAAAAAATTTACTGTCTTAAGAAAAATAGCAAGAAATATTGCTCTTTAAACATACATATATATATATATATATATATATATATATATATATATATAAATTTCCACCATCCTTCTTTAAAGCTCTTTATTGGCAATAATAGTAAATCATATAAAATAATCTCCTGAGCCCCAAAAATTTCACTTCTCCCTTCTCACCCATCTCTCCAGCTTACCTAAATAATTGAAATCTTTCAAACTTTAGTTTGAAAAAAAAAAAAAAATCTGCAATATTTGTTGCTCACTAACATAAATAAATAAAGCCCTAACTCCCCAAATGTACATTTCTCCTCTCCTCTCCCCCACTACTGCACAGCATAAAAAAAAAAAAAAGCACTCGCAGATATTAAATCTTTAGGGTTTTTGGAGAGTGAATTACATATGAAGATAAATACGATAGATCTTTATAACACACCTTGGGATGAGAAGTTCTGCATATTACAGAATTTTGCATTATATAGATCATATTTCATTCATCATTAAATTTACCTTGTAAACGTGCTTTAAATTACATTCCTTGGAACTAGAAATAGTGAAAATTATAAAATTTTACATAATAGTATAGGTGCAGATTCCCAATATCTGGAAGGAGAAAGTGGCTCCTAAACCCAAAAAGTCCAGTGGTCTCATTATGAAACAAACACATAAAAAGAATTTAGTGTTTGTAAGGGACTGAATTCAAAGTGGAAAATAATTTATTTTATATATACATATGTCTATGTACAAGAAAACACAGACTAATTACATCAAATGGGTTTGTTTAATTTAATCACAAAATTCTTTAATTATTAAGTCTAATACAAATCTTAAACTATGTTCATTCAGAAGATATAGTTGGACAAGATACATTTTAAAAAAATGTAAAGCTAAGCAATCATGGTAGTGGGAAATATTAGGATAACAATATTTCTAATTTTGATTTTATCGTATAACATTACATTAAAAAATTTGTGAATGTGAAAAATTATTTAGCGCTATAAAAATCAAAACACACTTCAGACGTTTGTTTTTCTATGTAATACAATAGTTTTCTGTGTTAAACAGATCATTCAGGACTGTAGGAAGGAAAATACACTGATTTCATCTTTTTAAAAAGGTAGAAATCCACCATTAGCAGAAAAGGAGCATCCCTGTATAGCGTATGGCGACTGAGACAATGAAAGTTAGCAGCTGAAGCAAAAAATTTAGTCGTCACATGGCGACTGTGAATCTGCACCTATACATAATAGGATCACAGGGCCAAAACTAGCCTTTTTTGTACCCGGGGCAAACATGGATTTTGGCGCTCCCCCCCCCCCCCCCCCTCTTCCGTAAAGTATATTTACAAAGATAATTTTATTAATTTTCTAATAGCCGACTTATTTTAAAATTTAAAGTATGTAATCATAAGACATGTTATTCTGAACTACGTAATCTACAATGGCGGGTCCAAAGGGGAGGTCACAGGGGTCATGATTCTCCTCTGAACACCAACAAAAATTTTCTAAAGAGCATTTTAAAATGAAATATACAGTAGAGTCCCGATTATCGAAGTCCTGCTTAACTGAGTTATTTTCTTCTGATGGATTGATGGCTTCCATTTTTATGAAACAGCCATTATAAATGAAGTATTAGGTAAAGATGAAAAAGCAGCCGTAAAAAAAAAAGCTATTTCCCTTGCCCCCCCCCCCCCCCATTCTGACCAGAAAATCAGAGTTCTAACTTTTTATGACTGCTCTTTCATTTTCACCTAACACTTCATTTATAATGACTGTTTCATAATAATGGAAGCCATCAATCCATCAGAAGAAAATGATCCATTCCAAAAGTATAATCCTTCATTTGGCGCCGGGGCACAAGCCCCCTTAGTTTTGGCCCTGATAGATCATGTCACACATTATTAAATTACCTTTAGCTCGTGACTGACAGTTTGGGTGCACTAAATGCATGGCTGGCAAATTTATTCCTTTTTCACTATTTTTAATAATGAAATCTTTGCCTTATTTTTGGCAGAAGTTTCTTATATTAAATAAGGCAAAAATTTCTTTTAAAAAAAATATTACTTTTGGAAGGCATGAATTTAGTGCCTAAAAAAAAAAAAAAGACCCCGTCAAGAGCTGCCACCGATTATAACACTCATTTACAAAAAAATTTAATATATTGTTTTCATTGCTCCAAAATAATGCGTTAAAAGAAGACAATGTATCAAATTTAGTGTTTCAAGAAATTAGCAATATTTGTGAAACACATGTGCTTCTTAACTGCAAAATTTATTGTTTACATCTGAGAAAAACATTATATGCATCTTCTGTATTAAAATTTTTTAGTGGCAGGCTTTTGTGATTGAACAAGGACTGCTTGCAGAATACTTTAATAATTTTACAATATAAAATTATGGCTCTCGAACTACTATTGATGAAATACAGTAATAGGGAGGAAAAAAAAAATCATTAAATAAATATAGTTTATTTTTAAAAAATTAATTGAATTTTCATCAGATATACTGATTATTACTACCATACATTATATGTAACATATTTATTAGAAAAATTACAACTATTTAGGTGAAGTTTTAAAATGTAAACAAAATGATGCCTTATAAACACATCAAAAATACAGTTCGTTTTCGAAAGCTGTGCCTGACACTCTGAGACAATTTTAAGATCTAAAGAGGTAATGCTGAGATGGGTATTTGCCGAAGTTCCAGTTGTATGTTGTCACTCAGCTAAACAGCCTCCGATCATCCTTATTTTGATAAAATCAAAACAGATCTGATGCATGCACAAAAGCACAGAAGGTTTCGCTTTACGAAAACAAACAGTACCTCTGAACAAAATCATTATACAGTAGACGCCCTCAAATCCACTCAACTTGGGACCAGAGGTTGTGCAGATTTTAGAATTTCGCAGATTTCTGGTCCTTGCTTTGTTTACAGTTTTTAAACAGTCATTTGAATGTATTTATGCAATCAAAGTTATAAAATATCCTTGCAATATAGTAAAATATTAAAATAATTAATTACAGTAATAAACTAAAATGATAAGAAGTAAGATAATTTAAAAAATGATTAAATTATTAAAGATAAATATCAAGTAAATAATAATGTATAATTAAATCTGCATTATAAAGATAAGAATCATTTTCCTTGAATTATTGAATGAAACTTACCTCCTTCCTAATGGTACCTATTAATTTGCATCAAAATTATAAAGTAAGGAAGTTTTATTTCAGGTTTAGCCAGTCTTAATAGTCAAAAAATCTGGATTAAAATACATAAAAAGATTTGATAAAAAGATTGTGATTACCAATTTTTTTTTTTTTTTTTTTTTTTTTTTTTAATCAGAAATAAATTGTACTTCCTTCCTAAAAAATCATGAGTTCAGTCATATTATAGAGAATTAATTACATACTGAAATACAAACGGAATGATATAAAATTAAAAAAATCTGAAATTTTGCCCTTACATCTGAACTGAAAGTTTCATTGTTTACATCTGTGATGATGTGCAGATTTAACGCTGGTAGCTGGTTGGGTACCCGGGCAGATACCCACTACAACCCTGAAAATTATTGCTTGTTTTTAACACAACATATATTTGCTTTAAATGCTTTCTCGTCACTTCTTTATATGAAAAACAAATACAGGAATAAACATAAACATCGAATCTGATTTATGCCTAAAACTAAGATTGAATCAGATATGAGGAAGATGTGTTTGGTAAAGCAAGCATCACCCTTATCATTAGCAATACAACAGAATTAATAGTCATCCTTGTGCATATGTATCCATCTACACCAATATGCCATTAAGTATTGTAGCTTTTTTAAAAATCAAAACACTATATTTTGATAATGTACATATTAATAATATAGTAATAATGATACTAGTACTTTTTACTTGAATGTTAATATAAAGCAGTCAATCTAAGTATACCAATTTAATAAAGTAATATCCAATTAAATACAGTAAAATCTGCTTAGACGGAGCACAAAAGACTGCACAAATACCTTGTTTTAGACATATTCCATTTACACAGGTCTTTCTGTAATAGCATGGAGTTTGTAACTTGGTGGTATGCGGAAGTATGAACTTCTATTCGGTGGTACGTCGACCTAAAAGTTTGGGAACCCCTGCTCTAGAGGGTAGCAATATTTCTACAAAATGGATTGCAGGCTCTTTTTAAGAGTAAAATTCATTGTTTACATTAAAGAAGCTGTCTGTTATACAGAGAATTGCATTAAAAAGATCTTTTACTGCAACAATGCTTTTACTACAATGCGGTCCTTTGACGAAATTCACATTTATCTCGTGATCCTTTGATGAAATTCGTGTTTTTTTACAATCCTTTAACGAAGTTAGTGTTTTATCTGCGATCTTGTGTCAAAATTTGTGCTTTTTTCAACATGCTGTGACAAAATTTGTGTTTTTTCGCAATTATCTGACAAAATTTGTGTTATTTCCGCAATCCATTGACGAAATTCCAGTTTTTTGCGGCCTTTGGCTAAATTTGCATTTTTTTCCGTGTTTTTAATCAATCCTTTGGCGAAATTCACGTTTTTAACCAATGCATTGACAAAATTCCTGTTTTTCAGCATTCCTTTGACAAAATTCGTGTTTTTCAGCGATCCTGTGATGAAATTTGCATTTATTTCGTGATCCTTTGGCGAAATTCGCATTTTTTTATGATCCTTTGGTGAAATTATTGTTTTATCCACGATCTTGAGGCTAAAATACGCACTTTTTTTGCAATAGTGTGACAAAAAGTGTTTTTTCCGCCATCCTGTGACAAGCGTTTTTTCGCGATCCTTTGATGAAATTAGTGTTTATTTCGTCATCCTTTGGCGAATTTTGCATTTTTAACGACATTAGTGTTTTATCCTCGATTCTGTGGTGAAATTCGCACTTTTTCCTCGATCTTGTGACAAAATTCGCATTTTTTCACAATAATCTGACAAAATTTACGTTTTTTCTTGATCATTTGACGAAATTCATGTTTTCTTTTGTATCTTTTGGCGAAATTCGCGTTTTTCACGATCCTTTAACGAAATTCATTTTTTTCTGCGATTCTTTGATGAAATTCGCGTGTTTTCCACGATGCAGTGACTAAATTCATGTTTTTTTCTGAGTCCTTTGACGAACTTCGCGTTTTTTCGTTATCCTTCGTTGAAATTCACGTTTTTCCAATATATATATTTATTTGGTGGGCACGATGATCGGGGCTGTTTGCCCCCCCATCCGGGTTTCCGTTTGTTTGTATTTTCCGCAAAAACTGCCATAAAAAAATTGGATTTATATTTTTTTTGGAGGGGGGGGATCAGCGTGATTATCCCCCCCCCCCCCCTGCACCTACCATAGGGACCTGCTGGATTCGCACCTGCCATATGGACACTAAATGGTAAAAAGTGACTATTAAGAAATTGTCAGCGGCTACCTTCCTACAAGGACAAAATATTTTTTTTCAAGAGAAAAACAAAAACTGCCTAATATTCATAAAATATTGGTTGACGGTTTTTCGGGTGCGAGGCCCTTTGCGGCTGCACCTGTCGCACACTTGTAGGGACGCCTCTGTCGGTATGAGGTAAAGGAGAATGCAATAACTTTGAAACGAAAGATGTTTGTACTTTCACTGAAAAAAAAAATTAACAACATGTAAATATACATTTTTTCAGGGGTGCAGAAAATGTTTCTACTCCCAACATTTCCCCCAATCCACATGAAAATTTCCCGAAAATTTTACAGTATGTTGTAGGTAAATGCTGTTATTATCGTAGGTTCCAATATTTCTCAACTTATGCACGAGTATATATAGCAGAGGTGATTTTGAGTGAAAAGCAAAAATTCTGAAATTAACAGCAAATTTTCTGAAAGGTTACAGCACAGTGGAGAAAAATGGGGGGGGGGGGATCCACTCCCAGCACTATGTTTTTTTCGCGGCCCTTTGACGAAAGTTGCGTTTTGTAGCGATCTTTTGACGAAATTTGCGGTTATTTCGCCTTTCTTTTGACGAAATTGGCGGTTGTTTTGCCATCTTTCGACGAAATTCGCGGTTGTTTTGCAATCGTTTGACAAAATTGCGGTTGTTTCACGATCTTTTGACAAAATTGCGGTTGTTTTGCGATCGTTCGACAAAATTTGTGGTTTTTCCGCGATCTTTTGACGAAATCTGTGTTTTTTTCGACGAGTTTTGTGGTTATTTCACCCCTTTTGACGAAATAAATGGTTGTTTCGCGATTATTTAGCTATGTTTTGACGAAAATCATGGTTATTTTGTCCCTTTTGACAAAATTTGCAGTTTTTTTGCGATCTTTTGACGAAATATGCGTTTATTTCGCCTTCCTTTTAACGAGTTTAGCAGTTATTTCGCCCTCTTCTGACAAAATTTGCGCTTATTTCGCCCTGCTACGAAATACGTGGTTGTTTCGCGATCTTTTGACGAAATTTGCGTTCATTTCGTGCACTTTGACGAAATTCGCAGTTGTTTTGTGATTGTTTGACGAAATTTGCTCTTCTTTCGCGATCTTTTGACCAAATATGCGTTTTTTTTTGGCAATCTTTTGATGAAATTTGCGTTCATTTTCCGAACATTTGACAAAATTTCCTAGTTTTTTCACGTTCCTTTGACGAAAATCGTGGTAATTTTGTCCTTTTAGACAAAATTTGCGGTTGTTTCACGATCTTTTGACGAAACTCAATTGTTTTGCGATCGTTTGACGAAATTTCCGTTCCCTTCGCGCTCTTTTGACGAAATTCGCGGTTTCTTTGCGATTGTTTGGCGAAATTTGCTCTTTCGCGATCTTTTGACGAAATTCGCTGTTATTTCGCCACGTTTTGACGAAAATCGTGGTCATTTCTCCCCTTTAGACGAAATTTGTGGTTGTTTCACGCTCTTTTGACGAAACTCGGTTGTTTTGCGATCGTTTGACGAAATTTGTGGTTATTTCACGATCTTTTGACAAAATTTGCGGTTATTTTGCGATCTTATGACAAAATTTGCGTTTTTTCCGTAATTCTTGGACAAAATTCGCGGTATTTTTATGTCCGAATTTTCAGATTGATGAAAGATTTTTTAAATTTTCGGAACCGAATGCCTTAATTTTTTGGAAAATTGGGAACAGAATCACCCGATATACGGTACATATTATTCTGAGATTGATTTTGTGAAGGTCACCATACGGATCTTTTTATTTATAGTGAAATTTTTCTATCTCAGGAAATTATGGAATTTGTTGTTAAAACCGAAATCAATTGTATATGTTTCTGCAAAATTTCCCCCGATCCTAGATCGCCGGATCGGACATATTCTGCACCCCTGCATTTTTTTTTTTTTTTAAGGAAGAAAAAGACGAGGTTTGTAGTATAAATTTGGCGCCCCCTCCGTGCCTGCACCATTCGTACAGCCCTGCTGAGACATATGTAAATCTGACAGCATAGCAAATTGGATTAAGCTTTCAACCTGGTCAAGTTATGCTAATATATTATCATGATGCAAGAAGTTCATCCAAGCGAAGACTGACAAAATTTCTGAGCATTAGGAATAACCAAATGTAAATAAGGAAATGTAAATAAGGAAATGTAAATAATTAATTTCAAATCCATCTCCTCGCAAGAAGTACACAAATAAATATAGATTATCTATCACTTGAAAGTGACAGCACTTCGCACTCAGGAATTCACGTTTGTAATCAAAGATAGGTGGTGCTTTTAGACCTGCTAATGTTTGTAAACAGTTTACGTGAACGCGGTTATCACTGCTGGCTTTCGCTTGTGTCTTGTGTTTGCCTCATGTGAATTGGTTACTTGTGGAATAAATTTTTAGCTTTTTAAAGTCTCTTAATGGAAAATCAGCTTACTTTAGTATGTTTGTAATGTAGTGTGTAAAAAAACAAGTATTTTTATTATAATTATTAAAAATGGATTTTTATGATTGTTTTTCTGTGTTAACCTTTTTTGTGCCGACGATATTTTAAAGTACCACTGAAATTACTTTTCATAAAATTCATTTAATACATTGATTAGTAGTAATACAGTTTAGAATCAGCTATAGATACATTATTTTATCTTGTTTCAAAATCATTATTGGTTGCACAAAACAAAAATATTTAAAAAAAAAATGATTTCTTTTGCCTTTGCATCTTTTCAGTTTTCTTGACGTTAAAAGATTAGGGAGGGGGGGGGGGGTAGTTTCAGTTCGGAAATATTTCTATTGTAAGAACATTATATTTGTACATTTCCTAATTCTACAAAATACTAAAAAATATTTTTTAAATAAAAAATTTGAATGGAGTTATAAATATTGCACAAAATCTCAATAAATTCAAATTTAATTAATTTTATTTGGCAAAATCCTTTTAAAATTTATTATATGATTATGTAAATCTTCTAATATAGTTTAAAAAATTCACGAAAAATACTTTAGAAGATGAAATTTTCATGAATTCATAGTTTGGGACATAAAGGGTTAATCACCGTCAAAATTGTAGGTTTTTAAAACAACCAAACCGGTAATTAGGATATTAAAGAATATTTTTATCGTTAATTATTAAAATAATAGATGGTAATTGGATAAATAATAAAAACGATAAATAAATAACTTCATTAGGTAATTTAATGCATGAAATTAATAGAATTCTTAGAATATAACAAATAAAAGAAATTTCATGGCAGTTCTTTATGTATTTGTAAAATTATTGCAGTTGCATAATTCTAAGCTGATGCAGATATATGTGCATTAACAACAAAAATAATAATAATATCTGTTAATTCATACATATACAGAGACTAAATATAATCATATTAATGGTTAGTCATACATTCTATCAACATTAACTACCCAAAATATTAAAGAAAAAAAGAAGAAGAAAGACAGAATATATTAGTTTTCATGCTAAGTGCATTATGTTTCAATTTCTAATTTGTATGGACTCCGAAAATATTTATAATCATCGATATGTTGACCATTTTGAAATTATTGTGATATTTATTAACTTTGATTGGAACGTAGCTCTTCCAATTAAAAAGCAAAAAAATTTTGTTACTTTTCATCTTTTATCAATTGCTTTCTTTGATATGTTGTGCTAATCCAAAAGTAGAAAATATTTTATAACCTTTTACTGAAGTAGTTCTTCCTAAACATTTTTATACTAATTAGATTTTTTTTTTACTTTTTTCCATTCTCTTACTATAACTGTATAACAGATGTTATCATTCTGAAATTTTCTTTTAGGTACCTGAAATTTATTATGTATTTATTTATAAAAAACAAATAAGAATCTTTTATTTATTTATTTTATTTAATCTAGAAAAAATTATTTTATTTGTTGTGCTTATTTTCGATAAAAGAGTGAATAATTTGATTATTCAAAGAAAGTTTTTATGACGATGACCAGATTTAATTAAAGCTTTAAATGAAATGCTTTTTAAACCTGGTAACATCTATTTTAATATACTTTCACATCATTAAAAAAATATTTTAATCCATTATTTTTTTTTAATAATCTGATTTAAATGACGATTAAATTTGAACAAACTGTCAGCCTCAACGAGACATCGGATTTTCTGCTGATCAAAGTTTTGTTGCCGTTTTTAGAGACGACAGGTATTTTATTTTTTTCATTTGGAAATGAATGAAAGCTTAAATCGGGATTTTTCGATTATCTAGAGTTGCATTGGGGCACATAGCAGCATGTATTATCTTTTTTTTGCGGTTTTATTCATATTTATTAAGAATTAAAAATCCCAAATGATATTTGACTCACGGTAAGTAATGCCGGTAATGCTAACGCGATGAAAGAAGCAGTGGTACCCTTTAGATCGCTAGAGGTCGAGTTTTTTGTTACAAACGCGAATAACTAAATGTAAATAAGGAAATATAAAATAATTAACTTCAAATCCGAGAGGAAACAACGACTTAAAACACTAAATCCATGGTTATACCGTAATTTGTAATTTCTGCTCGGTACACAAATAAACATGGATATGGATTATCTTTATCTATCTTCTGAAAGTCACAGCCCTTCGCGCTCATTGGCGCGATGTGATGACGTCAAACCTACTCATTACGAGGCTAATGTTAGCCTCGCACTCACTAATCACAGACGAGAAAATTACCAGAGATTAATGGTTGACTGGGCATTAACGGAAACGAAAATGTCAAAAATAAAATGAGTTTTCCCAGATAAAAGATATATCTTATTCACCTCGCCTTAATCACATTTGTATTATGTATCAATTTAAAGATAATCGTAAGAACCGTTTTCGAGATTTTCAAATTAGGAACTTCCTGGATATTATACCAACGTTTTCACTTTAAAAATGGCTATTTAGATCTCAAAATATACTGCACGTAGAAATGTAAAAATTTCAGTATACGATTAGACTGCAGATATAAGATTGTTCTAGAAAATTCAGAACAATAGGACCTATATCTGCTGAGTTATTAAAAGGCGGCTTTTCGCGTTTTCTTTGATGTCGAGTTAGCTGTATATATGAGTTCCGCCATCTACGAATTCTACGATACGATACGATACGATTTTAACGATACGATACGATACAATTTTAGGCTTAAGGCTGCGTCACTCGGAATACTACCGTCTTCCATGATCATAAACCGGACACTTTAGGTCCTGCAACTTTTAAAATGTGAGTTATCGACGTCATTCAAGATGTTTTTATTGAAAAAATTCTAGAAAAATTCTTTAAAAAAAATCTTTTACTTCTTTAACCTCTCAGCGAACGGGCTGTAACAAATGTTAAGACAAACGTTATTTTTTAGACCCTGATATGCTATTTCTTTCGTCCAGCAATTAAAATGTCGTCTCCAGAAAATAACGTCCGTTAAATAAGCCAGCCGTAAAACAAAGCATATGTATCATTGGGGATAATCTCTATACTGCAATTTTTTTAACTTCTAAGCGTCGCAGATTTTCAATCTTTATACCGTCGTATAGAGAGAAAAAAGTACAGTAAACTCCCGACCATCCGGCTCTCGACTATCCGGCCTAGTTAAAAAAAAAAAATAAAATAAAATAAAATAAAATAAAAAACGAAAAATGTTGCCAGCGGCCGAGATAGGCATGTTCTCGTACGTAGGAAAGTGCTAACACACGACAAGAAGGAGCAAAAAGAGATTATAGAATGCAATAGCAGAGACAGACATCTATCAACTACTTTTTGACTAAGCTTTGACTCTTTTATCTTATGCATAACTTTTCATATTTGTGCAATCATTTATTAATAAACAGTAAAAGAAGATTTGTTCATTTTTTTCACGAATGAGGCTTGCGTTTTACGTTTAATGTTTTTCTTATTTTGAAACTGTATGTACTGTATATATAAAATTTATCTTAAAATGTGTTACATGTGTTTTTAATATAATGGGGTGGGTCCAGGAAGTGAGTAAATATTTATAGAACTCCGGCCTATCCGGCTTTTTTGTTATCTGGCCTGCCCTTGGACCGGATAGACGGGAGTTTACTGTACTTTTAAATGCAATTTGTTTGAAAACTGCATCTCCAGTTATTTTTAAGATATAATATTTTTTGTAGTTTTTAACAAATTTTCTTTTTAATTTTTGGCAACTGAAATACGCCATTTCTTAAGAAAGTAAAGGAAAAATAGTTCGAAAATAGTAGATTAATATATCTTTTGGTTGCCATTTTCCCATAACAACTGAAAAAATTTGTAACTAAAATACGTGCTATGTTGAAAAAATATAAATTTATGATTTCTGACGAAACATGCAGCTATTATAAACTATATTTAACTTTATGTATCCATATTAATGTTACAAACGTATGAATCATTATATCCTTTTTATTCCCTTTTTTTGTCGAGTTTCTTGAAGGACGACATCGCTTTTTCGTTGTATTTGTGCATTATTTCGCGACAGTGACGTCATATGCATAATTTTCTGTAGATGTTGTTTAAGACTGGATCGTAAATATGGAATTCTTTGGCGGATGCGAATGACGGTACTTTTATATAAAATAAAAGCGTGTGTTTTATGTCTTCAAACTAAATTATGCTTTGTATAATCTATATATATATATATTTTTTTTTTCTTTTCATCGGGGGCGACACTAAATTCTGAAAAAGCAGGACTCCTGTTTACTAGTCCTCTAAACGTTGCTGTCTGAACGCAAAAGGGAACCTTTTCACAAAGGGAGGCAATAACTTCAAACAAACAGCAGATTCGAACGTCTGCCCAACTTATCAACTTCAACCACGGGATAGAAATAAATATCCAACCGAGGTCTAGCAGTGTCTAGCCTTATTACAAAAACATCTTATTATCTGACTTTGTAAATAGAACTATTAATCTACCTAAGACATTCACTACCAAGAACTCATCTAATTTCTAATACCTACTATAATTGTCATCTTTAATAATCGAAAACTTTGTTTATTATAATCATTATAAAGACATTCCACTACCAAGAACTCACCTAATTTCTAATACCTAATATAATTGTCATCTGTAATAATCTAAAACTGTTTATTTATAATCATTTTAAATTTTCATTTATATTCATTAGTGTTTATAGTACACTAGTATAGTAGTTTATAGTGTGTAAAATTAGCTAAGTTTTATGTAAGCTTCTCACAAAACTTCCTTTTTAGTTTTTGCCTTCAAAATTAATCTTCATTTCAAAACTTAACTTATCACACTATTATTTAATTAAAAAAAATAATAAAAATATTTCATTTATCTTTAACTTATTTTATCAAAGAAGCTTTTGTTGGAGGCAGAGGTGCATAAAAATGTCATTCGAAGTTTAGTGTTGTGTGTAGATATGGAATTTTATTTAATTCTATTTATGTTTAAACTGGGTATAAATCATGATGTAACCTCTTTTTTTAAAGACCTTAATAAAGGTGTCCGGAGGGAACATCTATGCTCTACAGACGGTTTCCTGTCTGAGCAGTTCTTCTTAGACGGTCAAAGGGAGGGGGAAGAAACTCAAATTTGTATTGAATATATATTAATTATATGGTTAAATTATGTATTTTTTTATTCTGAATCGAATGAGGCCATCCACAAGTCGATATGATCATTTGTTACAAAGTTACATCAGGTTTCTTTAACCCTTTCGAGACGGCATCCCTTACACAAATTTTATTTGGTTGGCACCGCTTTTTAGGCGCGTTCGTAATTATATAAATACGTAGCACCTATAGTCGTCGTTCAGTCCGTCCGTCTGTCCGCAGATACATAACAGAGCAAAAACTACCGAATCGAATGATCTGAAATTTTAGATAGATAATTATTGCAAAATTTTGTCAAGTCATTTCAAATTTTATGAAAATCGGATGCATAGTTTAATTACAGGGACAGTCAAAAGTTTTCCGTTACATTACGGCCAAAGGGAAAAATTATTGCAAGTGCATTTTAATCATGTTACAGCCTTCCGAATGGTCTGAAATTTTAAATATATAATTGTTACAAAATTTTGTCGAGTTATTTGCAATTTTATGAAAATCGGATGTATAGTTTAATGACAAGGACAGTCAAAAGTTTTCCATTACACGGCAGCCAATGGGAAAAAAATATTGCAAGTGCATTTTAATCATGTTACAGCCTTTTGAACAGAATGAAATTGATATGCACTTATGAAGTGCACTAAAATGTACATTCAGTACAATATGCGGTGCAAAAAATATTTATAAAACTAGTTATAGTACGAACGCACCTCATTTCCCAAGTTTGACGAGCAATTTCGAACTAGTTTTAAACAGTTCTCTTTACTGGTGAAATACCAAAGAATGCTGTAATTAAAAAAGACAGATATTACATTTAATGGTACCTAAAACAAATTTCACATGCACCTTTTGACGATGCATATGTGCATCACCCGTCCCGAAAGGGTTAATACGAAGTTTAAAATCATACTTTAGTGCAGGTAAATAAGTTTTTACAGCAACAACTTATGGCCATTCACAAAAATTTGGGAAAAACTTAGTTTTTGCACTAGACATGAATATAAGACGAGTCGCGTACCAAAATACTGTGCTTTTTTGTTGTTGTTGTTGATTTTTTTTAAGGGGGAGGGGGGTAAAAGGGGCATTTTAACTCACAGGGAAGTCCACTCTGTATTAAATACGACATTGTACGATATAAAACCTGCCGTAACTTTCTAGCAAATGATCGCACTCACTTGTAGATGGTATCATTTGATTCGGAATTAAAAAATGCGCAATAAGAGGTACCTCACTTTACCTACTTAAAACAAGTCGGAAATTCCACGTCAAACGTGGCAAATGTGGTGCGTTTGTACTATAACTACTTTTATAAATATTTTTTGCACCGCATATTGTACTGAATGTATATTTCAGTGAACTTCATAAGTTCATATCAATTTCATTCTGTTCGAAAGACTCTAACATCATTAAAATGCACTTGAAATCATTTTTTCTTATTGGCCTTAATGTAACGGAAAAATTTTCATTATCCCTGTAATTAAACTGTACATCCGATTTTCATAAAATTTGAAATGACTTGACAAAATTTTGCAACAATTATATATTTAACATTTCAGACCATTCGGGAGGCTGTAACATCATTAAAATGCACTTGCAATATTTTTTCCCCATTGGGCGTAATGTAACGGAAAACTTTTGACTGTCCTTGTCATTAAACTATGCGTCCGATTTTCACAAAATTTGAAATGAATCGACAAAATGTTACAGCAGTTATATATTTAAAATTTCAGACCATTCGGTTAGGTAGTTTTTGCTCTGTTATATGCGGACAGACGGACAGACAGACGAACTGAACGACGACTATAGGTGCTACGTATTTATATAATTACGAACGCACCTAAAAATTGAGTTTATTTGTCTTTCCTCAGTTAAAATTCCTTCTTTTGCTTCCCAAAACATGGTAAAACAATTTTATTTTGGGGGGACTTATCGGCTCTTTATTTCTAGTGCCAAAACTAAGTTTTCCCCGAATTTTTGTGAATGGACATCAGTTGTTTCACATTACATAGTTTTTGGTCTATTTTATCAGTACTATTTATTAAGTTTTATTTTTTTTTTAAATCTAGTTACGGAATATTACACGGAAATAAACCAGTTCTGTATTATTTACATTGATTTAAGTTCAAACAGATTAATCTTATGTAAGAGCGATCCATGTTTATTTCTGAGATAGATTTTTATTAAAAATCATGCTTGAATAAAATTAAAAAACTAGAGAATAGGAATTCTGCTTTTTCAGAATTTAGTGTCGCCCCGGCATTTCCATTACTTCATTTTCTTCCGATGGACATCTTCACCTAACATTTAATTTATAATGGCTGTTTCATAATAATAGAAGCCATCAGTCCATTAGAAGAAAATAACTCGGTTAAGCCAGACTCTACTGCAGTACAAAAAATATTTCAATTTTAAGGCTTAAAGCACACGTTTTATTTTATGTAAAATGACGTCATTTGCATCCGTTTAAGAATTCCACATTTAAGATCTACTCTTAAACATCTACAGTAAAGCATGCATAGCACATCACTATCGTGAAATAATGCACAAATGCAGAGAAAAGATGCCGTCATTCAAGAAAATCGACAAAAAGAAAAAAAAAAACGGCTATCTAATGATTCATAGATACTTAAAATTAAATATAGTTTATAATAGCTCCATTGTTAACAGAAATCATTCGTTTATATATATTTTTTTCAAAATAGCACGTGTTTTAATTAAATTTTCTTTCGGTTGTTATGAGAAAATGGCAACAAAAATATATAATTACTATTTTGCAACTATTTTTCCTTTACTTTCTACAGAAATGGAGTACTTCCGTTGCCAATATTAAGCAAATGGCTCTAAGAACTACAAAAAAATTAATGTTTCAAAAATAAAGGAAGATACAGTTTTCAAACAAAATGCATTTAAAAGAACTTTTTTTTTTTTCAATACGACGGTATAAAAATCGAAAATGTGCGATGCTTAGAATTTTAAAAAATTGCTATAGATTATTTAATCGTACTGCTTTGTTTTACGGCTGGCTTCTGTAAGGTTACGTTATTTTTTGGATTGCACAAAATAAGCTGGGAAAAAGAAATAGCATACCGTAACGGGGGTAAAAAAAAAAACAAAAAAAAACAAAAAAAAAAACAGTAAATTGAGGTATAATTTCCAAAGAAATGACATTTGAAGGTACTTTTTTTTCAATTCCTACTATTAGCTCACACTCTCCCTATATTTATTTATTTATATATTTATTTATTTATATATTTATCTTGTTCAAATTTTCAATCGTTAATAAAATACTCATTATTCATCCTATCATGTTGAAAAAAATTTTTTTTAACTTGTACTGGATGACAATTGATGTTAATACAGTTTTTTTCAAATATTAATTAATTAATTAATTTTTAATTAATTAATTTTAGGTTTGCATGGGAAACAAAATGGCGGCCATTGGTTATTGAAGGTCAATGAAAGTATTTTCATTAAGGGGTTACCATAGGGGGGGACCCTGTTTTGTCGCCAAATACCGCCAAGTTTGTCGCCAACTTGGCGATATATCGCCAAATTTGGCGGTCAAAATGAGTCGCCAAAAGTGACGCCAACATGGCGATATCTCTAATATTTCGCCAAATTAACATAGAGTTCCATTGTAAACCTAGTTGCTTATAGAAAATCAACAAATTGAGATATTTTAATGCAACAAAAACTAATATTAGCTTAATGGATTATATTAAATTTTTCTTTGATGGCCTAAGTAGAAATTGACTTTAAAAACAAAATTTTTATATTACTTGTTTTAATTCGACTATGTTAAAATTGAATTTGTGGCGATTTTTTTAAAGTTAATAAATTTGCAGAAAATACGAAATAGATTGGTTAGTTCGTTGTCGCCGCCTATATACGGTCAGCGTTACTAACGGATATGTTTTTACTCTTGTAACTCAACCTGGTTTTTGTATGTAATAATGGGATTTTGCAATCGATTTTTAATCCAGTTATTGATAGGGCTAAAATTACAAAAATTACGTTCACAGGCGTATTTTCGATGACAATACAACATTTTAATATTTTCACAGTTTAATTATTAATTAACACATTAATTTTAAGGACTCTTTCAATAAGCCCGGCACAGGTGATAAAGCGCTGAATATTCTCTGTAACTCGCACAATTGTATGGGAGTTAAAAAACAATTATTTTAACGATGCGCCAATAAACGCCCGCGAAAATAGGCCATACCGCTGAAACTACAACAATGAAACATTTTAAAGTCTAAAGAGTAGAAAATAAATTATAAATAAAATATGAAAAATACAATATTTTTAAAAATACGCTTTTATCAGTTAATATTTTAATATTAATTAATTTACTATTATGCGTTGAGAAACCAAAATAAAAATCCTAAAAAGCTAGTTGGAAGATTGTTTTATTTATTTTTCTGTTGCCGTATCTCAAAAAAGAAGCAGAGAAAAAATTACATATTTTTAATAAACTAGAGGGCCTCCGCCCCCCTGCTCGCTACGCTCACAACCCCTCGCGTAATCGCATCCCGAAGCAATCCCTATTTTCCAGCCAACCCCAGACGTAATTGTTTCGCGTTTCCATTCTGGATCGCTTTGCTATCTCTTATTTTCTATGCATTCCATTTTCAGATTCCACATGACAATTTTTGTTTCCTTATCTCCAAGCACGTAATCTTTAGAGCTTACAGACTTTCATAATTATAAGAATTATTAAATATAAAACTATACATATAGTGTTCCAAATATAGTAAATAGTTAGTGTTTGTGCTTTAAAATAATGTAAATTGTTCAATTAAGCTCTATTTATAAGCTAATATTAGTTTTTGTTGCATTGAAATACCTCAATTTGTTGATTTTCTGCAAGCAAGTAAACACTATTGGATTTCAATGGGAGTCTATGGAAATTTGGCGAAATGCTGGAAATAGAGCCAAGTTGGCGTCACTTTTGGCGACTAATTTTGGTCGCCAAATTTGACGATATAGCGCCAAGTTGGCGACAGAGGGTCCCCCTTTAGTAACCCCCATTATAGCGTCAGAAAGCTCTGACCAATCAGATGCGTTTCACGGTATCTACGCAGATTTTCATTGGTCCATTTCCAAATCGTTACTTTTTTTTGTACTAGGGGGGCTCCTCCCCTCTGCTCGCTACACTCACCAACCCCCCGCGTAATCGCTTTGCAATTCCATTCGGTATCGCGAAACAATCCCTATTTCTAGCCAACCCCAGTTCATTGTTTGTGCTTAAAACTAATGTAAATAGTTCTATTAAGCTCTATTCATAAGCTAATATTAGTTTTTGTTGCACTGAAATATCTCAATTTGTTGATTTTTTGCAATCAATTAAACCCTATTGTATTTCAATGGGAGTCAATGAACATTTGGCGAAATACTGGAAATAGCGCCAAGTTTGCGTCCCTTTTGGCGACTGATTTTGGTCGCCAAATTTGGCGATATATCGCCAAGCTGACGATAAACTTGGCGACGTTTGGCTACAGAGGCGGGTCTTCCCCCCCCCCTTGGTAACCCCCTTGTAGCGTCAGAAAGCTCTGACCAATCGGATGCGTTTCGCGGTATCCACGCAGATTTTCATTGGTCTATTTCCAAAGCGTTACTTTTTTTATATATATAGAAAGATTCACTTGCTAGTGATTTTGTGCCAGGCTTTTAAAAAAACAGTTAATTTTCCATAATCGAGTTCGGTGCCAATGCCAAGTGAATGCTTTGCAAAGGAATTTTTTAGGAAAAAACATGAAATGCAGAAAGAAAAAAAATCAGATGGGAGTTTTAAGATGAACATTGAATGCTTATATCAAGCATGTTTTGTTTTTTTTTTTAATTTTACTTTTAAATTTATTTTTTTATAATAAAGATAGGTACATAAAATTTACTTTATATTTGTTATACAATGAGAAAATCGTATGTTTGATGAAAAATAAAAATTTTTATATGAATTATTTTCTTTTTCTGTGTTATAATAGGTTAAGTCATTTCTTTGCAGATTTGAGAATTCCTATCACTTATCTAATTGTCGAAGAACAGAATACTCTAAAATATAAATACAAATTAATTTTTCAAAACAAACGGCTTCTTACGCAATTCGTTCAGATAACTCCCTACTGATATTGCAATGATAAATGATCATTTTTTGTTAAGGAATAGATAAACTCATAATAATATCTCGGTCTTCATTTGTTTTATGTGAATTCCGCGACCGAAAAGAAATGAATGCATTCTTTTTTTTTCTTTCCTTGCCGATTAATCAAGTATCATTTAAAGATATCCTTGATATTCTGGCATTTCATCTTCTTAAGATTGCCGAGATACAATAGAAGTTAAAAAAACAAAATGGCGAAAGTCAATAAGAACGATTAATTACAAAATGGAAAATTTTCTTTTTTGCTATGTCTTTTTTATCTGTGCAGTGCTTAATGTGATATTAAGTGTCGTGTTTTATGCATTTCTGATGAAGAGTGAAGAAATGAAAGGCGGCAAAGGTAGGTACTTAACAAATTCCATCATCATCTTCTACTTTTTAATTAAAGAAAAAAATATTATTTTCTAAAGCTCATTCGAGATTAGAAAAAACTTGATTAATTTGATCTTAATTTGTTCATTATTGAAATTCTCTCTTTTTTGGCAATTTTCTTGCTAAGAACACGCAAATTAAAATAAGAAAATGGCGGAAGTAAAAAAGAACGATTAATTGAAAAATGGAAAATTTCGTCGATGTTTTCAACTCCTATAACGTTAAACTCATTTGTAATTTTTGCAACATAGATGACAAGTTAAGATGAAAAGAAATTCTTAAAAACACCCTAAACATTTTACGGTGTTTTTAAGTTCTTTTCATCTTATACAGTAGAACCTCAATTAAACGAGTTTCGATTAATCGAGCCAATAGCAAAGTCTGATTTTTTATTATTTTTTATGAACGAGCCTGAAAAAGACCACAGTTTTTAGTTCACTGTCCGTGCTATACAGGGTCCCCTGCCTCCAAAAGCACTCAGCTTTCAAGAAACGTTGCATCCTGAGAAGTCTACAGCGAACAATGCTTTGTTTCCAGTGGCCGTGTGAACTTTCTTAAATTTTTCAAACTGCTTTTTAAAATGTACTACTAGTAGTTGATTTCTTTTTTATATTTGTTAAGCTGAGAAACATAATTTTACATATATTTATTTTTATCCTTTAAAACACGTTCTATTGTTTTTTATTTTAAGAGATGTTAAATTCGCAAGCACGTCGAGTTTTTAAACATAGTTTCTATTAACCGAGGTTTCCGAAATCCGAGGTACTAGCGGTCCCAATTAGCTCGGATAATCGAGGTTGCACTGTAGTTGAAAAGTGTTTATGAACCGGTTTATCTGCCCACGCTATCGCTATAACTCGTGCAAATAGACTCGGATTTTCATGCAATTGATATATGTTAATTATGTTTACCATGGCATGTTCGGCATTGAATATGAAGTGTGTAGAATTAATAGTTCATTTACAGGGGCACACAAAAGAATTCCGTTACATTATGGTCAATGGGGAAAAATCGTTTGAGGTGCATTTTAATAACATCACGCTATTTCAAATGTATTGAAATTGATATAAATCTTTGAATTTCACTACGATTACGTTATAGACCGGTAGCCGACAGCACAGGCAACCACCTCGTCGAGTTCACGGATGGAAATTCTAGGATTAGTTAAATCTTGATTATCATATTAACCCTTTGTTGCATACTCTAAAACTGGCAAATCCCCAACGCTAAATTTAGTATTTTCCTACTAAAAGGATCATGCTGAATGAGAAAAGAATTATTTTATATGTAATATTTTTTTATTATTTGAGTTACAGCTTGTCCGCTATAGTGGACACTATGAACACAGAATTGAAATGCAGTGCTGTTAGGTTTGGTTTGGTTTGTGACGGCCAATTATCAGCACGTGGGATATAGGCCGCAGTGCTGTTAGGAAAATAAGATTTATGATAGTTTCCTTCTAGAATATTTATCATATTCTAAAAATAACTGTGGTTAAAATTGAGAAAATATTCATTGATGGTGTAATTTGTAAAAACAATCAGTTTTTGCATCGATGCATAGGTAAATTTTACATTTTGCACATGAATATGTTGGCTTCCTCTTACATAGTTCCATCTTGCATAGTTGTGCACTTTGGGATGTTTGACGAGGGAGATTGAGCCACTTTGTCATATCTGGTGTCCTTGTGTACAGAATTTCTTCTTACTGGCAATTGTCTTATTTGTTTGTCTTCCAGCACATCACATTCTTCAGAGTCTGGAATCAAATGCGGTTCACCAGATTGTCGAGTCACTGACTGAATGAGTCCGCTTATTACAGCCAGTTTAAATTTTCCAAATTGTATGTCGCAATTTGGAAACAAGCTTCTGTTTAAAAGCCACGTACTCACAGCAGCTACACCAATTAAATGGAATATAATTAATTCTTTTATACCACTGGTGAGTTCAGTATAATGCCAGCAACATGTCACATTTATCTACTCCTCCGATATTTTGGTTACAAGCTTCAATCAGAGCTGCTCGGTCAATTTCAATGTATTATTTTGTTTTCCTGTCGTATTGCTTTATTTTCTTCTTGGGGTCAACACTGTGTATATTTGAAGCAACAGTCCCCGGTTTATTGTCAAACCATTGACACACTAAGATATTGTGCTCCTTGTCTACCATATGGTCGAACTTCTTACAGCAATTTTCATATCTTTCTCTGGTTTTAGAGGACAGTGTTCTGTTCGATCTTTACGTAAGGTGCAGGTTGCAAATAGACCGATATTTTTCAAAAATACTAAGAGCTTCGATGAATCAAAGAAATTATCAAAAAAATATAAGTTCCAGTTGGTACTGCTCGTGTAACACAAGTCACTATTTGGCCTGATTCCCCAATTTCAGGAGGCGTATTAGGTGTCACAGACTTCTTGTTGTCACCATAAAATTCAAATTCATGAACAAATCCAGATTGTCCAGCTCTTATCCACATTTTATATCTCCACTTGCATGGTTTTTTTACCAGAGAATGCTTACCTTGAAAGGTAACGTTTGTTTATCCACTGATTGACAGATCTCTTGTTCGGCTACATCATTGAAATTTTCGTTCAAATGATAAGTTGAATTTTTTGCAAACGGTCATAGTCAACATCTTTTGAGGATTTCTCTAAAGAAGAGTCATTTTAATGAAGAACAGATAATATATCTTCCCAACGATTTACAGGCATGGCATCTGCTACTAAATGTTGTCGATTTTCTGGAGACAACATTTAGTCGACCGACGTCTAAAGCGTAAATGCACAACAAACATGAAAAAACTAATGCCTAAAAATACTTCCATTTCATTAACTGTAATTTATTTCATTTTTGTGCGATTTGATAATCTATATCGATTAGACTCAAGTGTCATAATTTACAAAGTTCAACATTGTCTTGAACATCTGAAGTGGTATTTTAGCAAGTAAAACCTTATTTTTCGGCTTCAGTATATTTGATGTGTATTTCAGTATATTTCAAGTGTTTTCTTTACCCGTTTCCATTTCTAAACACGTCAAAATTATATTTTAAAATTTTCCCTGTTCACATTCACGACGTTCACTTCAGTTGACAGAGTAAAATGTCATAATGTTGATGCTGTGCATGGCGTCCATATTAGTGGACATTATGTAAAACCTTTCAAAAAATAAACAAATAATTATTTTTATACTTGTTTTTCAATTGTCTATTAGGCCAAAACATCTAAAAATAATAATTAATGAACAAAGTATAATTTAAATAATATTATTACAGGTTTAGAAACATTTTAGTTCATGCTGAACTATTTACCGGCATTCTGATGAGACATACATATTTATTTTATCTCTAGAAGTAAGTTAACCGTCTTGTGGCACCATCTCGATTTTTTCTCTGAAAGTATGAATTTCAAAAAGTAGCATAAGCTTTAAATAGGAACTGTGAATGATATAGGTTGAAAAGAAAAAATTGGCAATTTTGTCCACTGTAGTGGACAGTATGCAACAAAGGGTTAAAACGCAATCGGTCTGCCAAGTGATATCTTGGTGGAAAACACCGGAAAATCCGATTTTAGCGGCTGACTCGTAGGTTTACCATTGTGTTTTCCGGCATCCAAAGGTATGAAAACATGGAGGGTTGGGAGCTTGAAAACACGATGGTAAACGTACGAGTCAGCCGCTGAAATCAGGTTTTCTGGTGTTTCCCACCAAGGTTTCACTTGGATTGCGTTTTAATATGCGAATTAAGATTTAACTAATCCCAGAGTTTCATCCGTGAACTCGATGAGGTGACTGTCTGTGCTGCCGATTTTCCGGTCTATTAGAATAGGGTGCTCATAGCATTTATCCTTTATTTACAGGGACACACAAAATAAATCGGTTACACTACTGTCTGTGAGCAATAATTGCTGGAAGTGCGTTTTAAGTTTCTGTATGCGCTTTTAAATACAACAAATTTTTTAAATGTTACTTATTGTGTATAAATTCTGTATCTCGTATACAGGGCTGCACAAAAGAATTCACGTAACACTCTCCTTATTAGCGGAAATTAGTGAAAGGGACTTTTCAACTATGGTATGTATTTCCTAACTGAATTAAATTTTTGCATATGTACTTTACAGAAACAAATCTATGTATCATATACAGGTCTGCTCAAAGAAAACGACTGAACGACTAAAAATCGCTTTAATTTTTTACTAGTTACAGATATTTAGGCAATGTAAATAGCAAAAGTGTTCAAATTAAGGTATTATTTAAGATTATGTTGATGAAACAGTGCTAGCATTAATGTTCAAAATAATTTTCAATTTTCGCTTTATTCTTCTACGACCAAAACTCACCGAGTTATGATCTTTAGAACTTTTTAAATTTTTATACAATCACCGGAAAAACATTTTAAAATTTAAACACAAAGTAAATGCTGTGTCAAGTGCAACAGTAAAAATTACATACTTCTACGACGAAATTTGACCGAGTTATGATACATTGGATTTGAAGCTTTCCGGCGCTAAAAACTGACAAACATTTTTTTTAGTGCCAGAAAGCTCTTACATTTCATAAAATGTCAAATATTACAAGCCAGTGTATTTTGATCGTATAAGAATGAAGTGTTATATCTCAGTTATTTAATTGTATCCGAGATATAACAAAGGGTGACCGTATTATTTAACCAGTGTCTTTAATTTCGAGAGCAAATTGAATCCTTTGACAAGATCTGAAAGTAACGAAACAGTGACCACTTTTGAAAAGTAGTTTGTAGTCGCTACTTTTTAAAACAAGTAGTTGTAGTTAACTAAATTTTCGATAAAGCAGCTGTATTTCGCTACAATACAAAAGTAGTTTTCGGACACTTATAGGACATGCAGGGACTATATAAAAATTAAAAAAGTGTAACTTTAAAAAAAATAATCGCAAGAGTATTTCATCCACATATAATCTTAATTCTTACCTTATTTGAACACTTTTGCAATTTACTTTGCCTATACATATGACCAACAGATTAAAAAAAAAAAAAAAAAAAGTACTTTCGGCCAGTGCCGGGAGGAAGAGGTAGTTTCATATTTCTTGGTTTTGAAATTTTGCAAGGTTTACTCGAAGCTAATGTTACACAAATTTTAAAAAGCTAAAATGCGGAGAACCCGATAAGAGAATATTCGTCAATACCGAATTTGAATGAGAACTGCGCCACATTAGTAAGCTATAGACAAGTTGGCATCATTTATGATTACTTATTTTTGATCGCCAAGTGCGCCAAGCTTGACGAGAATTTGAAGCTAACGGATATTAATAATATTTAAGCATTGCATAGCAGTGCACGTTTCAAATGGCCGCCATTTTGAAACAAGATAGCGGATGAAGCTGCCAACGAACTCGGCCGAGACATTCATATGTACTATGCACGTACTTAATCTTATCCAAATCGGTTTATAAATACAAGAGTTACAGAATGACAAAAATCAGATTGTTTAAAAATGTCAGCCACCCTAAAAATTCAAACTGCTATATCTCAGCCATTTTTTAAGATAAAAACGAAACAAAACATGCTTCGGAATCCTTGTATTAAGGTCAAACTCTTAAGAAAAAAATATTTTTCAGTTTTCAATTTATTTGGACAGCTTTTTAAATTAAAATTTTTAAAAAACTTTTAAATGGCCGCCTTTTTGAAACAAGATGATTGATGAAGCTGGCCAACGAACTCGGTCGAGATATTGGTATGTACTATGCATACAATTAATTTCATCCAAATCGGTTTATAAATACAAGAGTTATCGCGTGACAAAAATCATATATGTATATATATATATATATATATATATGTATATATATATAGCTTTAATTCATAATATTTGACGGTGGAAGGTTATGTTTAATTAATGGTTATATATATATATATATGTATATATATATATATATATATATATATATATATATATATATATATATATATATATATGTGTATATATATATATATATATATATGTGTATATATATATATGTATGTATATATATATATATATATATATATATATATATATATATATATATATATATATATATATATATATATATATAAAGTTGATTAATGATTAGTTAAATTAATAATACTCGATCCAGCTTTACTATGTATAATGTCAGTGTAATGTATTGATACTCATTTTTTTAATTATTTTTTTAAGATGATGAATTGTAATATTATATAATGATTATATATATATATATATATATAATAAATTTGAAATCACAAATATATGAATAAATTGGTAAAGTTCTAAAGATGAATTAGAAATGAACATAGGAAACCAGTATGTAAAATAAGAAACTATGAATAACCTACAGAATCTTCAGAGAAGCTTGTGAGTTCATTCATAGAAGATGCGTTATTTCATCCAATTTTGTCAGCATTAAGCCTAAAATGACAAAATTTAGCTCTTTATAAACGCAAACAAAACAGAAAATAGATAATAAAAATCCAAGAAATCTAAAAAAGATACACCTCACACAGGATATTAAACATTAATAGAGCAAAATACCTAAATTACATACTAGGAAGCAAAACTGCAGCATGTCTGGATGGAAAAACAGAGTTGGGAATATTTTAACATGTGGGCCTACAGTTGAGTATCTGACTGAAACCCATAACTTTGCTGCTAACCATCTGGTGTGAGAAAGGAAAAAAAGGAAATTGGAACTGGATTATTAACAATAATGTTTGGTACTGCCATCCTTACCCAAAAAAAGGAATGAAATTGATTGAAGAAATAAAGAAATAACTTAGATTAACATTTAGTTAAAGTAGAATGAAAAATAGGAATAAACTTGATAATTACGGAGTAAATACAAAAATAAAATAAAGAATAGGAATAAATTAATAAAAAATAAAATAAAGAATTAGATTAAAATAAATAAATAGAAAGGCAATTGATTAAATTAACTAATTTAAAGACAAAATATTATAATATAAAAAATGAGAATATAAATAACATTTAAAAAACAGTGAGGAATATTTTGAGATAGTAAGATATAGCCTTGTATTATGTAACTAAATGTGAAAATTTAAAAAACAATGAGGAACATTGAGATAGTGAAATATATCCTTGTATTATGAAGCATTATGTGAAAATTTATGAGAAATTTATGATGTTAAATGCATGATACACCGTGTTTTTTTTATTTAATTTATATATATATATATATAAGTCACATTTGAACGGAGGTTGGTTTTGGTGTCTGGAGGTCATGATCGGTGAAAATATACTAAAATTTTCTGGAAGTGCTTTTTTCCGGACGGCTGCAAAAGGTTGCTTTTTACTTTTTGTAATGAAAGGTACTTAATAAAGCGCGTATTAAAATTTTTGGAACATCCTGAATAATTAAAAAATAAAATACATATGAGAAAGACATTTTAACGCAATGTTTTAATATTGACAATGAGAAAAAGAAAGGATATTGATCTTAAAATAAGTAAAAACATGTCTTAGAAGATAAATAATATACCATAATATTATGGAAATTCCATAAATGTGAATTATCTAATAGACTATTGACGATACTGTTTTGGAAATAAGCTGTGATTGTTCTATAAAATTAAACATAATTGCCGAAACGTCAGTGAAGGCTTACTGTGGAGACAGGAAAAGTTTTGGTTTCTGTTAGTCTGTCTGTTAGTCTTTCTGTTAGTGAGTCTGTTAGTCTGTCTGTTAGTCTGTCTGTCTGTTCCGCAATAACTGCCGCAAAAAGCATCCGATCGGCTTGAAATTCACTGGGCATGATGATGAGGTACCCGGACTTAACTGTATAGTTTTTGGTTAAATTTGGTTCTTTCGTTCGGGAAATATGGAACATTTTATTTTGCTCTATAATGCTTTTCTATGGCAAGTCAGACGATTTTCAGATTTTAATTTGTTGAAAGAAACGGCTCATATGAAAAATGAATTTAAATGGTAAATTTTTGATGCTGAAATTTTTAAATAAGATTATTAAATTATCCCAATTAGCTTGAAAATTTGTCGATATATTTGCGAGATTTTTTTAATTAGGTTTATAATATTGGGGGAATTTTATGCATGTTTTCCAATAATATAAAGGATTTTGTTTTATCAATTTGACATAATGCATATTTCATTTTTTTCCTTTTCTTTCATCTGTTGTCTAGCAACGTATTTGGTCCTAATAATATTAGTATAATTGCGTGTATAATGTTTGAGTAAAGCTAACGTCAAAACGGATGAATTAATGCATTTGTATCTTTGCATATACATGGATTTTAGCCCAGAAATAAAAATAGGCAATATTTCATTTATTTTATTTATTTTATTCAAATATTTTGCTTAAAAATACAAAAGTTCATTATTTTCATAGAGAATAACGTAACATTTTTCTATAACATTTACCAATATTTCTTTAATTGTTGCCAAGAAAATCAAAACCCGGAATAATATTTTCTTTTAAACAATTTTCAATTGAAATGTTTTGTCGTGAAACAGGAAAATGAAAAATAAAATTAAGAATAGAAAAATTAATATGGCGGCATATTGGAAATAAAAAGAAAACTCTCGAGTATTTTTTAATATAAGAAGATGAAAAGTTTTGAGTAAGTACGCATAGCAGGTGAATTAGGCGTCATTTATCGAAAACAAAGATGCTGAAATAAAAAGATCTTGGGTAAAATAAAATTAACTATTATTCACGGAGGAAAGAGATAGTTGGAGATGCAATATGCCTTAAAAACAGTTTGCAATACGATGTGCGTTATCGCTCACAAGGAAGGTCTCCATACGGGCATACTCAGAAAAATCTGAAAAAAATGCGGAATGTTCTTCTCCCATGGGTATATATGTTTATAAAAAAATTTGGCGGAACCTCGGTAGAACGTCCGTAAAAAAATAATGAAAATTTCGGTTATTTGGCGACTTATCACCGTTTGGCGAAGAAATTAAATTAAAAAAATACGCTTGTCGAATACTCTTTAAGGAAAAAACTTTTTATGTTGAATTTGTTTAAATAAGTTTAATTTAAATAACTTTAGCTTTGTCATTTTTAGTTTGTTTTAACTATAGTTTTGTCATATATATTTATATGTACTTATAACGAATTTTAACTATCATATTTTAAGATTTAAAACAACATTTTAAATTGATTAAAATTGTTCCAAACTCAAAAATATGCCCCATCGAGCACTGTCGATTCAACTTTGTTGCTATGGAAACAACTTATTCGGTATGGAAATGTATTACGGCAGCATTATTCATCTGGCGTTAAAAGTTATTTTTATAACCGATAAAGCCGTTTAAATTTTTAAAAATGTGGATTAGAGAATAAAACAATGGCAAAATTTCGTTCAAATCGGCAACAAGCAACAAGTATACTACAAAATGTAATAATAATAATAATAATAAATTCTTTCATGGTTTACGTTTGAATTCATTAAATACCGCATATTCTCAAAATCAATTAACAAACAATTTTCAGATTCATTAAAATCGTTTGCTTTTGGCGAGGAAAAGTGCTGCTCGCCAAATTGTGCGCCGCTTTCTTCTTTTCACGCCAATTATTAGAAAGTATTTTATTATTTTACAGATTTTCTACTGTAATTCCGCCGCTAATTTTAACTGATCCTTTATTACATACATGAGTACTTTCACTAGCATTTTTTTTCAACATATTCTGAGTATTCCCAGTATGGAGACCTTCCTTGTCAGATTTAAATGCCCTCATTCGGCCCAAACAAAACAAGCACGTGGAACAGGGACCGAATTCTTTGACTTCATCCGTGCATTTTTTCTGTAAAATGAAAATGATCTGCTTATATTTAAGCAATAAACATTCTAAGGTAGCATTTCATTGTATTATTAATTAAAAACTGTACTACTAAAAATATTATTATTTTTTTTTTTTTTTTTTTTTTTTTTCCTAAGCACGTCGTTGTATTGTGCCGAATGTAGCGGATTTTAGGGTTACATTTTTGGCGTCACTTCAAGATTTATTGTCTGTGTACGGTTAACATGAATATTTTATTTTAAATTTAAATTTTATTAATTTATAAAAAAAAAAAAACTTATGCTTATCCTTATAAATCACAGCGTAAAAAAATCTAAGATATATTATAATCATCCGCATAATCAATAAAAAATTACGAATGTTAATTGAAATAGACTACGGGGGGTTCAAAGGGGCAGAGCCCCCCTGAAGAAATGCAATTTTTGATTTAAAAAGTTACCAGAATAAGTAGCTCATCAGAATTTCAGAACATCAATGTACAACCACTTGTTTAGCACTTTTAATTTCTGAAACTTTACGAAGTATCTTGTATGCTTATAAATATTTATGTAATTTGAAAACTTTAAAAAGCGGTTTGTAGGAAGTTGAATATTACGCAATGAGTGTTAAAAAACAATGACTTGCAAAGATGACGTTGAGGCTCCTGATCTGCAGATTTACTAGTTAATATTTTATCCACGCATGTATTCATAGTATATTTCTCAAAAAATACGTTGAATTTACCTTTGCATTTTCTCTTTCTGTATTGTGAAATTCATAACTAAACTGTCTATAAATAGAACGGAGGCTTTACATAACTCCTGACATAGAAAACCTTTTACGAATTGAAATTTTGCATGCATTGAATACTTTGTTCTAAAATTTTTGATTATCGACATGTAAACTTTTGCCTTTCAACTATTGTAAGAAAAAGTTAAACTCCAAAGTGGGTTAAAATAGAATTTTCGAGAGAGTTCATTTTGCTTTTATCTTCTTTAACCCTTTGAGGGGCAAGCAATTGCGTTTCTGTAATGTTGAATTCCCACCGGAAATTTGAAAAAGTTTTGCTTCAAAATAAGGGAAAGCTATTTTATAGCTTTTTTTCACAAAAGTTATAAAAGTAAAACTTTATTTAAAGTTTCTGGTGCAAATCTTAATTAAAATTAGGTGGGATATAATATATCCCATCGCCTCTCAAGGGGTTAAGGCTAGTGATGAGCAGAATGAATGGTTTTACTATTTGAATCAATCATTCGGAAATGCGCAAAAGCACAGCTGTCAACCGATTTTTTTTTTCAATTTCTACCAGAAATTTTGTATAGAAAAAAGTTTCTTATTTTAATTAGAATTAATTTAATAACGCCTTAAAAATATAAAAATTCTTTATATCTTCGAAATTTCTGAAGATAATTGATTAAAAATATCACGATGGCTGGCAACTATGCTTTTTATTCTTATCTTTTTACAAACTTTCTAGTAGTAAAGGATTAAAAATATATAGAAAGGTTGGAAACTATGTTTTTGCGCATGCCCGAATGATTCATACGATACTAAAATCATTCCTTCTGCCCATCACTACTTGAGGCTGTGCTGTGTGCAAATTAAACTAACTATAATTTATTAATCTTATTATAACTTTTTTTTTCATAACCCCACCCCCATCTCATTTAATATGCATTTTAAAAACATGAACGTAAAAAAGCAAGATTTAATCGACTTCCACGGAGAGTTCAAGGAGACAGATTTCCCTCTATTTAAACCTGTTAGCTCTTCCATTCTTTTAATGTTAATTATGTTAAGTCCCATAGGATGATAGTATTTTAATATTTTTAAAAAATGTTAAATAAAGTAATAAAATTTAGTGAATTAAATTTAAAAATGCAGGGAGGAGGAGTGGCCCTTCCCTGCCTTCTCCAGTAATAGAGTTCGGGTTGTCACAACCCGAACCTGTCAAAAGAATTTTCGCAACCCGAAGTCCGACTCGAACCCGACATGTTTCAATCCGCACCTGATCGAAACCCAGAATACTTCAACCTTCAACCCGACACAAAACCGAAATGAAAGGAAAGTAAATCATGTTTTAATGCAATTATGAAAATATCTCCAATACCAATTTTATGTTTTATATAGAAAATGGACAAATCTATATTCTTTAATATTCAAATATAGTAAAACCTCTGAATAGCGGACACCTCGGGATAGTTGGATAGAGTCCTGCATCGGGGTCGGGTTGTCCCTAATTTTTTTTTTCGGGTCGGGATGACTCCAATTTTCTTCCTGTGGGTCGAATTCACCTTAGAATATTTCTTGCGGGTCATATTTAGGTTTTTTGTAAGTCCGGTTGTTGGAATTTTCACAAAAAGTTTGATCAGAACTATGTTTCAGAGGAAAATAAATACTATTTGATTATGAATTAGTTTAATATAATTTACTGCATGAGAAATAAAATGTACTATATAAGAAATGTGACCGTAGATTATTCTTTCTTTAAGGGGCAATGCATATATAACGTTATCTCTTTAGGGGGGATGGGGGGTCTGGCACATGATATCGTAAGATATCTCTAGGGGGAGGGGGTTGCCTTTTGATATCGTTATCATTTTTATTCATTTTTATTTGTAACTTGGTCTTTACATCAAAATAGCATGTTATCTTTTTTTATAATGCTATCTATTTTTATGAAAGTACAAAGTTATTAAAATAATTAAATTATTATAAGATTACTCAATTCGAAAATATGGAAACCCCAACGTTCGGCATTCCTATTCCTCTGCCATACGTGTATGCATATATAATTCGCTGTTCGGCAAACCATATGCGAAGAATGTCTGAAATGATACTTGTTTTTACTAGTAAATAAAAGAGAAAGAATATATTCCACCCGTTTTATTGATAAGTTCTGACTGCTTCATTCTGTGCAAGGGGCAAGTGCAAAAATACATTATTACTGTTGAATGCATTATGTAAATGAAAGCTTTATTAAATAGTTTTAAATCGTGATTATTAATTTTAAGTGTGATAATTAAACTGATAATTTATTGACTTCTCTTCTTTGAATGAATAAAGTATGCGAAAAATAAATGTAACCCTATTTGTATATCACTCCAAACAAAAGAAAAAAAAAATCAAAAATCAAAAGAATTTTTATACATTGATAACGATATCATTACCGGGTGTGAGTAGGTGTTCCAGGGATGATAATGTGTGATATTGTAAGGGAGGGGGTACAAAATTACCAAAAAGTTGATAACGTTATATATACACAGCCCCTAAGAACATTTTTTTCTTCACTCGGAATGTGAAAATATTACCAACATTTCGTTTTTGATCCTCACAAAAACACATCTCTTTGCGATAGTTTATGCACACATACACATGTCACGTGTGTATAGATTGGGAGGTGCCCACTACTTGGAGGTATAAGCCTATTAATATAATTTAATAACTAAAGAAGTGTTTGCTAAACAGAGATGTCTGTTTTTCGGGAGTGTCCATTAAAGAGAGAGGTCCTATTGTATATCGTTTTTAACCTGAAAAAATATCATGGACATTTTGAAAAATCGGGTCAACCTGAATCCGACCCGCAACAGTCAAAACACAACCCGAACCAATGAAAGTCAACCCGATTCGAATCCGACCCGCAGCAAAAAAAGTAGAAGTCAACAAGAAAAAAAAACAAAAAAAAAATATAGCGCCAACCCTCGGGCTGGGTCGGGGCGCGTAAAAGGGAGTAACCCGACCCGATGCAGAACTCTACCCGGTACCTATTAGCTGTTATTCGTCTACAGAACGTCAAAATAAGCACAATTAATATTTTATCCGTACAATGCATAATTAATATTATCCATACCATGCATAATAATCCATACATATGCTTAGCATATTTTTCGATAAATGTGCTGAGTTTACCTTTGTATTTCCTCTCGATAACATCACGTAACTAAACTATCTTTAAATCAGTGGCAATGTTAGAGAAACTTTGCACAGAAAACCTTTTTACGGATCGAAACTTCGCATGCATGGAATATGTTTTCTAACGCTTTCATTATCGATATGTTAACGTTTGCCTCTATTTCTTTCAACTATTCTAAAAAAAATTTCAAAGGCAACTGGTAAACTTCAAAGTGGTTTAAAATAGTTTGTTTTTCAGGAGTATTTCTAGGAGTTTATTTTACTTCGTAACTATTTGCTTTAATCTTCTTTGAGGCTGTACAAACTAAAATAACAATTCATCCTTTTAACACTTTCCAACATAGTTGAAAAGTGTTTATGAATTTCATTCGTCTGTTCATTTGTCCATTCTCTACTTCTCGTAATTATACTCGTGTAGCCTTCTGATCATTTTGGCGGGGAAAAAGTAAAATTAATTCGTCTTAAGTGACTTAAAATAATTAAACATTAAGAGAAAAAAATAACTAACTTTTCAATAAATGAAGGTTAAAACTCTACTGCTAAATTCACCTTGAGTAAATAATTAAAATTCGTATAAAAAGCACAAATAAATGTACTGAAATTACTTGCAAGTGCATACATATAATTTAAAATAATTTAAAATACATTTGAAATATCTTAAAAATACATTAAAAAAATTAACCCTTAAATGCGCAATTTTTTATTTTGTTTCGAAAAAATTATATATGATTCTCTGAAAGGTTTATTACATAGGAAAAATAATGAAAAAAATCTGAGATACATTTTACATATAATACATCAATCTTTTCTTCTGTAGCACATCCGCAATATAAGTAAAAACTACTGTCGTGTGGCTGTTTTACGCTAAAATATTGGAAATTAGTAAATATTTTAATAAGTATGTCTCCAAATACCTTATTTTATATAATTATTAATTTTATAAAACTTAAACTTTAACCCTTTAATTCCCATGATATAATACGTTCTAGAAATTACGTAGTTCATAGAATCTGACTTTACACTAGAAAGTTTCAATGGTTAATTTCGCTTTATTTAAAAACGGAATGTCTGTTATTAATTAAAGCAAATATTGCTATTTTAATTTCCTGGTGTGAATTAGGTATATACGAATAAAAAAAAAATCTATTAAATTCAAAACACTGTTGTTTGCATATATGCAAAGCTGCGCACTAAAGGGTTAAACATCCAAAACATTTTCAGCCTTCAGACGACCACCATCACTGGTTATTTAAATGTTGTTATTTTTCTTTGCGCTTATTCGAGAATCGTCTAGAAGATACTAGACGATTGGTACGATTACTAGACTCTCTTCTAGATGATTCTCGAATAAGCGCAAGGAAAAATAACAACATTTAAATAACCACTGATGACAGCCGTGTGATGGCTGAAAACGTTTTGGGTTTTTAATGTATTTTTAAGATATTTCTGATGAATTTTAAATAATTTTATATTATATGTATATGCACTTGCAAGTAATTTTAGTACATTTATTTGTACTTGTTTATATGGATTTTAACTAACTTTTTGTCAAGGGGACTCAGCCAACAGAACCTCCCATTTAAGATACAATTTAAACACATAAAAAAAGTAAAATTTGAATTCCAATGGGAGGTCCGGTAGGGTTGAGCCCCCTTAACAAAAAGTTATTTTTTCTCTTAATGTGCACTTAATTTAAGTCACTTAGTACGAATAAATTTTACTTTTTTTCTCCCAAAATGATCAGAGATAAAAATGAGTGAATTTTATTTAAAAATATAGGGATGAGCAACTATCATCCCCTGCACCTCCCCCCACCTTTCACTGCCGGCTCACATAAGCAAGGATTATTCTTTTGGGTTCCAAAATAAGAATAACATTTTACCTGTGCATATATGCATAGCATGTTTTTCGATAAATAGGCCGTGTTTACTTTTGTATTTTTTCCCGGTAGATTATGAAACACATAACTAAACTATCTGTAAATCGAACGAGAGCGTTATGTAACTCCTTACATAGAAAAGAAATCGAGACTTTGCATCTATTGAATTTTTTTTTTCTAAAATTTTCATTATCGATATGTAAACCTTTGCCTGTATTTCTTTCAACTATTCTAGGAAAAAAGGTAAACTTGAAAGTGGATTAAAACGGTTGTTCAAGAAAATTCTTGAGAGACTCTATTTTGCTTTGCAAATATTTGTTTTATCTCTTTGGAGGCTGTGCAGGCTAAAATAACAAATATTCACCATTTTTTAGCCATTGTTTTCATTGATTTCAAACATTGATTAAGCATATTTCATATTTTTTGTGTATCCTGTTCGTTTCTATGGAAACCTAGAGACTTCCGTATCTAGGCCTCTTTAATAGGTCAAAGTTCGGATTCGCCAGGTAGGCTTTGAAGATTGATCAATGTGGCGAAAATTGTTTTGGAGCGTGTAATTAGTTTCTCGATTACATCCCCTGGGCGTGTTTTATGTATATTTTCTTGCACTTATGTAAATGAGATCTCTCTCTTTTTTTTTTTTTTTTTTTTTTTTTTTGTGTGTGTGTGTGTGTGTGTCACTTGGAAGAATCAGACATTCAAAAAAAGAGGAAAATATGCGGATTAAAAAAATATGGGACATATGCTAGTTTAAGGGGACGTTCTACATTAGGAGACAAAAAAAAAAAAAAAAAAAAAGCACTTTTTTAGGATTTTTGTGTAAGAAAACTGCATGATGGATCTTTTTGAAATTTTAACAGTTTATTGTACATATCTTAAGGTATACACAAGAATTTTTTTATTAGATTTTCTTGCTTCTACTCTAAGTTATAAACAAATATATTCAACCACATTTTTTGACACGGTGGGTAAGATTAAAAAAAAACTACTCAATGGATCACCTTTATTTATTTTTTTCTTTAATTAAAGCTTATTTAATTGCCTTCGATATGAATTAAAGCTTTTACTAAAATTATTAAAAAAAACAGTTATTACCAAATAAAAACGATTTTTTTTAACAAAAAAACTTTTTGTTTTTTAAATCAGCCATTACATAACTTTTTTAAATAAATTTACGGGTTCCTTTAATTTAACTATAGAAGCTATACTCACGAAGTTTACGAAAAAAAATTATTTTTGTGTTTCAGATAATTCTACAAGGCGCTATCATGCTCACCGTCCAGGCAAAATTTTCCAAAGCAGTTGAACATGTTTGTGACATACACGGATAGTGCGACACAAATTTTGTGAACTTTCTGTATCAAAAACTAATTCAGGGAATTTAATCGAACTTCAGATTCAGTTAGACCATGACATAAAATGATGCTGATTAGGTTTTGATGTAAATCTCCCAACAGGTGGTGCGGCTATGCTGCATTTTTCACGATCTTCTCCTTAACTATATTTCAAAAACTAGTGCACTAACGTTAGACCTTGACATAAACAGATCCTTATTAGGTTGTGTATACTGCTCAACAGATGTCATTGCTATTCTCTGTTTATCATTATTTCTGTGGTGGCTATATTGAATAGAGAGATTGTCATTTAATTTTGGTTGTAGATGATTTGATGTATATAGAAAAAAGTTTTGTGATGGCCACAATATACTATTTCGTCTATGATGTTATACAAACTTACTGCCTACAAATATTTAGATAATTAAGTGTAATGTGTCTGATAATAAAGTTGTTATGTGTCTGATAATAAGCTGTTTTTTTTTTTCTAGATTAGGGGTCTTTCAGCATTTGAAGATCAAGGGTCACATCAATCAATTATTTAAGTTCCTCAGGCAACCTATAAATCAATAAATATCGTAGTAGGTAAGGAATGTGTGCATGCCTAGGTTACAAGAATAGACGCTAATTACCCGACTGCCAAGAAGGGTTATGTGTTTCACGCGTATCTGGGTATGTGGATTTCTTTATGCCCTCGAAACATCCCAACGGCTGGATGGATGATAATGAATGAGGTCTCTATCGATTCGTCTTAACCGTCCAATGGTTATAGGCTAGATTTTGTTTTTATAAATTCAAAATTGGCAGCCGTAAATTACAAAATGGCGCTAGAGACGAAAAAATAAATTTCACGCACCCTATTGAGTGGCATATCATTGGATAGGTCTTTAAAAATGAAGACGATGTTTCATTGACTATTTTACAGTCACAAGCTCCGTTTAAATATTACACAAACTGGAAGTTGTGTAGGGAGGATCTCTAGCTTTACTGCAACTCTAACCATCATAGACATCTATAGGCCTCATCAAAACAGTGTTTATAGATAGGAACTAATAATTAAACACAACTTAAAAGTCACCAATACAAATAAATAAAAAATAGGTAAGTAATATAAAAAATAGTTTCACATTGATGAAAAATAATTAATTAGTTCGCTTTTTACGTAATCGAGTTTTTGATTTCTCAAATTCAATTTGACTTGTTTAAAAATACAGTTTAGCTATAATTTTCGAGACGTCATGTTCACCTTGAGATTTAAAAAAAAAAATTAAATATACAAAAATGAAAATTATGGTTTATCTTACTAAAACGTTGCTAAAATACATAAAATAAGTTTCTAAACCTAAAAACCGTCAAAGATGTTAAAAAGTCGACACTCAAGCGTTAAAAAGTCGACACTTAAGCGTTCTCGTTTGATTCAAACATTCAGTGTACCCCAGTTCTGGTATAACATGCTAAATATCTCTGGCGAGTTTAGAACGTAGCCATTGAACCCAGCTATTTAAAGCTGTTCTCAACTGCTCTGCTCAACAAGCGCAAAACGTTTTGACATATTTACAAAATTCATTTTTTAACGGAAAGATATAAAATTGGACGGCTTGACTATGGAAGTGATTTGGAATCGAACCGTGTTTTCCATTTTTTGAGAAATAAATTACCTATTGAGTAATAAACAATTTTGAGCACGTGACATAGACGTTTTTCAACCTTCCTTAAGTGGTTATTCTTCTTTCGCGCGGAAATTCGGTTCAAAAAGCCTACTTTGACACTATTTTCTGAAAGATCTATTGCGTTTGCAAAAAAACGGAAAAACAGTTCGATTACATAGTTTTTGAACAACAACACCTGCTAGTTTCATGCATTTCCGGACAAAAATTAATTAAAACATATGTCATAAAGCTGCGCTTTTGGATTTCAGAACAACCTTAACCAACGGTCATTCATGAACAATCATACCTTAAATCTTTTATCCCCCTGATGATGACTGTTTGAATCAGTCGAAAACGCTTGGGTGTCGACTTTTTAACATATTTAACGGTTTTTATGTTTTAAAAACTATTTTACGTATTTTTAACACTTTTTTAGTAAGATAAATCATAATTTTGATTTTGTTTATATAAATGTTTTTTATTTAGAATAGACGCTTGTTGTATAAATGTTCATCTTTGAGCTTTTATAGGGTTGGTCGTTATTATTTTTACAGCGATTACTATGTCAATAGGCATTATTTGAAGAATCTATTTTCATGCGTTTTTAAATTTTAAGTAGTCTAAATTCATCTAAATAAGATCTAAATAGTTCTTTTTCGTATAACTTGATTCTGGAAATCTAAATCGTATTTAATAATTTATGAGGAAATAAAAAATAAAATAAAACTAGTCGGATGTACCAATCCCAAAACGTTCTTCTATCACATACATGTCAATACCTCAAAATTGTTATCACTGTGCCAAAATTAAATGGCAATCTATGATTCTAAAAAAATGAAATTCCGTTCATTAGTTCTTGAGATATGACAATCACTGAAATCGTGTAAATCCAGCAAGATGCAGCATAGCAGCACCACCTATAGGGTAATTTACACCAGAATCTAATCATCATCAACTTATGTGAACGTCTAACTGAATATGAAGTTTGGGGAAAATTCGTGTATTAGTTCTTGAGATAGAGCTATTGCGCAAATGATGAGAAATGCAGCATAGCAGCGCCACCTGTTGAGCGATTTACGCCAACACATAATCGGCAGCAATATTAATCAAGTTGTACTTGAATCTGAAGTTTGATGAAAATTCGTGCATTAGTTCTTGAGATAGAACTATTGAGGAAATCGTGCAAAATGCAGCACAGCAGCTCTACCTTTTGGGCGATTTACACCAGCACGTCAGCATCATTTCATATCAAGTAATAACTGAGTCTGAAGTTTGATTAAAATGTGTGCATTAGTTCTTGAGATAGAGCTACTGCGGAAATCCTGCAAAATGTAGCATTACATCAAAACGTAAACAGCACTAACTCATATCAAGGACTAACTGAATATGAAGCTTTATAAAAATCCGTGCATTAGTTCTTGAGATAGAGCTATTGCAGAAATCCTGCAAAATGCAGCAGAGCAGCGCCAGCTGTCGGGCGATTTACACCAAACAATAATCAGCACCAATTTATATCAGGGACTACCTGGATATAAACTTTTATTAAATTCCGTGCATTAGTTCTTGAGATAGAACGCCCACAAAATTTGTCACGTACATACATACAGACAGTCTCAGACTCACAGACAGACATTTTGTAAAAACATGTTTTTTGGAATCTCTGAGCCCTTAAAACGTGAAAATCGTCGAAAACCGGAAGTCGAAAATTTTCACGAATCCAATACTTTCTTCTTGTAAAGATAGAATAAAATAAAAACAGATTTTGCTTCTGTTTTCTTTGACACAAATGAACAATAAAAATATTCTTGCAGAATGCATAAAATATTAAAAGAAAATTTAAGATAGATTCATAGTATTTCAAAACTTTGGAACAGTTCACTGCTTTCAAATTTCCTTTTTGATAACTTTCCAGCTTCTTTTATGACAACGCATATTTTATCATAAAGAAGACATTTTTATGTCATGGGAAATCGTCCAAAGTCTTCGCTATCATTGTTCGAAAGCAATTACTTTTATGTCATTAGATATTTTATAACTTTTGTGTCATTAGATATTATGTTGCTTTTATGCCATTAGGTATTATTGACCTAGAAGATTCTCTTGCCAATTTTAATTTTTATCGTACTGAAAAAGAAACTGGCTATCGTAGAGTCAAATTCTGCTTAACCCTTTATCTACTGACGGTACTTATAAGTACCATTAAAATAATCTGTAATAAAATTCATTTAATACATCGATTAGTTGTAATACAGTTTAGAATGAGTTATAGATGCATTACTTTATCTTGTTCCAAAAGCATTTTGGGTTACACAAAGCAAAATTATTTGTAAAAGGATGATTTCTTTTGCCTTTGCATCTCTTCAGCTTTCTTGGCAGTTGGGGGGGGGGGGGGGGGGGAGAGATTTTCAATTCGGAAATTTCTATTGTAAGAATATTATATTTGTACATTTCCTAACTCTACAAAGTACTAAGAAAAATATTTAAAATAAAAGATCTGAGTGAGATTATAAGGAACAGATGTCTTATCATCCCAGAGTCCGCCATCTTGGATTTTTTTCTTGGCGTGAATTAAAAATTGTTTTTCAATTAATAGTTATAATTATTATACTCCAATTTTTTTCAATATTATATTAATCTATCAACAATATTTAACCATTGGCGACGTTTACTACTTGGCGAAAAAGGAGTTTTCATGCAAGAAAAAAATCCAAGATTTCGGAGCCCGGGATAATAAGACATCTATGCTGATTATAAATATTACACAAAATCCCTATAAATTCAAATTTAATTAATCCTTCTAAATCCTTCAATCCTTCTAAATCCTTCAATCCTCCTAAAATTATTTTAAAATTTATTAAATTATTATGTAAATCTTCTAATGTAGTTAAAAAAATTCCCGAAAAATGCTCTAGAAGATAAAATTTTCATGAATTCATGATTTCGTACATATACGGTTAAGGGGACTCAGCACTTGTCAAAAATGTCGAATTTCAGATTTTTATTTTAAAATGGGCCTTAGTTTTCTTAGAACATTCTGTCCAAATTTCGGAACGATTCGATAAATAATAAAGGAGATATACAATTTATATAGATATATAGAATATAGATCAGACATGTCAAACTCGCTTACCGACGCGGGCCAAATTAATCATTATAGAAAGCCGCGGGCCTCATCAAACGAAGTAGATAATATTATTACAATTGCACACAGTAAAATTTGTACGTACAAAACATAGCCATGTTAAAGTAATATTCAAGTAAAGTAGGGGAGACCGGGGCTAGTAGTGACATTTTCGACATTTTTGATATTAGCCGTAAGATTTGAACTGAAGCGAAACATTTAGTGTATCATATCATTAGAGTAAATCTTGTGTAACATATTTATAAAAATACTATTAACATTATTAACGTTTTTCATAACACAAAATGAATTCTGCGTAACTTTGAAATTTGTCACTACTAACCCCCGCTACGGGGCAACTTGTGACATGCTTGGGGCACATTGTGACACATACAAGTACACTGTAACATATACAAATTATGTAAGAAAGGCGATTAAATGGGATATGTTAAATCATGAATGAGAAATTTATTCATTTAGAACGTTCTTAACACAATAAAACACTTTCAAGTTTTAGTAATATTGTAAAACAAATGAAAATAAAATAGTTAAATTTTTAACACTTGTAAACTCTTAGTCCTTTATAAAGATACTTTTAGAGACAGCAATAAAAAGGGAAAAAAAACTGTCTTAATCAGGAAAGAAATAACAAGCCAACACTAATCTTTGGCCACTTCTTTAACTCTGTAGCCTACTACAACGTGCTGGCCTATATCCTATATTTTTAATTGTCATCGCTTTTTTCAGCATCTGATTTGCATTTAATACAAATATAATAAGGTTCATTTTTTGTACATTTGACATGCGCTCATCTTTTACATGTCATGCATTGCGCCCAGCCTTCTCCGGGTCTAGAAATTTTGTATTGCTCCAAGCAAACTAGACATAAGCAATTTTGGTCATCTTCAGAGCTATCCAATACTTGCTTCTCCCTTTTTTTCAATAACCTAGGTGTAATTTTTTTTACGCACTGCTTGGCCTTTCCGTACAGTTTCTTTTTTGCTTTTTCTTCCTCAATTTATTGTCTGCGTTCTTTTGCTTTTCGTTCTGCTCGAATTTTCTCTTTTACAGGTGTGCTTGTTAAAATGGCAGATTTCAAACATTTACGAATAGATCGCTTGCCTTTCCGAGGTCCTGTTTAGGTGTGAATATCATACGCGGTTTTTTATATCCCATTTCAATATTTCCTTCCGTATCAGTACTCTTCTTTTTATTCGCTATCTAAAAAGGGACATTCGGTTTACATTGAACAGGTCTTGGGCTTTCCTTTAAGGGGTCTTGTACCTTTTAAACGCGTCGAAAATTAACGAAAAACTTCAAAGTTTGAATTAGTCTATCTTCAAAACCTTTTTATGTATAAACATGAAATTTTGGATATTGATTAAACAGATTATGCTTTGTAATATACTACCAACAGAAATTTATTAACCCTTTACAGAATTTGTGTATTGTTGAAATCAAAATAGCTCTTTTTTTTACCCCATAAGTCATTGCGCGCATGATATCTTGAGAAAGTATGTATGGATTGTCATGAAATTTGGTAAATATGCTAAACAAATATGTGTGTTTAAAATAATCTACTTTTAAGTATTTAAAATGGTAATATTTTTAGTTATGACTATTTTTATTCATTAAAAATACAAATTTATTATTTTTTTTTTTTTACGAAAATATTTTTTTATATAGTTAATGAAATAATTTTAGCCTAAGAGTAGATTTTAACACACATTTTAAACACACATATATGTTTAGTATCTTTACCAAATTTCATGCCAATCTATACATACTTTCTCAAGATATCATGCACGCAATGACTTATGGGGTAAAAAAAGAGCTTTTTGATTTCAACAATACACAAATTCTCTAAAGGGTTAATAAATTTTTAATGGCAACATATTACAAAGCATAATCTGTTAAATCAATAACCAAGATTTTATGTTTATACATAAAAAGGCTTTGAAGATAGACTAATTCAAACTTTGAAGTTTTTCGTTAATGTTCGACGCGTTTAAAAGGTACAAGACCCCTTAACTGCACCTTCCGGATTTTACTTTTATTGCAGCCCTATCATAATCTACTAAAGTAGCTTTAGCTCTTTCAGTACGCCTCTTGTTATTTCGCACCATTTTTCCTGAAATATAAAAACCTCCATTAAAAATTATGCTGGTGTAAGAAGTGACACTGTCACAACGTGCCTCTTAGACTTCGTCACTACTAGCCCCGCGTTACGCCATTTTGAACTTTATTCATTAGTTTCTGAAATGTTGGCATGATTAACAAATGAAATACATAGAATAACAGCTCAAAATATAAGCATTTAAATAATGTTAGGGAGGTTTACATACCTCAGTATCGCTAGTGGCAATGACGATTCCAACGTAGGTCGCAAAATTTACTTTTACTGTTGAAAACAAGATAAATATTTTTATCTCGAAAACAACGCAACGCTATACTTCAAAACATACGCAGCACACTGAGACAATCAACCTCTTCACTCACATGACGCGACAGGTGCTGCAACCTGTTCGCTCAGTCAGGAAGCTCGATGGCACAACTTGCCCCTGGCACAACTAACCCCGGTCTCCCCTACCAAAGTTATTATTATAATTCATAGTTTATTTTATCTTATTTTTCGAAAAAATTCTTGACTTTCGAAAAAATACTTGACATTAATTTTTTAAACGAAATCTACAAAGTTTAATTGGATTTTCTAAATTGCATTAACTTAAAACTATGTTGTACACGCTCTATGTTAATCTAGCAAAGATATAACTTTTAATCTTCCGGATTTTTTTCGAGTAAAAAAAAAATTGAATCAGAAAATTTATTTAATAAATTGTGTCTTGTATCGATGCGTTACATATAGGTATTTCATTTCATTTATTAAACACATTTTCTCGTTCAAATAAGGTTTATTCTACCAGAAAAAGTTTTTTATGGAACATATTTAATATATGTCTAATTGTTCACTTTGCTTCATTGCTAACTTTTTCACTCAGTTGGAAAATTGAAACTTGTAACTGAATTAAACACAGGTAAAATGCCAAAGGATTGGCGGGCCGCAGAGAAGTTGTCGGCGGGCCATTTGTTGCCCGCGTGCCGCGTGTTTGACATGCCTGATATAGATATATAGAATTTCATTAAGCCTTCCCGTTCAACGTTTCTTTAAATGCCAATGTTTAAACTCGTTTTTCTCGGTTCGCAATTTTTTATACTTTCATTTTAATTGAAATGCTAAGGCTTCTACTATTACGTAAATTTTATGAAATTTTTTAAAAAGTATCTTTAGACCCTGTGTGTGATAGCTAAGTATCGGATTTTTGATATGTTTGTAACTGAAAAGAAAAATTATGAACTTAAAAACATGCTATTTTTCCACGTTTTTTTCCATATACATTCACTAATTATTTTTTTTCTGCTGATCTAATGTACTCATCAAAAATCCGGTATTTAGATTTATGAAAAAAAGCACTCTGAATAAAGGGTAAAAAAATCTATTTCCAAATATGTAAAATGAAAAAGGAGAAGAAATTTTTAAATTGTTAATTTTTTTTAATTCAATATTTAAAAAAAAAACTTATTTCTATATTTAGACTTTAACACGTTAGTTAAAAAATAAATTTTTTTGGTGCCGAGCCCCTTAAACTAGAGCCGAACATTTCAAAAAAATTCTGAAAACCCGAAGTCCGACTGAACTCGACACACTTGAATCCGAACCCGAAGTGAAAGAAAATTAATACAAATGTTAATGCAGCTATGAAAAAACTGCTATTATATGGCTGATATCTATTTTATCTTTTTTCTACAAAACTGAACATATATATACAGTGTGTCCACGTATAACCTGACCGACCTTTATTTTCGTAACCGTTGGTCCTAGATGCATACTTCCAATTACAAAAATGGTTTAAATAAGGTAAAGAATTGTTTTTAAAGCGATTTGGGTCAAGAAAAACATTTATTAAAAAATTACGAAATTTAAATTTTTATACGGTCCCCCGGTCCTATAAGTGATATTTAGTAAAAATTTATTCTGGCACTAACAAGTAAGACAGAAAAAGTCCCATTCATCTAACATTAAAATTGACCGAGTTATGAAACTTTGAAATGCATGACTTATACCACTTTTTTGCATATGAAAACAGATGGTTTCGACCATGCTTTCAGGGGTCGTATATAAAGTACTTAAACTTATTTCAAGGTATCTGCGGTTTGAAAGAAATCGTACAACTATTACGATTGAGTTAACTTTATTAGTTAAGTTTCAGATTAGTTAAAATAATTGTATTTTAACATATGTTGTATTTTGTAAGGATTTGAGGCTATGTTTCCTTTTAACAAAAATTATGTTATTTTCATAAGGTTTTATTTAACTTGCGACGATCGTCTTTCCAGTTTAAAATTTGTACTTGAACTTTAACTGACTTTCAAATGTCCGATCGATGTTAAAATTTTACATAGGACTTAAATCCGATTACAATGTGATATTATTATGATTTTCGTTACCATCTTATACATACTTATATTAGAGGATAACACAAAAAAATTCGGATTGATTACTTTCAACAAGTTTAAGAAATGGTTTTAGATTAGATATCATAAACCTGCGATGGCTGTGTTTTTTAACTTTTATAATTACGTTTTATGTATTTTTTAACGCTAAATAAAAAAATTACCTTTACTTTTAACCATCATGTCAGGATTTTTCGCAAATCGTAAATTTCAAGGTTAAAAAATAGCGAAAAATCTGATACTATAAAATAGATGTAAGACCATTTTATTCAGTTTAATTTTATTTAATTCAATAATTTATTCAATGTTGTGGCTTATACTGGGTTTCTTATAGCTAAACAGCTCAGGAGTCCGATGAGGTTGGTAGGGAAGTTGGGATCAATTTTAACTTTGAGCTTTTTAACTTTCAAATTTGCGATTTGAGAAAAATCCTGACGTGATGGTTTAAAATGAAGGTCGTTTTCGGATTCAGAGCTAAAAAATACATGTGAATCAATTTTCAAAAACTAAAAAACATGGCACAACCCAAAATTTGAAAGACGGTGTAATCTAACAGCATTTTAAAATATGTATCATTTTTGTAAAAAATTCAGGCTGTTATTTTTCATCCTTTTATTTAACAAATATTCTGTTCTTTTATCCTCTTATATGTTCAGTACAAATTGTATACTTTGCAGCAGTATATCAGTATGATTAAAGATTTCAAATTTATATTGCAATGCTAATTTTACTCTCAACCATTTCTTTAATATATCTGACGAAATTATATTTCTACTAAATTTGTGAATGACCTCTAATTTGCAGCAAAAAATATGCTCCAACTATAAACAGCTATTACTCTGTCAATTTTAAACGTAGAATAACGGAACTTTTTTTTCCTTATTTGTCAGTGTAACAGGAAAATTTTACTAAATATAACTTATGGGACCGGGGGACCGTATAAAAATTTAGATTCTGTAATTCTTCGCTAAATCATTTTTTCGCTTCAAACTTTTTTTATCTTAACTCTGCACCTAATTTTGACCACTTTTGTAATTGGAAGTATGCATCTAGGATCAACGGTTGCGAAAATAAAGGTCGGTCAGGTTATACGTGGACACACTGTATACACTCAAAATATTAAAATATAATATCATTTTTTATGTGAAAATTATTGAAGACTTTCTTTTGAAAAATCAGGTCAATCTGAACCCGACCCAAAAGAATCAAAGCCCAAGCCGAAATCAACTTGAACCCGAAACATTTAAAGTTAACACGACTCGCAACGGCAAAAAAAATTGCATCAACCCCACCCGACCCGACCCGAACCCCAAGTCGGGACAGGTTCGAATAAAATCTGTAAACTCAACCCGATACAGCAGACTAATTTATCATATCTAGTATGTGATTTTCTTTAAAAGTTTACCCCTAAGCTGTTATGCGGTTGATATGTATATTTTTTCTATGGCAATTGCTTTTATGTCACTCGGCATTATTCAAAACGTAATTTCCGTGCCAAGTTTTAATTTGTTACATTATAGAAGTTTCAAGTATTTCATTAAGTTAATCTTCATAATAGGTAGTAAAAGATAATTTTTAATAAATACTCATCGCTAATCTTTTATGCGATTGATTAATACCATTTTTCTACAGTGCTTGTTTTAGAAACATTATGAATTATTTAAAAGTCAAGTTTGCTTGCGAAATTTCGTTGGAAGATTTAAGGGGTCTCAGGACTCTTAAAGATTTAAAACTTTCGATATTTTAATTTATTTAGATGTTAAACTCCTATCTTTTCTGAACATTTTAATATAATTGTTTCCTTGAAATTCCCATTAGAACAGAAGTTGTGGCTTTTAGAATTATACCAACTCAGTAGCTGAAGCGGCGTTTCCGAAACTTCGGAGTCATTTTTCTCCAAATGACGTTTCTGGGCATAACGCGCACTATATCTCAAAAACCTCTTAATATTTTTTCATAAAATTTTCAAAACATATGTTTCATGTTAGTCTGTATAAACTGAACCTAAAATTTCCTTTTTATTGTTCAAAAAAATATATTTTTAGGTGATTATATTGTTGAAATTTTTAATATTTACCATTAGCTAAATACAACATGGTATTAAAAATATCAAAATGCTTTAAATACAAATTTACTTAGGTTCAGGGTAATTATTACAATCTGAAGTATAAGTAGACACCAAAATTTTCATTTGCAAAATTTCTTTTGTAAACCTGCGCGTAATCTGTTATGCCGATTTTCTGCTCGTCAAATGTCGGACAGTTTGGAGCCCCCTGTAAATGCTAATTCTGAATCTTTCAATTTTTTAAATATTTGAAATGAAAGAGCATATAAGTATCTTTCATCCCAATTAAAATTGTGACTTAAAATAAAATGCAATTTAAGATATTAAATTTTGAAAATGGTCTTTTTTTTCTGTTTTTCCAATTTTAAGAGTCCTGAGACCCCCTTAAGCAGGTCTTTGAACTGAAAAAAAAAAGCGCTTAATCGAACTAGAACTACATTGTGCTTTCATTCCCCAAACAGTTTTCTGCTCCAAAGCTAAGCCGTAAAAACATTTTTAAAAATGGGTCAATTGTTTAAACGATAAAATCCAAACCACTAGCATCATTTAATTCTGATCTTTAAGTTTTGTATTTTGATATAAGACATGCGAAAATTTTAATCATAAACTATGTATACCAAAATCAAACTGCAAAAAAAGTCGCTCACCCTCAAGAAAAGTGACACAACTAAAAAATATTACATTTGTCAGGAGAGACAAGAGAAGATTGCCATTTTTTTGCTGTAACACTTTATCACTTATCTCTGAATGCAGCTGCAAAAACGTCCATAAAATCGTAAAATCCTTAGAATCAAGACGTAGAAGAGATAGGGAAGATTGAATGATCGGTTCCCTGGATAACTACATTTGTGACACTTTTCCTACAGCAAGACATATCTAAGTCAGACCTGTCAGTCAGTGGTGTAGTCGTAAAGAAAACAGAGGGTAAGCAGAGGCTCTAAGCAGATGGTATACGCTCAAGGCAAAGCGTATACCCTAGAGTGTATATACTATAGCTTTCTTGAGAAACAGAAGGTATACGGAGTTCCTTAAAAAATCCAGAAGTTATACGGCGTAAACCCCCGTTTACATTCCACTACATCCCTGCTGTCAGTGCAATGATGCGCAAAATGAATTTTTTTGGAATTGTGTCTCTTTTTTTGTGAGTGAGCTATATTTACTAATTAAGATATAATAAAAACGAAGTATATACTAAAAAAAAAGTGTGCTTTTCAAATTTAAAACTTAAATACGCGGTCCTATAACAAACCGAGAAAATATTCGAGAAGAACGAAAAATCATGCGTCCAACATCGATTATGAAATACTTACCAACACATTCAGAATACTGTAATACAAATTTAGAGCTTATTAAGGATGAAAGGTGTTTAAAAAACAATTTAGAAAATGCATACTGCATTTGAAAACCCATTTTCTGTAAATGCCATCAATAATTGGAAAGGTATCTAAATATTTTGTACAGCCCTGTATATGATCTATAGATTTATATGTACTGGGTGTCCTAAAAAGGACTGACTGATTTTAAAATTCAAGAACTTGCAAACGGTGACAGATATTTAAAAAATTCTTGCAGGAGCGTTATGCATCAGGTCAAAAGTTTTTTTACAGCGATTTTCGATTTTAGTTTGAATTACAAACAATAGATGGCGCTGTAAGAAATAGGTGCTAAAAACAGGCTCGATTTTTTGGTCGATCTCTTCTTGCATGCGGAAAAAGGAGATGGAAATGTATTAAGTTGGTCCCGAAGGACCAAAAATCGAGCCTGAATTGAGCGTCTATTGATCGTAGCGCCATCTATTGTTTGTAATTCGAACTAAAATCGAAAATTACTGTAAAAAAACTTTTGACCTATTGCATAACCCTTCTGCAAGAATTTTTTAAATATCTGTCACTGTTTGCAAGTTATTGAATTTTAAAATCAGTCAGTCCTTTTTAGGACACCCGGTATATATATGTACAGTCGTGGGAAAAAAAAGTAAACACCCCCTACTAACTCCTCAACATATCATCGTAGAAGAAAGTTACTGGTACCGAACGATTGGAAATAAAGTCTACTTTTAAATGATGTATATAAAATTTTCTTAGGGGGTCATCTACATATTAAAACGAATCCAAACTTCATTTTTTTCAATAGCAATACCCAATTTTAACGAGATATTTCAAATCTTCGGTTCAAACTATGCCTAGGCACCAAATTTTAAGTCATTTGAATGATAAGCTTTTGAATTATAAACAATCAAAATTTAGTGCTTCTAATGTTAAATTACATTTTCATATTTTTATTTATATCTCCCGAAATTATGCTCCTAATGTGCTAATTTTTTTTGTAGTAATAATACTAATATACCCAAACATAAATAAGCTGAATTTGTAATTTTTATAATTTTATGATATGAATTATGAATTATGAAATTAATATTCGAAAAAAATATGAATTGCAATCTACATTTTTTTTGATGGATTTAGATTTATTAAGTCCTGCTTTATGGAAATTCAAAAATTTCACATTTTTCTTCCAAGTAGTTTTCAAATTATGCTTAAAAAACGGCAAAATGATGGTTTAAGGGGCCGTCTATGATGGAAGTGAGTAGACATTTTGAAGTTTATTCTGCTGTACTGTAATCTAACACGCTTCATTGACTCCTTGAGTGACCCTTAAGGTGCCTTGATCAAGGAAGGGGCTCTCTCGGTTAACAATCCAGTACAAAACTTCAATTTGGATACAACCCTTAAAATACGCTCGTTTTAAAATAATTAATTTCTCGGAAACTTATGGCACGAATTGCATAAAAATTTGTTTATAGGCTAATTGAAAGGTGTAGAGTTCATTTATGCTGTCAGAATTGGGTACTGCTATTGAAAAAAACAAAGTTATGGTTCATTTTATTATGTAGATGGCCCCCTAAGCAAATTTTATATACATCATTTAAAAGTAGACTTTATTTCCAATCGTTCGGTACCAGTAACTTTCTTCTACGATACTTTGTTGAGGAGTTAGTAGGAGGTGTTTACTTTTTTTTTCCATAACTGTACATAGTATGCTAAATGTTAGTTCAATCAAACGCATAGTACGATTGAAAATTTCCATTCAGGAATTTCCGTCAGTAAACAAAAGTGTTTTTTAAATATTTTGTGTAGCCCTGTATATGATCTATTAAATTTATACTCATCAAGTAAAAAAAAAAAAAAAAAAAAAAAAAAAAAAAAAGTTAAATTTTAAAATGCGTATTACGACTGGAAACGCACTTCCAGCAATTATTCTTCATAAGATATACCGTAGCCAAATTCTTTTGTGTGTCTCTGTAAGTGAACGATAAATTATATACACACCTAATTCTACAGTAAGCGCCTTCTAATACACCTCGGTGATATATATAATTTTCAATATGTTTTAAATAGAGTAATGTCATTAAAATACACCGCAAACAATTCTTTCCCATAGGCCGTAATGTAACGGAATTTTTTTTAGTGTACCTGTAAATGAACCGTAACTGCTAGATACTTCATTTTCAATAGAAAACATGCCATGTAGTAAACCCCAATAACATATATCAATTTCATGGTAATGTGACTATATTTATGGGAGTTAGAGCGCGCACAGACAGACAAACCGAATTCCTAAGCACTTTTCAATTATATTGGAAAGTGTTAAAAATGAAAAATATTCAATATGTTTAATATGAATTTTCAATATGTTTTAAATAGAGTAATGTCGTTAAAATACACCGCAAACAATTCTTTCCCATAGGCCGTAATGTAACGGAATTTTTTTTTAGTGTACCTCTAAGTGAACCGTAACTGCTTTCATTTTCAATAGAAAACATGCCATGTAGTAAACCCCAATAACATATATCAATTTCATGGTAATGTGACTATATTTATGCGAGTTAGAGCGCGCACAGACAGACAAACCGAATTCCTAAGCACTTTTCAATTATATTGGAAACTGTTAAAAATGAAAAATATTCAATATGTTTAATATGAATTTTCAATATGTTTTAAATAGAGTAATGACGTTAAAATACACCGCAAACAATTCTTTCCCATAGGCCGTAATGTAACGGAATTTTTTTTTAGTTTACCTGTAAATGAACCGTAACTGCTTTCATTTTCAATAGAAAACATGCCATGTAGTAAACCCCAATAACATATATCAATTTCATGGTAATCTGACTATATTTATGCGAGTTAGAGCGCGCACAGACAGACAAACCGAATTCCTAAGCACTTTTCAATTATATTGGAAAGTGTTAAAAATGAAAAATATTCAATATGTTTAATATGAATTTTCAATATGTTTTAAATAGAGTAATGTCGTTAAAATACACCGCAAACAATTCTTTCCCATAGGCCGTAATGTAACGGAATTTTTTTTAGTGTACCTGTAAATGAACCGTAACTGCTTACTTCATTTTCAATAGAATACATGCCATGTAGTAAACCCCAATAACATATATCAATTTCATGGTAATGTGACTATATTTATGCGAGTTAGAGCGCGCACAGACAGACAAACCGAATTCCTAAGCACTTTTCAATTATATTGGAAAGTGTTAAAAATGAAAAATATTCAATATGTTTAATATGAATTTTCAATATGTTTTAAATAGAGTAATTCGTTAAAATACACCGCAAACAATTCTTTCCCATAGGCCGTAATGTAACGGAATTTTTTTTTAGTGTACCTGTAAATGAACCGTAACTGCTAGATATTTCATTTTCAATAGAAAACATGCCATGTAGTAAACCCCAATAACATATATCAATTTCATGGTAATGTGACTATATTTATGCGAGTTAGAGCGCGCACAGACAGACAAACCGAATTCCTAAGCACTTTTCAATTATATTGGAAAGTGTTAAAAATGAAAAATATTCAATATGTTTAATATGAATTTTCAATATGTTTTAAATAGAGTAATGTCGTTAAAATACACCGCAAACAATTCTTTCCCATAGGCCGTAATGTAACGGAATTTTTTTTAGTGTACCTGTAAATGAACCGTAACTGCTAGATACTTCATTTTCAATAGAAAACATGCCATGTAGTAAACCCCAATAACATATATCAATTTCATGGTAATCTGACTATATTTATGCGAGTTAGAGCGCGCACAGACAGACAAACCGAATTCCTAAGCGCGTTTCAATTATATTGGAAAGTGTTAAAAATGAAAAATATTCAATATGTTTAATATGAATTTTCAATATGTTTTAAATAGAGTAATGTCCTTAAAATACACCGCAAACAATTCTTTCCCATAGGCCGTAATGTAACGGGATTTTTTTTAGTGTACCTGTAAATGAACCGTAACTGCTAGATACTTCATTTTATATAGAAAACATGCCATGTAGTAAAACCCAATAACAGATATCAATTTCATGGGAATGTGGCTATATTTATGCGAGTTAGAGCGCGCACAGACAGACAAACCGAATTCCTAAGCGCGTTTCAATTATATTGGAAAGTGTTAAAAATGAAAAATATTCAATATGTTTAATATGAATTTTCAATATGTTTTAAATAGAGTAATGTCGTTAAAATACACCGCAAACAATTCTTTCCCATAGGCCCTAATGTAACGGAATTTTTTTTTTAGTGTACCTGTAAATGAACCGTAACTGCTAGATACTTCATTTTCAATAGAAAACATGCCATGTAGTAAACCCCAATAACATATATCAATTTCATGGTATCCGACTATATTTATGCCAGTTAGAGCGCGCACAGACAGACAAACCGAGTTCCTAAGCGCTTTTCAATTATATTGGAAAGTGTTAAAAATGAAAAATATTCAATATGTTTAATATGAATTTTCAATATGTTTTAAATAGAGTAATGTCATTAAAATACACCGCAAACAATTCTTTCCCATAGGCCGTAATGTAACGGAATTTTTATTAATGTACCTGTAAATGAACCGTAATTGCTGGATACTTCATTTTCAATAGAAAACATGCCATGCAGTAAACCCCAATAACATATATCAATTTCATGGTATCTGACTATATTTATGCGAGTTAGAGCGCGCACAGACAGACAAACCGAGTTCCTAAGCGCTTTTCAATTATATTGGAAAGTGTTAAAAATGAAAAATATTCAATATGTTTAATATGAATTTTCAATATGTTTTAAATAGAGTAATGTCATTAAAATACACCGCAAACAATTCTTTCCCATAGGCCGTAATGTAACGGAATTTTTATTAATGTACCTGTAAATGAACCGTAACTGCTGGATACTTCATTTTCAATAGAAAACATGCCATGTAGTAAACCCCAATAACATATATCAATTTCATGGTATCTGACTATATTTATGCGAGTTAGAGCGCGCACAGACAGACAAACCGAGTTCCTAAGCGCTTTTCAATTATATTGGAAAGTGTTAAAAATGAAAAATATTCAATATGTTTAATATGAATTTTCAATATGTTTTAAATAGAGTAATGTCATTAAAATACACCGCAAACAATTCTTTCCCATAGGCCGTAATGTAACGGAATTTTTTTTTAGTGTACCTGTAAATGAACCGTAACTGCTTACTTCATTTTCAATAGAATACATGCCATGTAGTAAACCCCAATAACATATATCAATTTCATGGTAATCTGACTATATTTATGCGAGTTAGAGCGCGAACAGACAGACAAACCGAATTCCTAAGCACTTTTCAATTATATTGGAAAGTGTTAAAAATGAAAAATATTCAATATGTTTAATATGAATTTTCAATATGTTTTAAATAGAGTAATGTCATTAAAATACACCGCAAACAATTCTTTCCCATAGGCCGTAATGTAACGGAATTTTTTTTAGTGTACCTGTAAATGAACCGTAACTGCTTACTTCATTTTCAATAGAATACATGCCATGTAGTAAACCCCAATAACACATATCAATTTCATGGTAATCTGACTATATTTATGCGAGTTAGAGCGCGCACAGACAGACAAACCGAATTCCTAAGCACTTTTCAATTATATTGGAAAGTGTTAAAAATGAAAACATTTTGCTCATGTTTACTTATCGACGTTTGGCAGCGTACAGTCATTTACTAAAATGATTTTTTTTTCCTTTTACACTAGATACTTTTTTATTCTAAATATCTAACCATTTTCAGTTAATTACAAGGAAATTCAAATGTTTAAAAAATAATTTAAAAAACAGTGGTTGCTTTTTTCTTTTCAAATTAATGAGCGATAAAAATATTCTTTAAGAATCCACATAAAACGCTGAGAAAATTCAAGATAGCTACATCGTATTCAAAACTTTGGAATAGTTCCCAAGTTTTCAAATTTCCTTTTTTGACAACTTTCCAGTTTCTTTTACGATAAGACATACTCGTATATTATCCGAAAGGGTCCATTTATGTGTCTCGGTCGATGCCTCCGCTATCATTTTTCGAGAGCGATTACTTTTATGTCATTAGATATTGTATTATACTTTTATGTTATGAGATATTATATCACTTTTATGTCATTAGACGTTATTAAGCTTTTCTTGCTAATTTCTGGATTTACGCTATTTACGATGTTAAGTTTATTTAGTCTAAGTAGAATGTGATTTACTGCAAATATTCATTTTTAGCTTTTATATTGTTTGTTAGCATAATTTTTTTTAAGCCGAGTATGATAAACGCTATTTAAGACGTCCTTTTCTTGCTAAGATTTGAATTTATTACACTTTGGATTATTTAAAATAAAGTGTTTTAAACAGAAAGTGATTTTATGCAGAAGTTCAAACTCTAATGTTGTAGGTTGTGTAAATAACTTTAGCCGAAACCATACTACTTCGAATAGCCGCTGACTATACTTTAGCCCTCTTCTTTCATCGATAAAAGGTTTTATCAGTGGTTGGCAATTCTTCTGCACACGTTATAATGTCTTTTTTGATTGTCTTTCTTAAACTCTAATATTGTGGATTCTCTAAATAAGTATAGCTAAAAATATATTACGCCGAATAGCCGCTAACTGTTTTTTCGATCCTCTATTAAATAGGTAACGGTTCTATTAGTGGCTGGCGATTTATCTGCACATTTCAATTTTTTTTTTTTTTTTTTTTTTTTTTTTTGGTCAGTCCTTGTAAAACTCTATTGTTGTGGATCATGAAATAAACTTGACTAAAAAATATATACCAGCCGAATTGCCGCTAACTATTTTTTCGATCCTGTACTTATCGGTAACAGATTTTATCTGTGGTTGGCTGACCACTGATTCGCCAATCACACTTGCACGTTTTGGAATCTTTTTTTATAGTCTTTGTTGAAATAAAATGTTGTGGATTCTCTAAATAATCATAGCTAAAATATAGCACTGAATAGCGTTAACTATTTTTTCGATCCTCTACTCATAGATATGAAGTTTTATCTGTGGTAGTCGATTCACTGAGTGGCGATTCACCTTCACGTTTTGATGAGATTTTTATGGTCTAGATTGACTCCTAACTCCTCTGTTCAGTTTGTAAAAATAAATAAATAACTGAAATTGCTTCATAGGCAAATTTTATTTACGCGCCGAAGTCAAAGTATTAATAAATATATTTTTTAATTATATTCATGCTGAATATTACATACTTGTATACACTATATGCTTATATACTTACATCTTGTATACTGATATGCATCCTTTAACAAAGATACATATTTATATTTAGAAACTTTCATTAAATTTATTGTACAAGCTAATTGAATTGATTACGTTTTGAGAAAACCATCGCAAACATACCCAAACGACATTTTCCGTTTAGTGATAAAGAATCACAATATATAAGTAAAGGATGCGATCTTGGAAAAGTTACAGCGGCGATGAAGGGTAATGATAGAGTAAACACTAAACCCAAAATGAATTTAATTATGTAATCAAAATTACTTTAAAATTAAAGTACTAAATAAATAAGATATGTGTCGTTTCGTAGAATCTTACGAATGAACTGGTAGCTAAAGACACAAACATGAGAGCTGTTTAATATTAACTATGATACTGCAATCTTAACCTAAATAATAAAACATTATAATACATGGTGCAAGGAGTGCATAGACAAATATCTGAATAACAAATTTATTTACAGAAATATACCACGAGAATTAATAAATCATTGAAACAGGACTCGCTACCATATAGCCATTATTAACCCTTGCAGTGCTAAGATGGGCGTACTGACCCCATCTGGACATTTTGCAGCTTTTTTTTTTTTTTTTTTTTTTTTTCATTTAGAATATATACGCCAACATTATTTTCTAGGAATTATCCTATAAAGCTCTCTTTCATAATTTTGTCTACTTAGTAAGTTTCGCACAGATAATTTTTGTTTTGTTTATCTGTAGAAATTGCGAATGGGGTCGCATGGACCCCATCTTAGGCAATAAGGGAATAAATGAAAGCTCTCTATTATTTTTCACGTTTCAAGAGAAAAAGAATCTTTAGCATCCTGCCAAATGTAGTTCACTAGATGGCGCTTTGGGTACAGCGTTATGATACAAGCGAGTGTAGGCGCCTCCTTCATTTCTTTTTTCTTGTGTTCAGTTGTGTGTAAATTTCGCTATTCAACGAAATGAATCGTCGCATCGTATGAACATTATAATTGCCTATGGGGTCCTAAATTACCTATAGAGTCACCCCTTTTTAAATCTTAGCCATTGTAATATTTTGATCTTAGTAACGGGAGGGTAAAAGAACAGCAGATCCAAATGCTTGATATTAATCATTTTTAGTTTAGTTACCGTAATTAATTGACAGTCATTAAATCGCTTATTAACATACGAGTAAATGCAACTTTTAAATTGCTTACTTTTATTTGGAACAATGGAAAAATGTGAGCAGCTGAATGGATTACCTAGTTGCGTTGCAACTTTACTTCCAGTGGATAGGTGATTGTGTTGCAAGGGCATTAGGGAGCCTTTAAAAAAAAAATAATGTTTAGACGTGGCTGGTAGCCACAAAAGTTAAATTTACTTTTAAGAAAAAGAAAAGACTAACAAAAAATAACAAAGTACATAAGTACTAGTATAACATATGTGAAAAAGAAAAAAAAAACAAAGAAAAGAAAAAATTTAATTAAAAAAGAAAGAAAATTCCATTAGTTCCAAAAAAAAGAAGGAAAAGACGAAAAAGCTACCGTGGAGTGCCCCATAAAAAAAAGACTCTTTTCAGAGACCATACATTAGTTTAAAAATATATAATGCTGAAGAACTAGCAGAAAAACAATTTTTTTTTTTTTTAAACTTTTATTTTAACATAAATAGCTTTCTATAAAACAATTTTTTATAAAACTTTTCCGGTTACTGTTCTAGAATTTTTTCTATTTCCTTTTCTGTGAATGTAAACAGTAACAGGTTCAATTAAATCGACCCTCTTTATCCGTCGGAAAGTAAAAAGTTTCTGTCTCCAAAACTAATGAAATGAATGAACTGTAAATTTACGCAGCCACGTTTATGGTGCTGCTGATTTTTTTTTTTTTTTATGTAAAAAATTAGTTATTCATAATTCATAATTTTTACATATGAATTTATTAATAATTCTCGTTTTTAAAAATAGTTTTGAAAAAAAGGATTAGATTCTGTTTGCATCCATTCCCTGCTTCTAATTAAAAAGATACAATTAAAATTTGTTTGTAAAAATATAACTTAAAATTAAAAACGCGGATTTAACATAAGAATCATCCTAAAATTAGAACGCTTCAAACTTTATATAGATTAAAAAAATAAAAAAAAATCATAAACTACATGATTTTCCCAAACTGATTTAATCCAAGGAACATAAAATATAAAAAGAAGTTAAAATATATATAGGGTGCAATATGTTATCTATCGCCGACCTTTAATTTCTCAACCGTTGGTCGTAGACATATAGTTCCAATTACAAAAACGTTTCAAATGAGGTAAATATTCATGTTGTGGCATTATTTAAAGTAAAAAATCCGTTTTATAAAAATTTCGAAATCTAACTTTTTATACGGTTCCTCAGTCCCTATAGTTATATTTAGTAAAAGTTTACACATATCATAACAGATATAACACAAAAAGTTTGACATCTGTACTACAAAAATTGACAGATTTATTAAATTTCAAAGTTTGAGATTTTTGCACATGATTTTGTCTTTCATTGAGGGATCAGTTAACCCCTTAACGGTGTGGCCCGAACTGGATTCGGGCAAGAACACTTTGCTTGCTTCGTTATTAAAAGCATCTTGATACCATTAATTTGTAACTGTAAATTTATCTTTATTGATTGTCAGATATTTTTCGATTAAGTAAGGTAAATATTTTAGTATGGAAAAAGTGGGGTCCAGCCCCATTTTTAAAATTTTTGTAAGAAAACATATGTCACTGTTAAGGGGTTAAAAGATGAATTAAAGTAATTCGAGATCAAAATCAGGGAGCGCTTCCGCTGCCATTTATCTAGTCCTTAGTGAGTATGTTTTATTTTCCGGTTGTCGATTCTACCTACTTTGACGTTTAAATGTTGTTCGACCCATAAAAAGCTCAAAGTTTTAGATGAAATAACTCTCTTCGATGATTCCCCGATTTGGCGATACCGGCTAAAGGTGGTTTCGCCGAAAAAAGGACATTGCACTCTGACTTTATCTCGAATTACTTTAATTCATCTTTTAAGTGATCCCTCAATGAAAGACAAAATCATGTGCAAAAATCTCAAACTTTGAAATTTAATATCTGTGTCAATTTTTGCAGTACAGATTTCATACTTTTTGTGTTATATCTGTTATGATATGTGTAAACTTTTACTAAATATAACTATAGAGACTGGGGGACCATATAAAAAGTTAGATTTCGTAATTTTTATAAAATTGATTTTTTACTTTAAATAATGCCACAACGTGAATATTTAGCTCATTTGAAACGTTTCTGTAATTAGAACTATATGTCTACGGCCAACAGTTGAGAAATTAAAGGTCGGCGATAGATAACATATTGCACCCTGTATATATAGTGAAATTTTCAATATGTAGGCGATTTCTTATGCAAAAATGCATTGATATTTGAAAAAGGGGGATTATTCTGAATTTAATGATACATTTGTTGTTACTTTATTGTAAACCATCTGAGAATAAAATACGTTATATATGTATATATATATTTACAATACATTCATTCATTAAATAAGATATTAAAACTTCATGGAAATCCGGCTTGTCATTTTTACAAGGTCATAATCGTACGATGTAAAATGACAATTTTGAGTAAAATTATTTAAATCTAATTGTTTCTTTTGTCGTATATGCTTGTTGAACTTCTTTATATCATATTTGTTCTAACGCAAATTTTCGAATGTGATTTTGTTAAAAATATTTCAAGTTAACTGAGTTTGAAAATGTGTAAATGAATTTTTTCTTTCAAAGTTACCAGATCTCGATGGATTAATTGAATTAATTGAATTAACTGAATGCTTAAAAAATCTTTGTATAACTTGTATTTAACATTGCTTCATTTTTTTTTCTAGGTAAGATTTTGCCTCTTCGATCTACTTCTTTCTCTAATGAAAGGTATGATGGATTATTTTTCGCAATTTATAATCGTTTGTTGCCTGTGCATATTTTTGTATGTTTATTCTTTTAATCAGGGATATATTATTTTAAGTAACTTCATTAACTGTCCTAAGATAAGTAACTGAGTTACAGCCCCGTACAATGTACAGTCGTGGGCAAAAAAAAGTAAACACTCCTACTAATTCCTCAACAAATTATCGTAGAAGAAAGTTACTGGAACCGAACGATTGGAAATAAAGTCTACTTTTAAATGATGTATATAAAATTTGCTTAGTGGGCCATCTACCTATTAAAACGAGTCCAAACTTCGTTTTTTTTTTTTTTTCAAGTGCAATACCCAATTTTAACAAGATATTTCAAATCTTCGGTTCAAATTATACTAGACACCAAATTTCAAGTCATTTGAACGATAAGTTTATGAATTACTAGCAAACCCCGCGGCTTTGCTCGCGTAATAGTTGAAATATGCCAAGTGAATAACTATTTTTTATTAGAACACTTTTTGAAATAATTTAAATATTACAAATTAAGCCACAGTTTGACTAAAATTCATTATAACAGTGCACCAGACAGAAATGAGATTTTAATTAATAAGAAGAACCAAAACTAATTCCAATTAAATGATAATTTAGAATGTATTTTGGGACATTTATGCTCATTTCATGCGGTCATTTCAGTATTCATTTGAAGATTTGAATTTTTTAGAAACCATCTTAACACATTTACATCTTAAAATTAACCATCATGCTAAATTCCAAGCTTCTTGTCTAACAGTCTACCACCTCTCTGGTGTTAGTGGCACCAACATAAAATGCCGAAAGAGAGTTGAAATAGAACGTCTCGAAAAATGTTGAAACAGAGACTGTCACCATTAATTTGCTAATATTAACCTTGGAATTGGTTGGTATTTCTTAATATTCTATAGAAAGCTGAATTTAGATGTTTTTAAAGGCTTTCTTGTTGTTCCTGCCAACCAGGTGGTAGTGACACCGGCATAAAATATAGCCCGTATAGGATCAAGGACTATCACTCTTGATTCGCAACCAATAACTTCTGTAATCGTTTATTATTTCCTGAGATTCCACAGAAATCGTAATTTAGGATTTTTTAGAATGCTTTTCGCTTCTTCCCTTCGCTTCACCCCTTTTTAATTTCGAATTCATTTTTGACTGTTCTTAGAGGACATTTATATTTTATAAGTAACTACCGTGCTATATTTAAAGTTTCTAGCCTCTTCAGTACCGCAGAAATTGCAATTAAGAACGTTTTTTGCTCCTCCAACCCTCGACATAAAATATAGCTTATGTTTGAGCAGGTTCTATCATCATCAATTTGCAACCATTATGTTTGAAATCGATTTCGCATTTCATACGATTTCATAAAAATCGTAATTTAGAACGTTTATAGAACGCTTTTCGCTCACTTCATCCTTTTAAATTTGGAATTTTCTTTCGAGAATTCTTAGAAAGAATTTGCATCTTTGAAGTAATTACCATTCCAAATTCAAAATGTTAGACCCTTTAGTAATACAAAAAACGCAATTTCGAACTTATTTTGCTCCTGTAACCCCCAGGTGGTCGTGACAACAACGTAAAATATAAGCTATATTGGAGCGGGGACTGTTACCCTCAGTTTGAAAATATTACTTCTGAAATTGGTTTATATTTTCTGAGATTGCGTAGAAATCGCTATTTAGAACATTTTTAGAACGCTTTTCGTTCATTTTCACCCCTTTTAAATTTCAAATTTTTAAGGTACTCTTCTCAGAGAGTATTTTTATCTCATAATTAATTACCATGCCAAATTTAAAGTTGCTAGCCCCTTCAGTATCACAAGAATCACAATTTAGAACGTTTTTTTAAATGCAACCGCAGGGTGGTAGTGACTTCGACATAAAATAGATCCTACATTGGAGCAAGGCTGTCATCATCAATTTCCAACCATTACTTTTGAAATCGGTTGGGTACTTTCTGAGATTGCGTAGGAATCACAATTTAGAACGTTTTTTAGAAAGTTTTTCGTCCATTTTCACCCTTTTTAAACTTCGAATTATTTAGGAAATGTTCATACGGATCATGTATACCTTATAAGTAACTACCATGCCTAGTTTCAAGATGCTAGGCACTGCAGTATTAGAAAAACGCAATTTAGAACGTTTTCTGCTCCTTCACCCACTTTGGGGTAGCGGCACCGACATGAAATACAGCCTATGTTAAAGCGAGGGCTGTCACCATCGTTTTCACACCATTATTTTTTAAATCGTTTCGGTACTTCTAGAGAATGCGTACAAGAGCAATTTAGAAAGTTTTTTAAGACGTTTTTAGCTCATTTTCAACCCATTTAAATTTCGATTTTTTAGGAAATGTTCTTAAAGTTCATTTGTATTTTATAAATAACTGCCCTGCCTAATTTCAGGATTCTAGACCCTTCAGTAACACAAAAATCGCAATTTAGAACATTTTTTGCTTCTGAAACCCCTAGGGGGTAGTGACACCGGCATGAAATAGAGCCTATGTTGAAGCAAGGGCTGTCATCATCAATTTCCAACCATTACTTTTGAAATAGGTTGGGTACTTTCTGAGATTGCGTAAAAATCGACATTTAGAACGTTTTTTAGAACTCTTTTCGCGGCTTTTCACCCCTTTTAAATTTCGAATTTTTCAAGAAATGTTCTTAGAGATCATTGATATCTTAAAAGTAACTACCATTCCAAATTCCATGTATCTAGCTCCTTCAGTAACACAAAAATTGCAATTTCGAACTTCTTTTGCTCTTGCACCCCCTTTGGGGGTAGTGGCACCGACATAAAATGTAGCCTATGTTGGAGCAAGGGTTATCATCATCATTTTGATATCATTACTTTTGAAATCGGTTTGGTACTTCTTGAGATTGCGTAAAAATCGCCATTTAGAACGTTTTTTAGAACACTTTTTGCGCATTTTCACCCCTTTTAAATTTCGAATTTTTTAAGAAATATTCTTAGAGATCATTTATATCTAATAAGTAACTACCATGCCAAATTCCATGTATCTGGATCCTTCAGTAACAAAAAAATCGCAATTTCGAACGTTTGTTTTGCTCCTGCACCCCCTTTAGGGGTAGTGGTACCGACATTAAATGTAGCCTATATTGGAGCAAGGGTTGTCACCATTTTGACACCATTATTTTTGAAATCGGTTTGGTAGTTCCTGAAATTGTGCAAAATCGCCATTTAGAACGTTTTTTAGAACGTTTTTCGGGCATTTTCATACTTTTGAATTTCAATTTTTTTTAAGAAATGTCCTTAGAGATCATTAGTGTCTTATAAGTAACTACCATTCCAAATTTCATGTTTGTAGGCCCTTAAGTAACACAAAAATCGCATTTTTAGAACGTTTTTTGCTTCTGCACCCCCTTTTGGCCAGTGGCACGGACATAAGATATAGCCTATGTTCTAAGTTATATTAACACCATCATTTTGATACCATTACTTTCGGAATCGGTTCAGTAGTTTCAGAGCTTACTTCCTACAAATAAACAATTTTTACCTCTTTATAATATGAGTATAGTATATATATAGATAAATATTCAAAATTTAGTGCTTCTAATGTTAAATTATATTTTCATATTTTTAATAATATCTCCTGAAATTATACTCTTAATGTGCTAATTTTTTGTGTAGCAATAATACTAAAATACCCAAACATAAATACGTTGAATGTGCAATTTTTATAATTTTATGATATGAATTATGAATTATGAAATTAATATTTGAAAAAAGTGGGAATTGCAACCTACAGTTTTTTTGATGGATTTAGCTTTATTAAGTCCTGCTTTATGGAAATCCAAAATTTCACATTTTTCTTCCAAGTAGTTTTCAAATTATGCTTAAAAACGGCAAAATGATGGTTTAAGAGCCTACACTAGTCACTCAAAATGACCCGGATGATAATATTAATCCTATGGGGAAGTTATTTTCAACTATCTCGCTTGAATTTTGATATTTTCGAATGTTTTTTTTTTCATAGAATAGCTGAAACCGGTTTGAACCTGTTCTGAAATTGAAACTATCTTAATATAAAAAAAACCATAACAGAAAATCGAAAAAGTAAAAACTAGCCCTGTTGTAGAGCGTCCTCAGCTATCCTATGAAAAAAAAATTATTCAAAAATATCAAAATTCAAGCAAGATATTTGAAAATAACTTCCCCATAGGATTAACATTATCATCCGGGTCTTTTTGAGTGACTAGTGGAGGCTCTTTTCAAACCGGTTCCGAAAGTAAAAGTAATTTTTTTAAAAATATATGAGACCAAAATCAAAAAAGTAAAAACTAGCCCGGCTGAAGATCGTCCTCAGCTATCCTATGCAAAAAAAAAAAAAAAAAAAATAAAATAAATAAAAAAATCATGGAAAAAACCTCAATAACATATCAATTATATGACAATTCGAGTATATTTACGAGAGAATATGCACGGACAGATAGACAGACAGACAAACCGAAGTCATAAACACTTTTCAAGTATGTTAGAAGGTGTTAAAAATACAATAAAAATGACTTTTTACTTAACATTTTTATCCTTTAAAAATAACTATTTTTATTGCTAAAAATTCTACTCAGTATATTATGAAATGTGCCACAAGCATTGTTCTTAAAAAAAAAAAAAAAAAAAAAAAAAAAAAAAAAAAAAAAAAAAACTGAGCCATCAGAAAAATACATGTTTAGCATTCTGATCATACTCATATATTGAAAAAATACAACTAAGAAAAATTAATTTAAAAATCGCATCTCTGAACCATTTAAAGGGAAATGGATTAACTTAAAAACATTTTTCGCATATTGGCAAATCTTTACTGAACTTTGTCTGACTTTCGTCATTTTTTTCTTCGCTTGAAAAACACAGATTCATTCCCCTTTCAAAATAAATAAATAAATATATAAATCAGCGTTCTTTTTTTTTCTTCTGAAACTAATGAACAATAAAAATATTCAGATAGATTCCACAAAAATGTCTGCGACAATTTAAGATAGCTTCATCCTCTTCAAAATTTTGAACAGTTTCCAACTTTTATTTATTTATTATTGATAACGTTCCAGTTTTCTTTAAGATGAAACATATTTTATCATAAAGAAGATATTTTTGTGTCATAGCAGATTGCTCGATGTCACCACTATCATTTTTGGAGAGCAATTACTTTTATGTCATTAGGCATTGTATTACTTTTATGTCATTAGGCATTGTATTACTTTTATGTCATTAGACATTCTATTACTTTTATGTCATTAAATGTTATTGAGAGAACAGATTCTGTTCTCAGTTTCTGATTTGACGCTATTTTAGAAGATCTGTTTGTTTACCGCAAATAAAATGTTATTTTCTGCAAAACTTGATAGTTAAGATTGGCGGTTAAGTGGTGATTGGTGATAAGTGGTTGATTTTTATAATTTTGTTACAGCCTGTACATTACTGTTATGTCGCTGGATATTATTAACACAAGGGATATATCCGAGTTGTAGAATATAGATGAAAACCATTTATTTAGTTGTTAACTATATTGGATTTTTTACATTTAGTATATTTTTTTTAGAATACGTACTAACAATACCAAAAATCATATTTATTTGAAAAGTAAAAATTAGTTTAAATAAAGTTTTGAAATTTATTAAAATTATAGTTTTGTATTGTCTTCGGCTCAGGAGTTAACAGCCGAATAAATTGCCGAAGATCTCTATTTAAAATCAGCCCTTTATTATTCTGATCATTTTAGTGGTTTAAGTGCATAGTTTGATCATATCTCTTAAATTTGTATTCATGTTTTATTGTTTTATTTATTGATTGATGAAGGTTTTAATTTCGTTATGTCCGGGAACTGACAAAAGTTGAAAATTCTTAAGCGCCAGGAAAAATTCTTAGGAGCCAGCTTGAAGAATCTTTTCTCTGACATTAACGTATTCACTGCAAAATAGAGCACTGGCTACTCATAATCGTATTCGGCTATTTTTGAGTGATCTATGTGCCATTTTGCAGTGAACAAGTTAACTATTTAATAAAAAAATCAAACTGAGCAAAAACTTTAAGATAATACCATTTTTACATTGTGAAAATTAAATAGAAACAAACTATGAAATTAAACAATAGACAAATTAATATCTTTACCTTTAATTCCCCAAAAGAAATTATATACATAAATTAACAATGCCTTTGAGATTTTGATTTGAAATACCATTTGTCCATTTGTCATTTTTGTGAGATATATCTGACAACTGCACATTTTGGTACATTCCATTTAATAAAACATCATTTAATTTTTTTTTTCATTTTCTGCTGGAGTATTTTTAAGGTTTTCTAATCTAAGCAGTGCTCTTTCAACACGCACTTTAGTTTGACTTAGCAAAAACTGTGGTTTCTGAAAAATTAGGGAGAGTTGTTACGCCGGTATGGTGTATTTTCTTCCACTGCAAATAATCGCGCTATTAAAAACAAATATTTTCGCACATGAAATTTTTTGGTTAAAGGGGAAAAAATTAAATTAATGAGTAGGTAAAAAAGTTAGTAGCCAAGAGTTTAGTCGCCGGGGTTTGTCGGACCATGGTTATGTCATATAACCTAGAAATAAATGCTCAACTATTTATATTAATTTAAGTACAAATGGATTTATCTTACGTAATCGTCTGCACCCAATAGACATGAATTAAAAAAAAATCATGCCTGAAAATTATTTAAAAAACAATATCAATTTAGTAAATTACGATGCATTTTTCAAACAAATTGCGATACAGTTTTCAAACAAATTTCGTTTGAAAGTACATTTCTTCCGTATTCAATGGTGTAAAAATTTAAAATATGCGATGTTTAGAAGTTTTAAAATATTGCAGTAAAAAAAATAATCTTTTGGTGTTGCCACCGTCTAAACACGTCGGCATTACGCACGGACACGTTTGATCTTTATAATATAGAAAGTAAATTCTTGCCAAATTTTGAATTCATTACAATTTGGAAGATCTATGGAACTAACTTAACTAGAACGCTATTTTCCGGAAAACTTATCGTTATGTTTTATGTGTTTGTTTAGTACCATTTTTTCAATATAGCGTTATTTTTATACCACTAAACATCATTTAAAACTAACTGAGCTTAGAATTCATTAGAGTTTGGAACTTTAGGTAATTAGTTTAGAAAGAACGCCATTTTATAAAAAAAAAGGCCATCTTTTTATATTCTTTTTGTATCGCACTTAAAAGAAGGAAAATGTGTGAATATCCCTTATAAAATAATGAAAAAAGGGCTTCGCAAAAGAAGATAAAAACTAATGAATTTTTGGGCAACATTATAAAACAATTCCAAAAATGTATTTATGTGGTTTGAAATTACATTAAGTGTTGAAAATGCTTCACAACTTCTCTTCTCAGGCGGAACAAGGTTTTCGCCTGCTGCCTTTCTTTTGCATGATTACTAGGAATTTGCTGCACTAGTAGGTTGATTGTTGATTCAGCGCAATTACCACGTACTGGTCACCAAACCTCGCACAAAATTGTCATATTTAAATGATTTTTTATTCGAAAAATACCCTATAACAACACTAAAAATGTAACAACACTATTCCGAAAAAGAAAGAAAAAATTGTACATACAGAAACGCTAGCGCTTCTGGACAATACTAACTACTGAATATCGTTCGCATCGTCAATTTACTAACTTACATTACACACTCCAATGATGCACTTTGTGGTTTTCAAAATCTCTTGAAGAAAGCCTTACTAGATTGCGGATTATTTAAATTTCCACAAGCAGTTTCTTTGCTACACACTGTATAATTTTCCTATAGTAGCGATTACAATCAAATTTAATTTTCTGCATAAATTCTTCTTAAATCTCTAATGCTGTAGATTTCCTATCTAAATCGTAGCTAAAAAATGTATTACTTTGAAAAGCCGCTGATAATACGAATACCGAAAACTCGAATTTCAATGACGTCTTCAAATTTGGTGACTTTAGTTCGTGCAGTTAATCGCAATTTTTGGTTTAAAGCAGTTATTGCATTTTAAGAAGGTGATAAATTTGTTAGATAATATATATTTATATATATAGCTATATATAAGGGTGTCCGAAAAATATTGATCTCAGCTTTTATTCCTTTAATATTGATCATAGATTTATATTACAAATTATAAAGTTACGTAAAAAAAGATACGGACTTTTATGTAATCGATTAAAATTTTCTGTGGATTAAATTTGAAGAAATACAAAATTTAAAATTTTATATGACCTCCGTACAAAAAATTTCCCAATGAGTAAATTGTGCCCCATACATTAATAAAGTCATGTACAAAATTTCAGCATTTTATCATCAACAGTCGCAGATATGTATGAAAATACATAAATGCTGACTTAAACTACATTTTGATGCCTGGATGCGGCGCAAAGGGGAAAAATTATCTCTGATGATCGTGTTTCAGAGGTCGTACACGAATTACGAAAGAAAACAATGATTGCATTATTTTCTTGAATGCACACTTATAATTAACCCCTCACCAACTTTGTTTAAACATATTTCTGCGACTTTTTATGATAAAAAGCCGAAATTTTTCACTTGACCTTATCAGAGTAGGGAGCACAATTTACTAATTGGGAAAAATTTTGTACGGGGGCGGATAAAAATTTAAATTTTGTATTTCTTCAAATTTTATTCCATGAAAAATATGAAATTTTATGTTTTTAACGAATTTTTTCCTTTTTAATGTTCAACTCGTAATGGCGCGAGTTATAACCAGTTCTACGTGTTTTCTGCTATGTGTGATTTACATATTACGTACGCCAAGGTGCAATACTAAGAAGCTGTAGCGGGTATTACGATAATTCTTTTAACTAGCATGCAAATAATTGGAGCTTATTTAATTGCGCTTAATTATTACCTTTTTTTAAATAAAGAAAAACATTTTATCAGTAACATCAACAAAACGTTTTATTCTATTTATTCCCTTATTCCAAAGATATCGTTTTATCATCTCCTGGCATAAGAACATGATAAATTAAATTTCATTTTTAAAAATGCACAGTAGTAGAAAAATATTTTTCTAAATCTAATAGTTATTGAACATGAACTCCCGTGCGTAAAACGGGTTTAACAGCTAGTTTAAGGAATAAAAGCCGAGCTCAGTGTTTTTGGGGCACCCTGTAGACTTACTTTTATGTCATGAAATTTGCATGTTTGGAAAATATCTTGATTTAGAATTATTTTTACAGCCATTTCATCATATTTAATTTGATTTATCATAGATTTTATTCTACTCCTATCTTATTTATTAAGATGTATATGAGCTTGACAGCCATGCCGAATTGAAATCATTAATAAAACATTATAAATGAGATTTTTTCCTGTCGATTCAAAATCTGATTCATATTTTGTTATTTTTAGTTATATGACTATAGACGTCCGCCCATAAAGTATTTAAGTATTTCAGATGTCTGTTAAAATTAAGTGGAAAAATAAAGTTATTTCAATTCTATAGAGAAGAAAAATGATTTTGCAAATCGACATGTTGAATGGTTTTCTGAAAAGACATTTTTACTACTAGTGCAGAAAGCTTACACTGAAATTACTACTTTCATTCAAAAATAACTTATTTTTTTAATTACTCTAACATGGCGAAAAAATTTTTAATTTTTAAAGTGAAAAAAGATATTGCGTCTCTTCATAATTAATTAAAAACAATTACAAAAATACAGACTTTTAATTAAAATCTCTATTGAAGTGAACAAATTTAATTTGTCATTATAAGCATACGAATGTAGAAAACTTTAGAAAGCAAATATTTGCAGAACGTGATCTCTTGCGTCTAAGAGATTTGTTAAATTTCATTTTACTTCATTCACACTTATTATTTTTCAAGTTTATGTATTTTTATTAATACATGCACTATTATATTTCAGTGTAAATTTTGCATTGCAATATATTATTACCCCTCCTCTTTTTGTTTGTCTGTAGAATAATAGGTATCGTTTCTAAACTTTTAGGATTTTAAAAAGGGCAAAATAACATCATCTAACAAGAGTGACCTTTGGCTAAAATTTGTTAGCATTGACTGACAAGTCGCTTTAAAGAATTTTAATTGTGCTTCTGCCTATGATGGTGCTTTTACCTCTTGTAATGTTTAATGTCAATTAATATATATTGTTATGAACAACTTTTGATAAATATTGTTCTAAGTAATTATATTTATCACTTCACTTTGACTTGTGCTATATTTGGTCTGTGAAAGTTTGTTTAGTTTAAATTTAATTCTTTTAGTCATAATTTTGATGTTTGACTACAACCTGGTTTTCTGTCAAAAGTTTAATTAGAGAATGAACAATTATTTTTAGTACATCTTCAGAAATATATAGAATCACTTTTTTTTATTCCTTTCATAGAACTGTACAACACATTTTTTGTTTTGACGACATTTTATTTGTTCTCACCACTACTAACAGACGACTATTGGTTTATAGTGCTTACATGTTAAAGAGAAGTTGGGGTGCAATGCAAAAGATTGACGAATATATCGTAATATTAGATCTGTTCCTAATGCCTTAATAAGCTGCATGTAAATTTTCAGTTTTAACCCAATGATAAAATTTTTATTATTTTCTTTTTCCTCCTTTTGCCCAACATTCCTCGTTCAATGATCAAATTAATTATTAATTTTGAAACATTTTTTTTAACTGCTTCTATAAGCTAGTTACTTTTAAATTAAAAAAAATATGCACCTCGCTTACTTAACTGCGAAGTTAACTAAATTTTTAAAGCGAAAAAAAAAACAGTTGCATTTTTTAAAAAAATATGAAAAAATGAAACCATTTTATCAGAAAACGAAGAAATCGACTTTTTCACCAAATGAAGGCAAGCTAAGTCCCCTTAAGTTTATTTCTGGCACACGTTCATTGCTAAGCTTTAACAATGTCGATTAATATACATTTTTTTAATGCTTTTATGTTATTAGTCCGTTTTCCGTTTTAAAATATTTGATTTTTGAAAAGTTACAAATTTTTAATATAAAAATTAACAATTGTTTAAAAAATAATAATAAAAATAAAGTTACAAAAGAAAATTGAAAAAATGCTGAAAGAATATGTAACACAAGCTTCGTCGTGCACAAAATTTTGGAACTCTTCCCATTTTTTTTTTCTTTTTGAAACAACGTTCGGGCATTTTTTTTTAAAGACAGAATATATATTATCATAATTGGAATCTTTTTTGCGCAATGGGAAGTTCTTTTATTTTGAAATATTTTTGGGAAACGATTTTTTTTCCAGTTTTTATGCCAGTTGACATCATTGAAAGAATAGCCTCCCTAGCAATTTTTGTTTTTATGTCCAGGATGCGTACAGTTCAAACACAATTTTCGAATAAATTTTTTCTCCTTATTTAATTACAGAAAAATATTACAAATTCTCTTATTAATTGTAGGAGTATTTTTAGTCATGAAGAAAAAAAATATTACGCAAAGATTTCTAATTTTAAATACTCATACTTTAACTCCTTGGAAATTAAAAGAAGTGCATGCACTTTGCATGTTGTTTTAGGCATTTAAGTTTATTTTAGGCTTAAGTTTATCGATAAGCTTGAAATATTTTGCGTTATTGCAATTATTCTTTAACTTTTTCAGAGGCAAAATAATTGTGTTGCTAAAATGTTGAAATGATCCACGAAAATTTACAAACATATTGATTTGAAATTAGATAAACGTTTTTCTTCACGTTCATTATATAAGCAAAATTTTATTAAAAAATTCTAGTTCACTTTTAGAATTTGGATATTAAAATTAAGTGATATACCACAATATGATACTATATTAATAATATACCACCACCCTCATTCAAGGAGTTACGATTACTTTTATGTCACTAGTCATACATCCATTTTAAAATCAAAAAATTTATTTAAAAATTCTAGTATACTTTTGTCATTCGGCTATTAAAATTAAGTGGTATAAATAATTTAACACCAACCTCATTCAAAGGATTACGATTACTTTTATGTAATTAGTTTTATATCCATTTTAAAAGCAATAATTTTATTAAAAAATTCTAGTGAACTTTTGGCATTTGGATATTAAAATTAAGTGATATTAATAGTATACCACCACCCTCATTTAAAGGGTTACGATTACTTTTAAGTCATTAGCACTTAACCCATTTTAAAAGCAAAATTTTCTTAAAGTTTTGCGAATTTTGGCATTTGGATATTAAAATTAAGTGTTATAAATAATATAGCACCAACTTCATTCAAAGGGTTACGATTAATTTTATGTCATTAGGCATATACCTATTTTAAAAGCAACGTTTTATTAAAAAAATTTAGTGCACTTTAGGCATTTGGATATTAAAATTAAGTGATATAAATAATATAATATCGCCCTCATTGAAAGAGGTACGATTACTTTTATGTCATTAGTCATACATACATTTTTAAAGGAAAATTTTATAAAAAAAATTCTTCTGCACTTTTGTCGTTTTGATATTAAAATTAAGGTTTATAAATAATATACCACCACCTCATTCACAGGTCATTTATGATTACTTTTATGTCATTAGTCATATATCCCTTTTAAAGATTTAAACTTTGTTTATTTAATTAGGAAAAATCGAAATTCTTTAATGCAAAAAAAAAAAAAAAAAAAAAAAAAAAAAATAGTAAGTCCACATTTTAAAAATAATGAAGATAAATATATTTTATCGGAAAGCCTTGAAAATTACAGAACAAATTTAGCATAATCTTCCTCGTATTCAAAAGTTTGGAACTGTTCCCGATTTTCCAAACGATTTTTTTTCTTTATTAATAGTATTTGGTCATCTTTTATACGACAGAGTATATATTATCATAATCGTCATAAAAACATATTTTTGAGCAATGATAAATTCTTTTATATTTCCCCCAAAACATTTTTCTTCAGCTATTCCTTTTATGGTTTTTGATTGATATATAAAAAAATAGTTAATGTCATTTTAAGCATTTAAGCTTATTTTTTGGCATAAATTTATCGTTAAGCTTTGATGATGTTGATTATTATAATTTTATGCTGATGATTATTTTTATGTTACTAGCCATTTATACATTTTCAAAACTTAATCTCCCGTTCATTTAATTACGAAGTTCAATTTCTTTAATGATTGGACTCGGACTCGTCATAATTTCATCTGCAAAAAGAAAAAAAGAAAAAAGAAATGCTGCGACATTTCTGAAGATGTCGCAATCTGAAGAGTAAGCAATGTTCTGAAGAGTATAGGTCAGGTCAGATGATGATACTTCAAGGGCCCTGAAACGTACAAAAATCAGATAGAGCTTTCAGCAGGTAAAAACAGAAACGCTTATTCGGAATTGAAAGATTTACCAAAAAGGTTCACACAACAACACAGTCACAACAACACTTTCCAACATAGTTGAAAAGTGTTTATGAATTCGGTTTTTCACTATGTCCGTCAATTTGCACTGTAACTCCTGTCAATCAGATGTCCATGTAATTTTTATGTTATTGATGATTATTATAGAATATCCAGTATTGAAAATGAAATGTGTAGCATTTGTTTACAGGGATACGCAGGAGAAGTCCGTTACATTATGGTTTATGAACAGGGCTTAATATGCATGGAGCCCAAAGGAGCTTAGCTCCGGTACTTTTCTGTTTTTAGTAAATATTTAAATATTTGTGGCAATTCATCGGAGCTCATAAATACAGGGCTCTTGAGCCCAGTGCAATAGCCCTTTTTTGCATGATGAACGCTGCCCATTTTATTCTGCTCATTTACGAAGTAAATTTCATTTGTAAGTAGATATAATTGCCATGCATTGTTATTCTGATAGAAAGCAATCGAGCATTGTTTCCCCTTTTCTATAAAAGCATCGAATCTTTCCGGTAACGGTGTCACATTTTTAATTTAATCTTATTTTCAGGGACTCACCACAAAAGATTGTTAAGCAGAAGGAATCGATTATAGCTTAAGATATGAACTTTTTATAGGAAATTGAAAAACATTGTTCAATTCTTCAGCATATAAATATTAATTTCTGTAAATTTCATTCATTTTTTCGTAAAAATGCATAGCTGGTGAACTATTCCTCAATTTTTTTGTTAACACTATTTCCGAATCATAATCTTTACCATATTCAATCCCAGAATTCTGCAATCAATTAACATTAAAATTAGGCAAATATTTCTATTCGGAAGGAGTGATAATTAAAAAACGGAATAGTTCACAGCTAAATATATGCTGATAGATATATTTAAAATTTTTATTTTGCTAAAGAAAAAAAATGCTTTACATTTTGCAAATAATGTGTGAAATATAAGTATGCAGATTGGAGTGCCGTAGGGGAAGGAGGTGGCACGCCACGGTTGTTAGTACTGCAGAATATTAGGGCTCCGGTACTTTTTTTGTCAGAAATTAAGCCCTGATTTCACTAACAAGTAAGACAAAAAAAGCGCCAAAATAAATGCTATCCACTTCTTAATGTATATAGAAAACATTTTGTAGTGCTTCTCAGTGACACATATAAATTTCACTATGTTGAAAGAGTGTAACGTCATTAAAATACACTGTAAATAATTTTCCTTTAATAATTGTAAAAAGATGTCTTCGTGTGTCCCCGTAAACGAACTATAAACGCTACACACTTCATTTTCAATAGCAAAAGTGTCATGGTAAACCTCAATAACATATCAATTACATGACAATTCGAGTATATTTACGAGAGAAAAATTACGGACAGACAGATAAACCGAAGTCGAAAATACATTTTAAAGTGTTAAAAATACAGTAAAAACTGACTCAACAGAAAAATATATGTTTATCTATATTGAAATAATACAACAGAGAAAAATGAATTTAAATGTCGCAACTCTGAATCATTTAATCCTTTATTTACGGAATTTTTTATCAAGAAATTGCTTCACCTCAGTAATCATCTTCTTTAATATCTACTGATATACTGAGAATTTTTAAATAATAATAATGTGGAATTCAGATAAGTTTTTTCATTAAAACGGATTAAAGAAATCGGTAGTTAAAACTCGTTTTTAGGGTTTCGTTCATCTGACGAAACCCTATTCGTCTCGCTCCTCTGTCTGTCTGTCCGTCACAGAGCCCGTCCTCAGAAACTATATATGTTAGAGACTTGAAATTTTGCATACTTATAGCTGAACACCTCGCATCAAACGACAAATCCTAAAATTTTGTAAAAATCTTATATTTAACCCTTTGGACTTTAACTTGTGCATTTTAAGCTTTTCTTTCTAACTCAGCCCCTAATTAATTTGAAGACTTGAAATTTTGCAAAATTATAGCTAAACACTTGTGATCAGACGAAAAATCATAAAATTTCGAAAAAATCTTATATTTAACCCTCTGGGCTCTAACTTGTGTATTTTAAGCTTTTTTTTCTAACTCAGCCCCTAATTAAGTTGAAGACTTGATATTTTGCATAATTATAGCTAAACACTTGCGATCAAACGACAAATCCTAAAATTTAGAAAAAAATCTTATATTTAACCCTCTGGGCTGTAACTTGTGTATTTTAAGCTTTCTTTTCTAACTCAGCCCCTAATTAAGTTGAAGACTTGAAATTTTGCATAATTGTAGCTAAACACTTGCGATCAAACGACAAATCATAAAATTTCGAAAAAATCTTATATTTAACCCTCTGTGCTCCAACTTGTGTATTTTAAGCAATTTTTTATCCTCCTCCTTTTCACCCAGGGGCACTTTTTAAACTTTTGCCGACACCCCTTTGACCACTCTTTCATATTATGCACTAGACTTACATATTTTAGTCCCATTTTTTTACCCTCAAAGGGCGCCTACCTATCTCGGGTGCTATGGGCTGGATTCCCTCGACTAATATATCTACGGATAGGTTGTAAAACAAAGTTTCGTTCGGATAGAGGTTTGTGTAGAATAGAGTGCGCCCCCTGGTTGCGAAATGTGAAACTAACAGATTTTGCAAAAGGATAAAGTGTTTTGAAAGGAATATTAAACGAAACCCTCTGTGCGATCTGTGATCACACTTACCCACTTGTTGTAAAATATTTGGAATTTATTAAATTTCCCAAGATTTATACAATATGCAAAATAAAATCAGATCAAATTAACATTTTTTGGTCTTAAAATTCTCTTCCATAGAAGCTAAGTAGTTTCCATTAATAAAAATAATAAATTAATGAAACAAATTTACATAAAATAATTAATTTAGATATGAAAGAAATATAAACAAAAATTATAAAACTAAATACAAATATCTATTAAATCTTAGTGCATAAAAGTCAAGGGAAACATTAATAGTAGAGACTATATGCTTTTCTGATACAATGGTATGTAAAAATATTAGATAAAAATAAATTGCATAAGATGTATTTATTTAGGAGATATAAAAACAAAAAACCTACGGAATTTCCTGAAAAAACAGAAGGATTGAAAGCGTCAGAAAATAAAACTTAAAGAGGAGTACTTATAAATGACACTTTTTCAAAAAAGGAAAAAATCACATATATGAGAGAGGGCTTATATTCGAAGGGGAGCCTACTTTCGGTACTTTACGATATATTCAATTTCACTGTATGGAAAAAAAAATGAAATTTCTTAATAATATTTTGTTAGAGTTGGAAAATGTTTCATAATCTATGACTCATGCATGATTTTTCGGGGGGTTTTTATGATTAATATACTTCTAATATTTTTAATTTTGGAATGTAATATGTTTTTCATAATTTAATATGTTTAAAACACATTGAATTGTAAAAAAAAGTGTATTTTATGTTAGATAAGATTTTTTCCTTTGTTGGTAGCATGAAAAATCATTTTGCTTCAATTCTCGGCCCTGAGAGTTTGAATTAACAAGAACTGACTGTATCAAACAGCCATGTCAAACACGCGGCCCGCGGGCCACAACTGGCCCGCCGACCTCTTATCTCTGACCCGCGAAGACTTCGGCATTTTACATTTGTTTAATTTAATTGTTAGAACGCACATGCTGAAGATACACTTTGCATGAACGCACTTGCACCAACCGTGGTTTTAGAGATGGCGAACAAACGATAGATATGTATTTGTATATATGTGTTAATTAATTTTGAAGATTTTTAATTCTGATGTTAAATTAATTATTATAGTCTTTGCCTAGTCCCTGCCATCAGTAGTGTTTTCCCAGGGACATCTCGGATTGCATCATTACAAAAATCATCGGAGTAGAAATTTAAAAAAAAATATATTAAAAAATGATTTCAAAAGAAGATTTTTGAATTTCAAGAAACAAGAAAATTAGTTCAATCTGTTTCTTTCATCACTAATAATTAATGTTCAAATTATTGTTCAGAATTTACTGCTGCAGCTAATCAAATTTTAGTACGATTCCGTATTAGCGCCTATGTAGATGGATATCGAGTTTCAAAATTTCTGTAATTATTCATCAATCGACTAATTTTTTTAAGTACAGTATGCAACCTTTTGTTATTTTTCAAGTCAAATAGACATACTTATAACAGAAAATGCATTTAAAAAATGAAACCAAATAAGTAGCGTATATATATGACATACTTTATTAAATAGATTTTCTGATTCAAAATATGTTTATTTTTATTATTTGCATAGAGAAAACACAGAAGATTGACAGCTATGCCTTTGCTAAATCCAGATTAGGGTGTACAAGCAAATTTTAAAATAAACGCAATTTATAAAAGCCAATTTATTTATTTATTTATTGGTTGATGCAAGCAATTTTGCGGATTTTTTCGAAAAATTAATATAAAATAAACTATGTACTTAATGTTGGATCGGAACTTTGCGTTAAAATTTCTTTAACGTTACTATGATTCGTACTGACAAATTTTATTCTGTGCAATGGTAATAATATTATCTTTTTTTAATATGACCCGCGGCTTTGTATATAATGATTAATTTGGCCCGCGGCGTTAAATGAGTTTGACATGCCTGATAAAACAATAAACAGTTTCACTTTAAAATAAAAAGAAAAGTGCCCAGTTAAACTGATGGCATTGAGCTCATAGGCTATTCACACTAATTGTATATTATACTTTTATTTTTTCAAAAAATAATGCCCCTCGAAAAATAAATTAAGGGTGGAGATTAGCTTCCCCATTTCACACCTTTATACTTAACCAATAAACCTCCAAATCTAATCAGGGACGCGTCTTATCAGAATAAACCGGCATACCAAATTTGAAGCAAATCGGATAATCCTGCATGAAAAACCCATTTATCTAAATTAAGGGGAGATTACCGCCGTTCCCCCTTTATATTTAACCAATGAACCCCCAAAACTAATCAGGGAATCTTTATCAGAATGAAATTATATACAAAATTGAAGCAAATCGGATATTTCCGCATGAAAACCCATCTATCTAAATTAAGGAGCGGAGGATTAGCCCACCTTTAGTATACTTAATACTGCTATACCTTTATACTGCTATGAACCCCCAAAACTAATCAAGGAAGCGTCTTATCAGGATGAACCTATATACAAAATTTGAAGCAAAACGGATATTTCTATTAAAAGTTATCGAGTTACGTACATGCATATACATACCTACATACAGAATCTGCGGGCTCATTAGCTCTCGGGCTTTGATAGCCTGTGAGCTAAAAAAGTACATTTCGTAATGTTAGAAAAGATTTATTCCTTTATTGGTAGCCTGCAAAGTAATTTTCCTTTAATCCTCGGTCACCGAGAGTTTGAATTGACAGGAGCTGACTGTATAAATAAAATAAACAGTTTCATTAAAAAAAAAAAAAAAAAAAAAAAAAAAAAAAAAAAAGAAATAAAAAAAAGTTCTACCAGAAAAACATAAAAAATAGAAAAAGAATTCCACACAAGCTTCTGCGTATTCAAGTTCTTGGAACTTTTCCCAACTTTTTAAATTTTTCTTTGCTTTTTTTGGGATTTTTTTGCGACATTATATATATATTATCATAATGAGAATATTTTTGAGTTATGGGGAGTTCGTTGTTTTTTCATGCATTTTTTCACAGCGATTACTTTTATGTCAACTGACATTTTTGAAAGAATAGGTTCTCTTGCCTGTTTTATGTCATATCATTCCGAAAGTTTCAAACATTTATATTATTTCCGGCACAAGTTCATCGCTACGGTTTAATGATCTGAAATATTGTCATTTTTCTTGAACGATTAATTTCATGCCATTAGAGTTATTTAATGTACAGGAACAGGGTTTTTCATAAGTTCGTTTAGATTTAAAATATTCATAAAATATTAATAAATTGTATCGAAGTGCGCTTCGCACTAGAGTTCTAAATCGGGTCGGGGAACCCGATTTTGCAGATCCTGATCTGACTACCAAGTTCGGATGGGGACGGATTGATGCCAATTTATTTTACTACTGTTCGAGTTGATTTTTATTGTTTGGGTTTCGAATCGATTTCCGGATGGGTTTTGACACTTTCGCATTGAGTTACGATCGACTAGCTTTTCTAAAAGAAAATCCAGAATATTGCTTGAGATGAAAATGTGAATGATCACATATATGTTTATTTTAGTACCTAAAATATAAAATTGATATAAAAAATACAATTGTAGAATATATTCCCATAATTCCACTTAAATATAGATTGATTTTCCTTCATTTCGGGTTTCAGCATACCGAAAATTTGGGTCGGGTTTCGGGTCGACAGCAAAAAGAATTTTACCCTGATTTGTACCGTAAGATTTGTTAAAGAACCGGACTTTTTGTGGCAAAAGACAATGCAAAGAAAATTTGAATTATTTTTTTGCTTTTGCTACGAAAAGGACTTCTTATCGGGGTATCGGACCCACAAAGTTCCGAACGTGAAAATTTACAAGTCTGGCGCTCTGCCAACTGTCCCATTCGGCCGCTCAGAAATGCGTGTAATTTATCCGATTATGAACTAAAGCTTCCAAATTGGGTGACTTTGGGGCTTATTTTTTTAAGACCCCTTGCATATTGCGCTTTATCTTTGTGATATGTTTATAAGCTACCATTGCAAAAGGGCCGCCGGATTCTGTGTCCCTAACCTCGTGTCCTCCCCTTGTTAGTCTTTAAATATTCTTAATGAAAAATGCCAGAGAATTGCAATGGGGCTAATGAAAAAAAAACATATAATAATGTATTGGTTTACCCTCATTTACAAAATTAGAATTATTACAAAAAATGCTTCAAAAGTACATATACGAGAAAAAGCTTTACTGTAGTGAATAATGTTCAAATCGAAAATAAATTTCGGCTAGATCACAAGAATATTTACGAGTACAGTGATACCTCGGTTTTCGTCGATAATCCGATCGAAAACAATCGGTGAAATCCGAAACCGACGAAAACCGAGACGATTATTTTAATATGAATCTTTGTAAATCCAATTAATTCATTCTAAACGCTACAAAATACGTACCAAAAACACATTTTACAAGAAATAAGTATAGCTTTTAATACTAAAAACAATAAGAAATCAATATAGTGTTTTTGGCGTATGCTATCAAGGCACTATATCTTGGGTCACTTCCCTTTTTGGTCTTTTGGTAGGACTAGCTTCAGAGTCAGAGGACATATGTCACTCAAAAAAGCTGTCCAAAGTGATCTGTTTATGCCGCCTCTTTAAGATTTGCATAAAATGAGGCAAGACATTATCATTAAACAAGTTACAGATACGGTATGCAACAGCTTTGTATGGGGCGTTTTTCTCCACAAACTTCTGTGCCTTACTTCACATAAAAAGGTGTTCTCTCCCCTGTATCGTCCTCTTCATCTGAAGCAACCTCTTCGTCTGACGTCTGTTGCACTTCTGGGTGAAGGCCTTGAAGCTCTTCAGTGGTGAGCTCTTCACTGTGTTTATCCACCAAATCTTCCACATCTTCACAACTCAACTCCAAACCCATGGACTTCCCGAAATAAACGCTTGACTGCACTACATATGTAGGGTTACCAGGAGAAGGCTCAAACTCTTCGAATTCTCTCTCATACACACATTCTGGCCATAATTTCTTCCAGGCAGAGTTCACCATCACTCCCTGCCAAGCCTTTTCTATGAGGCTAATGCAGTGGAGAATGTTGAAATGTTTTTCCAGAACTCTCTTAAGGACAAATCTATATCTCATGTCACCCCAAAGTCCTCATGTCTCGTGTCACCTTTGAAACATTGCTTTTGTGCACAGTTTCTTGAAAGTAAAAATGACATTCTGGTCCATGAGCTGGATCAGTGGAGTAATATTAGGTGGCAAGATCTTCAGTGTGATAAAATTCAAATCCTCCAACAATAGGTCTTCCAAATCTTCAGGATGTGCACGGGAATTGTCCGTTACCAGGAGGCATATAAGGGGCATCTGATTAGTTTGGAGGTATTTCTTCGCACTCGGGCAAAACCCTTCATTCATCCACTCACTGAAAATTGTATTCGTGACTAATGCTTTCATGTTTTCCTCCCCATCAGACACAATTAACTTTTAATCACATTGTTTCTCCTGCAAACTCTATGAGTATCTGAATAGTATACCTGTAAAAGCTTCACTTTACAGTCACCAGTAGCATAACCACACAACAAAAGAGTTAGCCTGTTTTCCACAGGATTATGTCCTAGCAGTGCCTTTTTCTCCCGCGTAATGAACTTTCTCTTTGGCATTTTCTTCCAAAAAAGGCCAGTTTCATCACAGTTGAAGACTTGTAGGATGAATCATCCAGCCCCTACGTAGTCTTTGAAATGGGACACCAGACTTGTCCGAACTCGCACCTTCGCCGTGTCTAGTAACACTGTGTATGCCAGTACGCCTCTTGAATTTTTCGAACCAGCCTCTGATGGCCTTAAAATCACTAAGACCAGTACTCGTCCCAGGCATTTTCTGAATGAGATCGGGATTCAATAATCTGGCCTTTTCACATATGATGGCCTCCGAAACAGAATCGCCATCTAACTGTTGTGGATTGATCCAAATTAATAATGATTGACCGACATATGCAGTTGTTTGCGATCTATGTTTCGTCAGTACGTTCACGCCTTTTGCTACATTATCCTCCTTTATTACTTCCTTTTTTGACACAATGGATGGCAATTTCCCGTACATGCAGCCGATTTCAGCAATCTTAATGCTTTTTGAATTATTTCTATCTTCAAGCCGATCAACTACCTGGTCTTCTTGTTCCAAGAGCTGCTGGCTCTAGAAACTTTCTTTGGTTCCATGTTGAAATACTCGCAATCAATAAAAAAAGTACAGAAAAAAACACTCGAAAAAAATTAAATTGTTTTCTTAGATGCGCGGGTTGATGCACACATGACGAGAATTAACGCCAGTCTCAACAGAAGAACTCCTGCGTCACCTCTTTTATTTACGGAAAATGTAGCGAAGTCAAGTGTGTACTCCAACGAAATCCGAGGCAACTGACGAAAACCGAGGCAAATTTTTCCCGAAAAAAGTCGACGAAATCCGAGGCAACCGACGGAAACCGAGACAAATTTTTCGCGAAAATAATCGACGAAAACTGAAACAAACGATAACCGAGGTACTACTATCCGAAAATAGCATCTTGTAAAGCAAGGCTGTCCAACGTGGCGCCCGCGTGCGCAATTGTGTCCTTTGACTGTTTTCTTGGCGCCCTTTTGATGGCTTCATGTTACTAGAATTTTTAAAAACTAAAAATTTAAAAGGATGCTTTAGTTAAAATCCTTGATATTTGTTTGAGAGATATTTTTAAAACCTCTAAGTGTATTTCACGCATCAAAAATGAAAACGTACTTTAAAAATGTAATCATAGATTATTGCGTTTCTTAACTAATTTATAGTTATTCTTTATTAAAAAAATTTATGGAAATAATGAAGATGAAAATTGGTAAAAGTTGCCAATAACTTTTTTAATGTGTTAAGATGTGAAATATAGAAAAATAAGCCTCCCCTCCTACCTCCTTTGTTCATGAAAGTTCAGATTTTTTTTGTTCTTGTTATCGATGTTGCTACACTAGGTATATTGCTATTTTATAAGACGGGTAAATAGATGCCTATTTCTCTCCCAGATGTTTCAAATTTTACGAATTATTTATTTTGAAATTTATTATTTTTCTTATTTTATTTAAAAAAAAATCTATAAAACCGTGCGAAATGATTTCCATCAATGAAAGCTCTTCCAGGCTATCTCTTAGAACCTAACTAGAATAACTTAGAATCACTAACATGCCAGTCTTTTTTTTTTTTTTTTTTTTTTTTTTTTTGTACTTTTTATAACAGCATATTTGCGTCTCCGAAATAAGACAAGAAGTATTTTTGTGTCCTAAAAAATTAACAATATCTCTGATTGCCATTTTATTTAATTATAAGCGAGATTAAAGTTTCTGGCTACTTCTACTGAAACTTTTGAGGTAGCCCCGCGCAGAAAAATGTACAATACGGAATTTACTTCAATTTTTGTTATTTTTTCTTTTTTACACGAAGCTTCAGATCCATAGGGGCCTTATGTCTTCTACTGCGTTATGTGCATTTCCATGTGTGCATCGTGTAAAGATGATGTACACCCACGCATTTTAAATTGAAGATTTGGCCAGTGATAATGTACGAGTGACAGTACATCGCAACGCTTCGCAGAATCCATTTTATTTTGAGCTCTCATCCCATTATTGACTGCAAACAGGTTGTGAAAGTAAAGATGAAATTTTATGGAAAACGTCTTGACATAATATAATGATATGGTGGGCCGCTAGACAGGCATGTCTTTACAGTCTCCGAATATCAGGCCGAATGTCCCACTTACATATAAATCGCATGCCAACATCCAATGGAATACAAAGCCAATATGAGAGTTAAAACAAACGCCAAAATTATCCATTGCATAGTAAAGCAATGGGACAGAATTTAAATTATTGGCGAATAAAATGATAAAGACAAAATCGCAAAAATACCTCAAACAACCCTAGTGAATCATCTACAAAACGTTAGAGTCTATTTATATTATAGATGACATATATCATTCATGTTAAAATTTATTGCCTGACTGTAATGCAATAAAAGGATAAAAGCCCTTGTTAATAAAAATGATCGCTTTCTTTTATAAACAAAGTAAGGAAATTATCCACATTAATCATGTAAATAAAATAGATTAGTATTAAATTTATATCGAATATGATATGAAAATAACTCATAAATATTGCTGTATAATTAAAATTGTTGAATTGCAGATTTAGATTAGTGAAAAGCAAAATGATAATGAATCAATCCATTTAATGTTTATTTTTTTATAACTTACATCCAAATGAAAAGTGAAATAAACATGAAAATGTATTTCGCCATGAGATTACTTTTTAACGAATCCAGCTATGACTGTTTGAATAGAAGGAAAGAAAGAGTAAACTTTAATTTAAAAATAGAATAAAAGAACACTATATGATGCATCATCATACATCGCTACTAATACTGTGAGATAATTTCCTTGCATGTATTGAAGCCTGCTAATAATGGCGCCCTTCATTGTGTTCCAAGAGATGAAATGCGCCCCTGCATAGTGAAAGGTTGGACAAACCCGTTGTAAAGAAGATATTTAAAAAAATATCTTTTTTTTCATTGCAATTAAAAAAAAAAACATTTTACTTTGTTTATATATAGTGAAGAATTTTGTTTGTGTTACTAAATAAAGGTATAAAAGACAGATGGGTTTTTTCATGGGTTTTTAATCATTATAAGTTTAGTGTTGCGCGAAAATTACAAACTGGGTCCGAGATAGAATCCTGCACTCGGTAGGGTTACCCGATTTCACTCGAACCCGATCCGACCTGTGGTTCCGTTCGGATCGGGTTGACACTAATTTTTTTCCATGCGGGTCGGGTTCAAATGAATCTATATATGCTCATTTTTGTAAAAAAAGATAACATTGGTATTACGGATGTAATTGTAGATTTCTTTTAAATAATTGCATTAAAATTAATTTTCTTTCGCTTTGGGTTCGGTTCGAAAAATCCTTCTTGAAAATTATTTTAAAATCATAAAAGAGGACTAAATTGTGATATAGTTTCCAAACAGAATTGCAATACAGTTTTCAAACAAACTGCTTTTGAAAATCGATTTTTTTCCTATTCGACGGAAGAAAAAGCGAAAATGTACGATGTTTAGAAGTTTAAAAAAGCTGCAGTAAAAGAGAAATTTAATCGTCTGTTGTTGCCACCCTCAAAATGACGTCAGCGTTACGTACAGACACAATTTTGCTTTTATAAATTCTTATTTAAGTCCTAAAAATATAGGGGAAATGGGGGCACATCTGAACAGTTCGCATAAATATAGCTTTTTTCTCGTAACTGGATTAATTTCTATAAACAAAAACTACTCAATGTAGTAAACAGAATTTCCTTTTACACATGGTATTTTTTTTTAATCACCTGTATAGTTCTTCTTACATTTTTTAATAGTTTTATAAATTCAAAAAATTGTTCACATGTGCCCCATTAGCGGGGTAGTTGTGAACACACGTGGGGCACATGCAGAGTTGGGCAAAATACATCGAAAAACCATTTTCGATACAAAATACAAAATACATTGTTTTTTCAACTTAAAATACAAAATACAAAATACTTTCCAAATTTCAAAAATTCGAAATACAAAATACATGTATTTTGAAAATACATTTAAAATACAAAATACATTAAAAAAAACAAACCCGATTGTGCATTAAACTGCACTAGTCAAATGCAAAGCTGATTTTCAAAACTGATTAAATTTTTAGAAATTATAAATTTCAAAATAAACAAGCAAAATCAATTAAGCCTCAACAAAAGATAACAAAAATAAAATGAAAGATTGGGTCAACAATGTGCTTGTGTATGAAAGTTACAAGAATAACTCATAATGAATAAACTACCCTTTAAAGGTAGTTACTCAGTAGGAATAACTGCATGAATTGATTGTGGTAGAGGTCTGCACGGACCCGGGCTTGGTCCTAGGTCCGTACCCGGCCCGGCCCGCGGTTAGATTAATTCTGAAATGTATCAGAAAGTAGCTCCTTTGGATTTGAGAAAAGCCTTATTAAATGGCAGAGAAATAGTTTCACAAATCTGCTTTTTCTTATACAGCTTCAAAAATTATCATGTTTTTAACCCTCCTTTTTTCTTTTATTCTAAATTACATTAATTTTTTAATGAATCTTTATTTGAATGTTGAAACATCGAAGACTCTAAGTAAACATTAATGTTGCTATTGTGTATTTTCTGTCTTGCGAACACATAATAATTTAAAAATGTACTGTAAAGTTATTCCATAAATATGTATGCAGTATTCTTTAAAAGAATCTTAATTGTACGTTTAGAGAAATCTGATTTTTTTTGTAGAAATTGAATTGGGCCTCAATTAATTGATTTTCCCAAGGGTCGGGCCTGTTTTCCCTGATTTTTGTACTGGCCGAGCCGGGTCGGACCATGCTCGGGCAGAACTTTTAATTTTTTCATCGGGCCGGGATAAGATTACTTTTGTGCGGGGAGGGCCGGACCCGTGCCTGGGATTTCCGACCCGCGCAGACCTCTAGATAATGGATCGATAAGGAATATCTTTCACGAAGCATAAGATAGCACCGCCTGATACTGAGTGTTCGAAGCCAAAATTGAAACAATATGGATTTTCAGAAAAAGCATAAAAAGTTTGGTGTAATTCTATTCAATGGCTACAGAGATATAAAAATCTCGAAAATCGTAAAAAACGCAGCACAGAAAAAAAATCATCCTGTAGGACGATATACACCAGAATGTCATCCATACTAACTGAATATGACGAAGTTTGATGAAATTCCGTGCTCTAGTTCTTGAGATATAGCTCTCACGGCACACCTGCCAACTTCAAATTTTTTAAAAATCAAATAAATGCCTAAAAATTTATTTTAAAAAGGTACCTTTTATCTACGTGGTACTTATTTCATTTCAATTCGATTTACAAATATGATAATTTTGACATGGTGGGAAAAAAAAAAGAAAAGAAAAAACGAGAGTTTTACATACATGTTACGGCAATCATAAAAACACAGCACAGCAACGCCACCTCCTTAGCGATGCACCCCAAATTTTATCAGCATTAATTTATTTGAAGATCTAAGATAATATGAAATTGGATTAAATTTTGTCCATTAGTTTTTTGGATATAGTTATCGGGGAAATCATGAAAAACCCAGCATAGCAGCACCACCTGTTAAGCGATATACGCTAAAAGCTAATCGGCAAGTATTTCCGTTAAGGCCTACATGCAGTTTGATGAAATTCTGTATATTGGTTCTTACAACATAGCTATCATGGAATAAAATAGTTAAGCATAGCAGTGCCGACTGTTGGGCGAAATAAACCCAAAGCTAAGTTATACCTAGGTCTATCTTAATCTGAAGTTTGATTATTATTAAACTCCATGCATTAGTTCTTGAAGTTGAAGGGCCACAAAAATTGTGTCTCACACAGGCTAACAGACAGACACACATTTCCCAAAAATAGTTAAATCGCGTTCAAGGTATCCCGAAACGTGTAAATCAAGCAAAAAACGAAAATTGAAAATTTTCACGATATCAATACTTTCTTCTTATTTATTACAAGAATGTAAAAAGAAATTAGTATCAGTCTTTTCAATCAGTCTTATGTCTACAAAAGAACACATTTTATAATAATCTCATATGTACAATGACACCGAATAAAATTGTTTAAATGAGTTTAAATGTATTTTTTCCTTTTTATATAATGCGCATGTGTTTAATAAGAGCTCCTAACTACGCAAGATTTTTTATGCCATTCACTAATAAAATATTTGGGGCACAATTTTTCGATTATGGTGCTTTTTAGAAATAAAGCATACGAAATTTAAAATATGTATTACTGAATGCAAAAATATAAATGAAAAAAATAGATAATTTTTAACAAAATTTGAATTATTATTATTAACAATCGTACGTTATAATCGCATAAAGCAGCTTTAAAATTAAAACACCAGGTAAAATATCAAACTATATATAAGCCCAAAGAAATAAGAAATCATTTGCACTTACTATGAAAGTTTTGAAACTTTTAATATAGAGCAGAAAAAATATGAAAGCTCTTACATTCGTAAAAAGAAAGCACTTATAAAATATTCATAAAAGTAGGAATAATTCGAATGCAAAATTTGCAAAGTCATACATTTCATTTTTTCATAGTCAAATTGTTCCTTTAAAAGTTCATTGTACCGATTTTCTTGCGGTTGCTGTCTAATGTATTTTTTTACAAAATTTATATAATGAATGAAGCAGACGAATTTTTAAGAAATCCTTCTTCAATATTTTTAAATAAAACTACTAGACCAAGGGAAAAAAAAATTGAGTTCCTTATATGTGTGGTCAACGGGCAACTGTCGGCAATAGAGCGCTGCACCTGCGCAACTCTGAACGATCTTTCCGGTCTATCACAATACATGTTCTTTTTTTTTTTTTTTGTAATTCCCACAGCAACATTAAGATATATAAAAGTTATTTTTGTAACGAATCAGCAAGAATACGTTTCCTGTATCAAAACAACATATTCATCAACCTCCTTATTTCAGCAATAGTCGAAAAGTGTGTTTATATTAACTTCCAGAACAGAATTTGAAAACTAATCAAAACAGACAGTCGTGTATTTCCTTTTAGTGAATCGCAGATTTTCTCTGTGCGGTTTAAAGATGGCTGTTTGAAATTTGAAAAAAATGTATTTTGAGTATTTTCAAAATACAAAATACATTGTAAAACCATCAGAAAATACATTACAAAAATACTTTGATCTTATCGGTTTAAAATACAAAATACAAGATACAAATATATTTTGAAAATGTATTTCAAATACATGTATTTTCGATACTGCCAAACTCTGGGTACATGTGAACACAAGGAAAAAATATCCTTTGACATGCTTTTTATTCTGTTATTCATTTGTCATCGTAATCATTAGTTATATTACCTGTTAAATTCACCATAAAGAAAAAAGTATATATATATTTCTCTAGTTTCTGGGTGATATGTTTAAGCAAAAGATTATAAAATGAAAATAAGTAGATTTTTTTTTTTTGGGGGGGGGGAGGGGGTGGCGTGCTTAGATTATTCATTAAGTATTGTTGCAATAAATTAAAAAAGTAAAGAAGCAATTTTAAAAAAGAAATTAAAACTTTTAAATTTTGCTTAGGGGGTTTTGTTTGGGGAAAATTTTAGGGAGGGGGCATTTACATACTATTTATCGGAAATTTGCCGAAATACGAAAGATTCTCACTCCTGTATTTGCCTTATTTACTTGTAAATTATAGATAAAGAAGGGTTTTTTAATGATTAAACAGAAATCTCGACTATAACCCCTCCCCCTAACTTCTTTTGCTTTTGAAAGAGGGGGGGGGGTACAATCGGGAATTTACGGTAGTTATCAGTTTAAAAATTTTACTTTCTTAAAATATTACTCATATTTATCTCCATTCAAAGCATCATATACATAATTGTTTTGGAGATGGAAGTAAGCCATCATTGCAAGTTTAGAATAAATGTAATAGAAACATTTGCAAAGTTGTTCAAAGTAATACTGTTATATTAACAATGCATAAAAAATATTGTTATAAACCGTTTAGTAAAATAATACATAACAATTATTGCATTTTAGAAAACATTAAATTTATTTAAAGTAAAATTGAACGTAAACGAGCTTGTTGTTCTTTATGTATTTGCTGAAAGATTTGTTTGATGAAGTTTCAATACAAAATCAATTTTGTGTGAGGAAAATATCTTCTATTTCAAGAAAATTGTAGATAATGGAATTGACATTATTTCTCATTAAGTTAGCTGAAAGGAACAGAATAACAGAATGATTATTGGGGCACTTACGTACTGTTCATATCTGCCCTAACTAGTCTGTTCACAAGTGCCTCACATTGCTGCTTCTGTTAAATTGATAAATCATTAAAATTTCTCAATTTTAGAAGAAAAAGAACTTTATCAAAAATATTTATTAATATTCATAGTATATGTTAAAGCACTCAAATTCAAATAAATGAATAAAGTTATTCGCTTATCAACTTTGAACAAATATTTTATTTTTGAGATCTAAAAACAGTGTTTTGGCTACAGAGGACAAACAAAATGTCAAAGAGCTTAAAAAAAGTTTTACCATATGTCTACAAGTGCTATCTTTAGTATTTTTTTTTTCAAATAAAAAAACTTATAATAACTATTGAAAAATTGTGATGTTCACATGTGCCCCCATCTCCCGTACTGGTTTCTGATTAAGATAAAGAACGTTTTTTTTGGGATCGATAGTAACTCGGAAGATATTATTGTATATTTTCGTAGATTAAGGAACAGTTATCTGTTTTTATAAGTTATATTTCAAACAATGAATTCGAGTTTTATCTACTACAATAGTAACACTAATATAGGTTCATTAAATTATCAAAAGATTTAGTCACTCTCGTGCTATATACAATCGATTTCCATTATTCCATTCAATACAAGAGCTCTGGTGATTAGTAAATGTAATAGACGTGGCCATTTAATTAATCGGGCTGCACTTCAGAAATTCAATATGTTGTCGTTAAGCAGCTTAGAAATGTTTTAGCTTTTCAATTAATTTAAATCTTATTCTGAAGTTCATTTTCCGCAAAGAATTGGTTATTGTGTATTTTCCGCAGTGTAAACGTTGAATAATAACATTGTAACAACTAATTTTATCATAACAAACCTTTGTGATTAACCTTAAGATACCAATCGTGAATTTCATGGTATTAAAATAATTATGTTCCTGAGATGTTATCATTGTGTTCGTAATAATACTGATGTACGATATAATATGTTTTTAAATGAATGCATATAGACCGATTCATATTCAAATATAGAGTTGTTGTTTGTTTTTTTTTATTTGAAAAATATTGAGGATTCTCTTTTGAAAATTCGGGTCACCCCGAACCTGACCCAAATGAGTCCAAATCTAACCTGAAGTATTTAAAGCCAATCCGACTCGTACCCAACCAGCAACGAAAAAAGTTAACATCAGCACGACTCGATCCGATGCATGATTCTAGATCCAAGTAACTCCAGCGGACGATACTTTCAGATATTGGTACTTGATAATTTAGTGTTGTTATCTTTTCTGTTATTATCATTAATATTATGTGAAAATCCATGAACTGCGACGGGGGGTGGGGGGGGGGAGTATCTGAGTTTGTATGTGAACAATGTATATGCACTTAAATTTATACGATGTTCTTTAAGTGTTATTCCAAATGTTTTGTATAATATATACTTACTAGAAAGGTAGCCCGTCAAAAATGACGGAAATTTTGATATAAAGATATATACAACTCATATGCAAGAATATGAGTTTCCTCGCTTGTTCCGTAGTGATAGATGAAAATAACACATTTTAAGAACGAAACACATTTATGAAAAACTGTGTGCAGTAGAAGACCTCTAATCTGCACAGTTTGGTTCCCAGTTTTGTGCACATTTGAGGCTTTTTGCGGTCATGTCTATTCAATCTTTGTTTACATTTATTTTAAATTCATGTATTGGACAATTTAGATTGATAAGCTTTAAAAATAAATAAATTACACACTTGAAGTAAGGTAAAAACAATTAAATTATCGTATACGATTTCATGAAATGGTATTATATGGTATTATATGTGTGTGCTTCACTATCTTTGTTACAACGTTGGCGAAATTGGCTGCAACTTGTCATAATCCTAATAGTGTGGGCCACTATAACAAAAAAGGGTACTTTTCGGTTAGCCGGGCGCCAGTGTTTTATATACATATTTATATACATACATATATGTAAATATACATATATATTTACATATATATATGTGTGTATATATACAATATTTGTATATGTAAATATATGTATATTTACATATATGTATGTATGAGTGGCGTGGCGTGAAAATTTTCGGTGGTCATCGCAATTATTTAAGTTTGTGGTGAAAAATTATTAACTCTAAAATTCAATGGTTGAATGTTCAAAAAAGAAACTTTAAATCTTACCTTCACTTATACATGAACTCCAAATGTTCTGCTAAAACTGGATCGTAGAGTTTTAAAAGCTTATTAAGAGTTTTAAAATATTGCTTGGTCATCGCCGCATCCAGCGATGACCGGACGCCACTGGTATGTATATAAATATGTATATAAAACACTGGCGCCCGGCTAACCGAAAAGTACCCAAAAAAGTAACCAGTTTTTAATAAAATTTCTGATAAAAAGTAGTTTTCAAAAACTTGTGTAAAATTGCAGGCTGTTCTCATGTCATGTCAGTCCTAGGAATAATATTTGTAACACTGAAGAGTTTCCATGTATATGCGGAATTTAGAAAAGCTTCTCCAAAATAAAGGTCCTGAAATGACATTGTAATTCCTCTAACTTCAAATTTTAATCGGGCCCTGATGTTATTTACCGAAATCTAATAAATAAAGTTATTTTGAATATTACAACAGAATTAAACAGTTAAACTTATTTAATTTAAACCCGCTGTTACTTCCCGATGTTATTTTTTAATATTAAGAAAGAAAATTATTTAAAATTTTTCAAATCATGCATTTATAATTTTTTTCCGTCTTTAATAACTAAATATTGAAAAAATATGCTTTTGTTCTGAGCTCATAAATATGACAATAAAATAATGTAACTAAGAGACATTGCAAAATTAAATCTTTGTGAATTCAAACCATAAACAAACGATACCGCCACCATTTTACCTACTATGGCGTCATAAGAATATTGTCCATTGATTGTTGGAGAACTTACTTTGTGAATGATTATCTCAATGATTTAATATTTTTTTACATTTCACGATGAATGAATCACTTGTTTTTGTTTAGTTTTATGGAATGAGATATTTCAACTGAAGTTATCCAAGGATATATGTATTTTTAATCGAAATTAAAAACAATGCTTTGATCTCGAAATAAAAAGGACACAGATGTCATATTCGCCCCATATTGGCGCGATTTTTTTCTGACGCCAATGTCATATACGCAACGGATACTTAACTGGTGCCAAAGTGTCGTTATTTTGCTTGATGTGGTAACCGGATTATGTTGTTTATGCTGTTGATGTTTTCGCCAAATTGGAAATCCAAAAAAAAATCGCGCCAATATGGGACGAATATGACATCTGTGCCATAAAAAGTTTTAGTTTGTATAATTAGTTATTTCTATTAATTATTTAGGTACTTTTCGGTTAGCCGGGAGCCAGTGTTATATTTACATACATACATATACACATATATGTACACACATATATACATATGTATGCCTATATTTATGTGTGTGTGTGTACATATATATATGTACATATATGTGCATATATATGTATATATGTATGTAAATATAACACTGGAACTCGGCTAACCAAAAAGTACCATTATTTATTTAGGTACTTTTCTATTATAGCGCATTTAAAAAAAAAAGCTTGGCGCAATTCGGGCATTAGAAAATGAGATGTGTTGCCAAAATATATAAACAGCTGTGAAAACAAATCTAATGAACTTTTGTTTTTGTTTATATATGCACTTATATACATAGAAAAATCGTTTTTAAATATATATAATATTTTTTTATATACAAATTACGGCACAGATTTCAGATATGCACCGGGATCCCTAATTGGCGTTAAAATTGTGTTATTTTGCCTGCTATGGTAACCCGGCTATTGTTTTTTATTTATTAATAAATTGTTTATTTACTTTTTTTATTATTATATAAACTGTTTTGTTCTACAGTTATTAATCAAACTTTTATTTATGTATAGTTATTTCCTTTTCAAAATGATAGCAAATAATTAAAAAATATATAACTGGTATTCGAAAGAACTGGAACCCAAATTGGCGTCAGAGAAAAATCACGCCAACGCCGATGCGTATATGACATCTGTGCAAAAATTACTTCCGTTTCTTTATAAAAATGGGTAAATAGCTTTTTATATATTAAATAAATTGTATACATATATAAAAATTTGCTTGTGAGTATGAAACAGTAAGTAGGTTGTCAGAAAATACGTTGGCAAACTTCTTTCCCGCCAAGAAACTTTTCTCCGAAGAATTGCACATAAGTGATGATTGCTGGAAATGCATTTTTAATTATGATATGTGCTTTTGGAACAGATGTCATATTCGCCCCATATTGGCGCGATTTTTTTCTGTCGCCAATATCATATAGGCAACAGGTACTTAACTTGCGCCAAAGTGCTTGATGTGGTAACCCGGATTATGTTGTTTATGCTGTTGATGTTTTCGCCAAATTGGCAACCGAAAAAAATCGCGCCAATATGGGGCGAATATGACATCTGTACCGTGCTTTTATGTTTCACTACATTTATGCATACTATACTGTGTGTTAAATGCAGGTTCATATGCAGGGCTACACAAAAGAATTCGTAAGGGTTACTGAATATGAGAGTAAATTGCTTAAAGGTGGTTTTTAAAATAGTTATGCATTTTTACGCTGAACTGCATTTAGTTTACTAAGAAATGTTTGTAGAAAATAGATAAAATGATATACAGGGTCACGCAAAGAATTGGATACATAACCGTCTATGAATGATAATATCTGGAAATGTGATTTCAGTAGTTTTAAGAGTTGTTTAAATTAAATTTTAGCTAAATAGTGGCGTGTAATAACGGCACTATTGGCTAAGGACGGTAATTGCTGAAATCAATTTTAAAAATTTTTTATGTGCTTTCTAAAATGTTTACTTAGTTATCTTATTTACCTTATTTCCTTAAATAACGAAGTTTTGTTAAAGCATTCAGGATGTTTTGGAAAGTGTTTCATACTTTATGCTTAACGCATGATTTTTCTTTCTTGTTTAGTCTTATTTTGCATTTATTTTATTCTTAATTTTTTAGTCTTAGTCTTATACTGCTTTATATACATTTTGGCACAGATGTCATATACGACCCATATTGGCGCGATTTTTTTTCCGACACCAATTTGGCGAAAACATCAACAGCATAAACAACAACATCCGGGTTACCATATCAAGCAAAATAACGACACTTTGGCGCCAGTTAAGTACCCGTTGTGTATTTGACATTGGCGTAAGAAAAAAATCGCGCCAATATGGGGCGTATATGACATCTGTGCCGAAACGTTAATATTTAATGTTTAAACACTTCGCTCCCCCCCCCCCCCTTGCATATAATACAAACTATGGCACAGATAGCGCTAAATAATAGACAGTTTGGTACTTTTCCACTGTAGGGGCTTTGGCGTTTTTTAAAAAAAGCTTGGTGTAATTCGAGCATCAGAAAGTGAGATTTGGGTACTTTTCCGTTATACTGACACCATTGTCGCAAAGCGTAATAGTTGGCGCAAAATGAAAATCACGGGAATTGAAACATTTGAAAAATAAAAGAAAAAACATTGTCGATAGTAAAGTGAGCATTTGAAAAATATAACATTTGAAAATTACAGACTTTTACGAACTATTTCATTAAATCACAAATATATACTTAAAATAAGTGAACAAATAACTATTATAAAATAAAGTAATAAAATAAAACTCATATTAAACTGCTGGCATAAAATTGCAAATATCTTTTAGCATTAAGTTAAATAATCCTATAAAAATGTCGCCGATTGTGCGATGAAACGATCGTAAGTGTTAATAAAGATATTCTATCACTTTTTATAGCATTATTTAACTTAATTTGTTTATAAGTGATTATTATACATCTTTTAGCATTTTGAAATAATTGGCACATTAGCATACATTTTGGCATCGTGTCCGTATAACGGAAAAGTATCGAGACTTTTTGTCAAATCATATGAACAACTATGAAAACAAACTTGATGAGCGTTTTTGTTTGTGTTATATATTTATTTTATATGTATATTATTGATGTTTTTTATGTAAAAATTACATCTGTTTCTGTAAAAAATTAGAGAAACGGCTTTTTAATGTTAAATAAATCGTATTAATATCGAAAAAAAAAATGCGTATGTATATAAAATGAAACAATGGATAGGTTCCCGGAAAATATGTTGCCCAATTTCCTTTTTCGCCAAGGCAGCTATACTGGAAAAGTACCTAAAGCACTTTAAAATCGCGCAGTTAGGAGGTCACACAGTACAGCGTCGTCTATTGGCGGTTATTTTATTAGTAGCATCGGTAGGAAGATGTAAAGATGTACTTTAAATTCTCACCCATAGATTTTGAAAAAATATTTTAAAAGAGTGGAGTTTAAATTAAATTTCAGTGACCTCTTTTATCAAAGAATAATGGTTTTAAATGGGAATTTCGCCAAATTAGCCAGCTATCGCCAAGTTGGCTAACATTGGGCGCTACTGTGGTAACCCTGCATTAGTATTTTTCAACAATTGCTCATTTCAATGAGGCGGTCCTACCGGAATCGTGAGGGACACACAGAGAATTGGATTTTATATAAATAGATTTCAATGAGGCGGTCCTACCGGAATCGTGAGGGACACACAGAGACTTGGATTTTATATAAATAGATTGTTCGGTTAATAAAGCTTAAGACATTGTATTATATATTAAATAATCGAAAATTACAGTGTTTTATATTAAAATTTCTCAATTACTGGTAAATCTATGGTTTAACTAAAATGATCAGAGGTTATTAGAATAGAATCTTGTTATTAGAATAGAGGTCTTGTATTAGAATAGAATTTCGCCATACTAGAGAATTAATTCCAGGCTTGTTGTGCTAATTTTGTCACCAACTTCGGCAATAATTTGCCAAGCACTCTTAAATTTAATCCTTATTTAACTGTTTGTGTGTACGGGCGTACATGTAATTAAATGTATGTAACTGTATAGTATATGCTGCAATGGAATATTGTATTTCATCAATTTTCACCAATATCAGTTGTTACTTAACGCGGTGACTTCACATTCATTTCATCGTAGCGTCATATCCTGAGTTAGATATGAGACGGGTCAGGCCTTAATTCGCGCCGAGCCCACTGGAGACAAGGTCCGGTACTTCCCTGTTTGTAATAAAAATTTAATTATTGGTCGGAATTCACCAGAGCCCATAAATACAGGACTCCGGAGCCCAGTGCAATTCATAGCTATGCATTTTTATGAAAAAATGCATAGCTATGAACTTTTTTATGTTAACACTATTTCGGAATCATAATCCTTACCATATTTAATCGCAGAATTCTGCAATTAATTAACACTAAAACTGAGCAAAGATTACTATTCGGAAGGAGTGATAACTAAAAAGTGTAGTTGACAGTTATATGCTGATAGATATTTTTAAATTTTTTATTTTGCTAAAGAAAAAAAAATGCTTTAAATTTTGCAAATACTGTACGAAATATAAATATGCAGATTGGAGTGACAGGAGGAGGGGGCTAGGGGGAAACGGTGCATTTGTAGTAGCGGTACCACATAATATTAGGGCTCCGGTACTTTTTTCCCTTACAAAGACGGTCTCCATACGGGCATACTCAGAAAAATCTGAAAAAAATACAGATGTTCTTCTCCCATGGGTGTATATGTTTATAAAATTTTTTTGGGCGAACCCCGGTAGAACGTCCGTAAAAAAAATAATGAAAATTTCGCTTATTTGGCGACTTATCACCGTTTGGCGAAGAAATTAAGTTTAAAAAAAATACGCTTGTCGAATACTCTTTAAGGAAAAACTTTTTATGTTGAATTTGTTTAAATAAGTTTAATTTAAATAACTTTAGCTTTGTCATTTTTAGTTTGTTTTAACTATAGTTTTGTCATAGATATTTATATGTACTTATAACGAATTTTAACTATCATATTTTACGATTTAAAACAAAATTTAAATTGATTAAAATTGTTCCAAACTCAAAAATATGCCCCATCGAGCACTGTCGATTCAACTTTGTTGCTATGGAAACAACTTCTTCTGTATGGAAATGTATTACGGCAGCATTATTCATCTGGCGTTAAAAGTTATTTTTATAACCGATAAAGCCGTTTAAATTTAAAAAAATTGTGGATTGGAAAATAAAACAATGGCAAAATTTCATTCAAATCGGCAACAAGCAACAAGTATAATACAAAATGTAATGATAATAATAATAATAAATTCTTTTATGGTTTACGTTTAAATTCATTAAATGCCGCATATTCTAAAAATCAATTAACAAACAATTTTCAGATTCATTAAAATCGTTTGCTTTTGGCGAGGAAAAGTGCTGCTCGCCAAATTGCGTGCCGCTTTCGTCTTTTCGCGCCAATTATTCGAAAGTATTTTATTTTTTTACAGATTTTCTACTGTAATTCCGCCGCTAATTTTAACTGATCCTTTATTACATACATGAGTACTTTCACTAGCATTTTTTCCAACATATTCTGAGTATGCCCAGTATGGAGACCTTCCTTGTTAGTAATTAAGTTCTGAACGGGCTTAGCTCGAGATCGAGCTTGGGACTCTATCGGGATCGATTTTTATCGAAACAAGTTCGAGTTCGATTTTTACATAAGTCTTCGGGATCGGTCTCAAAATGAAAATCTCCTTTTTTTTTTTTACAAATCTAAAAAAGGAAACCGAACTTGCTGTTTGAGAAAGAAGAATGTAGTCGGGCTTTTTATTAACCCTTTGAAGTCTAAGTACTCCTCTCAGGCACAGGCATCTCTTACATGAATTTATTAGGTTGACACCATTCTTTTTGTAAGAAACATTTTTACTTGTACTCTGACAAAATGTGCAAGAGAAATTTACTAGATAATTTACATATATTACATTTTATTTTTCTAATATTTTCCATGTTGATTTTAACATCGTAAAATATGATTTGAATCCTAGTTTTAATAAAAATTCACTCCTAAAGTACTTAAGGAAAAAAAAAAAAAAAAAAAAAAAACAGGAATTAAGATTTTTCAGAATTTAGTGTCGCCCCCGATGAAAAAAAAATATATGTATACTAGCAGACCCGCTCGGCGTTTTCCGGGGTTTGTAAATAATAACCTTAAGCAAAACTTAAGTTTGTATGATTTTATATCTTTGGAAATTCTTTTAAATGAACCTCATTTTGGAGGCCCCATTGCCTCCCGCAGCGTCTAATGTGTTCCCATCAAACTTCTTTCCGAACGAACCTATAATCTAGATCCCCCCTTACATATGGCAACATTTACCGGAAGTGCCCGCAAGGGCCGGGGACAATCGAAAACCAAGTTTAGTGAGCCAAACCTCGTAGGAATCAAGCCCACAGAAACCAAAAAAAAAAAAAAAAGAATGCACCATTAATGTTAGAAAATGTTAGTAACTAAAGTCTAATATAAAATTTCATAATACAGAAAGTAGCTGAATTGTAATCTAAGTTGAAGGAAGCAAATCCTGTTGAAATTGGGCCCTTAAACCCGATGAAATAACTCGCCACCAAGCGGTGGAAGATGCCTCCTCAACCTTGTAAATTTCATGAATTACTGTTATCATTAACATGATATTTAATAAACGGATGAAATCCCTAATCTAAAGTTACCTTTAAAGTAACGTGATTTTTAATTTACGGCTGTAGTGAGTAGACATAAGTTAATGCTGAAAAAGGAGATTAATGTTCGAAAAAGGTGGTAGCTGAGGTATGAAGGAAGACCGGGCCCTTGTTGCCAGGGTCTTAACTGGAATGTAGTTGGGTATAACAAAATTTTTTAGGGGTTTTAAAGTAGCTGGAAGACGCTAAAACTATATTAAAGAAAATTGCAATAGAATAGGATAGTTTTTAAAGAAGCTGCAACAAAGGCCCCATATGAAGACGATTAATATTTAAAATTGGTGGTAGCTGAAGTCTGCAATTTTTTTTGTCGTTCATGTAGTAGCTGGAGAACATAAGAAGTTGTTAGAAAAGAAAGTTCATGAATCGGATCATTTTTAAGGGAGCTATAACAGGGGGCCCAAAAGGGCCCAACTGATAGTTGATAGTAGGGCCCTAACATGAAAACATGTTTAATTGTTTTAGTACATAGCATTTTAGATTTTCAATTAGTCAGAATTAATCATAGGGTATGAAATAATCATTAGAATAATATTTTAAAGAAATGCGCAAAAATGGGGTAAATGCAAAAAGGGGTCCTAGAGCTCCAATAAAAATGTGAGGGTGTTGGTCTAAATCTAAGGGGAAGAGTCCAAGACTCAATTTTAAAATTATGCAATGAGAAGGTGAGAAAATTAGGGTGTAAAAAATGCATAGCACACAAAAAGTTCAAGGGGCCCCGAATCGGGCCCTACAGGACCCTAAGGTGCCCCAGGATTTTAACTGGAATATAGAAACTGGAGAATAACTAAATGGAAAAATGGTTCCAAAAATGAAGATTGGATTAAGAGGGGCAATTTATTAATAATTTATGGTGCAAATGCTTCAAGGGGCCTTGTACCGGGCCCCAAGGGGGAAGGGACTTAAGTGGCATGTAGTTTGGTATAAATACACTTTTTAGTAGTTTTCAATGTAATCTGAGGACTCTAGAACTATGGTAAAGAAAATTGCAAGGAATTCGGATCATTTTTAAAGAAGATGACCCAAGGGCCCTAAGAAGACGATTTATATTCTAAATTGGTGGTAGTTGAAGACTGAAATATTTTCTTTTGTCGTTCATGTAATAGCTGGTGAACCTCAGATGTTGTTAGAAAAAAAAAAGCTAGGGAATCGTACAATTTTTAAGGGAGTTATAGGGGGCCGAAAAGGGGCCAACTGATAGTTGAGAACAGGGCATTAAGATGAAAAAAAGGTTACAACGTTTTAGTACTTAACGTTTTAGATCTTCGATTAGTCGAGATTAAGCATAGGGTATGAATTAATCATTAGAATATAATTTAAAATAAATGTGCAAAAAATTAGGGAAATGCTTAAAAAAGGGCCTCAGGGCCCCAATAAAAATATGTGAGTGTTGGTCTAAGGAGAAGAGTTCAAGACTCAACTTTAAAATTACGCATTGCGAAATGAGAAAATTAGGGTGTGAAAAACGCATGGCACAGGAAAAATTTAAGGAGCCCTGCACCGGGCCCTACAGGACCCTAGACAAGCCCAAGGTCGTAACTGGAATGTAGATATGGGAGAGTAACTAAATGGGGAAAGTATCCCAAAAATGAAGATCGGATTAAAAGGAAGCAATTTATTAACAATTTAGTGCACTAAAACTTAGAGGGGCCCTGTACCGGGCCCCTTCCAAGAGTGCCAGGGTCTTAACTGAAATGTAGAAATCGGGTAGCAAACTGAAAGGAGAATTCTCCCCAAAAATGAAGAAGATCGGATATAAAAGAGGCATGTTATTAACAATTTAGTGCACTAAAACTTCAAGGGGTACTGTACAGGGCCCTTTGCATAGTTCAGAAACTGAAAGGAGAATTCACCCTGAAAACGAAGAAGATCAGATAGAAAAGAGGCATGCTATTAACAATTTAGTGCACCAAAACTTCAAAGGGCCTGTACCGGGCCCCTTGCAAGGGTTTCAGGGTCTGAACTGAAATGTAGAAATGGGTCAGAAACTGAAGGGAGAATTCACTTTAAAAACGAAGAAGATCGGATAGAAAAGAGGCATGTTATTAACAATTTAGTGCACTAAAACTTCAAGGGGCCCTGTACCCGGCCCCTTGCAAGGGTGCCAGGGTCTTAACTGAAATGCAGAAATGGGTCAGAAACTGAAGGGAGAATTCGCCCCAAAAACGAAGAAGTTCGGATAGAAAAGAGGCATGTTGTTTACAATTTAGTGCACCAAAACTTCAAAGGGCCTGTACCGGACCCCTTGCAAGGGTTTCAGGGTCTTAACTGAAATGTAGAAATGGGTCAAAAACTGAAGGGAGAATTCACTCCAAAAACGAAGAAGATCGGATAGAAAAGAGGCATGTTTTTAACAAATTAGTGCACTAAAACTTCAAGGAGCCCTGTACCGGCCCCTTGCAAGGGTTTCAGGGTCTTAACTGAAATGTAGAAATGGGTCAGAAACTAAAGGTAGAATTCACCCTAAAAACGAAGAAGATCGGTTAGAAAAGAGGCATGTTATTAACAATTTAGTGCACTAAAGCTTCAAGGGGCCCTGTACCGGGTCCCTTGAAAGGGTGCCAGGGTCTTAAGTGAAATGTAGAAATGGGGCAGAAACCGAAAGGAGAATTTAGACCTAAAACGAAGAAGATCGGATAGAAAAGAAGAATGTTATTAACAATTTAGTGCACTAAAACTTCAAGGGGCCCTGTACTGGGCCCCTTTACAGGGTTCCAGGGTCTTAACTGAAATGTAGAAATGGGTCAGAAACTGAAAGGAGAATTCACCCCAAAAATGAAGAAGATCGGATCGAAAAGAGGCATGTTATTAACAATTTAGTGCGCTAAAACTTCAAGGGGCCCTGTACTGGGCACCTTGCAAGGATGCCAGGGTCTGAAGTGAAATGTAGAAATGGGGCAGAAACTAAAAGGAGAGTTTAGTCTTAAAACGAAGAAGATCGGTTGGTTGGTTGGTTGTATTTATGACGGCCAATTATCTGCACGAGGGATATAGGCCCACGAAGAAGATCGGATAGAAAAGAGGCATGTTATTAACGTTTTAGTGCATTAAAACTGAAAGGGGCCTAGGGGCCCCGCCCCTTAAAAAATTAAAAATCTGAGCCTCAGGTGCATCAGGACCTGTCTTGGACTAATCACACCCGAATTTTCAGACTTCTACGTGCGGTAGTTTTTGCTAGCCATCGCCAACAGACACACACAGAGCGTACACAGAGTGTACACACACAGAGCGATTTGTTCTTTTATTAATATAAGATAAATATAGATAGTTCAGTTTTAAGACTCCAAAGACGCGCTTTTATTTTATATAAAATGACGCCATTCGCATCCTCTGAAGAATTCCTCATTTACGATCCAGTCTTAAACAACATCTACAGTAAAGTAATCATAGGACGTCACTATCGCTGAATAATACACAAATCGAAAAAAACAGATGTCACTCAAGAAACTCGACAAAAAGAAATCGGCTATGTAAGGATTCGTATACCTTCATTTGTTTGAAATGTAGATAATTAAATTAAATATAGTTTATAATAGCTCCATATTTTATCAGAAATCTTCATTTATATTTTTTCAAAATAGCACGTATTTTAATTATATCTTTATTCAGTTGATATGGGAAAATGGCAATAAAAAGATATAATTACTATTTTCCAACTATTTTTCCTTTACTTTCTACAGAAATGGAGTACTTGAGTTGCCAAAATTAAACAAATGGCGCTAAAAACTACAAAATAATAATAATAATAATAATAATATCTCAAAAATAAATTGAGATGCAGGTTTCAAACAAATTGCATTGAAAAGTACTTTTTTTCCCTATACGACGGTATAAAAATTTAAAATGTGCGATGCTTAGTAGTTGTAGTAGAGGATTTAACAGTACAATGGTATATCTGCTTTGGTTTGCGGCTGGCTTATACAGCGGAATTTTATTTTTTGGAGACGACACTTTAATTGCTGGGAGAAAGAAATAGTATATCGGGGGCTAAAAATGTACTTTTAATATACAGTGGTGCAAGTAGAATATAAAAATAATTTATAAAACTTGGGCGGCTATTTGCCAACACTCGACCGTAAAGGGTTAAAAGTGTTTCAAAATCCTTTAAAAGTCTGCTTGATAGAGAACTGAGTTGTTATTGATAGGATATAAAGATGTAGCAAAATATTCTATCTGTACGGTCAGTGTTAGCAACACAAAGAAGTCGAGATATACTTATGTCTATACTCGTTTTCTATTTGAAGTCCTTTTCCAGAATTACTGAAAAGCAGAACTCACGTCTTTGCCACAGTTGTAATTATAACATTAAAAAAAAATAAGAAGAATTATGATTGTTGAAGATTTCTTCCAGTGTTTAGGTATAAATAACAAATTTGCTACTTTAAGCAGATTTTTAAGGACATGAAAATCATGAAACGTTGTCATGGGGAGCATTTAGGATTAATTGTATTTCTTATGTAAGAAGAGATTTTTAAATGGGAAAATGAATCTTAAAACAATTTTAAAATGTTATTAAGACTGTTGTCAACTGCTCTGTTCAACAAGCGCAAAACGTTTTGACACATTTACAAATTCTTTTCCTTTTTTAAAGGAAAAATATAAAATAAATTACTTTTTTAACAGAAAGATATAAAATTGGAAGGCCTGACCATGGTAGCGATTTGGATTCGAACTGTGTTTTCCTTTTTTTTTTTTTTTTTTTTGATAAATAAATTACCTATTGGGTTATAAGCGATTTTGATCACGTGACAAACGCTATTTTCGCCCTTTCTAGAGTGGCTATTCTCCTTTCGCACGGAAATTCGGTTTAAAACGCCCACTTTGACACTATTTTATGAAAGACCTGTTGCGTTTGAAAAAAAAAAAAAAAAAAAAAAACGGAAAAAACAGCTCGATTACATAGTTTCTGAACAACAATACCTGCTAGTTTCATGCAAATCCGAACAAAAATAAAATCAAACTTATGTCATAAAGTTATCCTTTTGGATTTGACAATAGCCTTAACAATTTTCTACTGCGTGCTTTTACTATCGTGCTCGGGTGATCTATGACCCTGATGACTCAAAACTTTTAGGTCTCTCGCGCGCTTGGATTCCAAATCATCAAGCTAAGGCTCCGGAAAAAAGAAAAAAAATCATCTAGATTTGATATAAGGAATTAAATGATATTACAGTAGAATCTCTTTTATCCAAAACTCTTTTAACCGAAACTCTCGGTTAACCGAAATCCCTTTTTAAAACTTTTTTTTTTCTACTATTAAATTCCTTGTGTGTAAAATCCATTTCGAAAGTTTTTTTTTTAACTGCCATGTTCCTTGTGTGCAAGCGGTGCTTTCCGAACTACGGGTACATATAAATATTTTCGATCACCTTTCTTAGAGTTCCTTTGAATTTAACTTGAGCTCCCGTAAGCGGCGGAGTGGAACAAAGAAAACGAACAAATTAGCAATTCTGAAGCTTTTGAATGTTTTGCAAAAGGTTTTGGCAGGAGCAGCAGAAAGACTCTGATACTGGTGAACTAATAATATTTAAAAACTCCGCGATAGAGCTTCAAAGCAAAGGCAATCGAAACTGCGACAAACAAAACATTTTTTCAACGCTTTGTGATATATGTGAAAGGTAGTTAATTTCAAAATTAAAATTCACTTAATTTATTCTTGTTTCTATTTTGCTATTGCTTTATTTTTATTAAGTACTTGTTATCATAATAAGAAATATTGCATATATTTCTCCTTAATCTTAAAATTGAAGCATTCTCGATTATCCGAAAATTTCGATTTTCCGAAAGAGGATCCGCCCCAATTACTTCGGAAAATCGAGGTTCTACAGTATATAGATTTATATTAGCATTTTCGCAGTAATTTACGATACGTTAAAAGCTCTTTTCCCCACATCAATATTTCACTAGGGAAATTTCAAGTTTCGGACTTTCGGACTCGATTTACGAAATAATAACCACTCAAAGGTTAGAATTATCTTTGTGCTAAGGAGGAAGGTATCAATTGAAGAGCTAAGTGGAAGAACATATTAAGTAACAAAAATGACATTTGAAGAAATTTGAAGTGAAAGTTTTTGCTGTAAATTTTAAGGATTTATTTTCTGTTTGATACTATGTGTTTAAAATATTAACAAATAATGCTACTAAACTATCTCAGAATAACTTATTCATATTTAATTCTTAAATATTAAAAATTATTAATATTATTGACATTATTAAATATCAAAATGTTAAATATTAATGAATAATGTCTTAAATGTTCAAGACTAAATAGAATCTTACAAGGAAGGTCTCCATACTGGGCATACTCAGAATATGTTGAAAAAAATGCTAGTGAAAGTACTCATGTATGTAATAAAGGATCAGTTAAAATTAGCGGCGGAATTGCAGTAGAAAATCTGTAAAAAAATAAAATACTTTCGAATAATTGGCGTGAAAAGACGAAAGCGGCACGCAATTTGGCAAGCAGCACTTTTCCTCGCCAAAAGCAAACGATTTTAATGAATCTAAAATTGTTTGTTAATTAATTTTGAGAATATGCGGTATTTAATGAATTTAAACGTAAACAATGAAAGAATTTATTATTATTATTACATTTTGTATTGTTACATTTTGTATTATTACATTTGTATTGTTACATTTTGTATTATACTTTTTGCTTGTTGCCGATTTGAACGAAATTTTGCCATTGTTTTATTCTCCAATCCACAATTTTTTTAATTTAAACGGCTTTATCGGTTATAAAAATAACTTTTAACCTCATATGAATAATGCTGCCGTAATACATTTCCATACCAAAGAAGTTGTTTCCATAGCAACATAGTTGAATCGACAGTGCTCGATGGGGCATAATTTTGAGTTTGGAACAATTTTAATCAATTTAAATTTTGTTTTAAATCGTAAAATATGATAGTTAAAATTCGTTATAAGTACATATCTATGACAAAACTATAGTTAAAACAAACTAAAAATGGCAAAGCTAAAGTTATTTAAATTAAACTTATTTAAACAAGTTCAACATAAAAAGTTTTTCCTTAAAGAGTATTCAACAAGCGTTTTTTTTTTTTTTTTTAACTTAATTTCTTCGCCAAACGGTGATAAGTCGCCAAATAAGCAAAATTTTCATTATTTTTTTACGGACGTTCTACCGAGGTTTCGCCAAAAAATTTTTTATAAACATATATACCCATGGGAGAAGAACATTCTATATTTTATTCCGATTTTTCTGAGTATGCCCGTATGGAGACCTTCCTTGTTAGTGTTTTATCTTCGCCATGTGATAGGTTACCTCCTAACGCTTTCATCCAAAAGATAAAATTTTTTTTTAGAAAATGTTACATAACATGTTCATTCACTTAGCTGTTCAATTAAGGAACAAGATATCGGTAGAATATTACTTATTTCGTGCCATTCATTATAGATGAAAAGTAATTATGGTTTCATTTCTTGGTACTTAAGTGTTATTCGGGCCAGATCAGATAGAGCTGCGCCAAGAATGGTGTCAATTATACTAATTACAGTAACCCTTATTTTTTGACACCTATATAGCTTATTATTATTGATTTTAGATTATTTTTTATATTTTTTAGTTGTTTGTTATTTTTTATTATAGTTCATTTATTATATATTTATTTATTTATTTATTTTACATTATATATCATTTTTAACAATTTTATGTGCTTAACAATGTTAATTTACTGTTTTTAAGTGGTTGGTAATGATAAAAAAAGATTGACAATTGCCAACCATTTTTGGCGATTTATTTCCTGGCCGAGATAATGCACAAGTACCCATTTCTTTATTGTATTATCTCAGCGTGTTCAGCACTTTGTAAAATTTATTTTAAGATAAAATTATATCATATTTAAGTGGATTATGGTATATTGAATAGTAGTTTAAATCACCCTGTTAATTAAACTTCATCATTGCTTGCATTATTTACCGTATAACCCGCACCTGAAATTTGAGGATATGAGGCATTCTCACAATCTTTTGACATTTTTTTTTTGGGGGGGGGGGGATGTGACAAAATTAAACTTGCTAAAATAACATTTTAATCTGATAGATGAATGCCTTAATGATTCAAAATAAAGAAAAAATGGTCAACAGCGAAAAATTTTTTATTTAACTGAGGTTTAAGTTAAACTTGCGAGTTTAATTTTCCTTACCATTTTACCACTATAACTTTTTATTTTCTTCTAAATTTTTACTTATAATGAATTTGCATAGTACCCACAGGACATTCAAATAAGAAATAATAACAATGTAGTGTTTTTAATACAGAATTTTTGTATAACATTGTCTTAAAGGGGTGTTAAAGAAGGGACGCTAAGGTAAAAAAGGGGGATGGTATTGGAAAAAAGGGACGAAATGATAATAAAAGGTAAGGTAAGGATGGAACGGTAAGGAAAATTACCACCTATTTTTAAGAAAATCATGTTAAGACTAAGTGATAGACACAATGTTCATTGATTTTTAGAAACAGTTGTTAACATTGGATTAAATTATATTTTTTTTTATTTATTTACCTCGAAAAGTGCAGGAATAAACATTGGGGACGGTGAGACTACCAATAAAGCCACGATGCTTGAAATTGATATTTAAATGCTGATTTAAATTCTACAGTAAATTTCCTGCTAAAGAATTTTAGAGATTCTTTCTCTAGCATACTTCTGCATGAGAAAAAACTTGAAAAAAATTCTGTGGCTGCATCTGAAATGATTTTCTGTATAATTTTAGAAGAGAGATGGTAAGGAATCTAAAACCCAGGGACAGAGTTTAAAAAATAATAACAACCCTAAAAATGTGTGCAAGTTAATTTTTAGTTACATATTTATATAAAACAATAGTTCCAGTTTCAGAAAAAAATTACATCGAATTATTTTTATTGAAACAATTTTATCCAGACAGCTCGAAACTTAAAAATCAGCATCAGGGACACGGGACGGTATAGGAGTTTTTCAGGTGTTTTGACCCCCCAACATCGTCCAAAACTTATTTATCTCGTTAATATTGTTGTGCAATCATGCAATGGGATGTTCCACAGTATATGGAAAAAAAAATGTGTATTAAAATAAAAATTATTATTCAGGGACATGAAAGTCAAAAGATTGTGAGAATGCCCCATATATTTATCTACTTTTAGATATATTCGTCGTATTACGCGCACCCCTTTTTCTGCATGGAAAACCCTATGAGATATGTAGCAAAAAAATAAATAAAGAACATTTAAAGGTATATTAACAAGTATATTTCATGTAATGTGATAGCGAACACTAGCTTTTTTTTCTGTAAATAAATAGCATGCTCATTCATACAGAAGTCTCAATTCTTATGATCATGCTTTCCCTTCATAATTTTAAGCTCACAGGCTGTCAAAGCCGGAGAACTAATGTGCCCTCAGGTTCTGTATGTACGTATGTATGTATTTATGAATGTATGTTACGTAATGCGACAACTCTTGATAGAAATATCCAATTTCTTTCAAATTTTTTTTCTAGATTCATTCTGATAAGGTGCTTCCTTGATTAGTTTTGAGGGTTCATTGGTTAAGTATAAAGGGGTGCCGGGGTGATTAATCCCCTCCCTTATTTTAGATAAATGGGTTTTTCATGCAGAATTATCCTACTTGCTTCAAATTTGGTATACAAGTTTATTCTGAAAAGGCGCTTCCCTGATTAGATTTGGAGGATTATGTATAAAAGGGGGAAATGGAGGGGGATAATCCCCCGCTTAAATTATTTTTCGAAGGGCATTATTCTTTGAAATAAGAGTATAATATACAATTAGTGTGAATATCCTGTGAGCTCAATGGCATCAGTTTAAAAGGGCACTTTTCTTTTTTTTTTATTAATCTTTTATTTATTTATATAACTGGTGTATAATGCGGAAGCAGGACGTTTCGGTCCCGACACTTCGGTCCCGCCATTTCGGTCCCGCCGTTTCGGTCCCGAGACATTTCGGTCCCGAGACATTTCGGTCCCAAGACATTTCGGTCCCGAGACAATTCGGTCCCAAGACATTTCGGTCCCGAGACATTTCGGTCCCAAGACATTTCGGTCCCGAGACAATTCGGTCCCAAGACATTTCGGTCCCGAGACATTTCGGTCCCGAGACAATTCGGTCCCGAGACATTTCGGTCCCGAGACAATTCGGTCCCAAGACATTTCGGTCCCGAGACATTTCGGTCCCGAGACAATTCGGTCCCAAGACATTTCGGTCCCGAGACATTTCGGTCCCAAGACATTTCGGTCCCGAGACAATTCAGTCCCGAGACATTTCGGTCCCAAGACATTTCGGTCCCGAGACATTTCGGTCCCAAGACATTTCGGTCCCGAGACAATTCAGTCCCAAGACATTTCGATCCCGAGACAATTCAGTCCCAAGAAAATTTCGGTCCCGAGATATTTCGGTCCCTTCTCCAGCAAGCTGAAATTTTGTGCACTTGGAATAGGTGACAATTTTATAGAGGACATTGTAGAGTTTTTTAAATAAAGGCCTTAAAATTTTAGTAAACACACACAAATTTCGTATGGTAAACATTTTAAAAAACAAGAGGGGGGGGGGGGGATTGACATTTTCTATATTTTAGTGCATCATAAGTATAAGGGTCTGATAAAGTAAAACATTTATAACTCGATCTATAATTATCGCAAAACACTCATATTTTGTATGGTAAACGTAATCTTTATAAAAGGAGGGACATTATCAAATTTTTTAACTGAACTCCCTAAATTTTAGTATAACTCGAATATAAGGACTCGAAAACGCAAACACTTATAACACAGATCAAAATTGTCGTAGCCCACACAAATTTCCTATGATAATCATAATCTTTTTATAAGGCAGGGGGGGGGGGGGCTCTGTTGACTTTTTATACATTTTAGTGTATCTTAAGTATAAGGTCCTGATAAATTAAAACATTTATAACTCTCTCTGTAATTATCGTAATCACACTCATATTTTGTACGGTAAACGTAATCTTTAAAAAAAGAGGTACATTATAAGATTTTTTAACTGAACCCTTGAAGTTTTAGTATAACCGAATATAAGGGCCCGAAAACCGCAAACACTTATAACTCGCTATGAAATTGTAGCACCCCATGCAAATTTTATATGGTAGAAGTAATCGTTTTCAGGAGTGGGGGAAGGGGGAGTTCTGTGGATTCTTTATAGAAGCTCCTCATATTTTAGTCTATCATAAATATAAAGTCCAGACAATTTAAAAATATTTATAAGTCGAGCTTTAATTTTCATATTCAAATGCCCATGCCAAAATGCACATATTCAATTGTATATAATTTGCACACTATGTGATTAATAATGAAAAAATCTGCAAATATTTTTACAAATCTTTATTTTATCCTATTATTTAACGGCGCATCAATTTTAAATGAATTGCATTTTACATTTTTTTTAAAAAGGGGGTTCTTAACATGGAATTGTGATAAAGACACATTATTTTTTAAATTCTGCACCGGAATAGACTAGAACTTTCTATTTTATTTTAATAGTTATTTTAATTTACTATTTTTTGAAAAACTATTTAAAAGTTTGCATTAATCTTTTTACATGTAACAATAATATTACCGCTATTTCTACCGGTGTCGAATGACAAGTTTAAAAATATTTTTAATTTTGAACCACTTCACCGTTTGCCCCGAGATAACTCGGGGATAAAAGCACTTTTTCCCCATACCTGTCGACGGTGAAGTGGTTTGCACAATTACAAATCCTTTTTAATATATTTAAGACTTTTATATGCTTATTACATTCAAAAACTACGAGCACAATAAACATAAATCAAAAATTTAAAATTTCTATTGTCATAAAATATTCTTTTCGTATTTAAAATTAATTCTGTATTTCAAATATTTCTTTGTTATTTATTTGACTTATATACTTAGAATTAAAGCAGCCTACATGTTTTAATATGACAAATAAAAAATAAAAATGAAAATACAAAAAAATAACATAAAATCTCAAAATAGTAATGTATAGTGAATCACTTTTACGTAAAATTTCATTTTAAATTAAGAAATTTTATAAATATATCACAATGAAGAAATTTGGAAATTTAGAAAACATGTTTGGCTTTTCTTGATATCTATATGTTATTCATTCAAAAGAATATTATACATGTATATATATATGTCAAGTGTAGATGTCCTGGCTTCCCCCATTTGATTATGCTAAATAAAGATCCAGATAGAAGAATTATTCTACTCGCGCTCTCTTTATTCTAGTCAGCCGGCGCTTTTTTGTGGCCACACTGCATTTTTCAACTTTAATGCCTTAAAAAAACCGGGACGACATGCAGTGGCGTAGCCAGGATTTCGTTTCGGGGGGTGGGAGGGTCCAGAATTTTCCCTTCATGTTATATATATAGTAATACCTGTCAAGATGAAATTGTAAATATTGGTGAAAATTCCGTTTTACACAGGTTTCCGTGTTATTTGGTATATTTGTATAGTATTCTTTTCCGTAGCACTATGGAACATTTATGTTTAAGACAGAACTCCGTTATAGGCAGGTTCCATTTTTAAAAGTTTTGTGTATTTATATAAATATACTTATATATATCATATGAATAGAATAAATCTTGTCAAAATAGTAATTGTCTATAACAGATTCCTGTCTTTAACGTAAGCGTTACATGGTCTTAATATGAATTGCGATACAATTAAATTTGCTGAAAACCTGTCTGAAAAGGGGATTTTCACCCTTCTTTAGTGAAGCATAGTGAAACCTGTGAAAGCGGAATCTTTCTATAACGGAATCCTGTCTCAAACGGAAGAGTTTCAGAGTCCCTGCGAAACGAACAATAGATCTTATTGAGGTAGTGTATCTTAGAGGTATAATTAATTACACTTCTTTACATGGAAGCCTGTCTAAAATGGAGCTTTTTACCAGTGCTTGGAATCTTGTCTTGACTGTGTATATATGATAGAAGTATTTCGAGTAACTTTAAGAATTTAGGTATATCCTTATTTAATTTCTTAATTTTTAAAAAAAGCATGAATAAAAAATATAAGGCCAATCTCTATAACTGCAACTAATAATACATTCAAGTTACATTAATATTTACCAGTGAAAAAGATTCACTTATGATGTAAAAAGCTGAGCGCATACTGAAGAGTTAAATTTAATTAACCCATTCGCTGTCATTCACGAGTATACTCGTGGCTTTAATTTATTGATTACTTCGTCACCACTATTTTAGAATTAAAAAAAAAAGCCTCATTTATTGGCAGAAATTTCGCTGTATTAGTAAAGCGAAATTTATCTTTCTGAATTTGTGCTGGCAAACGACCTTCAACAAAAAATTTGAAAATTCTTAGTTTTGGCAGCGAATAGGTTAAATCAAGTTTCATATTACATAACATTTGCCTGCAATAAAGTTAGGGCCAAGTGGTTAAGTGTAAAACAGCAATTTTCATGTTTAATTTCTTGCCATTGAATTAAGAATTTGTGCTGTAACCGATATTGGATAATGATTTCACATAAGTGTCAATCGCATGAGCCGTTCATGCGATCCGCCGCGCTCCCCATGGAAATTTTTGAGGTAACCCAGATAGCATGAACATTAGCAGAAAGTTTGATTTTTTCTGATATTATCTTGCCGTGACAAATTTGAATTGAGAAATTCGCAGCAAATGTCCCGCAAGGTATACCATCACCCACTTGCATGAGTAACTACTCATGACTGATGATGTGAAACTGATGGCAAGACTGTCTTTAATTCACGAAAGTGACGAAAGCAAAAAATCTCTCTGTTGAGAGACTCAACAACAATGAGAATCAGCACATACGCAGAAATTGCAGAAATTTTATTCGGTAGGCACCGTTTTTTCTAAACGCTATACTTATTAAACGCCAAAAAATGCTCGAAATGAAAAGTACAAATATTACCTAAACTTGTTTATGGTGATAAAACCTATGCATGCGCCTTCTGACGGCGCTTTCGCATCAATAGACCTGATCAGGTCTATTGACCCCTTCGAAGGGGTTAAACTTATAGTGTGATATGGAAAGATTACTACTTTGCAGTAAGTTTGCAGTATTTTTGATTACTTGTTTGCCGTTAGTTTGCAATAAATTTGATACAGCATGAATTTAACTTGCATGACAAGTTGAAAACACTCATAGTTATATTGTTAAGTAAAAAAAAAAAAATTCAAAAATTAAATTGTTTTTATTAAACGTATTTATCAATTCAAAATTATTTTAATTATTAATTGTTTAGATAACTAATTTATCAATTGCTTGTTTAAAAACTATTACATGAACTATATAATAGTTTTTATAGGGTAAATACAAATATATATTTTTTTAATTTTCGGTTATTATAACGTTATTAACTTCATTAGGATGTATAAAAGTGATAAGGGTTCTGAACATAAACATGTTGTTTATTCATTTATTACTTAGCTTATAATATTATTTTTGCTCTTTAATTATAATTAATTAATAATTTCTTACTTTTTGCGAATTGTAAATTATAGCTGTACTTAAAAATTTAAATCTGCATAATATCACCTAACACTGTTAAGAGGTATTTTTACGTATTTGTACAATGTTGCATTATTATTATTATTATTATTATTATGTTTAATTAATTAATTAATTAATACTTAGACTTTATGTTTTTGGCTGATTTTTCAAAAAATTCCTATATTATTTTTTGGAAATTATAAATGAAAACTTTTGAATAAAAACTTTAACTGCTATTAATAATTGCTACTAATAATTGCTATTAATTAATTCTCAAAAAAGTTAGGAATTTTAGTATAAAAATTAATTTAATATTTTATTAAATATATTTTTTATTTAATGTATCCTTAATTTATTAAAATAATAACATTATTAATATACATTACATTTTTTTACTTTAAAATAAACTCAATACTTAATACATTTTATATTCAATTTATCATATAGTAGTTATAAACTGAAATTTATCTTTTACATGTTTATTTATTTTATATTTAAAGTCACCTAAATTTAAAACTATTAATATAATTAATAATAAAACTAAAATAAAAAATTGTTAATTTTTTTTTTCTGGGAAAGTGGGAGGAAAAGGGTAATATTAAAAATCAATAAATAAATGACAAATACAAACAAGTTGGAAATTGCTCGTCAAATGTGGCAAATGAGGTGCGTTCGTACTATAACTAATTTTATAATTATTTTTTGCACCCCCATATTGTACTGAATGTATATATTTTTTTTTTTGCACTTCATGAGTGCATAGCCTGTGACATCATTAAAATGCACTTGCAATATTTTTTTTCCCATTCCCCGTAATGTAACGCAAAAGTTTTGACTGTCTCTGTAATTAAACTATACACCGATTTTTATAAAATTCCAAATGGCTCGACAAAATTTTGTAACAATTATATATTTAAAATTTCAGACCACTCGGAAGGCTGTAACATCATTAAAATGCACTTGCAATAATTTTTTCCCATTGGCCGTAATGTAACGGAAAATTTTTGACTGTCCCTGTAATTAAATTATACATCCGATTTTCATAAAATTTGAAATGGCTCGACAAAATTTTGTAACAATTATATATTTAAAATTTCAGACCATTCGGTTGAGTTGTTTTTGCTCTGTTATATGCGGACAGGCAGGCGAGCAGACGGACGGACTGAACGACGACTATAGGTGCTACGTATTTATATAATTACGAACGCACCTAAAAACCTTAGTTTTGTCAGTTAAAAATTGAAAATAAAATTAATTAAAATAATACTTACACTATTACATAAAATAAAAAATAATCATCTTATTACAAAGAAATAGGCCCAGTTTCAATAAAATTAGTTCACAAAAATCGTCTACAATGGGTGAGAAGACTGTTAAAAATGCAACCAATAATTATTTTAAAAAAAATGAAGCGGTGGGTGGAATTTTTTGACAACAAAATATTTTTCCTGGCACACCTAATTACCAAATCACTATTGTTTTCCCAATGTGTATAATGGTAAAGTAACTTATGAAAACAAAATTATAACTTTGTATTATAAAAGTAATAAGAAAAATTAAATATTTTTGCTTCAATAAATATATCTCATTTCTGAATTATTAAAGGAGAGGATGTAGAAGAATGATTTGAGGAAATATTTACCTACAATAGCTTATAAGTGTCCAATTGAATTATTGAAGACATTTATTATTAATCTAATTGTAAGAAGGAGAAAAAATAAGAACAGTTTTTTAAATTATTTAATTAATGATGATAATTTAAAGGTTCTAAAAAACGTATGAAAACAACCAAAAAATCATCTATGGCAGTTTATAGTATATATAAAATACCTAATATTAATAACAAATAATAAAGCTTAAAAAATCCATTTTGTTAAATAATAATAATAATAATAATAAGACAATGTCCCCTGTAAAATTATATCACATTGTTCAATCAAATTTTCGGCTCGCTGTGATTTCATTATCACGAGTTATAAAAGTTTAAATTTATCGGATTGTTATATTTAGCTTTTTTTTTAATTTGGGGGATGTTAAAAAAATTAAAAAAGGTCCCAAATAATGTTTAAATTACAGCGTTTGGCGGCCCACGACAATTAGAATACGAGTTATAAGGTGGTGGGCACCGAAATGACAAGGGACCGAAATGGTTAAGGACCGAAATGGCCAGGGACCGAAATGGCTGGGGACCGAAATGGCCAGGGACCGAAATGTCTCGGGACCGAAATGGCCAGGGACCGAAATGTCTCGGGACCGAAATGGCCAGGGACCGAAATGTCTCGGGACCGAAATGGCCAGGGACCGAAATGTCTCGGGACCGAAATGGCCAGGGACCGAAATGTCTCGGGACCGAAATGGCCAGGGACCGAAATGTCTCGGGACCGAAATGGCCAGGGACCGAAATGTCTCGGGACCGAAATGGCCAGGGACCGAAATGTCTCCGGACCGAAATGGCCAGGGACCGAAATGTCTCGGGACCGAAATGGCCAGGGACCGAAATGTCTCGGGACCAAAACGGCGGGACCGAAATGGCGGGACCAAAGTGTCGGGACCGAAATGTCGTGTACCCTCTTTTAAATTACATTGAAATATAATGTAAATGCACAAAACATAATGTTAATATACTTCAGCAGAAATTATGGTATAGTGGGTATAGAGAGTTTTGGATCATTCTGTATTATTGATACAATGTTACATATTTATAATATGTGTAAAAATATTTTATTCATAATTTCAGGTGTGCATTATCACTATACCATAATTTCTGCTGAAGTATATTAACATTATGTTTTGTGCATTTACATTATATTTCAATGTAATTTAAAAGACGCGTAAAAAATATGAAAGCATTTTAATTTGATGCGGAAAGAACTTTATTGGTAGCACGGAACGCATTGTATTTTATACGCTCCCCCCCCCCCCCCCCATCACTCTACTATCATCGAATGATAATATTTCATATTGTTCTGCAATTACGTTATTTTTGGGGTCTACAATAGATATTAATTTCTTTATCTATTACCGACTCTAAGCGATAACATATTTGCTCCTGATAAAGAAACATTTTATTACTATTCAGGTTACTTTACAAGGTGCGTAGGAAATGTCGTTCCTTAAATATCTTTAGTTAAGGACATGAACGTCTAGATTAATTATGCTTTTCATCCATTCTTCAGACGTGAAACAAAAGACGCGCAACCAAGGTAAAGTGGTATGTTTCATTCTATTAAAATATGATATTGATAATCTATCTCTGCTAAATAATTTACTAAATGCGTTTCCTATTTGGGAAATATTTTAATTGTCTATTGATTTTGAGAAAATCATTTTCTTATACTTTCACAAAAAAATATATTTATTTAATAATTTATGTTAATTTATACAGTTCGGCAAATTTAATTATGCATATAGGTATATTTAAATCGCGAAATTTTATTTAAATATGATATCGGTAATCTGCCAAACAAAAATAATTTTCTAATGGGTGTGTTTTTTAGAAATCTTCTTAGGCTCATAAAAATGTCGATTAATGTTAATAAAGTTAATTTTTATGCATTCAAGAAAAAATATATTTATATAATTGGTTTTAGTAGTTTAGTAAATTTAATCATGCCTAAAAATACACTTAATATCACGAAAAATAAGCTTCATTAGCTACCGAACGACATTGTATTTCCTTTTCTTGTGATAATATTTCACATTGTTCTTCAATTATGTTATTTTTGTTTCCCCGACAAACGTTCATTTGTTTATCTATTACATACTCTAAGTAATAACGTATTTACGCCTGATAAAGAAACCTTTATAACTATTCAGAAACTTTAACAAAGCGTGTAGGAAAAGTCGTTCTTTAAATGTCTTTAGCTAAGGTCATGAACGTCTAGATTAAATATGATTCCCATCGATTCTTCAGGTGTGAAACAAAAGACAACCATCCAAGGTAAACTGATATGTTATTATCACTCATTATGTCATTGTGTTATATTAAAATATGATATTGATAATCTTACTCAACTAAAATAATTTACTAAATGCGTTTTCTATTCGGGAAATTTTTTATTTGTCTGCTGATTTTGCGAAAAATTTTTTTTTTTAATGTTTTCAAGAACAAAATATATTTATTTAATAATTTATGTTAATTTATACTGTTTGGCAAATTTAATTATGCCTTAAAGTACACTTAATATCACGAAATTTTACTAAAATATGATATCGATAATCTGTTAAACTAAAATAATTTGCCAATGCGTGTGCTATTCAGAAATCAACTTAAGCACATAAAAATTTCGATTAATGTTAATAAAGTTTATTTTTCTACTTTCACGAAAAATGTTTTTATTTAATTAGTTTTAATAGTTTAGTAAATTTAATCTTGCCTAAAACTGTACTTAATATCACGAAAAATGAACTTCATTAGTACCGGACAGTAATGTATTCCCTTTTCTTGTGATAATATTTCGTATTGTTCTTCAATTATGTTATTTTTGTTTCCGACAAACGTTCGCTTATTTATCTATTATCGACTCTAAATGATAACGTATTTATGCCTGATAAAGAAACATTTATAACTATTCAGATACTTTTCACAAAGCTTGTAGGAAAAGTCGTTCCTTAAATGTCTTTAATTAAGATCATGAACGTCTAGATTAGATATGTTTTCCCTCGATTCTTCAGGTGGGAAACAAAAGACGCCCATTCAAGGTAATGTGATATATTTCTTTCGATTAAAATATCGATAATCTAACTCGACTAAAATGATTTGCCAAATGCGTTTCCTATTCGGGAAAATTTCTATTTGTCTGTTGATTTTGAGAAAGTCATTTTCTTATGCTTTCAGAAGAAAAAAAATATTTCTTTAATGATTTATATTAGTTTACACAATTTGGAAAATTTAATTATGCCTAAAACTAATACTTAATATCACGAAATGTTTTTAAAAATATGATATAGATAATCTGTCAAACTAAAATAATCCAAGTCAATACGTATGTTATTTGGAAATCTTTTTACACTCTTAAAAATATCGATTAATGTTAATAAAGTTACTTTTTATGTTTCCAAGAAAAAATATATTTATTTAATCAGTTTTAGTACTTTAGTAAATTTAATTATGCCTAGAACTATACTTAATATCACGAATATGCACTTCATTGGCGAGCCAAATGGCATTGTATTTCCTTTTCTTGTGATAATATTTCGCATTGTTCTTCAATTATGTTACTTTTGTTTCCACAACAAACATGCGTTTGTTTATCTGTTACCGACACTAAGTGATAACGCATTTATGCCCGATAAAGAAACAATCATAACTATTCAGGTACTTTGCAAAGCATGTTGGAAATGTCCTGACTTAAATAGCTCTAATTAAGGTCATCAAAGTATAGATTAACTATGCTTTCACTCGATTCTTCCGACTTGAAACAGAAAGCGGCCATTCAAGGTAAAGTGATATATTTTATTTTAGGTGTATTAAGGCTGTTCTTAACTGCTCTGCTCAACAAGCGCAAAACGTTCTGACACATTTACAAATTTATTTTTTAACGGAAAGATATAAAATTGGAAAGCCTGGCCATGGAAGCGATTTGGAATTGAACTGTTTTTTCCATTTTTCGATCAATCAATTACCCATTGAGTTATAAGCGACTTCGATTACGTGACAAACCCGCTTTCCACCCGCTCTTGAGTGATTTTTCTACTTTCGCGCGGAAATTCGGTTCAAAACGTCTACTTTGACACTAGTTTTTGAAATATCTATTGCGTTTTCAAAAAAATGGAAAAAACAGCTCGATGGCATAGTTCCTGAACAATAACACCAGCTAGTTTCATGCATTTTCGAACAAAAATAAGTTAAAACTTATGTCAGGAAGTTGCCCTTTTGGATTTGAGAACAGCCTTAAAGCACCATATCGATTGCCGAGTAAAACAAGTTTGTGTCCTAATCCGTAATCAAAAGGTTAATAAACTAACTTTGGAAGTTGCCCTTTTGGATTTGAGAACAGCCTTAAAGCACCATATCGATTGCCGAGTAAAACAAGTTTGTGTCCTAATCCGTAATCAAAAGGTTAATAAACTAAGATAATCAGAGTATTCATTTATTGATATAAATGTCATATATATTAAAAGGTTAAGGCAATACTGTAAGATCAGTTCAGTGAAAAATTTACACATTTGTACATGCGTGAAGTGAAATTAAATTTAGAACATTAGAATTTCTTCAATTTAGAGAAAATTAGGACGAGATTCGATTAGCACAATCGTCGAAAATATCCGTTTAAATCTCTGAATTTTAGTAGAGGAAACGGGTTCGACCCCAACGACCTGCAAAATGATTTCTGTAACATTTTTGGCGATTATTCATCTCAATAATGACATATTTTAGCCCATTTATGCCTAGCGTCCCATTTATGGTACGCTTCGAATTTTGATAAATTTGTATAATTTTCTTCTTCTTTATAACATGAAAATTCTATGAAATAATTATCTATAAATATCTTTATCTGTTACCGAAAGATGGTAGCATAAGATGGATATTTACTTGCTTAAATGAAGGCTTTTTTCTGAGCTTATAGATTTTTCATTTTTCAAGACGGTGATATGTAAAAAGTAAGTTTATTTGCGTTTTTTCAACCGAGGATCCAAATAAATAAGTCATAATCTTAGCTTGTAGACTTTTTTGAAATATGTATTTTTTTTTTATGTGAAATTATATGTTCAAGCCTATGTATATTTATGAAACGTGCAAAATATAGGGCGCAAGGCACGAATGGGTGCATATATTTATTAGCCATTTAGGGGACAGTTATTTATGTAAAGTCCTTTTCAAGATGATCGTGAAACAAATTGTTTTTAAGCCTCAAATACGATTATTCTTAGTTATTATTACTAATAGTTATAACGTTATTAGTCTCCGTAAATAAATAAATATAATTTTTCAGTAGTTCTAAAAATACTAATTATAGTATATAATATACAATTCAAAAGTTTATTTTATATAAATCTAGACAAAACATATAATTATGTGTATTATACTATTACAAATATTATGCATATTCCCATACTTAGTACTTTTACATTTTATTAAATGAATACAAAAAAAGTTTAGAGTAATTTTTTTTAGTATTTTTCCAGTTCATTTTGCAACATTTTAAAATGATTTCTTGAACAAATTTTGAGAAAACAAAAATTAAGGCACAAATGGATTAATGAGAATAGAAGTTATATTATTTGTATTTTTTTATTATTATTATTTGAATACTTTATAATTAAATAAAATTTAACACTCAGAAATGTTTTTAAAAAAGAATAATTTTATATTTAAAATATTTAAGCTAAAATTGTTTGCATGTAATTATCAAATAAATAATTTGAGCCGATATACAATTTTTGTTATATTTTCTTACCATTATCAAGAATATATATATCCGTGTGTGTCAGAAAGAAAAGTTTGTCATCCTTTTCCGTAAAAATGAAAAAGAAAATGTAAGGAGGAAAAGTATTCATATAGCAACTATAAAATAAATTACCTTGATATTCATGGTTTAATATTTAAAAAATATATAAAAGTGCAATATAAAATTCCAGTAACAAAAAAATATATATGGGGCATTCTCACAATCTTTTGACTTTCGGGAATAAAAATCTGATGAAATTAAACTTGCTAAAATAACATTTCAATCTGATAGACGAATGCGTTAATGATTCAAAATAAAGAAAAAATGGTCTGCAGTGAAATTTTTTTTATTTAACTGAGGTTTATGTTAAACCTGCGAGTTTAATTTTCCTTACCATTTAAATCACTAAAACTTTTATTTTCTTCTAAATTTTACTTATAATGAATTTGCATAGCACCTACAGGACATTCAAATGAGAAATAATAACGATGTAATATTTTTAGTACAAAATTTTGGTATAACGTTGTATTAAAGGGGTGATAAAGAAGGGACGGTAAGGAAAATTATCACTATTTTTAGGCAAATCATTGTAAGACCAAGTGATAGCCACAATGTTCATTGATTTTTAGAAACAGTTATTTACATTGGATTAAATAAAAAAAAAATTAATTTACCTCGAAAAGTGCACGAATAAACCTTGGGGACGGTAAGACTACCAATAAAGCCACGATGCTTGAAATTAATATTTAAATGCTGATTTAAATTCTACAGTAAATTTCCTGCAAAAGAATTTTAGCCATTCTTTCTCTAGCATAATTCTGCATGAGAAAAAACTTGAAAAAAAATTCTGTGGCTGCATCTGAAGTGATTCTCTGTATAAGTTAAGAAGAGGGACGGTAAGGAATCTGAAACCCAGGGACAGAGTTCAAAAAATAATATCAACCGCAAAAATGTGTGCAGGTTAATTTTTTGCTATATATTTACAGTGCTGGACATAATTATAAGACACATACCAAATTTTACATACAGTGAAAGAAAAGATTCAGGGCTTGAAAATGCTTTATCAAATACGACAAAAACATAAATTTATTCTGTTATCACACGTAATTGTTTTACAGAAACGATATTTTTATAGAGTTTAATAAAAAAAGTTAAAAATACCATGGACAAAACTATAAGACACCCTAACATTTTAATTAAAACACCTGCTTTTTTCGAAAATAATGTGCAATATGCAAATTTTCTGCACGCTGTTATGACGTCAGAAGTTAACTAAAGCAGACGATAACCGCCTTCACGCATTTACAAACATGCCACGAGGTACAGAATTAAAAGAAAGTGAAATTCACGAAATTTGAAGATTAAATGGAACTGGTGCTTCCGTTAATAATATTTCAAAAGTTATTAAACGCTCTAGATGTGCAATTTCAAATGTTTTGAAAAAAGGAATTAATGGATCGGTGATTAAAAGATCTGGACGTACTTCTTGCTTATCCTCGAGAGGCAGACGCCAGGTGATTTCGCTCGCTACACAGAATAAGATGACCACTACAGGCATTAAAAATGCTTTGAAACTGAATTGTTCAAAGAGAACCATTCGCAGGGTGTTGCATAATGCTTCCTATGTGAAATTTAAAAAATTGAAGAAAAAACCACCGCTTCTAAGGCGGCACAAAATGGACCGTTTAAACTTCGCTAAACAAACTATGGCATCTCCCTCCAAATGATACTCTGTGTTATTTTCTGATGAAAAAAAAGTTTAACCTGGATGGTCCTGACGGGTTTCATTAGTATTGGCATGATTTATGGAAGTCTCCTGATGTACAAATGAGCCGCCAAATGGATGGAGGCTCAGTAATGGTTTAAGCTGGTTTTTCGGCTCAAGGGAAAACTGATATCGTTTTTGTGCATTCAAGAATGAACTCCGAAAAGTATAAGAATCTTCTTAAAGATCAACTAGCCATATACGGTGAACTTCTTTGTGGCGAAAACTACACTTTCCAGCACGATAACGCTTCGATTCATACATCACACGTAACAAGAAAGGGGCTTTCAGAGCAAAGTATTAATGTTCTTCCGTAGCCTTCTCGCTCCCCAGACTTAAATCCCATCGAAAACTTGTGGGGTATCTTAGCTCGTGAGGTTTACCGAAATGGGAGGCAGTTTACATGTGTCGAAAACCTAAAGAATGCTATAAAATGTGCTTGGGAAGAACTGTCTTGCGATATTTGGTTAGAAATGATAGATTCGAGGCCGAATCGCATCTTACATGTTATAAAAAACAATAGCGGCTTCACCAAATATTGAATAACCATGTTAGAGGATTTTCTTTTAAACCATTAGTGTCTGCTAATTATGTTGACCACTGTAATTGGAAAAAAAAAGGTTGGTGTCTTATAATTTTGTCCCTAGTATTTTTAATTTTTTTTTATTAAACTCTATAAAAATATCATTTCTGTAAAACAATTACGTGTGATAACAGAATAAATTTATGTTTTTGTCGTATTTGATAAAGCTTTTTTAAGCTCTGAATCTTTTCTTTCACTGTATCTCAAATTCAGTAGGTGTCTTATAATTATGTCCACCACTGTATGTAAAATAATTGTCCCAGTATCGGAAAAAAATACAGCGAACAACTTTTATTGAAACAATTTTATACAGACAGCTTCAAACTTAAAAATCAGTACGAATTTACGTATCGATACGAAAATTCTATTTCGTAGCAATAAGTTGAATGGGCGCCTGGAAGATGGATCTATATAACAAATTTTGGAAAGTTGGATTTTTTGTAGGAAAAGGTTTATGTCGAACGATCGATGATTACCCAGCGTCAAAAATTGCAATTTTATAATATACAAGTTTGTTTACTTTAAATGAAAAATGAAAACAATAAACTAAAAGTAAAATTCTTTGCATGCAAATTTTAGATTCTTTGATGTCATTAACTTTCATATCAAATAATTAAATATTGATTGCAGATGCATAAACATAGATGCATTTCGTGCTTTTACAGTCTAGATAAAGCTCTTTCGCAACTCATTCTACTGATTGGAGTAAAATGAAATGCTATTCTGAATGAGAAAACTTTGAAAGATAATTTAATTATCGGAGAGATAAAATACCGTAGACAGAAATTTTCCAAATACTAATTTAAAGCTTTCAACTGAATCTGAAGTATGAGCGTACAGGCTCTCTTTGAGGTCTCGTTTCAATTTAATCGATGTTACAAATTGTTTTCGCAATTATTATCTGACTAAAGTTTCAATCGATTTATTAAAACTAACATCTTTAATAGAATAAAACATATATTTTCCTTAAAGTTTGTCGTGTGCGTATATAATCAATAACAAACTAAAAGGAATAGAATACAAGTTTAGAAAAAAAGGCATATAAACAAATACTTTTTAACATTTTTAACACACTTTAGACAGTGGGAAATACAAAAGTGCTGAAAATAGCGTGGGAATTCTGATTATGTTTATGAAATAGTCCTGCCATTAATTTTCAAAAATTTACATTTTTTAAATTTTTATACAGTCCCCGGTTCTTTTAAATTATATTTAGAAACGTTTTCTCCATGCTCCGAGAAGTACTACAACAGTAAAATTTCCAGTATTCTACGACCAAAAATCCCCGAGTTATGATACTTTAAATTTTATGAAATTGCAGAGCTTTCCTTTATTAAAAATCGTCTGCCTTTTTTTAGTGTCGGAAAGCTTTCAAATTTTATGAAATTCAAAGAATCATAACTCGTTGAGTTTTGATCGTGGGAGAATGGAATTCTTACTGTTGTACTTCTCGGAGCATGGAGAAAATGTTTCTAAACATAACTTATAGGAAACAGGGACCGTATAAAATTTTAAAAGTACAACTTTTTGAAAGTTAATGTCAGGACCATTTCACTAAGATAATCTTAATCCCTTCCTTATTTTGAACAAATTTGTTTTTTATTTCTGCCAACAGGTAAAGAAATTAAAGCGCGTTTCAATCTTTTTGAGATATCCTGTATATCAAAATATTTTAAATTTCTCTGCTTAAAAAGAAAAATGCGCAATGTGACAACTATTTTTAAAATAAATTAGTAATGTGTATTTTAACAACATATTGAAATTTCGTTGATTCCAACTTTTTATGAACGTTAGAGTCTAAAAGGCTAATAAAAAGCAGAAAATAGACACACTGTTAAAAATTTTGCAGCATTCTGGAAGGTCATTCGACCATTTTTTGAAAAAAAAAACGGTTTCATAACCATAATTTAACTATATTCTGACTATAAAATGGCCAATAATATGGCCAGAATAGTGTTAAAATTACGGTTGTGTAACCCTTTTCGGAAAAAACGGTCAAATGACCTGCCAGAATGCTGCAAATTTTTAACAGTGTAGGCAAATCATTTTTCAATTTCGGTTACATATATATGGGGTCATCATTTAAACGAGACCTTTCCAAATATATATATATATATACATGTATGTTACAATATTAGATCTGTCTCCGCGATTTCCCTGTACTATTCTAAATTACTACTCTACATATTCACTAAATCCTTATTCTTAAATACAGTAAACTCTCTGTAAGGCGGACTCTGTGTAAGACGGAAATCTGTCTAACTCGGAAAGATTTTTAAGTCCCTGTGAATCCATAGACATAGAGTAAAATTTGTCTAAGGCGGAATATTGTCTACTGCGGAAAATTTTCTTGGTCCCGGTCGATTCCGCCTTAGACAGAGTTTACTGTAATCTCTATCATTAATTCTGTTAAATTCCCTTTAATTTAATGTCTCACTTGTCTAATTCAATTAACTTTTTCACTTTTAGTATTCTTAAATTAAATGTTCCATTTCCGATCATTCGCGTTTTTTAATGTTCTTTGGTAGCCATTTTTATTTTTTTTCCAGCCGTGATTTACCTTCCCGCACTTAATTCCGGGGTTCCTGTTTGCTTTATTATCCCTCCACTCGATCTGTCAGTACTCTTTCCATGGCGTGATATTCAGGGCCATAGCGACCTCCCCCCATACCCCCCCATTTTTTGGGGGGGGGGCTGGGCAAAGTCAGGGGCCCAGTAGTGAGCTATTTTACCTTTCAGGCGAATGTTTTTTTTTTACTCTTAAAATTATTTTTTTATGTATTTTTAATAACATTTTATTTTGTTTTATCGAAATTCATTTTTTTTTTTTTTGTAAAAGATCTTGATCAGATTTAGAAATAGAAAACAGATATGTGCTTTTCTTCTATATTCACCATTCTTTATAAAAGTTTTTGAAAGCTGTAAATTCTACTTAAAAAATAAAATGGCATTTTAGTATTTTTGGAGTGCGCCTATGAATGGGCGAAAAAGGTGAAACCAAAGGTTCAAAACTTCTTCAATATTATTACTTCCTTCAACCAAACCAGATATGCGCTTTTTTTTTCCACAGCAACCCTTCTTTTTAAAGGGGCCCAGATGAAAGAAATTTTGCAGGCTCTAAATTCTTTTTGAATTGTCTTTTTTAGGGCCCCCCTATAAAAGTGCGGAAAAGTTGGAGCCCAAGATTTAAAACATTTAAGCCTATTTTTTTTATTCAAATTAAAAAAAAATATGCTTTTTAATCTCACTGAGGGCCCAATAAGTTTCAAAACTTCCTTAATACTATTACTTCCTTCAACTAAATGTGCTTCCTTTCTATAGTCATTATTTTTTTTAAAGGTGCCCAGATGAAAGAAATTTCGCACGCTCTTAATACTTTTTAAATTGTCTTTTTGGGGGCCCCCAATAAAAGTGAGGAAAAGTTGCAACTCAAGATTTAGAACTTTTAGGCCCCATTTTTATTATTCAAATGTTTTAAAAATATGCTTTTTAATCTTGTTGGGTGCCCCAACAAGGTTCAAAGCTTTCTTAATACTATTACTTTTTTTGACCAAAAGAGATATGCGCTTTCTTTCTATAGCCAGTATTCTCTTTAAAGGTTCCCAGATGAAAGAAATTTTGCAGGCTCTAAATTCTTTTTGAATTGTCTTTTTTAGGGCCCCCCTATAAACGGGAGGAAAAGTTGGAGCCCAAGATTAACAACTTTTGGGCCCCATCTTTTTATTCAAATGTTTTTAAAATATGCTTTTTAATCTCGTTGGGGGCCCCAATAAGGTTCAAAGCTTTCTTAATACTATTACTTCTTTTGACCAAAACAGATATGCGCTTTATTTCTATAGCCAGTAGTCTTTTTATAGGTGCCCAGATGAAAGAAATTTTGCAGGCTTTAAATTATTTTTTCGTCTTTTTTAGGGGTCCCTATAAATGTGAGGAAAAGTTGGAGCCCAAGATTCAAAACTTTTAGGCCTCATTTTTTTATTCAAATGTTTTAAAAATAGGCTTTTTAATCTCGCTGGGGGACCCAATAAGGTTCAATGCTTTCTTAATACCATTACTTCTTTTGGCCAAAACATATATGCACTTTCTTTCTATAGCCAGCATTCTCTTTAAAGGTTCCCAGATGAAAGAAATTTTGCAGGCTCTAAATTCTTTTTGAATTGTCTTTTTTAGGGTTTTTTATCCCCTATAAACGTGAGGAAAAGTGGGAGCTGAAGATTCAAAACTTTCAGGCCCCATTTTTATTATTCAAATGTTTTAAAAATATGCTTTTTAATCTCGTTGGGGGCCCCAATAAGTTTCAAAACTTCCTTAATACTATTACTTCCTTCAACCAAATGTGCTTTTTTTTACAGTCACGATTCTTTTTAAAGGTGTCCAGATGAAAGAAAATTTTCAGACTCTAAATAATTTTTTATTGACTTTTTTGGGGCCCCTATAAAAGTGAAGAAAAGTTGGAACTCAAGATTCAAAACTTTTAGGCCCAATTTTTATTACTCAAATGTTTTAAACATATGCTTTTTAATCTCGTTGGGGGCCCCAATAAGTTTAAAAACTTTCTTAATACTATTACTTCTTTTAACCAAAACAGACATGCCCTTTTTTTCTATAGCTACCATTCTTTTTAAAGGTGCCCAGATGAAAGAAATTTTGTAGGCTCTAAATACTTTATAAATTTTCCTTTTGGGGGCCCCTCTTAAAAGTTAGCAAAATTCGGAACTCAAGATTCAAAACTTTTAAGCCTCATTTTTTTTTTTTTTCAAATGTTCAAAAAATATATGCTTCTTAATCTCATTAGGGGCCCCAATAAGCGGGCATCTATGTGCATTGCATATGCCACCTATCCCCTTATGTTCAACCTGTTTCATTTTTAACCCGGGAGAAATCGCTAGTGAGAATGCCCAATTGCTTTTCTTTTACTTTACATTCATATAATATCAACTTTTTTTGGTTGGGTTAGTACTTTTATTCACAAAATAGGTAAAATAATTGTAAAACATTTTGAAATTTTAATTAAAATGAAAAATGATTTAAATAAGAGTCTTAAAAAAGTACGACTGTGAGAGAAAATCTCATGCAGCGAGTTCTTTCGGGTTAACATTTCATTTCTCTAGGCTCGATGAATTACTTATGTTAACGATACATAAATTATATTGTGTATTTATTTAATCTACTAGCAGAGCTTCGCCCGCTTCGCTGGTTGCTTAAAAAAAAAAAAAAAGAATCTATTTTTTGGAGTTCTCCATTGGGGGCCTTCACTGCCTTCCGCAGCGTTAAATCCGTTCCGGATATTCCCGCTCCGATCTTGAATCAAACAATCATTGAATTATTGTTTTTTTTTTTTTTTTCTTTTTCGATAAATGTGATAGTGTCCAGATAAAAGTGACATTTTCCAGCATCGTAGCTCACGTTGCTACGGGAACAAATTTGTTATTTTTCCACTTCAGCTTAATTATGACAGCAGCAAAATCTACTGGATAATTCTTCGGTTTCAGAAAAAAATGTCAAAAAACTCTGCAAAACGCGAAAAAAAAATGTAAAAATCTTATAAAAAATTGGGCGAAAATTCAAAAATCGCTGAGAGAAAATTGATTATATCGAGCCAAAAGATTGAAACTGAAATAATAAAAAATTACCGTGAAAGACAAAAATACGCTAAAAATCACATAAAATGTTCGTAAAAAATTCAGAAATTTCTATGGACATATTTTCTTTATTGAGCTAAAAGACTGAAACCTGATTCCTTTTAGGGATGTCAAAAATCCGCGCCGCAGATGGCAAAATTTACTATATTGGGATAAAAGATTGAAACTGGGTTCCTTTTACACTCTCTCTCTCAGGAAAAAGAAAGAAATCAGTGAATTGAAGGATTTTTTCCGTAACCTCTTTCTTGGTTAAAACACACACACACACACACAAAAAGCTTTGATTTGATTTGCTCATTTTCCGCAAAAATATAGAAAACTCACCAATCTAACGTAAAAATGATCTAACATCCTTACTAAATATAAAGATGCATTTTCGTGAAATCAAATCACAGGAGTGTTCCGCCAACTTTGCTGCATTGTACTTTTCCCTACTGGAAACTGAACTTTTACGCATGACTTTTTTCCTTCATAACACGAAGAAGTCGCGAATCAAAGATTAAAATTTCTAGAAATTTTCCTTTCTAAAGACGAAAATTTCTTCAAATGTGAGGTAAAATCTCTTCTAATCACAGGAGGTCTTAAAAAATGAAAAAAAAAAAAAAAAAAAAAAAAAAAAAACGTTCGTGAAAAATTCGAAAATCGCAAAGGACGAAATTTAGTGCATCGGGCTAAAAGACTGAAACCTGATTGCTTTTACTAATGTCAAAAAATCATGTCGGAACGCGAAAAAAAGTTAAAAATCACATAAAATGTTTGCGAAATATTTAAAAATCGAAGAAGACTACTTTACTATATTCGGCTAAAATGGAAAGATGGATTGAAAATAGATTCCTTTTATGAATGTGAGGAAAAAAGCACGAAACTCGAAAAAATACAAAAAATTAAATTAAAAAAATTCGAATCAAAAAATTTAAAAATCTGTTTCGGGGTGCATAACTTCAAATTTACCTTCCTGTCAAATTTTGTCCTAAACAGAAAAACATCTGGACAGACAAAGAAAAACTCTGGACAGACTCTGTCTTTATTAGTATCTAGGAAACCCGTCTTTGTTGCCCACAGAAAGGTACCTTCTTTCCGAAGGTTTTTTTTTTTTTTTCGATTTAAATTTCAACTTTGGTGACAATTTTAAACTGGAGAAAACCGGAATGTATGAAAACGACATCCCAAAAGTAATATTTTTTAAATTAGTAAATCTGTACACACACACACACACACGTATATATATATATATATTTATTTATTTATTTATTTATTTAATAAAAAGCACCAATCCGAGCAGGACAAAAAATGTTATAAGTTAATATTTTCTGCTTAAAGAAAATCTGTCTGGGCTACGCGGATGGCATTGTCAAAATGATGAGAAAATTGAAAATACGAAAACGACTTCCATATTTTTCATTTATTTATTTTGTTTATGAGCAACACTTAGTGATTTATAACATTTGTAAAAGGAATTCAGTTTCAAACTTTTTTACCAAATTTTGTCCTCTGCTGTTTTTAAAATTTTCGAGAATTTTTATGTGATTTTTAGCTTTTTTTCACTTTTCTGGTAGTTTTTTTTTTTAAATATTCGTAAAAAAAAAAAAAAAAAAAAACCCTGTTTCAATCTTTTAGCCCAGTAAAGTTTGATCTCTGTGAACTTCGAATTTTTTATGCAATTTTTGGCGTTCTTTGGCGATTTTTTTTGACATTTTTTTCCTAAATGGAAGAATTCTCAGTTAAATTTTGCAAGTCCTTTGATTAAATTCACGTTGTAAAAATATCAAATTTGTTCATGTAGCAATGTGAAAGAAATTCTGAAAATTTGAATTTAATCTGGATCGAAGTATAAAAAAATTACAATAATTAAAGGTTCGTATGATTAGAGATCGGAGCGGACATAGCCCCTATGGGTGTACGTTGCCGAAAGCAGTGCAGCCCAACTATAAATTCGTTCAATTTTAAGTTCGTTTTGGAAAATCCGACCAGCGAAACTACTCTGGTGTTGTTATAAAATGGAACTCGGGTAGAAAATTAAATATGGATATTTCTCTAAAATCTTAGGGGGGGGGGGGGGCGAAAAATATGTTTGGGGGGAGCTCAGAAGACCTTGCTACGGCTCTGGTGATATCTTTACATCTTAATTTGTTTAGAACGCGTACTACGTCAAAATTGTATTCCTACGCTTAGAAAGTAAAACAGTTACGCACGATTCTCCATCACATTTTGCTGAGTTTTTTTTTTTTTTTAAATGTAAACTGCCCCCAGGCTGTGTATCTGACAAAATGATGTTTGTTCTAAGATTTTACCCTTTTTATATAATCAAATGATTACTATTGATTATAGATGTTTTTACATCGAAGCTATTGATAGCACTGCATCGTGAGATGTGAGGACTGCTGCCCGATTTTATTGAATAAAATCCTGTGAACAGAATTGCTTTCATTACTCGTCTCCTGGGGAAATCCCAATCTTCATCTCCATTGTTTTTTGTCATTAGCTACTTGACTACCAACCATCTTTAATAAGAAATGATGATTGTATACAAAGATTAAGCTATTTAATTAAATGGGTGAAGCTGTTGATCTAGTTTCACTTACTATGTTTGTACATCTATGCACTGTAAAAAAAAATCTGTGAAGTTACTAAAGTTTTTCTAGGAAACTGGGATTCCTAGAACTTTTCATGTAACGGCAACAACAAAATTTCATGTAACAGACACACTTTTGCGCCGAAAATCAAAAAATCTGTAAGGTTACTAAGAATTTTTTTGGAAACTGGGATTCCGAGAACTTTTCATGTAACTGCAGCCAGTGTTACAAATAAAAGTTTAGTAAGATTACTGAAATTTTAGCAGATTCATTTGTAAAGTTACAGATTTTTGTAGCTTTACAAAAACTAGTTTTGTAGATTTGCAGCTTTTTTCGTACAGTTACAGTTGAAAGTTTAGTAAGCATGTAACTTTACATCTGTAGACCTACAGATTTTTTTTTACAGTGTGCTCCAACTGCATGCTACATTCATCTTCTCATCTACGTCGCTTACTAGATCGACGAATTTGTTTTCCAATAACCCGATATCATTACATATATATATATATATATATACAGATGCTTTAATTTTGATATATATATATATATATATATATATATATATATATGTTATATATATACATATATATATACATATTGAAATTAAAGCATCTGTGCGAAAACTATCAGGGAGACTAGGGAGAGTTGACCCATTTTTACAAAATGATTTTTTTTTATTTTTTAACTATTGAACTTAGAATAATGTTTCATATATCATTTCATTCGTTATACAATCAGTTAGGCAGCCTAAGAGAGACTGCTCAGGGCCGGCTAGGCCTGCGCCTTGGAGCTTAACGTCTCTCCCGTTATACAATCAGTTATCAAAATAAAATTGCGACATCTGTGTACTATATAAGAAACTTGAAAAATGATTGATTTTAAACACGAGAAAATAATGGATCAAGCCTCCACACATATGGGGGGCTTAGCCCCTTTATTTTATATTGAAATACTTGTTAGTGGAAATAAAATCAGTTTTTAAAAAGGGAAAAAAACTTTATGCTACTAGGTTTGATTATTATTAAAAAATATTTGGAAAATGTAATTTGTAAACAAACATGCTTAGACGGAATTCAAAGCACAGGAGAAAAATTCCGTTTTAAACACACACTTTTTTTTTAAACACTCGACGAGGTAACACTAGTTTTTACGTAGTTTGGCTTCATCTCATTGTGTTCATTTTGATGAAATTTGTCTACATACATTCCTAAAATGTTTTGATCAATATTATGCGCTTTTGCAGAGGAATGAATACCTAACATTTCTGTTGTTACTTTCATCCTTTTTAGTCTTTTCCATTCTTTCTATTTATCTACTGTGGGGTACTATTTAAATGAAATAAAAGTTCTTATCGACTTTCCAATTTATATTTCTTTAAAATTTCTCTTGCTTGTTATAGCAATGTTTCTCATCTTCATTTAATCAGTGTTTAACATTTTCCTTCTTATTACTCCATTTTACTGTAGCTTTACAGAATAAATTTACATTATTTTAGAAATATAACCATTAAATCTTTATTATGTACCGCGTGTAATAAAAAGATTTCCAAAAACACGTAATTAAGAAGCTATGAGCATCTGGTCAACCCTCCCTTCATTGATTGGGTCAAGCCTACCATATAGCCACTATTTAAAGTATAGCACATGGTTATATTTAAAGGGTCTAGGGACTCATAAAGCTTTAAAATTTTCGAAATTTTAATTTCTTTAGATGTTATACTCCTATCCTTTCTGAACATTTTGACATAATTATTTCCTTGAAATTCCCATTAGAGCAGAAGTTATGGTTTTTAGAATTCTACCCGCTCAATAGCTGAAGCGGCATTTCCAAAACTTTGAAGTCAATTTTCTCCAAATGACGTTTTTGGGCATAACGCGCACGATATCTTAAAAACTTCGGAATATTTTTTCATGAAATTTTCAAAACGTATGTTTCATGTTAGTCTGTATAAACTGAACCTAAAATTTTCTTTTTATTGTTAAATTTTTTTTAGGTGATTACACTGTTGAAATTTCCTAAATTTTGCATTAGCTAAATACAACTTTGTATTAAAAATATAACAATTCTTTATATACAAATTTATTTAGGTTCAGGGTAATTATTACAATGTGAAGTATAAGTAGGAACCAAAATTTATATTCTATTTGCAAAATTTATTTTGTAATCATGCGCGTAATCTGTTATGTCGATTTTCTACTCGTCAAATGTCTGACAGTTTGGAGCCTGCTGTAAATGCTAATTCTACATCTTGTAATTTTTAAAAAACATGAAATGAAAGAACATACTTATATCTTCCATACCAATAGAAATTATGTTTTAAAATCGAATACATTTTAAGATATTAAATGTTGAAAATGGTCTTTTTTTCATCTGTTTCTAATTTTAAGAGTCCCGAGACCCCTTAACATAATTTACTTTACAATATTTATGCCTGGAATGAAAGCTCAATATTTCTACATTACTCAAAACGTACTTACTTAAATTTCTATGATATATTTTATCTTAGAAAATCTTATAAATTTTTTCTAAAAAATACACTTTGTAAACTGAAAACACTTCACAATGGATTTTTCCACAACTGTTTCAATTATTTTCATGAAACAAAGACAATTGTTTGAGAATTTCAGTAGCTTTTGTTGTCACCTATTGGAAAAACTGAAATTTTTTTAAATATGAAAACTGAAGCGTGGGTCAAGCCTCCCCTATGGTCAACCCTTCCCAGTCAAACCTTACATAAAAACAAGTTGGAAATTGCTTGTCAAACGTGGCAAATGAGGTGCGTTCGTACTATAGCTAGTTTTATAATTATTTGTTGCACCCCACATTTTACTGAATGTATATTTTTTTGCACTTCATAAGTGCATAGTCTCTAACATCATTAAAATGCACTTGCAATAATTTTTTCCCCATTCCCCGTAATGAAACGGAAAACTTTTGACTGTCTCTGTAATTAAACTATACATCCGATTTTCATAAAATTTGAAATGGTTCGACAAAATTTTACAACAATTATATATTTAAAATTTCAGACCATTCAGAAGGCTGTAACATCATTAAAATGCACTTGCAATATTTTTTTTCCCATTCCCCGTAATGAAACGGAAAACTTTTGACTGTCTCTGTAATTAAACTATACATCCGATTTTCATAAAATTTGAAATGGTTCGACAAAATTTTACAATAATTATATATTTAAAATTTTAGACCATTCAGAAGGCTGTATCATTAAAATGCATTTGCGATAATTTTTCCCATTGGCCGTAATGTAAAGAAAAACTTTTGACTGTCCCTGTAATTAAACTATAGATCCGATTTTCTTAAAATTTGAAATGGCTTGACAAAATTTTGCAACAATCATATATTTAAAATTTCAGACCATTCGGTTGGGTAGATTTTGCTCTGTTATATGCGGACAGACAGACAGACAGACGGACGGGCGGACTGAACGACGACTACAGATGCTACGTATTTATATAACTACGAACGCACCTAAAAAAAAAATATATATATTATAAGCGAATTGTGTATGTATAACATTTTCTGTTTATAATCTTTTTAAAAAAGAAGTAAAAATTAATATATATTGATACCCTTATCCACCCTGACTGAGTAACAAGCGATAACTAATAAATACAATTTCTACCAAAAAAAAAAAAAAAAAAAAAAATCTAAATTGATCTGTTTGACATATTCTCGGTCTGCACTTCGCACTTCCTGCTAAAATTTTAATCTTCCATAATCATAAACCACAATACAAGAATAGTACAAAAATAAATTATTTATTTATTTTTATTTATTTGTTTATTGTTTTTTTTTTTGTTTTTTTTTCACGGACGGAATGGTTTTATAATAAATTGTATGACATTTTTTCTGGCAAAGAAATAAGCAACTCTGTCGCTTCAAGATTTGCTCGAACACTTTTATAAACAAACACCTTCTGCGTTCTTACCGCCGAATAGAAAAGTAAAAAAAAAATATATATATAATGTGTTCACATACTACGACATGACCTTGCTAATTTTGCAGCCACCTTTTCCGCCAACCTTGAATGCTGTACACATCTCGAAAGAAGACCTTCCTTTTCTTTAATATATCCGTAACGAAGAAATCCGGTATATATTTTCCTCTTCCCGTATGCTATTTATTCAGGCTGAATTAAAGAATAAACAAACAAAAAAGAAAAATCAAGCGTCAAGCATAGGTTATGAAAGACTTTCAGACACTTCCAGGTTACCTTAAGTAAGGATCGACCGAAACGGGTTTTTAAGGCCGAAAACGAAACCGAAACCGAATTTTGGAGATATTTTATTTTCGACCAAAAACGAAAATGTCCAAAAAATTTTCTAAGTCATTAATACATACATAAATATACGTAATTATTAATTAATTAGACGTATTTATTAAATATACATAATTATTAATTAATTATACGTATTTATTAAATATACATAATTATTAATTAATTATACGTATTTATTAAATATGCATAATTATTAATTAATTATACGTATTTATTAAATATACATAATTATTAATTAATTATGCGTATTTATTAAATATACATAATTATTAATTAATTATACGTATTTATTAAATATACGTAATTATTAGTTAATTATACGTGTGGCCCAAATTATCTCTCTGTGTCTTAGGCCCAAAACTTTTTATTTTCATATAAAATAAAATGCAATTAGTTCATCAACGACAGAGAAAAATTTTCTAATTATACGAATTTCATTTAATTAAAATGTATTTTAGTTTTATGTATACACACCTCGATTTATCTTTTATAATGATTTCTGTAAATAATCATCTGTTATACTAGAACTTTCTCAAAGAGTATTCGAAACACTTCTGCGGTTTCAAACTGAAAATTTTCTATTACTGTTATGTATTGAGCTTTTAATGCGTACGCAACAAAGTTTAGTTATATATGCATTGCTTGCTTTATAATTTGCATTTACGTCTTGAGTCAGTCATGACTGAGATTTTGGGCCGAAAACGAAAAAGAAACCGAATTTTCGGTCGATCTCTAACTTTAATTAAACTTCGCCGTTTAGTAAGGTTAAGAAGGTACCCGAGTAAACCTTTTCGGAAACCCATAACACATTTGAAAACAATATTTCAGCAATTACGTCCATAGATGGAAATGTACTTCAATTCTTTTGTGCTGCCCTATATATGATGAATACATTTCTATATATATTGTACATAGTAAACAAAAATTTAGTTTAGTAAGAAAATGTATAAAACAGTTAAAAATCCACAATGAGCAAAATTACCTACATATTTTTATACACGCCACATATTAAGCTAAACTTTAATTCGGGCAAAAACACGATTCAAACTATTGAAATAACACTTTCAGAAATTACCATCCATAAGCGGTCATGCACCCTTTTTTTTCGTAGCCCTGTATATGACTGTATTTATAGTCCCCAATCTTCTCTAAGTATGCTAAAAATAATTCAGCTTGAAAATTTTCATAACTTAATTAAAAACAGACATTAAGCTTTAAACGCTCCTACTCCGTAATCTTATAAATTCTTTTGTGTTACCCTGTATCTATAGAATTTATACAGAACACGTACTATGCAAAAATGGGATAGAGTACTGCACTGTAAAAAAAAAAAAAAAAACGACATTTTTACAGTACAAAGTACTGTTCATCTCGCGCAGAAACTCGATCACAGTGAATGTGCTGTATCTTTCTTTGGTTTCCTGACTATATTAACATGGAAAATATAGTAGTTGGGTAAAATTAACAGCACAATGTGCTGGTAATTTGGACGCCAGCAGTTTGTTCTGTAAAAAAATGCGTCCAAATTGCCAGCACATTGTGCTGTTAATTTTACGCAACTACTGTATTTTCCATGTTAATATAGTCAGGAAGCCAAAGAAAGATACAGCACATTCACTGTGACCGAGTTTGTTCTGGCAAATCTACAGTGGTTTTTTTTACAGTGTGTCTCCGATATCTTTAGTTTGTCGCTGTAAATGAACGATCCATAAATACTATGCTCATCACATTCTACAGCAAGAAACGTGTAGTAAGTACCGGTAATGTTCATTTTATTTGAAACTGTAACAATATAATAGTGTAACATAAGCTGCAAATAGTGTTTTCCCGTAAAACATTACGTAACGGAATATACTTTCGTGTGACTAAAAATGAATGGTAAATGCTTTGCACCTATATTCTGCAGAAAACATTGTTTTGTGTTTTAGCGCACCTCAGAAATTCATATCAATGTCGTTATGTTTCTAATAATGTAATATCATTAAAATACATCACAAAGAATTTTTACCCTTTAGACCATAATATAAAAGAATTACTTTGAGTTCCCCTATAAATAAACTATAAGGTTAATGTCAGACGGAACATCTACTTTCACGCTTTTTTCCTTCCTCACAGCCTTCCTACATCTTCGCTACAATGTGTTTCTTATTCATGTTAAAACAAAAGGCGTTCAAATAGACGTTCGTCTGACATTAGCCTAAGCCTAAGCCTAAACGCTGGACATATCATATTCTGACCGTAGCAAACATGTTGTAGTTCGATTATATCAATTTCAATATGTTTCAAATAATGTAACATTATGAAATACAATGCAAATGATTTATCCCCATAGACCACAATACAATATAGTGGTATTCTTTTGAGTGCTCCTGTAAACGAACTGTAAACGCTGCACACTTCATTTTCAATACCGAACATTCCATGGTAGGCCTCAATAAAGTTAAGATCAATTAGATGGCAATCCGAGTATATTTCCGCGAGTTAAAAGAGACGGCCAGACTAACCGATTTCATAAACACTTCTCACCATTGTGTGTAATTAGTAGGAATAGTTGACAGAACTCTTTCTATCATTATAATAACGGGTGTCCCAAAAATTACCGATGATTTTAAAATTCAATAACTTACAAACGGGGACAGATATTTAAAAAATCTTTGCAGGAGGGTTATGTATGATGTCAGGAGTTTTTATGCTGCGACTCCCAGTTTTAGTTACGAATAGCAGCGATAGATGGCGCTGCAAGTAATAGACGCTAAATCCAGTTTCGATTTTTCGGTCTTTCTCCTCTCTCATGCGAAAAAAGGAGATTAAAATGTTTTGAATGAATCCCAAAGTACCAAAAATCAGGTCTGGAATTAGCATTTATTTCTCGCAGCACCATCTATTTTTTGAAATTCGAACTAAAATCAAGAATCACAGTAAAAAAACTCCTGACATCATCCATAAACTTCTGCAAGAATTTTTTTTTAAATTGTCGCATTTTGCAAGTTATTGAATTTTAAAATCATCGGTCATTTTTGGGAGACCCGGTATGTACAGTACACGCACACACGTTCAAAAAAAAAAAGAAAGAACCGAACGTAATACAGAGGGATAGTTCATGGAATTCTTTTCTATCATTGCAAATTGTACAGTACACACACACAAAAAAAGGAAGAACCGTACTTAATATAGAGGGATAGTTCATGGAATTCTTTTCTATCATTGCAAACTGTACAGTACACACACACAAAAAAAAGGAAGAATGGAACCTAATACTGATGGATAGTTGATGGAATACTTTTCTATAATTACAAAATGTACAGTAGGCAAAAAAAATAAAGCAAAGGAAGAACCGAATGTAATACAGAGGGATAGTTGATGGAATACTTTTCTATCATTGCAAATTGTACAGTGCACAAAAACAAAAAAAGGAGGAACCAAACGTAATACAAGGGATAGTTGATGGAATACTTGTCTATCATTGCAAATTGTACAGTAGACAAAGAAAGCAAAAACAAAGGAAGAACCGAATGTAATACAGAGGGATATTTGATGGAATACTTTTTTATCACTACTAATTGTACAGTGCACAAAAAAAAAAAAAAAAAAAAAAAGGAAGAACCGAACGTAATAAAGCGGATAGTTGATGGAATACTTTTCTATCAGTGTAAATCGTACAGTAAGCAAAAAAAAAAAGAAAAAAAAAAGAAGAAGAATCGAATGGGACACAGAGGGATAGTTGATGGAATACTTTTCTATTATTACAAATTGTACAGTGCACACAAAAAAAGGAAGAACCGAACGTAATACAGGAGATAGTTGATGGAATACTTCTCTATCATTACAAATTGTACGGTGCACACACAAAAAAAAAAAAAAACAAAGGAAGAACCGAACGTAATACAGAGGGTAGTTGATGGATACTTTTCTATCATTGCAAATTGTACAGTAGAAAAAAAACCCAAAAAAACAAAGGAAGAACCGAATGTAATGCAGAGGTATAGTTGATGAAATACTTTTTTATCATTGCAAATTGTGTAGTAAACAAAAAAACAAAAAAAAAAAAGGAAGAACCAAATGTAATACAGAGGGATAGTTGATGCAATATTTTTCTATCATTGCAAATTGTATAGTACGCAAAACAAAAGCAAAGGCAGAACTGAATGTAATACAGAAGGATAGTTGATGGAATACTTTTCTATCGTGGCAAATTGTACAATATTGGAAAAAAAAAAGTACGCAAGTCAAAACTTTGATTTTAAAATTTACAGAATAAAGATAAGTTGTTTGCACCAAAATTTCTTGTTTGGAATTTCGTAAACCCTGTTTTCCTATAATTTTTTTTTTTTTTTTTTTTTTTTTTTTTTTTAGATTTTAGTGTGCATGTGCATTATTACTGCCTAAAAGTTCTGACCATCTTTCCTAATGCACTGTACATATAGCGTTTCAACAATTTTATATCATTGTAAAAATATTATTATGCATTAAAAATTGTTTATTGGAGCTTCAAAAAAAAAAAAAAAAAATGAAAACTTTAGTCAACGTTTCAAATTTTACTGGCCTATTTACATGGGGACATCCTGCTGTTAAATAAAAAGAGAAAAGAAAATAACTTCATTAAAACTGCTATTTTGAGGAAACATTCCAAATAGGCATCCTGCTGTGAAATACTGGATCCTCTCGCTGCTATTGCCACCTTCTGAAATGGTAATTCGAAAGAAAGAAAAAAATATTACTGCCTTGTGAGCCACTAAAAGCCATTAAGTAACTTCTTGATCTAATTTTGGGAAGGAACCCCCTACTGACTGATATTTAGACACATAAACATGGCTGCATTTCCCGCTTTTACGTTTTGGGAAAAGCTTTTCTCGCTCTTTCCCAACCACCTCCTTTTTACTGATTGGACTAAAATGAGATGCCATTCTTCATGTGAAAACTTTGGAAGAGAAATTTAATTATCGGAGAGAGTAATTTCGCAGATGGTAATTTAAAGCGTTCAAGAGCGATGTAAGAGTGCTTTACGAAGAGTTTCTTGTTTGGAGTATCGAAATATATGCATAATTAATACAAAAATTAAAATATATAGAATTAAGTTTAGAAAAAAATGCCTATAAATAAATGCCTTTTAATTTTTTCATGCTGAACACTCCATACATAATACGTTAACTGTATATTTATTAAATGCTTAAACACTTTCGTTACTTGTGCTTTCACACAGAGTTTTAAAAAAAAAATGCAGTCGCCACCGCCATAACATTTTTTAACTGGAGACTGGTAGCATCGACTATGAATATCTAATGATGATTCACTTGTACGGTTTACTTAACGACTGTAAATCAGAGAAAGTTACAAATAAGTGGTACTTTGGATATATATATCTAATATATAAAAATGAAAATTTGTCTGTCTGTCTTTAATGCTATACAAATCTACAGTTTGGAATCCAGAATTGTGAAATGTTACGTACACGTGTATTAAAACACGGCCGAGATAACTAAAGTAATCCGGAATCGAAATAATTTATAGTTAATTTTTAATTAATAAAAAAACACCAATTCAATAGCATTTTCCTATCAAATTTAAACATTTTTCGTTATAGCAGTTGCCAACAATTAAAAATCAAAAATCAAATTCTTACCACATCAATTACTTTTCTATTGCAAGTTTCCACGTGAAAAAGGAAAATGAAATAAATAATTTGGCGAATTTAAAAAAAAGGGAGAATATTACGTCATAACTTTTCTACTGCAAGATTTCCACGTGAAAAATTAAAATGAAATAAATAGTTTGATGAATTAAAAAAAAGTGAATATTACGTCATATTGGAAATATAATGGGCGTCAGCAGGTAAATATATATCGTCATATGAGATTGAAAAAACGTATTAAAACATTGAAATATTGGCATATTTTAACATTTTGAGGTCCTCTGAATTTGTTTTCGTCATTTTTAAATCTATTACACTCATATATATACGTGTGTGTATGCGTGTATATTAGAATTTCCACAAAGGTTTAGGTCCCTAAAGCTCATTCTTTGTGAAGATCTAAAATAAAGATTTCAGATATTTTAAAAATAAAATTCGATTTTCTTGAGATCTGCTTGCATACACTTTACATACTTGCATCCACCTTGTTTGTATGATATCCATTTTACATGCATCATATAAACACACGCATTCTTATATTCAAAAAGTTTTAATACGTGCAATAAATATGATAATCCTTCAATAAATGAAAGTTAAAATTCTAGTGCTATATTCATCTTGAGTTAAATAATTAAAATACGTATAAAAATAATTGTACAAAAATTACTTTCAAGTACATATATATAATATAAAGTTATTTAAAACACAAATTAAAAATATCTTAAAATACATTAGAACAAGTAATATAAAAATTTTGTCTTTAAAGTCAATTCCTACTTAGGTCATCAAAGAAAAAATTAATATAATCCCTTAAGCTAATATTAGTTTTTGTTGCATTAAAATATCTCAATTTGTTGATTTTCTATAAGCAAGTAGGTTTACAACGGAACTCTATGGGAATTTGGCGAAATATTAGAGATATCGCCAAGTTAGCGTCACTTTTGGCGATATATCGCCAAGTTGGTGACAAACTTGGCGGTATTTGGCGACATAAAAGGATCCCGCCTATGGTAACCCCCCTTATAGATAAGAAGATGCATTAAAGGCTTCAATAACCAATGGCCGCCATTTTGTCTCCCATGTAAAACTAAAATTAATTAATTAAAATTTAATAAATGAATTAATATTTGAAAAAACTGTAGTAACATTAATTGTCATCCAGTACAAGTTTAAAAAAATTTATTTCAACTTGATAGGATGAGTAATAAGTATTTTATTAACGATTGACAATTTGAACAAGATATACACTCAGGCACATTGAAAATAGCGCACCAAAAAGGGAGCATCGGATTGAAATGAAATTTAATACACATAATGAAACAGATGAGAGATTCACTTGATCCCAAAATCAATTAAACAAATACAGTGTTTACAATTAGGCAAATACAGGTCAACTTCAGTAGCGCGTCGGACCGCCGACTGCTGCAATACATGCCACAACGTGCTCCGGCATTGAGTTGATTAGACGGTTGATGTTGTCCGAGGCAGATGTGTCCACAAATCTTGAACAACTACCTCCAAATCATGTACAGAGGGACACGGCGGCATCTAGTGTTTTAGCTCGTCCCACACATGCTCTATAGGGGGCAGGTCCCTGGAGCGGGCTGTCCATGGAAGAGTCTGAACATGAGGTAAAAAGTCTTGAGAAACTCGAGCTGTATGCGGACGGGCATTATCTTGTTGGAAAATTGCCCCTGGACGATCATTTGGGAAAGATCGCACGAGGGGTCGAAGAATGTCATCAACATACCGCTGGCCCATTAACATTCCACGTACCACAATTAGAGGGGACCAGTTATTATAGGCTATGCCCCTCCCCACCATTATCCCTGCTGTGCGGGAAGTGCGTAGTGAGACAGCGTTGGTAGACTTGTACCGTTTACGAAGGTGCCTCCATACACGTACGTGGTTATCATCTGCCCCCAAAACGACCACTGATTGACAAAACCTGGTGTTTAGTGAGGAATATCGGTTTGGTTTGAGGGCAGGTAATAACCGCGTACGGGTGAGGAGGCGCCCTCGTGAACGGAACAAGTCTACCAATGCTGCCACGCCACACACTGCCCGCACAGCAGGCGTCATGGTCTGGGGACCATAGCCTATGATAGCCGGTTCCCTTTAATTGCGATACATGGAGTCTAAACGGACCAGCGGTATGTTAATGACATTCATCGACCCCACGTGGGACCTTTCCTAAATGGTCTTGTAGAGACAATTTAACAGACGATTATGCTCGTTCGCCTAGAGCTCGAGTTGCTTAAGACTTCCTACTTCATGTTTAGACTCTTCCATGGCTGGTCCGTTCCACGGACTTGCTCCCTGTAGAGCATGTGTGGGAGCATGTGTGGGAGCATCTGAAACGCAAGATGCCGCCGTATCACTCTGTACATGATTTGGAGGTGTCTGTTCAAGATTTGTGGGCCCATGTGCTTAGGACAACATCAGACGTCTAATCAACTCAATGTCGGACCGCGTTGCGGCATGTATGGCAACAGGCGGTGGTCCGACGCGCTACTAAAGTTTTACTGTATTTGTCTAATTGTAAACACAGTATCTGTTTAATTGTCTTGATTTTGGGATCAAGGGAATTTCTCATCTGTATCATTATGTGTATTAAATTTCATTTCAGTTCGATGCTCCTTTCTTGGTGCGCTTTTTTCAATGTTCCTGAGTATATATATATATAAGTAAATAAATAAATAAATATAGGGAGAGTGTGAACTAATAGTAGGAATTAAAAAACCCAGAACTTTTTCACCCATTACAAGGCTAGGCGGCCTTGTAATGGTTAAAAACGTTCTGGGTTTTTCTAATGTATTTTAAGATATTTTTAATTTGTATTCTAAATATCTTTATATTATGTGTATGTACTTGAAAGTAATATGTATGTACTTGAAAGTAATATGTATAAGTTTATATGTATTTTAATTACGATAATTATTTCAAGTGAAAACGTCTATAGACGCACTGAGTGCACTTTTCCCTGGGACGTGAATAAGTCTGGTCCGCCAAGCTAAAAGGTGAAACACTCATTCGGGTACCAGGGGAGCCATTTCAGAACTGTCTTAGAGGCGGGGTGGGATAGGGGTACCAGCATTTGGTAATATTGTTATAACAATTTATGTATACCTTTATATACATATTGCGATATACATCCAACATTTATTTTCAAAATATTACGAAGTTTGATACTTACAATCTTTCAAATGTTTGATATTTATTTTCAAAAGATTGTGTATAATATTTTCGATTTTGTCAATCAAACCAAGTATAAATAAATTTTTGAACTGTTATCGATTGTGTCGTTTTGTGAATAAAGAACTTTTGATTTGGCAGTGACTTTTCACTCCCCCCCCCCCACCTTCCGCCCCCCCCCACCCCCCCACCCCCCACCCCCCAAAAAAAACAATCTTTTACAAGCTTTAAGTTTGAAGCTATTCTCACTCTCTCTTACTATTTTTTTAAACTTCTTGTACATTTCAAATTTAGCCTTTTTTATATACGATTGCCATTCTTAAATAAACTTGTTATTTTATCACTTTTTACCATAGTCCTGCCTTCATACTAAACATATATTATCTTATATTAAATAAATGTTTTATGTTATCTAAGTCATTTCTTGATTTCTTCAATTAATTTCATTTCTTTTTTATGGGTATAGATGGCAGCAAAAAACATTTTTGTTAAAAACCTAATTACAATATAGTTTTCCTTTTTCACACTAGTTGGCAGCAATGTTTTGGTTATCAGCAACTGCTGCCCCCATGTTCTCATAGTCCTCAATCTGTTTCCATCCTCACATGCTTTAATATAGCGAGTCAACTTTCTGAAGTTTTGGATCCTACCCGCTAAGCTGGGGCAACCCGGCAGGTAGGGGCCTGGTCATCGGTTAGAAAGAAAGAAAGAGGTATTGTGCTCTAATAATTTTTAATATCCTGTGTGAGGTGTATCTTTCTTTAGATCTCTTGGTTTTTTATCATTTATTTTCTTTTATGATGCGCTATTAGGAGTTAAATTTTGTCATTTTAGGCTTAATTCCAACAAAATTGCATGAAATAACGCATCTTCACTATGAATTAACCAACAAGCACCTCTGATGATTTTGTGGGTTATTCGTAGTTTCTTATTTTAGAAACGGGTTTCCTATGCTCATATCGTGTCCATCTTTAGAATTTTACCATTTGTTCATATATTTGTGATTTCATCTTTATTATATATATATATAATGAACTTATGTTTTGTTCCCTATTCAATCAAGTAATATCATCCATAATAACATTAATATAATTTATATAATATTCACATTACTTCGATCAGATTATGATCGCCATAGAAGTCTTCACTTCGACCGTGTAATCTGAAGCATATGCGTATATGTATAGCATTTCCCAACAAATGAAAGTAACTATTAACAATGAGGTATCTTCCATGCTCATAATCCACAAAAAAAACAATAGTACAACAATATTAACTTTCTATAAGTCTGACGACCATGAATGACATCACGACTTTATTTTCGTTATTAAAAGCAATAAGCATCTATATGTCACTTAAAGGGGCTCATATCTTTTAAAATCTCCGTCACCAGTGCAAAAGTGATCTGGTTTCAAGTTCTCATAACTTTTTAAATATTAAAATTACATAAAACTTTGTAATGTATTTAAGCTATATTAAAGGCTTTATAAAATATAAAATAAGCGCTTATAAAACAATATAATAAAAAATACAGTTTAATTGATAATGTAAAAATTCTTCACGTCGCGTCGTATGTCATAATCCATACGATACCTTAGAATAGATATATCAACATAAAACTAATGTTAAAATGAGCTTTAAACTATACTTTATAGAATGAATAAATGATATATAACTTCTTAGACAGAAACCATTGTGACGTTCCATCTGAGTTCATGCAAAAACCAGGTGGGCACTTATCTTAATCAACACTTTTAATTGGGCCTCCAAATACCTCAGTCTACCTCGCATGTCAATGCATTCACAAACTCCAGATGTGAAGTTATAAACGGTTTTAATGAGATACAAAATTATCGGGGAAAAGTGGCTGACTACACTATTAGAAACAAATAAAACTGGTGATGCGATGAATAAGTCTCTGACGTGGTCAACCCACTTAAGACGGACTAAAAAGAAGTTGTGGGGCCCCTGGAGATGAGGTGCCTTTTTGAGAACCATCTAGGCGGTCGTTTTTTGGCCGTCACTAAGACAGGGGGCGAGCAAACCTCCGATGAACTGTGAAGTTTTAATGTTCTATGTTGTTGGTTTTTTTTTTGTGTGTGTGTGTGTCGTGTGTGTCGTGTGCTGTGCTGTCGTAACGTGAAATAAAATGTAAAAGAAAGGAACGTAAGTTCTCTTTATTTAATTTTAAGTGTAGTTCTCGTATGTTTTTATTTTACGTTACACCATTTTAAAAATTCAATTGAATTTGAAAAATGCGGAAAAATGATTAATTAATAATTAAAAAATAATGAAAATATTTACTTATCTCAATAACATTTATTCATTCTATAAAATATAGGTTAGAGCTCATTTTAACATAAGTTTTATATTTATATATCTGTTCTAAGTTACGTTATCGTGCTGATTGTGATATGCCATGTGAAAACATTTTGTAATATTATCTGAAATGTATTTTTTATTATATTATATTATAAGAGTTTATTTTTACATTTTTTAAAGTTTCAAATATGGCTTAAATATATTACTCAGATTTATGTTATTTCAATCAGTATTTAGAAAGTTATGACGATTTGAAATTATATCACTTTTGCACTAGCGACGGAGATTTTAAAAGGTAACCCCTTAACCCCTTTGGGACGAGCATCTTTTACAGAATTTTTAATCTTTAATCACCGATTTTTTAAAAAAGAAATTTTTGCCTAATTGAATCGGGAAAATGCTAGGATTAAATAAGGCAAAATTTACAATAAAAATTTACTGGTGAGAATAATACCCGATTCTGAGCACCTTTCTCGGGATGAATACCGGTCGCTCGTCTCCAAGGGTTTAATAAATCTTAACATCTAAATGAGGATCTTTTTACTCTAGATGAAAAGTGAAAATACAACTTTATTTCAGGCGCGATAATTAAGAGCTTCATTTCTCGGGCGAAGTAAAGACGAATTACCTCAGCAGAACTAGAATCGATTCTTTACGCAAATTTTGAATTATTTTATGTCTAACTTTCTTATAAAAGAATGCAAATATTGTCTGCCGGCGCATAAACATGGGCACATTTCCTGCATTTACTTTCCGTGGAAATCTTTTGGAGATCTTTCCCAACCATCCCTTTTCAGCGATTGGAGTAAAATGAGATGCCATTCGCCAAGTGAAAACTTAAAAAAAAAAAATCTAATCATTGGAGAGAGAAATTTCGCAGATGGCTATTTAAAGCTTTCAAGAGAACCTAGAGAAAGAGTGCTGTACGAATAGCTTGTTCATTTGGAGTTTCAAAGTGCACTCATAATCAATATAAAATTAAAAGCAATAGGATATAAGTTTAGAAAAGAAAAGCATACGAATAAATACTCTTTCATTTTTAAATTAGGTTTGTGCTGAATACTTTATACATAATACATTATCTGCATCATGATAACTAAATTAGTTTTTCTTTCTTTATATATTTGCGTACATATTTCTTATATTGTTACATCCATCTTTCATACTTTTATATAACATTTTCATCAACAAATAAAAGTATAATAACTAATGAATCTAAGGTTGACTAAGGAATTTTTCCTAATCTTAACCCCTTAAGCACCAGATTCATTTTAGAGATAGTATGCTGAATACCACACTGTAAAAAATTGCTGCAGTAATTTTACTGCAGCAGACATTCCAGGCAAAGGCCTATAAAAAAACGGGCTTTGTCTTTAAAAAAACGTGTTTTGCTCGTAAAACATACAATTTACGGAAGTTGACCGTTTATCTGTAAAAAGTGACATTTACCGTAAATTTACTGGAGGAATTCAAAGTAAAGTACCGTAAATTTACATTTTTTTTTTTTTTTTTTTTTTTTTTTTTAACAGTGCAGATATATTAAATTTCGTCAAAAATTAGTTTATGTCATTATTTTTAATTGCATGTAATGCGAGGAGATGAAATAAAGGTTTACTTATATTGTACGAACGGAAATAAGGTTCGAAATAAATAATTATTACATGTGTAAAGTTCGTATAGGTTTTCGAACTATTGTTACATTACAGTAAAGCGCAGAAATGTAGAAAATAAAAATAATAAGCTATTAGACCGGGAGGCGCAGCACAGACAATCACCTCATCGAGTTCACGGCTGAAATTCCAGAATTAGTTAAAATTCGATTCGCATATTAAAACGCAATCAGTCTGCCAAATCATATCTTGGTGGAAAACCCGATTTTAGCGGTTGACTCGTAGGTTTACCGTTGTGCTTTCTTACACCCAAAAGTATGAAAACATGGAGGACTGGGAGCAATTAGCCCCGCAAAAAAAAAAACAAAAAAAAAAAAAAAAAAAAAAAAAACAGATGCTTAGAACATTGCAGTCTGGACTTAAAATGAGGACGTACGCACATACGTCCTGGTATTGTAATCGAAAATTTCATAACGTATACGCAAATACGTCGTAATGCTTAAGGGAACAGTTTACCTTTCAAACAATTTTTTTTTAGTTTAAAAAAAAATGGTTCAAATGGGGAACTCACTGCATTCCAATGTTCAACTAAAAGTACATTTTGAAAAAAAAATATATTTTTAACTGCATATCTAATTAAAATTTTTCAGAAGTTTAAGAAAATTTTATTTTTAAAAAATCCTTAAGGTAAAGTACCCAGTAGTTGACACCTTAAGGAATTTTTCGGCATTCGTCGCCTTTGGTTCGTGCAGTTTTCAATTAAGGGAAACAGTTTGATCATTACTAGGGGGTTTGAACATTTTTCCACAAAATTATACCGTTTAATGTCCCGAAATGAATACATTTTGTAAAAATTACTAGGGGATATGAAAACATGATTTTTGTTCAGAAGTTGACACCTTCGTGAACTAGTAATTGACACTGACTGCGGCGGGGCCTAAATTAATAATAATAAATACTCTTTATTATTATATTACTATATTAATTGCCCCATATGAAGACATAATGATAAGAACCGTTAATTAGCAAATTTTTTTAAGGAAATCAGAAGTTTTAATGAAAGATCAGATGTTTAATCAGAAGTTTTAATGAAAATATAAAAAGTCCCATAGATCTGAAATTATAACATAAAACCACTTACTTAATTAATCTCAAATAACAAAAATGAAAGATCGAGTGCAAAATCAAGCACTAACGGCCGATATTTTACCTTTTCATTGGGGTTTTTCCCTCAACTTTGTATTTCAGAGTTATTCTAGGCACGTTAAATTTTTTAGCCGCTGTTTTGTACCCAGCTTTGTTGACTTTAACGTATTCTACGGCAGCTCTCATGCTCTCTTCCATGTAATTCCTAAAATTTCCCTTCGTAGGTGGCATCTAAAAAAATAAATAATTAATTTTAGTAGTTGACACTCCCTAATTTCAATAATTGACACCCTGTGTCATCTATTGGTTTAAATGCATTTTTAGTTTTTCAAAGGTCAGTCATGAATTTATCTGGTAGATTCCAGCTTATTTTCATTGCACTGAATTAGATTAACAAAAGCCCAACATGAGCGAGTAGTTGACACTGGGTGTCAACTTTTGAAAATCTGTTTCTTTTCATATTCAATAGTTGACACTCACGCTCACTCCCGCTATTTTGCACAAAATGCATCAATTTTATTCCAATACAATTCTTGGACATCTAAACAATCAATATCAATCAAAACATAACCAGAAATTAAGATAAATTACGGGTTTTAATACTTACTGTAACGTGCGATCCTTATCACTTTTCTTAAGATAAATTCGAAAAATTCAACTTTGCACACATGCTTTTTTGTTGTCTTCCGCCATATTGGAATTGGGTTCGACTGTTTATAGTTTTAGTTCTCAGTTTTGCCGCAAGGTGATAGATTTTAAAAATTCTGTGTCTCTCATGTTCCTACCTGTGACGTTTTCTTGTTACACTACTGTTTCTACAAAAGTGTCAACTATTGGTCCAGTGTCAACTACTGGGTACTTTACCTTACTACTTTTTTAGATATTAATATTTTTGCCCGTTTTATTATTATTATTATTATTATTATTTTAGATTTTCAAATGTGTATTACATAAGACTGCGCATGAATTTTTAGATGCATCTAGTATTACATTTAATATAATTTTTTTTACTTTTTACTGATATATATAGTGTAAAAGGATAAAATCTAACAAATCTTCATATAATTAAAAAAATAATAATAATAATAACTCGAAGGCTAATTCCATACGCAGATTCATCACATATCTAATAAAGAACATGTACAAAAAAGTTTAAATCTCTATTTCAAATGCAAAAAAAAAAAAAAAACCCTTAGCATTTTAAAACATAAAAGTGAAGGAAATAGGAACATGGAGAAAAAGGCCGTTTAAAGTTTTCATTTGTGTGGGGAATTGCGCTGGGTGTATTAAGAAAATTTACAATATCTCAAGATATAATTGCCGTATGGGTAAAAATGAGGTGTCACAATATTCACAATTAAACAGGCTTTCATTAATTACAGTCGGACCCGGTTAAGACGCTCAGGGTTAATACGCGATCCCGCTTAATACGCGGATATTTTCCGCTACCTTGAAGTTCGTTCGCCCATAAGGCTAATGCAAAAATATCACGTTTAATACGCGAACGGTTATTACGCGATCCCGCTTAAGACGCGATAAATTTTCGGTCCTTTGAGGCAAAAAATCACGTTTAAGACGCGAATTTATCGATCAAGATGCGAATTGCTTCTCTCATCTCCAGTGTTGACAATTTAGCGGATTCTTTTTTTTTTTTTTTACATAAGAAATACTGTTTCGTATAATAATATTTACTTTATTTAATAACAGATCAATTAAGGCGAACATTACTAATGGAAAATAGTGGCAGATATTTGAATTAAATAAAACCTACTAAATTAGCAACACAGCAATTCTTCTTTGATTTTGCGTCCTAACATTCTTTGTCTCTGGCTTCGTGTATGTTTTTACTGTGGTAGAGAGAGATAGGCGAATTCGGGATACTCAGATACGTCATAAAAAATATAATGATTAGAGATGATTATGCCTTTTGTTAGTGATGTGATAAATGTACGTTATATCATAAATATGTTTTAAAATGCATAAAATAGGCAAAAAAGAAAAAAAAAAAGAAAGAAAGAAACGCGTGAAAATTAAACAAATGAGATTGCCGGTTGTATATATATATTTTATGTTTTCTATGTTTTGTTTACTTTTTCCTATGCTAACAATATTTTTACACAGAAATGAATAAGGATAAATTTTTTTTAATTATTATATTAAAAATGAAGGACATATTACAAGGGTACTCATTATCACAAGTAATAACTATAATTTTAATAACCGGTTTGTGCTTCAAAGATTTAATATTTTTTCTTTGTGTTAAAAAAAATCCGTATAACAGCAAAATTATTTTTCTTCTTTTATTTTTGGTTGTAACATATTAAACGACAATTAGACTGATAATGAGCTCGAAGTAGGTAGGCGTCGTTCGGTAGCTTCATCGCCCCGAGCCGTCCCTTACCGCTTTTCGGTGTCTTTAATTTGTGTAATTTCCCTTTTAAATTTGTCCGGTTTCAATTTTTAATTTTTTTCATTCTGGCTTCCGCTAGAATGTCTTATACTCGGGACGTGGCTGGGGAACTACGAATCTTCCGCAAAAGAGTCGAAATGAGTGGAAAAATAAAGGGCTGCAGACGAAGAGAGGCCGCTCGCCGCGGTGGTTGGGGCTCAACCATTACCATAATCATTATTGTTTACAGTAACCATGTTTGAATCCATATTTATTTTCAATTGTTATTCCAGTCGGTCCTATAAAAATAAACAATGAATTAAAGTTTAATGCAAATAAATTTTAATCTAAATATACGTAAAAGAGACAATTTTCGACCGTAAACATATAAATGAAAGCTCTAAAGCTCATTTAGACGATTTAATGTATAAATAAGACCAGTTCCTGTAACATTATACAAATCACGTTTAATACACGATCCCGCTTAATACGCGACTTTTGTCCACTCCCTTGAAACGCGTCTTAACCGGGTTCGACTGTGTTTAAAAACAAAAATCTATTTTTTGATCAATTTTGAGCTAAACCCCTTTAATCTACAACAGAACAATGGTATAACAATTTTTTTTCATCACGCCGTTCTTTTATCATAAATGGTAAGCCGTTTTTCTGGCGATTGTAAGTAGTAAGCAACTCTGTCACTTAATACAATCACAATGCACTGATAAGGATGTTTATACACCAGAGGATCAGTAAAAACACGATTATAGTTTCGAAAGGAATTAATTTGCAACTCTCTTACTCAGGTGACGCAGACAGGAGTTACTGAAGCAAGAGTAAAATCGATTCTATTCATGGAAACTTTCAATTTTCTCATGTTAATATCTTTCATCAAAAAATTGAATATTGATTGCAAACGCATAAATATAGATGTATTTCTTGCTTTTACAATTTAGGTAAAGCTCTTTCGCAACTTATTCTACTGATTGGAGTAAAATGAGATGCCATTCTGAACGTGAAAACTTTGAAAAGTAAATTTAATTATAGGAGAGATAAAATACCGTAGAGAGAAATTTTACAGATACTAATTGAAATCTTTCAACAGAGTCTGAAGTAAAAATGTTCTACAAAGATCTTCCTTTGGGGTCTCGTTTCAATTTGACCGATGTTACAAATAGTTTTCGCAATTATTATCTGACTAAAGTTTTAATCGATTTCTTAAATCTAACATCTTTAATAAAATAAAACCTATATTTTCTTTAAAAATTGTCGTGTATGTAAATAATAATAATAAAAAAAACCCTAATAGGAATAGAATACAAGTTTAGAAAACTGTTTTCGCAATTATTATCTGACTAAAGTTTTAATCGATTTCTTAAATCTAACATCTTTAATAGAATAAAGCATATATTTTCCTTAAAAATTGTCGTGTATGTAGATAATAATAATAAAAAAAAAAGCCCCTAAAAGGAATAGAATACAAGTTTAGAAAAACAATTATATAAATACATACTTTTTAATTTTTACATTTTGCTCATGCTGAATTCTCTATACTTTATAATATCTTAATAATTACATACACACTTTTTACTTTCTTCTATCTTTACAAGAAGAATGTATTGGATTCGTTAAAGTTTTCGACTTCCGATTTTCGACGTATTTATACATTTTAGAAGTTTCTGAAAATGATTTGACTGTTTTAAGAAAATGTCTGTCTGTGTCTGTAAATGTTTCTGTCTGCGTATCTGTGACTGTTTCTGTCTGTATGTGCTATAAATTTTGTGAGGGGTCTATCTCAAAAAATAATGCACGAAATTTAACCAAACTTCAGATTCAATTATACCTTCACATAAAAGGATTCTGATTAGGTTTTGATATACATCCCCCAACAGGTGGCGCTGCCATACTGCATTTTTTACGATTTCCGAAATAGCTATACCTTAAGAATTCATGCGTCGAATTTCATCCAATTTCATAATCGGACGCTAATAACGATCTGATGTAAATCGCCCAACAAGCAGCGTTGCTATGTTGCATTTTTCACGAATTATGTGATACCTATATCTCAAGAACTAATGCACGGAATTTCACCAAACTATTTCCGAACCAACTGAAACTAAAATTATGAAAAAATTACGGGTAGTAGGAGTTAATTTAAACTTTGTAGAAAAACTACAGCGATTAACCTAGGTTACATACTTTTTGAGAAAATCGCATTTTTCCGTTACACACAAATTTCAATTAGCGGCATTTCAGCAAAGAAATTGAGGAGCGCTGGAGGTACCTGTCGTCGCAGCAGTATAAAAGGATTGTTGATAAAGATTTTCGGGAAAAAAATAGTCAGTAATTAGCCGAGATATTAACTTTAAAGATACGGACGGTTTCCACAAACTTAAAGACACGGACGGCGTACTCTATTCGCCATCGGCTTTTTAAGCCTAGATAACAACTTTTAATGATATATTTGTGTATTGCAATTCCCAGTTACTAATTCATATATTTATTGTACGGAATTCTCCATACGCCAACAATACTCGTACTTGACTGGTTATTTTTCTTTTTTGCTGGTCTTGCACCCATTTAATTTTTTCCAGTGTAATTGTTCTTCTGGACATGGCTACAATCATAAATCTATAAGATCTACAGTGCCACGGAGCTCGTGGCTCCAGAAAATCCGTATAATGAATTCCTTCCAAGTTACAATGCAGATTTTATTTTTGCATTTTAAAATTTTATATAAATATACAGCAGATTTTCCGCCAAAGGCACACATAACGAAATTATACACATGAAACTACTTAAAACCGTATCTAAAACTTTGAAAAATAAATCTAATTATCGGAAAGCACAGAATAGCGGAGAGAGAAACATTACACATGGTAATTTTATTTTACGAAGATTTTCCCTTTGGGGTTTCGTATCGATTTGGTCGATATGTTATGAATATTTTTTCGCAATTATTATCATGGGAAAATTTGTATCAATTTCCTATAAGTATCAATTATAATATGGAAGAAACTATGTACTTATTCTTAAAACTTTTCGTGAACTTATAATTGCAATATAGTTAAAAGGAATCGATTATAACAGTAATACTAGATAAAGAAAAAATCTTTATTTGCAGACTTTATTTATTAATCAGAGGACAATTTAGATTAATAAAAGTTTTTGAATTTTTAAATTACTTTCATATTTTCGTATTTAATACACCATCTCCCTACTGTGTCGCATAAATCCATTCACATTTCAAAATTTCTTTTAAAAAGGTAACAAATTTTGTTTTTATAGGATTGCGATTTGCACAATAAGGCAATGTTGCCAGACTGCTAATTTTGTTAAAAAATCTAGAGTGCTTGATTGCTATAACTTTTTGAAATTCTACAAATCGCCCTATTATTGCCTTTTATAACACTTTCTAAAATAGTTTATGAATTCGGTTTGTCTGGCCGTCTGTCTATATCGATCCACCTACCCGTGCTCTAATTTAACTCGCGTAAATATACAGTATAACTTCAAAAATCTGGCATCATCGGGACCATTACTATGGCGGATTTTTGAAAAATTCCGGATTACAGAAGGAATATCAAAAGAAGTAACTAAGAATATCAAAAGTAGTACTATTAGTCCAAGAGCCGACAGCACAAAAACCTATGTTATCAAGCACAAGAAAAAACCTTTATTTTATGGGAGAGTAGAAGTAGGGGAACCTAATGATCCATGCCTGCCGGAAGTGAAGTGGTGCATAAGCCAAAAATTAATACCACCAGTGGTTGACTCGTAGGTTTATCATTATGTTTGTCTTACAACTATCCTCCATGTTTTCATACCTTTGTTTGTAGGACAAACACAATGATAAAACTACGAGTCAACCATTGGTAGTATTAATTTTTGGCTTATGCACCACTTCACTTCCGGCAGACATGGATCATTAGATTCCCATACTTCTACTCTTCCATAAAATAAAGGGTTTTTACTTGTGCTTGATAACATAGGTTTTTGTACTGTCGGCTCTTGGACTATACATTCTTAATGGTGTCTTTAGTCATAATTTAATTCATTATTAAGTGATAATTAGATAAACAAAAGAGGAAATTAAATATAAAAAAAACTTAGTTTAATTGATATTTTCTATGTTACATAAAATAAAAAACTAATAAAGAGAGAAATTATTTCTTCTGGTGTAATTTCGGTAACATCGATGTAAATTTTGTTTCCTTTAATTTTTTTGGCCGTTCTTTAACAAGTTTTTCTTGTATTTTATACAAATGAAGAATGTCTATTTTTGAAATACAATCTTGTTTCTCTAAAGCAGATATTAATTCTCCAGTCAAATATATGCATTTTCCTTGTGATACATTTTCTTCTGCTTGTTGTTCATCCTCGTCTTCTGAGCTGCTACTAGTGTTATCAGTGGATTTATTTAGCACAGCGTCAGCGACCTATCTGCGTGTTAAATTGTTCGTTGTTGGTGCATTTTCGTCAATGCTTTATATATCCGTTTTGCACCTCTCTCCCAAAGAGCTTACGTACTACGGATGCAGCTCCGAGAAAATTTATTCAGAAAATAATAGCCTCTGATAAATAAAAAAAAAAATCAAATATTCTTTTTTTTTTTTTTGCGTTTTTATTTTTGATCTTGAAGTTTTTAATTCATAAAAAAATGCTATTTTTCTTCTTCCATAACTTGAAAGTGTAAAAGAAAGAGGAAGGGAAAGCTGGTTTCTTTAGCGAATTTTTGAATTTGCCGGATTTCTGAATGCCGGATTTTTGAAGTCACACTGTAATCGGATTGCTATGTAATTGTTATTGATTTGTTTTATGTAATGTTATTGAAGTTTATATTCGGTAATGCATATTCGGTAATGAAAATCAAGTGTGTAGCAATTATAGTTCGTTTACCTCAGGCATTTAAAAGAATGCAGTTATATTATGGTCCATGCGAAAAATCATTTACAGTGTATTTTAATAGTGCTACACCATATAAAACATATTGAAATTGATATAAATCCATGAGGTGCACTAGAAGATGCTTACTATAGAATAGGGTGTGCTTAGCATCTATTGTTCATTTACAGCGACACAAAAAAGTATATAGCATTGTATATAGCATTTTTCTCTTTTTTATTTATTTTTTAATTGTAGATATTTTGAAGACTTTTTTTTACATTATATATTTCTAGGCGATTAATTTTATTTAATTTGTACTTTATTAACTTTTTGAAATCTGTCTTTTTGTTGTTTATTTTTCTTTTTTGCTGTTCTTGGACCCATTTAACTTTTACCAGTGCAGTTGTTCTTCTGGAATTGTCTACTGTCATAAATCTATAAAATCCACATTGCTCTTACTAGAGATACGGAGCTCATGATTTTATTTTTGCCTTTTAAAATTTTATATAAATACTAGCAAACCCCGCGGCTTTGCTCGCGTAATAGTTGAAATATGCCAAGTGATATTTATATGTCTAATTTTAGAAGAAATTATACTTTTAGGAATAATTTAAAAAAACTAATTAAAACACAGTTTGACTAAACTTCATTATTACACTGCATTAGGCAGAAATTAGACTTAAATTAATAAAAAGAACTAAAACTAAATAAATGATAATTTAAAAAATATTTTGAAACTTTTATGCTCAATTAATACTCTCATTTCAGTATTCATTTGAAGTTTTGAACTTTATAGAAACCATCTTCTTACATCTTAAAATTAACCGTCATGTCAAATTCCAAGCTTCTTGTCTAACGGTCTACCATCTCTCTCAACATAAAATGCTGTGTTGAAATAGGGACTGTCACCATTAATTTGCCAACATTAATTTTGAAATCGGTTTGGCATTTCCGAATATTCCTCAGAAACGTAATTTAGAAAGCTTGTAAAGGCCTTTTTTAGAACGTTTGTTATTTCTGCACACCCCAGGTGGTAGAGTCACCTGCATAAAGTATAGCTTGTGTATGATCAGAGACTGTCACCATTGATTCGCAAATATTACTTTCATAATCGGTTTATATTTCTTGAGATTGCATAGAAATCGTAATTTAGGACTTTTTTAGAACGTTTTTCGCTCTTCCCCTTCGCTTCACCACTTTTTAATTCAAATTTATTTTCGATAGTCCTTCGAGGACATTTATATTTCATAAGTAACTACCATGCCATTTTTAAAATTTCCATCATCTTCAGTATCATAGAAATCGCAATTTAGAACGTTTTTTGCTCCTGCAACCTTCTGGTGGTAGTGGCACAGACATAAAATATAGCTTATGTTTGAGCAGGTTCTGTCACCAACAAATTTGTCACCGTTATTTTTTAAATCGGTTTGGTATTTGATGAGATTGCATAAAAATTGTAATTTAGAACGTTTTTAGAACGCTTTTTGCTCACTTTATCCTTTAAATTTGGAATTTTCTTTCAACGGTTCTTAGAAAGCATTTGTATCTTGTAAGTAATTACCATGCCAAATTTTAAAATGTTAGACCCCTCAGTTGTGCAAAAAACGCAAATTAGAACATGTTTTGTTCTTGCAACCAGCAACATTAAGTATAGCCTATGATGCAGAAGGGACTGTCACCATCAATTTACAACCATTACTTTCGAAATCGGTTTGATATTTCCTGAGATTGTGCAGAAATCGCAATTTAGAACGTTTTTAGAACGCTTGTCGCGCATGTTCACCCCTTTTAAATTTCCAATTTTTTCGAAACTGTTTTTAAAGATCATTTATATGTAATAAATATGTACCATGCCTAATTTCAAGTTGCTAGTCCATACCGATCACAAAAATCGCAATTTATAACGTTTTTCGCTCCTGCAATTTTGCCCCCGACAGCTGTCCCAGGTGACGCCCACCTGGGACAGTTGTCGGTGTCACTTGTCCCAGGTGGTAGTGACACCTACATGAAATAGCATCTATGTTACAGCAGAGGCTGTCAGCATCAATTTCTTACCATTACTTTTAAAATCAGTTTGATTCTTCCTGAGATTGACACAAATCGGCATTTAGTACGTTTTTAGAACGCTTTTCACGATGTTTCACCCCTTTTAAATTTCAAATTTTTAAAATGTTCTTGGAGATAATTTATATAAACATCTAATAAATATACACCATGCCAAATTTCATGAATCTAGGCCCTTCCATAACACAAAATTCGCATTTTTAGAACGTTTTTTTGCTCCTGCACCTCCTTTGCGGTAGTGGAGACAGACATAAGATACAGCCTATCTTGGAGCAAGAGCTATCACCATCATTTTTACCTGATTATATTTGAAATCGGTTCAGTACTTCCTAAGGTTGCATAGAAATCGCAATTTAGAACGTTTTTTTTTTGCAACGCTTTTCGCGCATTTTTACCCCTTTTAAATTTCGATTTTTTTTAGGAATTGTTCTTAGAGATCATTCATATCGTATAAGTAACTGTCATTTCAAATTTCATGATTCTAGGCCCTTCCATAACACAAAAACCGCAATTTAGACGTTTTATGCTCCTGCAACCCCCAGGTGGTAGTGGCACAAACATAAAATAGAGTCTATGTTAGAGCAAGGGCTGTCACCATCACTTTACAACCACTAATTTTGAAATCGATTTGATACTTACTAAAATTGCGTAGAAATCGGCATTTAGAACGTTTTTTACAACGCTTTTCGCGCATTATCACCCTTTTTAAATTTTGATTTTTTTTTTTTTTTTTTAAATGTTCTTAGAGATCATTTATATCTTATAAGTAACTACCATTCCAAATTTCATTATTCTAGGCCCTTCCATAACACAAAAATCACAATTTAGAACGTTTTTTTGCTCCTGCAACCCCCAGGTGTTAGTGACACAAAGATAAAATAGAGCCTATGTTAGAGCAACGGTTGTCACCATCAATTTACAACCGTTACTTTTGAAATAGATTTGATACTTCCTAAGATCCTAGAAATCGCCATTTAGAACGTTTTTTAGAACGTTCCTCGCGCATTATCACCCTTTTTAAATTTCGAATTTTTTAAGAAGTGTTCTTAGAAATCCTTTATACATAATAAGTAACTAATATTCCAAATTTCATATCTAGGCCCTTCAGTAACACGAAAATCGCATTTTTAGAATTTTTTTGCTTCTGCATCCCCTTTGGGGTAGTGGCACCGACACAAAATATAACCTATCTTCGAGCAAGGGTTGTCACCATCATTTTGACATCATTATTTTTTAAATCGTTTCGGTATTTCCTGAGATTGCGTAGAAACCCCATTTAAAACGTTTTTTAGAACGGTTTTTGCGCATTTTCACCCCTTTTAAATTTCGAATTGTTTAGGAAATATTCTTAGCGTTCCTTTATATCTTATAAGTAACTAATATTCCACATTTCATATTTCTAGGCCCTTCAGTAACACAAAAATCGCATTTTTAGAACGGCTTTTGCTCCTACACCCCCCTTGGGGTAGTGGCATCGACTTAAGATATAGCCTATGTTCGAACATGGACTAACACAATCATTTTGATACCAATACTTTTGAAATCGGTTCGGTAGTTCCAGAGAGAGATTACCTCCTACAAGCAAACAAACAAACCTTTACTTCTTTATATTATTGGTATAGATACAGGCGATTTATTAAATGAGCTTAGTCTCGTTTTACTACGCTAAAGGCACACACAGCAAAATTATGCAACTACTTAAAACCATATCTAAAACTTTGAAAAATAAATCTAATTATCGGAAAGCACAGAATAGCGGATAGAGAAACTTTACACATGGTAATTTTGTTTTACGAAGATTTTCCCTTCGGGGATTCGTACGGATTTGGTCGATATGTTATGAATATTTTTTCGCAATTATTATCATGGGAAAGTTTGTATCGATTTCCTATAAGTATCAATATTAATTCAGCAAACTATGTATTTATTCTTAAAACTGTTCGTGGACTTATAATTGGAGCATAATTAAAAGGAATCGATTGTAATACTAATACCAGATAATAATAATAATAATAATAAAATGCTTATTTTCAGATTTTACTTATTAATCAGATGGCAGTTTTGGTTCATAAATGTTTCTAAATTACTTTCTTATTTTCATACTTAATACACTGCCTTCTTACTGTGTTGCAGAAATCTATTCACATTTCAAAAAGTCTTTTAAAAAAGTAACAAATTATCTTTATCGGGTCGCAATTTGCACAATAAGGCAGTGTTGCCAACCTGCTACTTTTGTTTAAAAAATTCAGATTCCTTGATTACTATAACTTTTTTGGAATTCTACAAATCGCCCTATTATTGCCGTTTTAGGTGTGTTTTCCTTAATTATATAAACATGTATCACCTATTGTCGCCGTCTGGTCTGTCCGTCTGTCTGTCCGCATATAGCAGCGCAAAAACTACCCATCCGAATTGTTTGAAATTTAATATATATACATAATTGTTACAGAATTTTGTCGAGTCATTTCAAATGTTATGAAAATCAAATCAAAACTACATTTTTCCTAAAAATATTTGTAAATGTTTAATAATCTGTAAATATGTGGGTCAATAGTCTTTACTACTTCTCCCAATTTGAACTTTCCACGTTCCATAGTTTACGAGTAAAATGGCTGTGACAGACAGCCAGACACAGGAGTGATCTTATAATGGTTCCGTTTTTACCTTTTAAGTACGGAACCCTAAAAATATCAATTAAACTACTTATGTATGTAATAAAGGATGAGCCAAATTTAGCGGCGAAATTACAATAGAAAGTCTGTAAAAAAAATAAAATACTTTCGAGTATTTGGCGCGAAAAGACGAAAGCGTCACGCGATTTGGCGAGCAGTACTTTTCCTCGCCAAAAGCAAACTATTTTAATGTACCGGAAAATTGCTTGTTAATTGATTTTTAGAATGCGTGTAAATAGTATTTAATGAATTTTAACTTAAACAATGAAACAGTTTAATAAATAAATTTTTTTTCATTGCATATTTATGTTGCTTGTTATTTAATTTTATTACTTTAAAAACAATTTCATATAGGGTAACTCCGGGAGAGTCGCCGCATACGGGATAGATGCCGCACCCCTTGTATTTCTTGTAATTATCGATAGATGGTCGTCAAACGCACAGTATAGGTGCGCAATGAGATTATTTTAACCAGTGTATAGCATGAATACCATTTCGATGCTTACTTGTAGAAGTATAATCCTTAATTTGGCGTAAGTGCATGATTTCACTGTCCAAACTCTGAAGCACTTTATGTTTAAATACTTTTCAAACACTAATTACTAAATGCATGCATGATTTCGAAGTCAAAACTAAGTGTAGAGTTTGTATAGAGTACTGAGTGTATGGCTACGCTATTCCCCTTAGCGATGGTAGATAACTATGATGGCCGACGTCTGCACATGCAAAATGGTTTACATGCCGCACTTCTATTCCGGTATACATGCCGCAGTTTCTTTTGTACGGGATGATTAAGTGTTATTAACTTTTCCTTTTCTTTTTGCACAGACTAACCATGTTAGGCATGTTATCAAGTTTACTAAAACCAAAGGAGAAAAAGGGGGGAAATAAAAAGTAAAAAGGGCAAGAAAGATGCAAGTCAAGTTGATAATAATGAAAAATTGGATTTCGCGTAAGCAGGGTTCGTACGAGTACCGTTATTTTCAAGGCGAAATATCAGAATTTTTTTATAGAAAAATAAATCTAGTTTAAACGGACGAAATTTCGACTTATTTAAGGTGAGATTTTTCATAAGAAAATACTGGTACCAAAGAATTTCTAAGCCTGGAAATTCAAGGACCCGTATGAACCCTGGTAAGGCAGACGTTCTTTGCAAGGAATGTTTAGAAAGCTACTCCAAAAAAGAGGAAGTGTAATTGGCTTCGTTACATCATGTGTTTAAATGTAGTTACATAAAGACTGTATTTTTTAGACACTTTTTCTGTAGATTGTAGTCGAAAAAACAGGTCTCTTAACCCATTCGGGACCATAGGTGCATATAAGAACCTTCATAAAGAACTTACAAAATTTGTTTCTGGCACCAGTAAAAAAGAAAAGTAATATTTGCTTTATTTAATTACAGTATTTTCATGATTATTTAATTAAAGTTAACTTCTTTTAAAAAAGTGGTACCAACCGAATAAAATTTGTGTAAAAGCCACAGGTCCCGGAAGTGTTAACAAATAAATTATGTAAACACAATTTTACTTTTTTTCTTTTCCGTTTCTAATACATTCATGTTATGTTGTTGTTGAAATAACAATTAAAATTTAATGTAAAAAAATAAGTCGATAATTTTAATAGTGAAAGTAGGCAACAATTATTAATTTGAATCTACTAATACGTTTCATTGTGCTCCTTTAGTTTCATTTTGTTATTACATCGTTAATTATAGTCCAGATATGAATATTTTTTTAAAATAATTTTATTTATAATTTTTTTCTGTTCTTATTACAAGCGCGGCATAACTACCGCACAAGTGCGGCGTCTCAGCCTGAATGTACGGGTGACGCGCCGCAGTGAAAGGTTTTAGAAAAAAATTGTTAAAAAATATTAATAATTTGTTTTGAAAATTTTTGTCGCAGTACACGCGTTGTATATTTAACATTAAATAGCACAGCATGATTTTTTTTTATTTTATGTCCACCATGGGACTTTATACACAAATTCAAAAAAAAAAAAATGTGCGGCATAAATCCCGGAATTATCCTATAAAAAATATTTTCATATATTTAAGCTTACTCCAAAATAAAGACAAGATGAAGAATGCTGCACTTATTCATTTCAATATCAAAGAAGTCGTTGTTTACATAGCAACAAAATTGAATCGACAGTGCACAATTGGACTTCATTTTGAGATTGAAACAATTTTAATTAATTTTAATTTTATTTAATTCATAAAATTTGATAGTTAACTTTCATTATAAATATATACATATATATATATGACAAAACTATAGTTAAATCAAACTAAAACCGACAAACTTAAAGTTATTTACGTTAAATTTATTTAAACAAGTTCAGTATGAATCATTTTTATCTTAAAGCGTATTTGACATAAAAAAGTATTTTTTGAAATTTTATTCCATCGCCAACGGTGATAAATCCCCAAATATAGAAATTTTCCTTATTTCTTTACGGACGCTCTATCGAGTTTCCGCCGAAATTTTTTATAAACATATCTATCCCCATGAGTGAACGTTCTATAATTTTTGCAGATTTTTCGGAGTATGCTAACACCCAAATAAGTCATCTTTCACGTACAGAAAATGCATTGTCCAAACTTCTTTCATAAGTTATGCCATACAGAAGGTGTTGAACATATGTTGTTATTCTAGTTTTAACAAAAGTTTAAACGCGATTTTCTTTACTTTTGGAGCTGCGCCTATATGATTATCAGATTTTAAGAACATTTTCTAATCATGCTTTTCACAATACAGCATTTTGTGAGTTATTATCAGTATGAAAGGCGAAACTTTTTTTGCACCTAGAATCTGACTACTATGAGAATCTGCCCTGTTTGACAGTTTATTTACGATATACTTCTGACATGGATATAGTTCTGAAACAAAGATTTAAAAAGACGCCCTTAAAAAAGCAATTTCTAAAAAAAAATGTCCGCCCACACACTGACAGGTGCACTTTAGATTTTAAATTCAGACCTATCCCAAATCTACTTAATTTACGGATTAATAGAATCATTCAAAACAGTGAGATAGATATTGTTCCCGACTCAAACTTTTAAGAAATAAATGTGGAGTAGGGCGTGTGTCCAGGGACCTTAATTAAATTACTTCATCAACATTAACAAAAACATTTACTGAAAAAAGACATATACAGAAAATTAAAACGTAATCAACATTTAATCACATAACCGCAGCCTGACACTGCTCAAACCCGACTACACTTACATCAAGCTTGCGTCACATGACGTCTCGCTTTTTTCAGATCGTTGCCAATAGCATTATGATAATAACAATAGGGGTGCAGTTAACAGTTATAAAGCAATGTAATACAGAAAGGAAAAATTATTATAGTACAGAAAGAAAAGAATAATGTAATGCAGAAAGGAAAGAATAATATTTCCTACAAGTTCGGCCCTCCAGGGAGTCGCTGGCCTCAGGGACATTCTACAATACAAAACTTTATAATTGCAAATATATGTTAATTAACACTTTCCAACAAAGTTGAAAAGTGTTTATGCATTCGGTTTGTCTGTGCGTCTGTCCACGCTCTTACTACCGTAAATATATTCGGATTTTCATGCTTTAGTGACGTTACGCTATTTCAGATGAATTGAAACTGATATATTTCACTACGATCACGTTAGAACAGAGCATTCATAGCATTTTTTATTCAATTACAGGGGCACACAAAAGAAATCGGTTACAGTACTGTCTTTGGAAAATAATTGCTTGAGTTTACGTTTTAAAATTCGGTATGCGCTTCGGTATGGTAAGGGGAGTTTTCAACTGAAGTATATGTATTTCTTAAGTGAACAAAATTTTGGCATGAATGCAGTTAATAGATACAAATCTATATATCATATACAGGGCTTCTCAAAGAATTCGAATACTTCGATAGTAGATGGGAACAGCTGAAATTGGGTTTTGAAATGTGTTATGCGCTTCCATAGGGTTGAATTAGACGTAATTTTTTAATTTTTTAAACGGTACAGTTTTGTTACATTATTCTGAATGTGTTGGAAAATATTTCATAATCTATGCTGACCGCATGATTATTCTTTCTTGTTTTTATTATTTAAAAGACATAATACACAAATTGCAAGTGTGATTATAAATAAGTAGAAATTAATTATTAAAATACAAAGCTATGACAATAATAAATAATAATTCTGTACAGTTTGTGCATCAACCAAAAAATTAAACATTAAAAAGAATAAATTAGAATAACAGTACATTTTTGAAAAGTAAATCATTATATCAGCAGATGTAGTTGTGATATTGAGTTCCGGATGGCCACCAACATTTTCAACCCCATACCTGTCTCTAGGATAGATTTTGGTTATTTTATATGAGCCTAAAAATTTAAGTCTTAATTTTAACATTGTACCAAATAGAGTTCGTTGAATAGCCACCCGATCACTAATTTTGTATTTAGAAGCATTTTTAGGGTTCCGTACTTAAAAAGTAAAAACGGAACCATTATAAGAACACTCTTGTGTCAGTCTGTTTCAGCCGTTATACAGATTTGTGTGTAAGTTCGACGTTACATTGAATGAATATCTGTAAATATTTCTACTATGTCCAGAAATGTTTCTGAAATTATAGTAGTGCATGTAAAGGGCATACGTTTGCTCAGTAATGGGATGTTATCTACGAAAATATATGTGCATGTATGTCCATGTGTATGTATGGTGCAATACTGGGAGAAAAAATACCCGCACCATCTGATTTAGAAAAAAATATGTATTTCAAAATTAAAATTAAATCATATTCGAAAATTTGTTAATTGTACCCTAAACTTTTTTTAATAGAACTCGATTTCTAGCAGATTTGAATATACGAATACAAAATTACATCTCATTCAGCCAAGTAATTTTTGAATTATATTTCAAAAACTACCCGCATCGCAGCGATTCAAAATGAATTTAGTAATAGGCGTTTCAAATTTTAAACCAGAATTGGATGTATGTATCTTTATGTATGTGTATGGGTCTTTCTCCAAAAAGTGTAATATTTCAGTCACAAAGCCTTTTTCAGTATTTGACATGAACTTTTTTGAATTAATTTACGTTTTCTATTGAAAGTGAAAGTGAAAGAAGACTAAATGTGTTGTGTGCACACATTTTTTATAATTACTTTATATTTTTTATTTCTTAGTACACAGTATGTTAGATCTCACCTCCGTGTCATGTCACACACCCAATGTTACTAAAGAAAATGTTTGATTACTCATTTAATTGAAAATAAAATAGTTAAATAATTATTATTCTAGCTACTACTATCTCATGAGCAAAGTAACTTAGCATAGTTAATTACTTTCTTTGTATTTTTGTTTGTTTTCTGTACGAAAAGGTATGTCATACGATATATTTTCACCTCCATGAACCAAACATTAAGTTGTATTTTCATGTTAAAAAATGACAAAATTATCATCAGATTTTGTTTCACATGATTCTAAAGTTGGCCAGTATGTTTGCTGTTGTTAAATTATAAGTCAGAATTTTTTTTTATATACTGAGCTATTCGATTTTGTTATAAAAAAGCAACCATGGTTATTCGAGATTTTCACATCCGTGTACTGTAATTCAAGGTGACTAAATCAACACTAAGATATTTGCTATATCGCTTATGTAATTATAGCAACAGATGTTTATTTAAAGAACAAAAAAAAAAAAATTATCAAAAAATAAATATGTAGGTTAATATTTAGAGCATGTTCCTCACCTCCGTGAATCTCTTAATTTTGAAAATGTATATTTCAGAGAAAATTGCTTATCAGGACTTTGCAATGACTGTAAAAACGAGAAAGGAAAAATCATGCGTCACGCATAGATTATGAAACACTTTCCAAAACATTCAGAATAATGTAACAAAACTGCACCTTTTAAAAAATTAAAATATTACGTCTAATTCAACCCTATGGAAACGCATAACACATTTCAAAACACAATTTCAGCTGTTCCCGTCCTCAATTGGAAAAAAATCCAAATTTTTTCAGCAGCCTTGTACCCAGTAGCAGAAAGTTATGGTTGTGTCTGCGACAGCAATTTAGTGGGATGAAAATTGTCTGCGGGAGTAACGTGTAACATTTTCTTATGTACAAACATTACGAGTGTTAAAATAAACAGCGTTCTTACTAGTTAATACCAGGGGTGATTATGAGTAAAAGAAAAAAAAAAATTCTGAAATTCACAGCAAAATTTCCGAAAAGTTACAACAGAGAGAGTGGGGGCAGGGAGCGAAAATCCACTACCGGCCCTAGTTATGTGTTTTTCTTGCGCGCTTTTGATGAAATTTGGGTTTTTTCGCGATATTTTGACGAAATATGCCGTTTATCTCGATCTTTTGACGAAATTTGCCTTTTTTCGCGAACTTTTGACGAAATCTGCTGTTTTTTGCGATCTTATGAGGAAATTCCTCGTTTTTTTCGCGATTTTTTGACGAAATTTGCCGTTTTTTCGCAATCATTTGACAAAAATGAGCTTTTTTTCGCGATCCTTTACAAACTTCGTGTTTTTTCCTCGATTCTTTGACGAACTTTGTGTTTTTTCTGCGATTCTGTGACAGAAATTTGCGTTTTTTCGGCACCTCTGGGACGAAATTCACGTTTTTCCTGGGATCTTTTGACGAAATTCGCGTTTTTACAACGATCCTTTGGCAGAAATTTGCACTTTTTGCGATTTTTTGACAAAATTCCGCAAATTTAATTCCGATCTTTTGACATAAATTTTCCTTTTTTCGCAATCCTTTGACAGTAATCTGCGTTTTTCGTGATCCTTTGACAGAAATTTGCGTTTTTTCGCGATCGTTTTACAGAAATTTGCGTTTTTTCGCGATCGTTTTACAGAAATTTGCGTTTTTTCGCGATTGTTTTACAAAAAGTTGAGTTTTTTCGCGATTGTTTTACAAAAATTTGCGTTTTTTCGCGATCGTTTTACAAAAATTTGCGTTTTTTCGCGATCGTTTTACAGAAATTTGCATTTTTCCGCGATTTTGTGACAGAAATTTGCGTTTTTTTGCGCCCCTGGAACGAAATCCGCGTTTTTTCGGGATTTTTGGATAAAATTCAAGTTTATACAGCGATCTTTTGGCAGAAATTTACTCTTTACGAGATCTTCTGACGAAATTCCTCCTTCTTTCCGCAATCCTTTGACATAAATTTGCGATTGCTCGCGATTCTTTGACATAAATTTTGCGTTTTTTTTGCGATCGTTTGACTAAATTTGCGTTTTTCCCCACAATCGTTTGTCTAAATTCGCGTTCTTTCCGCGATCCTTTTACTAAATTCGCATTCTTTCTGCGATCCTTTGACGAAATCCGTGTTTTTTCTGCGATCCTGTGACAGAAATTTGCATTTTTTCTACAACCCTGGGACGAGATTCATGTTTTTTTCCGGTCTCTTTTGACGAAATTCGCGTTTTTATAGCGACCCTTTGGCTATAAATTACCGATTTTTTATGCGAACGATTGCCGAAATTGATAATTTTCGGCGACCATTTGTCGAATTCGCGATATTTTTTGTCAGAATTTTCGTACTTTTTTTTTTTTTTTTTTTTTTTTTTTTTTTTTTTTAAGGAAATACTATTTTTTTTTCAAGTTGGCAAATTTATCTGCAAGGTCCAAAATAAATCTGCGACGCACGTCGTGCGTCTCGAACTTTCTGCTACCGGGGCCTTGTATAGGATATATAGATTTGAATCTATTAACTACATGCTTGCCAAAATTTAGTTCACTTAAGAGATACATGTACTTCAGTTGAAAATTTACCTTCAGCATTTTCCTCTAATAAGGAGAACGGTACGTGAATACTTTTGTGCAGCCCTGTATTCGAGGTATAGAATTTATATATAACGACTAAGATGCAAAAAATTAAATAAATTGAAAAGCGCATACCGAATTTTAAACCGTACACTCCAGCAATTATTGCTCAAAGACAGTACTGTATTGTAACCGATTTGCTTTGTGTGCCCCTGTAAATGAATAAAAAATGCTATGAATGCCCTGTTCTAACGTGATCGTAGTGGAATTCAGTGATTTATATCAGTTTAAATACATTTGAAATAGCGTAATGTCATTACAATACTCTGCAAACGATTTTTCCCCATATACCATAATGTAATGAAATATTTTTGAGTGCCCTGTAATTGAACTATTAATTCTACATACTTCATATACAATACCAAACATGCTTGGGTGACCCTAAATAACCTTTATAAATTTCATGAAAATCCGAGTATAATTACGGGAGTTAGAGCGTGGACAGACGGACAGACAAACCGAAGTCATAAACACTTTTCAACTATTAAAAAGATAGTTTCAAAACTTTAAAAGAGAAGAATTGAATAACATATAAAAGATGGGTGACGAAAAGAAGCTCCAGATGGGAGATGAATTTTTTGTGTTTTTTTATATTCTTACAAAAAAAAAAAAAAAAAAAAAAAAATCATTGTACATTCTTGTATAGAATTGCTCCTTAGTTATACAGTGTGTCCACGTATAACCTGACCGACCTTTATTTTCGCAACCGTTGGTCCTAGATGCATACTTCCAATTACAAAAATGGTCAAAATTAGGTGCAGAGTTAAGATAAAAAAAGTTTGAAGCGAAAAAATAATTTAGTGAAGAATTACAGAATCTAAATTTTTATACGGTCCCCCGGTCCTATAAGTTATATTTAGTAAAATTTTCCTGTTACACTGATAATTAAGGCAAAAAAAGTCCCGTTTTTCTACGATTAAAATTGACCGAGTAATAGCTGTTTAAAGTCGGAGCATATTTTTTGCTGAAAATTAGGGGTCATTCACAAATTTAGTAGAAATATAACTTCGTGAGATATGTTAAAGAACTGGTTGAGAGTAAAATTAGCATTGCAATATAAATTTAAAATTTTTAATCATTCTGACATATTACTTCAAAATATACAACTTGTACTGAACGTGAACATATAAGAGGATACAAATAGCAGAATTTTTGTTAAATGAAAGGATGAAAAACAACAGCCTCAATATTTTATAAAATGATACATATTTTTAAATTCTGATAGATTACATTGTGTTTCAAATTTTATGTTGTGCCATGTTTTTTATTTTTTGAAAATTGATTCTTATGTATTTTTTAGCGCTGAATCCGAAAATGACCCTTATTTTAATCCATCACATCAGGATTTTTCTCAAAAAGCAAATTTGAAAGTTAAAAAGCTCAAAGTTAAAACTGATCCCCCCTTCCCTCCCAACCTCATCGTACCCCTGAGCTGTTTAGCTTTTAGAAACCCAGTATAAGCCAAAAAAATTGAATAAATTATTGAAATAATTAAAATTAAACTGAATAAAAAAATCTTACATCTATATTATTAGTAACAGATTTTTCGCTATTTTTTAACCTTGAAATTTACGATTTGCGAAAAATCCTGACATGATGGTCAAAAGTGAAGGTACTATTTTTATTCAGCGTGAAAAAGTACATAAAACGTATTTATAAAAGTTAAAAAACACAACCATCGCAGGTTTTGTTATCTAATCTAAAATACTTTCTTAAACTTCTTGACGGCAATCTATCCGATTTTTTTTTTTTTTTTTTTTTTTTTGTGTGTTATCCTCTAATATAAATATGTATAAGATGGTAAGCGTCGAAAATCATAATAATATTACATAGTCATCGGATTTAAGTCAGTATGTAAAATTTAACTTCGATCGGACATTTGAAAATGCGTTAAAGTTGAGTACAAATTTTAAACTGGAAAGACGATCGTTGCAAGTTAAATGAAACCATTTGAATATAACATAATTTTTGTTAAAAGAAATTATATCCTCAAATCCTTACAAAATAAAACATATGTTAAAATACAACTATTTTAACTAATGTGAAACTTAACTAATAAAAGTTAACTGAATCGTAATAGTTGTACGATTTCTTTCAAAGCGCAGATACCTTGAAATGAGTTTAAGTACTTTATATACGACCCCTGAAAGCATGGCAGAAATCATCTGTTTTGAGATACAAAAAAGTGGTATAAGTCATGCATTTCAAAGTTTCATAACTCGGTCAATTTTAAAGTTAGGTGAATGGGACTTTTTTTGTCTTACTTGTTAGTGTCACAGTAAATTTTTACTAAGTATCACTTATAGGACCGGGAGACCGTATAAAAATTTAAATTTCGTAATTTTTTTAATAAATATTTTTCTTGATCCAAATCGCTTTAAAAAATAATTCTATACCTTATTTAAACCATTTTTGTAATTGGAAGTATGCATCTAGGACCAACGGTTGCGAAAATAAACGTCGGTCAGGTTATACGTGGACACACTGTATATCCAATAGAATAAATAGTTTTTAATGCTTTGTCTCGCTACACAAACATAACTGTATCATAAAGCATAACATCTTTAGTACTGTAGCATAACATCTCCTTGAATGACGTTAATAAAAAAAAATTGTGTTTCTGAAAAAAAAAATATATAATGTAGCTGGGCTATTACTGATTTTTACTTGCAGTAAGTGATAAGTTTCTAAAAATGATAACATTTGTGTTGGAAAATAAATTTTTTTTACTGGAAAAATTTGTATTGAAAAAGTACACTTTTGGGAGAATGTACGTAATGACCCGTATGTTATTTAACTACATTGCATTCTCTGCAAAATCCAATTTAATATCTCGATGTTATTCAAAATTTCGTTAAATCCCATATTCCACAAGATACTTTTTATTTGAAAAGTGTTCTTTCAGTTTGTTTTTATATTTTTTCATACTTTTATAGTTTATATCCAAGTAAATACTACTGCATGCTACTTTATTTATAAAATAATACTTTGTAAATAATGTACATATTATATATATATAAAATAAATATTGTAGTTTTTGACAAAATTTTACCTAAAGAACTTACAAATTCGACTTACGCAAAAGTTTACGCAACGCATTACTTACGTAAGTCGGGGAATGCCTGTATTATAGAATCCGAGCAAAAATATTATTTCCTTATTCTTGAATACCCGGTAGACCTAATTCCAGCTGGCTGCATATACCTTTAGCCTGAATGCGTCCGATCTTTCCATTTGTATCGACCCTTCTTATATTGATCTGCTACACTGTTATTGAAGGCATACATAGCTACAGGTATCAGAAACAAATTTAGATTATTTTTAGCTTTATACCCATCTTAGGAATTTTGGGGGATAAATAAAACGCGGTTTTATGGGTTTATTTGTTACAGAAAATTGGTATGGTGCACTCTTGTTTTACAAATAAAACATTTCAGACCATAGTAAATGGATTCAGGCATATTATGATTTAAATTCATTTTGTTTAGATACATTTGACCTCAAATTTGTTGTTAAAATCACTTTAAAATGCTGCAAAATGAACTGGAAAAATATTTAAAAAAATATACGCTAAAATATTTTTGTATTTATTTGATAAAATGTAAACGTACTTAATATTGGAATATCCCATAGGCGTAACCAGCCTTTTGAACGGGGGGGTGCCCAGACTTTTTAACCTGAATGTGTTGGATACAAACAAAATCTTATATAGTAAAACCTGCTAAAACGGAACCCCATGAAACCGGTCGAATTTCCTTTTTAGACAGGTTTTCAACATAGAAGATATAATTGCGTGATATTTCTTTTAAAAGGGGCTCAAACTCGATTTTTGTTTGTATGAGGAGGGATGAGAAAGGGTTCAAAACATCAAAACTAAATCTAATAGTAAAAAAAAAAAAAAAAAAAAAAGATATGTAAATGCCCTTGCAGCAGTGACGTAAGACAGTGACTAAGTATGGTCACAAGTGTAAAACCTTTTTGGCACCCTAACTTCTTATAAAGATTTAAAAAGGCCTTTAATCATGCTATAAACTTCTATAGGCATAGGAACACTGCATGAGATCTAAAATTATCCCAGTCAAAGTCTTGTAGATGAAATTTTGCCGGATGATGAATCTCAGATAATACATGCAGTACACCAGTACATACGCACGAAAGTTTTTTTTGACTTCATGACTTCTTAGGGATGACCGGAGGGACCTAAGAAACTTTGTAGGAAAGTCTATATAAATAATTATTATAAATAATCATAATATTCATTAATACCATACTTCTGGATTGTTTGATCCGCAGATCAAACAATCATGTTTCGACCCGGAAATTTTATTTCAATATTGAAGTTAAATATTTATCGCGATTTAACAAGTTACGGTTTATGAAACGAGATTTCTGGGATTCCGAACATAATTGTTTGATCCGTGGATTATAGGCGGAAATTACGGTAATTCATGTTTTTACCTCAGAATGTGTCGATATATTAGGTAAAGCAGGTCGTAATAATATACACTAAATTTTATCAAGACGATAAAAGCTATACTATCATGATGCGACTGTAATAATAAAGACAGGTGCTTGTCTGTCTCTGTGTGTGTTTCCTCATGACTGGAAATTGGGAGAGCTCGTGTATTTTAGAAAGGAGGGAAAACCTTTGAATGAGAGCTCTTCATATCGCCCCATCACTCTATTACCAATATTCGGAAAAATCTTAGAGAAATTAATTCTAAGACGAATACATCACGCATTAGACAAAACGAATTTCCTATCGGGTAAGCAACACGGCTACACGCAAAATAAATCTACGGAAACGGCTTTGGAGCAAGTGATTTCATTAGTAGAACAAAATAAACAATACACATCACTGGTGTCCCTGGATTTCAGAGGAGCATTTGACAACCTCCCTTGGGACCAGGTGATCCTAGCATTGCAAAGACTAGGTATTTCTAAACAACTCATTAATCTTGTCGTTTCCTTCCTTTCGGGTAGGCGAGCTCAGGTGGACTGGATGGCACCATTTTTGCTGTACTTCTTTAGTAAGGGTTAACCGCAGGGACCGTGTCTGTGTCCTGTTCTTTGGTTGGTTCTGTTGGAGACTCTGTTGGGGACCTTTGATGTAAAGGACTGTGAACTGGTGGCATACGCGGATGACGTGATATTACTGATCTGGGCACAGTCGAGACAGCAACTTGAACAAAAAGGTCAGAAAGCTTTAAAATTTATTCAGAATTGGGCAGAAACCAACAAAATAGAAATTTCACATGAAAACCCTCATCATTAACTTTTGGCAAACCCAAACACCTTAAGCGGGGCCCCACATTTAAACTTCAAGGTAAATCAATAAAATCAGAAACAACACTAAAATACCTGGGGGTAATATTAGATAAACAATTATCATTTCTCCCACATGTGGCACAAAAGAGAGTAGAAATCGGAAAAATAACTCAAAATCTTTATAAATTTTCATCAATCATAGGTCGACTCCCTCCGGAATTTTTTAAGATTTTGTACTCGGCGATCTTACAAAGGAAACTGGCCTACGCGTGTGCTGTCTGGTTTCCGCGTGTGGCGCAATATCACGGTCGTCGACATTTGCTCTCGGCACAAAGGAAAGCTTTGTTGCTGATAACTAGAGCATATCGCAATACTTCAACAAACGCCCTGCAGGTCCTCACAGGTCTCCCCCCACTGGATTTGCAGTTGGAGGCGGAGGCGGAGTATTCGGGGACGATTCGTCTCGGCAAGTCAACAGAAAAGGCTTTTGCTCCACTATACTATCCAAAATGCTCAAAATACAAAACATCACCACTAACAAGTGAAATACAAATTTGTGAAATAAACGACTATGTAGGCAAAATTACAATATACATGGACGGTTCCAAAATGTCCGAAGGCACAGCCTCGGCATGTTGTGTGTACGAAAAAAACGAGCAAATCTATACTTGGAGAGCGAAACTGTCCCAGGATAACTCCGCCTTCCAGTCAGAACTCTTCGCGATCTCTTCAGCATTAGAGTGGATAGAGTCGGACAAACATTCTCAATACTTAATCATAACGGATAGCCTATCAAGTTTAAAAGTATTAAACAATTTTGACAACACAAACTATTTAATACTAAAAATTCTTCAACAATTACAAACAACAGTAAAAGACATATACTTCAATTGGACAAAAGGACATTCAGGTGTTGAGGGCAATGAGGCAGCTGACCAACTGGCAAAATCGGCAGTAACGGATGAAACACTAATACATACATTTATACCATATCCAGCTTCTTCATTAAAATCACAGACAAAGCAGAATCTGTTAAAAAAATGGCAAAAACGCTGGACGGATTCAGACACAGGCCGATATACGAAGGAATTCTTGCCATTGGTTGACCACAAGTATTTCGTAAACAACAGATACTTACACATATTTTTAACAAATCACGGCCCCTTTCAGGAACACTTATACAAAATTAACAAAAGAGACTCCCCACTATGCATTTGTGGCTTGCCGTCAACATCGTTACACTATGTATTAACATCGCATTATCATCTCAAAAAACACACACGTATGAATTTAGCAAGTTGGTGGCGGGATGTAAAAGAGAAACCACAACTACTCAACAAGATCATACAATGCATGAGGTTTATAGAAACAAACGAGTACATCTTTTCAAATCCAGAGCCATTCTAGTCCGACTCCATCACTAGGGTGTAGCATGGAGGGAGAAACGGGTTATTAGCGGGTGCCAGAAACTTCTATCACTTTTGAATTTTTATCTTGTGCATCTCTCCAAACTCTAGTATGTGCAAATTGTAAATAGTAGGTGTGTTGTAATGTGTTTCTAATTGTGATGTTCAATATTGTGTGTTTAATGTACTGTGAAATCCCTGTAAATCTATGAAAAATGTAAATAATTATGCAATCACATTCAAATGATCCTCATGTAATCACTACACACAGTCATGTAAATAGTAGGTGTTTGATATTGTGTTGTAATGTGTTTCTAATTGTCATGTTAAATATTGTGTGTTAAATGTACTGTGATGTATATATATCCAAGAAAATTGTAAACAATTATGCAATCACATTAGGTGAAATGACCCTCATGTAATCACTACATAAAGTCATATATCTCGATGTGAAATCTTCGGTTCGCCCAGAAAAATTGGGTAACCAATTGTGATTGTAATTGTATATCTCCCAATAACCGAAATAAATCTCAGCAGCTTGATCAGGGACCCGACGCTCCCTCTCAGATTCTGGTTGAGAGTCGGGAGGAGTGGATGTGGTCTACCCCTCGGGATTGCACTAACACTCTAAAGCGAAAGCTGAGTTCCCGAGGTGGTCATCGCTGCCATCGCTGTCTCTGTGTGTGTGTACGCGCGCGCGTTGAACTCTGAAAAAACAATGCAGCCCGCACAGCCGTCAGATTTGACAGGACTTGAGGCCTGAACTCATGCATATCGAATACAATTTCTGGAATTTTTCAATTAATTTCTTATGTGATTTTTTTTCATATTTTGCGGCAATTTTTTTCAAATTAGTAAAAAATAATCCGATTTCAATATTTCATCCAATAAACTTTGTCTTCTTTTCAATAAAGTGTTTTCGAGATTCTTACAACGATTTTTCAGCTTTTAGCAATTTTTTACTGTTATTTTTAGAGGTTTTTCTTCGCATTTCGAGGTGATTTTTTATATTTTTTTGGCATTCCTAAAAGAAATTCTGTTTAAATCCATTTTGCTAATTTCGTTCCCTGTGGTTTTTTAATCTTTTCCGAATTGTGATTATTTTTACTTTTTTTGAAACAGCAAAAACTCTCCGGTAATTTTTGCAATTTCCATAATTAAATTCGAACTGGAATAACGTCAAATCAGTTCTTATAAGAAAGCTGAACATCTATTTTTGCTCTAAATAAAAAACGCAATAATTCAAGATTCGCTTGTTTCGAGACAGAAGGGGAAGAGGTTGTAGCTTGCTCAGGAGTACGTTGCCGAAGGCAGCCCCCCCCCCCAATCCTAGATTTGTTTAATTCTATGTTCGTTTAAAAAAAACAACCAACGAAACTCCTCTAGTAATGAAGTTTTCTTTGAGCGACAGGGTTTGAAATAACGTGCGGTATCGCGCGATTTGTGCACAGAAAAGGAAAGTCCCGCATAATAAAAAATGTTGTGCTATATTTCCCCCCTCCAAATAAGCCCACGATTTTTATTTCTTTATGGAATTTCTCAAAATCAATTCGTGAATCGGTCCCGGAAAAATGTAAGAATTTCTTCAAACGATCGTGGAAAAATATCAAGAATTTCGATAAAATAGTGCAGAAAGTAATCACCAATTTCATCAAATGATTGCGCAAAAAAATACGAATTTCGATAAACGATTGACAAAAACGTTTTACAAATTTCGTCAAAATGTCGCGGAAAAGAGTAGAAAATTTTGTTAATTGGTACGGAAAGATATCGAGAATTTTCCTGATCGGTCGCGCAAAACTATCGCGAATTTCGACAAATGTAAAAAAATCAGTTTCGTCAATCGATCGCAACAGAAAATAAATTTCATCAAAGGATCGAAGTAAAAACGAGAATTTCGTCAAAGGATCGCAGAAAGAAAGAGCGAATTTCGTCAACAGATTGCGGAAAGAAAAAGTTAATTTTGTCAAAAGATCGTGGAAAGAGAACGCGAATTTCGTCGAAGGAACGTGCTGAAGAAATGTCAATTTCGTCAAAATATCGCAGCATAAAATGCGAATTCCGCAAAAGGATCGCGGTAAAGAACACGAATTAGAAAGACGTGAATTTCGTCAAACGATTTTGGAAAAAAGATGTAAATATCATGAAATAATCGCAGAATAAAATTGCGAATTTGGTCGAAATTTACTGTAGTGGGCTAAAAGATTGAAACCGGGTTGTTTTTCCTACTTTCAAAAGAACGCCGCGAAACGAGAAGAAACTCTAAAAATCGTATAAAAATTTCCAAAGGAAAAAATCATTATAATGACTTGAAAGACTGCAACCATGTTCCTTTTACGAATGCCAAAAAATAGCCAGGAAATTCAACCAACCAACCAACCTCCAGATTAATTTGAATTTTCTGTGCTATTATTTTTCATTTTCAAAGGAGGCAGGGTCTGTGTACCCCCCTTTCCCCCGGCAAATTGCATTTTGGAATTATCGTTTTACATCTGAATTCCCTTTCAATTTTTTTCCTACTTTCTAGACTATTTAAACTACGAAAGCAAAGAGACAAATAGTTTCCATCCTCGTCAAGATCTTGTGTTAATTTCTCATGAAATTGCAGAAACATGCAATAGGAAGCGGCGTTAAAAAAAAAAAAAAAATCTTCCACAAACAAAAGACGTCAAAGTGGGATTATAAAGCCACCTTTTTCACTTACTATGACTAATACAGATTCTTATAAATATTCTAGTTTTAAAAAGGACAAACAACATAATTTTCTTTAAAAAAAAAAGAAAAGAAAGAAAGAACGTGTGTTTCTTTTTTTATCACATTTCAAAACTTAGGCTGTTAGTTTTCTGAACTAAACTAATTGAACTCTGCTTTCACTTCTTTTGTCTTTTGTAGATTTCAATTTTTTAAAATAATTGTGCTTGAGTCTGCGCAAGCGGGGGGGTGCCCGGGCACCCAGGGCACCCCCCCCCCCCCTGGTTACGCCTATGTATCCATATGTGGAAAAATGCATAATTATATGTTTGGTCTAAATTTATATAAATTAAGCTTTTAAATTGTATATTATATACTATAATTAGTATTTTTATGAACTATTAAAAAATATATATTTATTTCTTTACACAGGCTAATAACATTATAAGTATTATTAATAATAAATTAAGAATAATTGTATTTGAGGCTAAAAAACAATTTATTTCAAAATCATCTTGAAAAGGACTTTACATCAATAACTTTCCCTTAAATGGCTATTAGAAATATGTATCCATTTGAGCCTGGCGCCCTATATTTTGTACGGTACAAACATGCATAAAAAATAGGTTTGAACATATAATTTCGCAATTTAAAAAATACGTATTTCAATGAAGTCTACAAGCTAAGATTCTGATTTATTTATTTGGATTCTTGATACAAAAAATACAAATAAACTTACTTTTTACATTTCGCTATCTTGAAAAATGAAAAATCTATAATCACCGAAAAAAGGCCTTCATTTAAGCAAATAAATATCAATCTTATGCTGTCATCTCTCGGTAATAGATAAGGACATTTATAGACAATTACTTCATATAATTTTCATGTTGTAAAACAGAAGAAAAATTAAAAAAATTATTAAAATTCGAAAAGCCCCAAAAATGGGACGCTATACGTAAATGGGTCAAAAATTATCTGGAAGTTATTATTATTATCATTATTATTAATTTAAAAAAATGTTTGTGTTTTGTACTAACATAAACGGAAGGAAATCCACCTATATAACAAATATTATTTAGCAACAGTTTGCGCTATATTAAATTCCTAAGAATGCGCTACTCTAATGTTGGATCTGGAACTGCCTTGCATCAGTACAATTCGTGGTGAATTAAAACAGTTCTCAAAAAGCTATTTTTTCCCTGCTCAATTTTAAATGTAAAAGCTCGACACTTGCAGCCGTGACGATTAAAGGGATTTGTAATCGAACAGTTTTTTTTTAATCTTTTTCAATAAATGAATAACATCTTGAGTTATTAAGCTATTGGTATATCACAATGGCAGCAATTTTCTTTCTCGGTCTTTCGCGTCCGGAAATTGGTTTAAAACTACACCTTTGACAGCATTTCCTGAAAGATATTCTACCTTGAATGCAAATGGGAAAAAAACTGTTCGATTAAAAAGTTTCTGAATAAGAGGACTTGCCAATCTCATTCATTTGCGGAAAAAAAAATGAATAAAAAAAAAAATCCCTACCGGGTTGTCCTACAGGTAGAGGTAGATTTTGAAGTTAAATATTAATTTCACTAACAAAAACTAAATCAATATTAGAGGTAAACACAGTTTAACAATTTTATCTGGCCGTTTTTGACGGGTTTTTAATTTCATTTCACATGTGTTGTCATTCTAAAAAAAAAGTAATTTAACAAATTACAACGACCATTTGGAAAAGATTTTTTCAAAGACTAAAATTTAAGACATAAAAAATCGCACGGAGTTGATCATACGTTACGTACGCCATGAATTAAACATTAATAGTGTTCTAACACGTAAAAATTCCAAGCGACAAAAATCGCCTGCGACTCGTATTTGGTGTGAAATATTTATATGTATTCATTCCTGTCCTATTTATCTTTTTTATTATTTTTAATTGGCTTATTCCATTTTTCTTTTGCACGTGAAAATCTTGCAAATTAAAATTAACTCTTTGGCAGAAATTGTTATTCGTTTTCTTTCATTTTCATTAGTTATTATCCACCTGAAACTTACGTATTATCCAAGCATTTCATTGGCTGTTCGGGAAAAGGCTTTTCCATCGTCAGATTTCCAAGAAATCTGACTACCAATTTTAAATGAAATTTCATTCTTAAACTTCTAAACATCCGACAATATTACTTTTTACACCGTCGGATAGAGAAAAAAATGTACTTTTAAATGCAATATGTTTGAAAGCTGTATCTCAATTTGTTTCTGAGTTATTAATTTTTTTTTTTTTTTTTGTAATTTTTATTACTTTTTTGTCATAGTGGCAACAGAAGGTATCCATCTCTGTTGAAAGTAAAGGGAAATACAGATTACTGTATAGACCAATCAGAAAACAAATAAAATACGGATTAAACCAATAAAAACCTTCAGATATGCTTTTGATTTTCTAACCTGACGAGAACAATAACCATTTTTCCAAATGGTTAAAAAATAACGATTGCGTGTTAATTTACTTAATTTTCCCTCTTTTTTTTATTTATTCAACTGATATATTTCAAAATATGTCAAAAATACATATTTTTTATTAAAAAGTGCCATTCTTTTATATCCGAATGCCTATAAAATAATTACATTTTCACATGAAGCTTAGATTCTAGTTCAGAACATAGTGAGTAATATGGAAAACACTCTGATAAAATTTCATTGAAATATGTTTAAAACATTTTATGTAATGGAGTTATTCGAACATGGAAATGAAGGAAAAATTGATTTTCCAGAAAACACATTTAAAGATTTTTTATCTGTAAAATTAAACTAGAAGTGTCGAATAAGGTTTATTTGTGTTTTTATGTGAAAAAAAAAAAATTGAAAATCATTCATAGAAACATTGTTTACATTTTTCCTAGCCTTCCTACTAGTACTTCCGGTATTTGATTCATTACTTCCTGTTTATTAAATTGGTCACAGCTCCTCTTTTAGTAATCGTAGGAAAAAAATTACAGCTAACTTTTTTTTTCTGTTCCAAAATAAACGAAAAAGAAAAATACGTTTTTCACATTTTTAGATGCGTTCGAAATTATATAAATATGTAGCACCTATAGTTATCCTCTGATCTGTCCGTCTGTCCCCATACAACAGCGCAATAACTACCCAACCGAATGGTTTGAAATTTAATATATTTTAATCGTTGCAGAATTTTGTCGAGTCCTTTCAAATTTTATGAAAATCGAATCAAAACTTAAAATTATATTAATAAAAGTTTTCTTCATTCCATTAAATCTTATTATACTATATTCAATGATATCCCATGATAGGTAATGATTCTAGGTAGCCATGGTGATGACGTCCTATTTAAGATGGAGTCCTATTATTTCCGTATTACTGAATTTAATACTATAATCGTAACAAATTTCGTATTCATGCATTTTTGCATAACAGTGGAACAGCTATTTCACCAAGATCATACAGTGGTTCTCAAAAGTATTCTTACACTTAAAAAATTTGATGTAAATAGGAAATACCCTGGAATTGAATTCAAATATGAAGTACAATATTTTCCCTCATCTTCTCTGTGTTATTATAAATAATACTCCACAATTTTTTTTAAAAAATACGGCTGATTTTCTTCTTGTATAAAAATGAAAATGGAAGAAAGCAGAGAAAGAATTACGCCATAAAAGTCTTCGTACACTGAAACATTTTCCCATAAATTCATAATTAAAATTATCGTCTGTCGCCTTATTTTTATTTTTGCATTGTGATACGATTTAATAAATCGTTTGACTTTAGATTTTGCTTGTTTTCTCTGTAATATTCTATTTATTATTTTTAAATGGCTCGTAGTGGTAAAGAAACAACTAACAGCATTCGAAAATTGATTATCTTTCATCATATTGATGGTAAATCATACGAATTGAATATTTCCAACTGAGCGAAAAAATGCCCATGCTGGAAATCGAACACCCAGATCCTTGGCTTACAAGACCAATGCTCTACCGTTTAAGATAACTGGGCCGACAGTCAGACAGCATATTTCGCTCAGATAACCGTTATTGGTAGTAATACCTGGTCTGTCATGTACACAGCTCAACAGAATAAACCGCAGGTAAAGGAACTCCATATAAACGTTGGACACATAGATGAACTATTATTTTTAACACAATCAAACTGATTGGTAAAGTTAACATACGAATTGAATATTTCCAACTGAGCGAAAAAATGCCCAGGCTGGGAATCGAACCCAGATCCTTGGCTTACAATGCCAATGCTTTACCGTTTAAGCTAACTGGGTCGACAACCAGCCAGCATATTTTGCTCAGATAACCTTATTGGTAGTAACATCTGGTCTGTCATGTAGACAGCTCAACAGAATAAACCGCAGGTAAAGGAACTCCATATAAACGATCGATACGTAGATGAACTATTATTTTTAACACAATCAAACTGATTGGTAAAGTTAACATATGAACGGAATATTTCCAACTGGGCAAAAATGGCCAGGCTGGGAATCGAACACAGATCCTTGGCTTACAATAAGGTTATCTGAGCGAAATATGCTGGCTGGTTGTCGGCCCAGTTTGCTTAAACGGTAAAGCATTGGCCTTGTAAGCCAAGGATCTGGGTTCGATTCCCAGCCTGGGCAATTTTTCGCTCAGTTGGAAATATTCAATTCGTATGTTAACTTTACCAATCAGTTTGATTGTGTTAAAATAAATAGTTGATGGTAAATCAGTTCGAAATATTAGGAAATTAGTTAATTTATCCCATTCTACGGTGCATTCTAGTCCATTCTAGTATGTGCTAAAACGCTTTAAAGAAGAAAATTGGATCGAAAATAAAGTAAGAAAAGGTCATCCATCAAAGTTAACACAACGTGATCAGAGATTTATAATTAGAAAAATTGTGAAAAATCCCCGTTTAAATGCTGTAAAAGTTGCTACAGAATTTAACGAAACATTTTCTATTTCAATTTCACCTGAAACTGTTAGATGAGTGCTGAGATCAGCTGGATTAGATGGGCGTTTTGCCCGTAGAAAATTTTTGGTTTGTGTGAAAAACAGAAAGCTTAAGCTTTCTTTCGCAATATCAATGATAAATAAAAAATTAAATTAATATAATAAAAAAACCCGACTGCGTAAAAAGCGAACTAAAAAGAGGGAAACAAGATGGCGTCGGAAAATAGTAGAGTGTGTAATGGAAATCCTTTTTACTTAAGTAATTGTAGTCGGAGGCATCAGATTCCTGTTTAGGTATGCACTGCGGCTCCTGCTACCTACATGTTTGCCTCTGACTGCAAGTTAGTTAGCAAGCAATTAAGTAAAAAGGATTTCCATTACACACTCTACTATTTTTCTACGTCATCTTGTTTCCCTCTTTTTAGTTCGCTTTTTACACAGTCGGGTTTTTTTATTTTTTTTTATTTAATTTTTATTGACGAATTTTTAGTTGTGTTTAATTAATACACATATCGTTACAGTTGGATGAGGCTGTGACCAAAACTCAGAGAATTTAACCCTTTTAGTTTCTATAGATATCGTAAATCTAGAGATCCTACCTACCCGACTTTCAGGTTGTGTAATATTTAAATGGAGCTACTGGCTGTAAAATAGTCTTAGGAAACATCGTCTTCATTTTGAAAGACCTATCCAGTTATATGCCACTCAATATGGAGCTTAAAAATTTTTTTTCGTCTCTGCCACCATTTTGTATTTTACGGCCGCCTTTTTGAATTCATGAAAACAAAACCTAGCCTATAACCATCAGACGGTTAAGACAAATCGATAGAGACTTCATTCATTAAAATCCATCCAGCCGTTGGGATGTTTCGAGTAGAGATCTGCACGGGCTGGCCCGTGGCCCGAAGTCCAAGCCTGGCCAGGGCTGTGGCCGATTTTCATTTACGGCACTTGGGCCGGGCCATACGTTTTTCTGAAGAGCCAGGACGGGCCTAACTTATTTTTTCTGTACAGAGCCAGGGCTTGTTTCATTCCTAGTCTCCACAGCTCAAAATTTTCCATCCTAGTTTTGACCCAGCCCGTTTGAAAATCATTGTCTCAGCGTAACCATTCAAAGGTCAGTAAAATTAGTCCTGGCCCAAAACGTTTTGCAAAAAATGCATACATTTTTAAATCACCATTATTCAACACTTAAACATTAAAATTTATTCTTTTTAAAGAATAGTAGATTTCTACGCTTATTAAAATATAACTAAATTAACATATTGTAAAACGTTTGAAAAAGAATCTGCCTATGACCTGCACCTACATATCTAGAACCTGCCCTTGTTTTAAACTGAAAAATGTTTTGATTCATGCTAAATTAATATAACTAATACGTAAGAAAAAAATAAATAATACATTTACACTTGCTAAGAAGGGAATTTGTCAAAAACGCATTTTTTTTTCCCTTTTCTCTGCAATTCCGTCTTAGAAGATTTTACTGTATAGCATTTTTCAGATTTATAACACTTCAATACATGGAATTTGGATAAACAATATTAATGATAACTGAAATATTTACATACAAGAAATAAAGATTCATTATAAAAAGAAATATCGCAGACTGCGGCACTTCTATAAAAAGAAAGATTATAAACATGAGAAAAAAGTTAAGATAAACATTTTTGCTCAGAACTCCTCGTATGAGACAAATTTTTAACCAAATCCACGTAAAATTAATGATGTAGAAATTCACTCGGGCCGGGCCGGGCTTGGGCCGAAATTTTAAGTTTTTTCCGGGCCGGACAGGGTTCGGGCCAAACTTTTAAGTTTTTTACCGGGCCGGGCTCCGGCCGAACTTTTAATTTTTGTATCGGGCCGGGCCGATATTTTTCTTCTCCGAATTTTTTCTTCTTTTGCCGGGCCCAGGCCTGGAAATTTCGGACCGTGCAGACCTCTAGTTTTGAGGGTATAAAGAAATCCACATACCCAGATACGTGACGCGCCAAACACGTAACCCTTCTTAACAGTCGGATAAAAAAACCCGATTCGTATTGGAATAATGTCTTATTTACAGATGAAAGCAAATTTAACACATTTGGTTCCGATGGGCATATAATTGTATGGAGAAGGAAAAATAAAGAAGTTAATCCCAAGAACTTAATTGGAACAGTTAAGCATGGTGCTGGAGGTGTCCTTCTGTGCGGGAGCATGGCAGCCTCAGAATGAGATAGTTTGATATTTATTGATGGCATAATGAATCATGCTCTTTATTTAAATATTTTGAAAAACAATTTAAAGTTATCAGCCCAAAATTTGGATATTGGAAAGAACTTTGGTTTTTTTTTTTTTTTTTTTTTTTTTTTTTTTATAAAGATAACGGTCCTAAGCACACGACCTTCAACGTTCACCTCTAGTGTCTCCATAATTGTCCACAAGTTCTAAAAACACCAGCTGAATCGTCGGATTTAAACACAATAGAACATTTTTGAGAGAACTGGAGGTTAGAGTACGAAGAAACGACATTAAAACGATAAGCGAACAAAAAAACAGTAATGATCAATGAATGTATGAACTAGAGATCTGCACGGGCCGGCCCGTGACCCGAAGCCCGGGCCGGGCCCCGGCCGATTTTCATTCACGGCACTCGGGCCGGGCCGGGCTCGGGCTCCACTCTTCTCGGGCCGGGCCGGGGCCGTACATTATTTCTGAAGGCTCGGGCCGGGCCCGGGCCATACTTTATTTCTAAGGCTCGGACCGGGACGGACCTAACTTATCTTTTCTGTTCAGAGTCGGGATTGGTTTCATTCCTAGTCTTCACGGCCCAAGCTTTTCAGTCCTAGTTTTGACTCAGCCCGTATGAAAATCATTGTATCAGCTTGGCCAGATCCATTCAAAGATCAGTCAAATTAGGCCTGGCCCAAAATTTTTGGCAAAAAATGCATTCATTTTTAAATTGCCATTATTCTACGCTTATACATTAAAATTTTTTTTCTTTTTAAAGAATAGTATACTTCTACGCTTATTAAAATATAGCTAAATTAAAATATAGTAAATGTGTGAAAAGGGACCTGCCTATGACGGAACCCTGTTTTAAACTGAAAAACGTGTTGATCATGCAAAATTAATATACTAATACGTAAGAAAATAATATATGATACATTTACACTTGCTAAGAATGGAACTTGTCTATAACGCATTTTTTTTTCTTTTCTACGCAATTCCGTCTTAGAAGATTTTACTGTATAGAATTTTTCAGATTTTTGGCATACATGGAATACATGCATGTTGATGCATGGAATACGGATTAACAATATTAATGATAACCTAAACATTTATATACAAGAAATAGAGATTCGTTATAAAAATAAATATCGCACTCTGTGTCACTTCTTTAAAAATGAAGATTATAAACATGAGAAAAAAAAGTTAAGATAAATATTTTTGGTCAGAGATATCTCGTACGAGACAAATTTTTAACCAAATCGACGTAAAAATCAATGTTTTGTAAAAAATTCACTCGGGCTGGTTTTTTTTTTTTTTCTCGGGCCGAGATTTTAGCTTTTTTCCGGGCCGGGCTCGGGCCGAACTTTTAAGATTTTTAGCGGGCCGGGCCGGGCCAATATTACTTTTTCTACGGGCCGGGCCGGGCTCGGGCAGAACTTTTAATTTTTTTATCGGGCCGGGCCGGGGCGAATTTTTTTTCGATGAGTCAGGTCGGGCCCGAGCCTGGAAATTTCGGCCCGTGCAGACCTCTAGTATGAACATTTGATGTGAAAATTACAAAAATAAAACTAGTGAAATTTATTCCCAGACGTTTAAAAGTTATTGTGGAAGCTAAAGGATATCCTACTAAGTGCTAATTTAACGAAATATTACACTCACTATAGTCCACTAGCATGTAGAAATTTTTTTTTTAAGTGTACGAAGACTTTTGTGAGGTAACTTTTTTTTTTTTTTTTTTTTGCCTCCGGTACGGTATGCTATTTCTTTCTCCCAGCTTATTTTGTGTCGTCTCCAAAAAATAACGTTACCTTACAGAAGCCAGCCGTAAAACAAAGCACTACGATTAAATACTCTATAGCAATTTTTTTAACTTCTAAGCATCGCACATTTTCAATTTTTATACCGCCGTATTCGGAAAAAAGTACTTTTTAATGCAATTTGTTTGAAAACTGCATCTCCATTTATTTTTGAGATATTAATTTTTTTTGTAGTTTTTAGAGCCATTTGCTTAATTTTGGTAACGGAAGAACTCCATTTCTGTAGAAAGTGAAAGAAAAATAGCAATTATATCTTTTTGTTGCCATTTTCCAATAAAAACTGAAAAAAAAAAATTAAAATACGTGCTATTTTGAAAAAATATAAATGAAGGATTTCTGATAAAACAGGGAGCTATTAGAAAGTAAATTTAATTTTAAATATCTATATTAATCTCTCTATTCTAAAAAAAAGTAACTACCGCTGTCACCGCCGCCGCCGGTTTTGAATTTTTGTGCCCGTAGGTCTTTCTTCGTTAATATTAAGAAAAATAATGCATACAAAAATATGAAAATCGGTGGCTTTATACAGAAATGTTTGATAAACACGCTGATGTAGACAGTTTTCAAATCGAAGAATTATTTTAAGAGATATTTAATGCTAAAGTTGGACAAAATCGTTTCACTAAAAAAGTTTTATAGCAGCAAAAACTATACATGGCAGTGTAATCATTTTTAGATCATTTTATGCGTTAGAATTTGCCGGTGTGCAGATTGCATTAATTTTTTTATTTTGACTCATTTTTTGAGGTTTTATTTCTATTTTAAATTCAAATTTTCAGCATTTCTTGAGATATTTTTTACAGATTTTAGAAAGTGATGTTAATTTAAACTGTTGCCAACTGTATAAACAGCGGAAACAATAATGTTTGCTTCAAAAAAAAAAAAATATTTATACGTGTAATAAATTAAAAATTTATTTACACGTGACTATTATAAACAGAAAAAAACATTGGAATTAGAATTAAATAATTATGTACAAAAAGCAGGAACTTATTAAAAATTACGTCATAAAACTATAATTACTCGTGAATTTTAAGAGAGAAAGGAATTTGTAAAATAATAAATTTATTAACATGCATTAGAAGTCTTAAATAGGAGAAATTACGTCATATTTACGTCACATTACAGTTATTACATAAAACGAACACAAAATAATATTGCAAAACGGTTTAAATTTAGAAATTGCGGTAGACATTTATTTGATATTTTGAGCGGATACTTTTCAACTATTTTTCTTAGGAAAGCGCAAATAATATTTCATTTCTAACACAAGTATTTTCACGTGAATATTAAAAAGAGAAAGAATAATTTGGTCAAAATTACGTCAGATTAAAAACGATTAATTTAAAATGTCTCATTTAAAAGAACTTTCTTTTCGCTTTGTTAAAAAATACTGGGAGACAAAGATTCTGTTTACTTAATTCCTTTTATACTAGCTTATTTTGAAATGTTGTTACACGTGTCTACGTCATCAAGTTATTTTTATTTCGACGTTTTATTCGTATTTTTATTAATGTTGACTAATTTATTTGTTCTTTCGTTATTTAAAATAAAAATTATGTCAATTTGTATAATTTGGCGAGTGGTTTGGCGATATTAGTCGACGGGATAATCAAGTAGTACCGCAGCGGATTTGGCGTTAAAATTTCCCCAATCAAAGAGAAATGAATAGAAATCCGTTTAGGGAGATCGCCACTGTTTTTTAAATTATAATTCAATCTTTCGAAATCTTTTTAAAGCCGATCACATTAGCGTGCATTTAGAGTCTGCGGTGTCTGGACGGGGGTTGGCGAGCGTAGCTCGTAGGGGGCCGAGCCCTCTAGTAATACAAACAAATGAAGGCATGTGAATCTTTAGATAGCCGATTTTTTTGTCGAGTTTTTTTAATGACGAAATCTTTTTTTTGGGGGGAGGGGGGGGGGGATTTGTGTATTATTCAGCGATAATGACGTCCTGGGCGTACTTTACTGTAGATGTTGTTTAACACTGGATCGCAAATTATGAATTCATCAGCGGATGTGGATGACGCCACTTTATGTAAAATAAAATCGCGTGTTATAAGTCTTAAAACTGAACTACAGTAGAGTCCCGATTATCGAAGTTTTTTCCGCTTTCAACGAGTTATTTTCTTCTGATGGACTGATGGCTTCCGTTATTATGAAACAGTCATTATAAATGAAGTGTTAGGTGAAGATAAAAGAGCAGCCGTAAAAAGTTAGAACTCTGATTTTCTGGTCAAAATGGGGGGGGGGGGGGGGGGAAATGGCCATTTTTTTTTTTTTTTTTTTTTTTTGAATTATGACCACTTTTTTTCCTCATTCAGACCAGAAAATCCGAGTTCTAACTTTTTACGACTGCTCTTTCACCTTCACCTAACACTTCATTTATAATGACTATTTCATAGTAATGGAAGCCATCAGTCCATCAGAAGGAAATGATCCATTCCAAAGGTATCAGTTCGATTAACTCGGATAATCGGCACTCTACTGTATCTATATTTATATACATATATTTTTTTGTCATCGGGGGGCGACACTAAATTCTGAAAAAGCAGAATTCCTGTTTTCTAGTATTTTATTTTTTTATTTTTATTTATTTCTTCAAAATAACATTTTATAGATCTTATTATTAAATACCCATTCTGAAATATTAATTTTAATTAATGGATAGTGAATTATTTCATTGAAATTCGTAAGTGTACGAAAACTTTTGCGAGCCACTGTATTTATAAAACTAGTTATAGTACGAACGCACTTCATTTGCCACGTTTGACGTAGAATTTCCGACTTGTTTTATTCTGGAAAATAAGTTAATTAGTTTAGTGTACTTACAATTAGTTTAATTCACTTACAAGTGAATTTAATTCGAAAAATGAATTAGAAATTGGATGTTTCTACGGAAGTAATATCTAACAACAACTTTAAAAGAAGAGCAACTTCATTATCAAAATTGTCTTTTTCTGGAAAACTAATTTATTTTCTGAAGTTACTAGTGAAATTAATTTAAAATGAATACGAAACTAAGTAACCTTTGCAAGTCGTATGGAAATAAAAGTCACTATGAAATGATTTTAATTATTTATATTATTACCAGCTGAAAGGTAATCCGGCATTATCTTGTAGCAATTAAAAATAACTCATTTTTATACGTTGTACCAAAATAACATGTTAAAGACTTTTTTTTTAATTGAAGTTGTAGCATTCGTAAAAGGATGATTAAAAGCTAAATAATAATAATATCGGGAATTTTTTTTTAAAATGCCATATTGAGAGAATTTATTTACATGCAAGAATGTTTAAAATAAAATTATTTATTTAAAAATAATCGTTATTAGTGATAATGTCCTATTTCCCTTCACTATGAATTTTTCTATCGTCGGCAATGTGTAGTCTATTTTTGGACGGTTGTCAAAAATCAGAAATGTTCCGTTACTTTCTTACACGTACAAGTACAATCCGACACGTCTACTTAATCTCAAGAATTCGTTTGTGAGTCGTCGTCAAAAACTGAAAAAGTAAACGAGAATACCATAGGTTTAAAAATAAACATTCTTTCGTTAAATTGCATTTTTTTTCAAATCCGCTATTTGGGTATAAATTTAATTATGGAATATTAACCATAAGATGCATCACTCTGGCGCTAAACTGAAATCTGTCATCTTCATTTTACATTGAACATAAAGCTAATATCAAGTTCAACCTTAGGTGTTGTGACAAAGACTGTCGCATCGCTACTGTGAGCGATCGCTGAGACCGCTTGATCGAAAGATGAATAAAAAGCGTTATCAACTCATACGATATTGTTTCTGTACTAAACTTTATGTACAGGTCTATTGTAATTAAAATTCACATATTCAGAAATCTCTAAGCGAGGGTTCCAAACGAAACAAAATTTTACTAGTACCTACTGCTAAAATGAAAATTATAACTTAAACTGTGAAAACTGAAATAATAAGCTATCATCAGTTAAGGATGAATAGAAATTGGTTAAAACTAATACGTTACACAAGAATATGTACAGAATTTCAGATGTATTTTCTTTTGTAAATATTTTCTCGTCTTCATTTTCTCTTTTCTGTAAATATTTTCTCGTCTTCATTATTTATTTTAGATTAGTGAAAGAACCATTGAGAATCATTCTGTATGTCATCCAAATTTTAAGTCTGGGTAAGAGTAATTTAAAATTGAAATAGCTTAATACTACAGAACGGCATTATTTTAAATATTCTTTAAAGTCCCCCTCCCCCCCAACCCTTTGTTGTTGCCATTGTAGATCCTACATTAGTAAGCGTGTCTATCTCCAGTTTTCATTATTTTAGCGCCAGTCTTTGAGGCTATAGGCATTATCAATATGTCTGTCATTGTCAGTTTCATGATTTGTCTATGACTTTCCTCACAAAAATCCAAACACCATAGAGATATTCCATATATTAAAACTGTTCTCGCAAAATTTCCTTATTAACAGTGAAAACACAATCTAACACAAACATAGTTTTAAGTAAATTTTGCTTATAAGAAGTCCGTTTATTTGATTCTTATAAATGGTTGAGTGGAAAAGTCACTATGATTTAAAGTGTATTTGTTTCTCAGAATTCGATTCTTATAAAAGGTTTATTTCTATAATCAGTAATCATTGTAAGCGGTAGTTACTACCTTTTATATTAGTATCTGTTCTGTAGCAATACCAATAGAAATTAGTTATAAGTTATGTCTCTTCATTATGATCGGAGCTCTTACAAATAATGAATTTGAGAACCATTTTTTAAACAAATAAAAGTGACAGCTAATTAATGAGGATTCTTTTGTATAATCGTAATTTCTAACACAACTTTTTAAGCTTGATCGGGATGTTTTTAACACCAACGTAGCTGAAAAGTGTTTATGAATTCGGTTTGCCCGTCTGTCTGTCTGTCCGCGCTCTAACTCGGATAAATATAGTCATATCGGCATGAAATTGATATTCACCATGACATGTTCGGTATTGAAAATTAAACGTGTAGCAGTTACAGTTCTTTTACAGGGACGTTCAAAAGAATTAAGTTACATTACGGCCTATGAAGAAAAACATTTGCGTTGGTTTTTAGCTCACAGGCTATCAAAGGCTGAGAGCTAATGTGCCCGCAGGTTCTGTATGTACGTATGTACGCACGTACGTTTGTATGTATGTATGTATGTATGTATGTATGTGACGCGATAACTCGATAGAAATATCCGATTTGTTTCAATTTTTTTTTCTAGGTTCATTCTGAAATGGCGCTTCTCTGATTAGTTTTGGGGGTTCACTGGTTAAGTTTAAAGGGGGGAAACGGGGGATAATGCCCCCCCCCCCTTAATTTAGATAAATGGGTTTTTCACGCAGATTTATCATGCAGATTTATCCGATTTGATTCAAATTTGATATACCGGTTTATTCTGATAAGGCGCTTTGGTTAGATTTGGAGGCATTGGTATAGAGGGGAGGAATGGGGGTCTAATTTCCCGTTAATTTAGATAAATGGGTTTTTCATGCAGAATTATCCAATTAACTTCAAATTTGGCACACCGATTTATTCTGATAAGGCACTTCTGATTATTTACCGTTTTGCTCAAAAAGAGCGGCTTCTATTTTATGAATAATAGGCATAAATAAGAATATAATACACAAACAGTGTGAATAGCCTGTGAGCTCAATGCCATCAATTTAACTGGGAACTTTTCTTTTTATTTATGATGTTTCCCAATTTCAAACACATTGAAATTTATACATATCTCTGAAGTACACTACAAGATGTTTACTGTAGAATATGGCATGGATAGCATTCGTCATTCATTTACATGGATACTCAAAAGAATTCCGTTACATGACGGTCTATGTGTTAAAATCGTTGCATGTTATACTATTTCAAACATTTTGAAATTGATATATATATCTGAGGTGCACTGCAAGATACTTACCATAGAATATGGTATACATAGCAATCATCTTTCATGTACAGGGATACATAAAATGATTCGGTTACATACTCTCTATGAACAATACTAGCTGGAAGTGCATTTTCCGTTGTAGTACACATTTTAAAACTTTTTTTTGTTGTTTATTACTTAGTATATATCAATTTTATAGTTCATATACAGGGCTGCACAAAACATCTGAAGTGCTTTTTCGTTTATTGATGGAAATTGCTGATGGGGGAATTTAAACTGTTTTATACGATTCCTAACTGAACTAAATTTAGTATACTATGCATTATATGACAAATCTATATTTCATGTACAGAGCTGCACACACACAAAAATATAAATAAATAAGTAAATAAATAAAATAATAATAATAATAACATCGAATTTTTATGGGAATTGCTGAAATTGTGTTTTCAAATGTGTTATCCGTTTTACAAATCATTTGTTTAGACATCCTTTTTCACCTTATTAAACTATGAAGTTTTATCACAGTACTCTGAATGTGTTGGAAAGAGTTTCATAATCTATTCTTGACGCATGATTTTACGTTCTTGTTTTAAAAATAGAATGAAATTTGGCCAGCGATTGAAAACACTGAGCAACTCTCTCAGTTAACAGCAATAACAACAACAATACAATTTAAAAAGAAATTCAGAAATGTTTAAATATCCTGAAAAAACACTACAGTTTTCACGCCTCACCATTAATACCTAACACAGTAAATTCTCTGTAAGGCAGGCTCTGTGTAAGACGAAAATCTGTATAACTCGAAAAGGTGGTTTTCAAGTCCCTGCGAATCCATAGACATAGAGTAAAATTTGTCTAAGGCGGAATATTGTCGACTACGGAAATTTTTCTCGGTCCCGATGGATCCCGCAATAGACAGAATTTACTGTAATTTTTATGGATAACTTAAGCTATGATACGGATCAGACTCACCTAAAATTCCCTTTCAAGATCTTCAGATATTTTTCTTTCCGATGTCCCACGTTATACCATCAACCGATTAACTCGCTGATAAACAAAAATTGACTTTTTATTACTTTCTTCTATCTTTATAAGAAGAAAGTATTGGATTCGTGAAAATTTTTGACTTCCGGTTTTCGACGGATTTATACGTTTTAGAATGCCTAGAACACGATTTGATGGTTTTTAGAAAATGTCTGTCTGTGAGTCTGTCTGTCACTCTGTGAGTCTGTATGTGACAAAAATTTTGTGGGCGCTCTATCTCAAGAACTAATGCGCGGAATTTCACAAAGCTTTATATTTAGTTAGACCTTAATATAAACTGGACCTGATTAGTTTTTGGTGAAAATCGCCCAACAGGTGGCGTTGCTATGCGGCATTTTTCACGATTTCTGCAATAGCTATATCTCAAGAGCTTGCACGGATTTTCATAAAACTTCATATTCAGTTTGTCCAGGATATAGTTTGGAGCTGATTACTTTTTTGTGAAAATCGCCCAACAGGTGGCACTGCTATGCTGCATTATTCATGATTATCGCAATAGCTCTAACTCAAGAAAACATGCACGAATTTTCATCAAACTTCAGATTAAGTTAGTCCCTGATATAAATTAGTGCTGTTTAATTTTTGGTGTAAATCGCCCAACAGGTGGCGCTGATGTGCTGCATTTTTCACGATTCCCGCAAAAGCTGTATCTCAAGAACTATTGCACGGATTTTCATCAAACTCCAGATTTAGTTAGTCCTTGACATGAATTGACGTATAAATTAGTGTTGTTTAATTTTTGGTGTAAATCGCTCAACAGGTGGCGCTGCTATGCTGTATTTTTGCGATTTCCGCAATAGCTTTATCTCAAGAACTAATGCTTGGATTTTCAAAAAACTTCAGATTCAGGTATACCTTGATATCATTTAGTGCTGCTTATTTTTGGTGTAAATCGCTCAACAGGTGGCGCTGCTATGCTACATTTCTCAGAATTTCCGTTATGGCTCTATTTCAAGAACTAATGCACGAATTTTCATCCAACTTCAGATTCAGATGTACTTTGATATGAATTGGTGGTAAATCGGTGTTATTTCTTGTACTATTTAAATGATTTAAGGGTAACCATCAGTTATATCTTCTCCCATAGTGCATGTGTTACATTCTTGACAGCACATATGCGTATTTGCTATTGAAGTTATATATTTAATTTTTTTTTTGGTGAGAGATATGACTCATGTCTTTTAAATAATATAATTTTATGAATGAAATATATCACCTGTTTTTTTTTAAATTTAATTTAAATTTTTTCCATGTTTCCAATAGACATCAACAGATGGCGGTACCAGTGCTGCTATTTTTTTGTATGGATTAAAAAAGGACTGTTCTTATCGTTTTTATATGTTTCCTTGTTAAATGTTATCATTACCTCCCTCATAAATCCAATAAGAGATATATTTTAGACGATATTAACATAAGAAGTCCTTCAACAAGTCTTTTTTTTTTAACGAAATGTTGTTTTATTCGGGCATTCCACGCAAAAATGAGGAAAAGCCTTTTACATTCCAGCAACCCTATAACTTCCGTTCGCTCGACCCATAAGCCAGGACAGAAAAATTCCCCTTTCCTCTACCCTACGTTCGTCGGGAAATTCGGTTCAAAACATCGAGTTTACGAAAAAAAAAGAGTGAGAGAGAGAGAGAGAGATTACGTCTTTCGATTATGTGGTTTCTAAATAACAACACATGCCAGTTTCATGCGTTTCTGAACAAAAATGAATTAAAACTTATATGTCATAAAGTTGCTCGTTTGTATTTGACAACAAACTAAGTTTTCAGATTTTCTACTTGTCTACGATTGCGAAGGGGAATATATTTAATTTAGTACAGAAAAAAAAAAAAAAAAAAAAAACATATTTTTATAAATTAAAATAAAATTTCTGTTTTCAATTGTATTATGTCTTATTTATTTGTAAACGGCTGCTCTTCTTTGAATCCATTAACACTATTTTTCGATTCCTGGAAAAAACTAAAATATTTAATTTTAGATGAATATTTAAATTTCAGATATGTATAAATTTGTGTATATTTCTCAATTGCGAGAATTGTGTAAACTGTATTGTGCCTTATCTGATTTAAAACGATAGCTCTCTTGAGTCCTCCGTCACTTTTTTCTTTCATTCTCGAAAAAAACTGTCATTTATTTTGAATGAAACTGTAAATTTCCTGAAATTTTTCAATTGCATTACTATGTCTTATTTATTTGTAAACGGCTGCTCTTCTTTGAATCCATCAACACTATTTTTAGATTCTCGGAAAAAAATAAAACATTTCATTTGAGATGAATATTTAAATTTCAAATATGTATGAATTTTTGTATATTTTTCAATTGCGCGAATTGTGTAAACTGTATTGTGTGTTATATGTTTCAAACCGACAGCTGCCTTGAAGCCTCCATCATTTTTTTTTTTATTATTCCTGAAAGAAACTGTCATTTATTTCGAATGAAACTGTAAAGTACAACATGTATTATAATTTTTGTGAAGATTTTTCAATTGCATTATTTCTTATTTATTTGTAAACAGCTAGCTGCTCTTCTTTGAATTCTTCAACAATATTTATCTATTCTCGGAAGAAACTAAAATATTTGATTTGAGATGAATATTTAAATTTCAAATATGTACAAATTTTTGTATATTTCTTATTTGCGCGAATTGTGTAACCCGTTGCGTATTATAGTTTTTTGTGGGATTTTCCTATCCGTGAAATATATAAATTATATGGTAGCTTATTTATTTTTAAATGGCTGTTTCTCTTTGAATCCTTCAACACTATTTTTCCATTTTTGGAAAAAACTAAAATATTTCATTTGAAATTAATTTTAAAATTTCAAATATATATACATTTTATAGATTTTTCAATTACGCAAATTGTGTTATCAGGTGTCTAATCTATTTAAAAACGACAGCTTTCTTGGATCCTCGATCACTTTTTCCTTTCATTCTCGATAGAAACTGTCATTTATTTCGAATGAAACTGTAAATTACCTGAAATTTTTCAATTGCATTATGTCTTATTTATTTGTAAACTACTGCTCTTCTTTGAATCCTTCTACAGTATTTTTCTATTCTCGGAAGAAACTAAAATATTTATTTTGAGATGAATATTTAAATTTCAAATATGTATAAATTTGTGTATATTTCTCAATTGCGCGAATTGTGTAAATTGTATTGTGCCTTATCTGTTTCAAAATAACAGCTGTCTTCAATCCTAAATCACTTTTTTTTTTTTTTTTTTTTTTTCCAATTCCATAAAGGAACTGTCCTTTATTTCGAATGAAATTGTAAAGTACTACATGTATTATAATTTTTGTGAAAATTTTTTAGTTGCATTATGTCTTATTTATTTGTAGACAGCTGCTCTTCTTCGAATACTTTAACAGTATTTTTCTATTCTCGGAAGAAATTAAAATATTTAATTTGACATGAATATTTAAATTTCAAATATGTTCAAATTTTTGTATATTTCTAAATTGCGGGAATTCTATAACCTGTTGCGTATTATATTTTTTTGTGGGATTTTCCTATCCGTGAAATATATAAGTTATATCGTAGCTTATTTTTATTTAAAACGGTTGTTTCCCTTTTTATCCTTGAACACTATTTTTCCCCTTTTGGAAAAACTAAAATATTTCATTAGAAAGGAATTTGAAAATTTCAAATATGTATACATTTTGTAGATTTTTCAATTACGAATTTGTAAACTGTAGCTCTTCTTTTAATCCTTTAACACTATTTTTCGATTCTCGGAAGAAACTAAAATATTTAATTTGAAATGAATATCTAAATTTCAAATATGTATAAAGTTTTGTATATTTTTTCAAATGCGTGAATTTTGTAAACTGTATTGTGTCTTATCTGTTTCAAAACGAAAGCTGTCTTGAATCCCCCATCATTTTTTTTTTTTTTTTCATTCCCGAAAGAAACTGTCGGTTTTTTTCGAATGAATCTGTAAAGTACAACGTTTAATATAATTTTTTTAAAGGTTTTTCAATTGTATTATGTCTTATTTATTTACAAACGGTTGCTCTTCTTTGAATCCTTTAAACTATTTTTCAATTCGCGGAAGAAAAACAAAATATTTAATTTGAGATGAATTTTTAAATTTCAAATATGAATAAATTTTTATTATATACCTGGTTTATTTATTTCATTTATTTACTTCTGTAGAATTCATATTTTCTTTGGTGTACGTGCGTTTTAAGATTGCGTGGCATTAATTCATATGTGTGTTACGCCATATTTACGCCTGACAAATTCATTTTTTTATACAGTAATTGTGACGTTAGTAAGAACATAACTTATGGCCCAATGTTTCTTAGTTTTTCATTTACATTTTTTACTTTCCGAGCATATATAGTGTTAGGAAAGTGTTGTAATCATGAAAAAAATCCTATTGTGGAAATACTGTTACATATTTACATTTTAAGGCTTTCCTTAAATCTTGAGATTTTGATCCTTTTACAATTATTCCATACGTATGCAAGTATGTTGGCATATATTTTTTTCAGATCCTCTGCTTATAATGTTTTTAAGATGATATATGTATGTATATATCTATGTATGGTGAGTGTGTACCATTGGGTATAAATTGTGCTTTGGATTGACTCCCGTTTGGCCTATTTTAATTTATAAATTACTGCCAACAGAATGGTATTAATTTTTATGCATATCGGAAACGTAATTGAAGTTAGATCCTTTTTAATTCTTTTTTCTTTTTTGTGACACGGAAAAATCAACATGCTTTCTTTTTTAACTAAATTAAATAAATTATTGTTCAAGCAGCTCATCTTACTTTAATATTTTTATCTTTGCTATTTTTATACGTATAGTAGAGAGTTGAAACTGCGCAAAACATCGTTTTAACTTATTATTATTAATCTTTATAATATTGTCACAATAACAGTATAAAAGCAGTCGTCTGTTGAAAATAAATAAACAAATATTTTAGACAGTAACCCATTTTCCTATACAAAACTCTAAAAATAGTTATCTCTCAGCTTTATCACACAGATAGAAGTGAAGACGTCATGTCATCCCCCAGACCCCAACCTTGGTCCGTATCTATATTCTATAGCCTTGGGTCAGTAAGTGTAACTCGAGCTTTACAAGAACATTTTCCTCCCATTAGAAAATGAAGAGAGAGAGAAAGAGGGGGTTTAGTGACATTGCATGTATTCCCGAAAAATACTTCTAAACAAAATCTGCTAACTTGACTTTTTATTTTTTTCTTACTGATGTGTAAAAGGATTCAACAGGAGCCAACGAAAACGAAATGAAAATGTCCCAATTTTAAAAAAATAATTAACACATACGTAAATATACATAATCCATTATACATGTAATTATATGTGAGGCACAAGTTGGCTCTCTGTGCCTCGAACCAAAACTTTTTATTTTCATATAGAACAGAATGTAATTAAATCATCACACAAAATGATTTTCTAACTATACGAATTTCCTCTAATTAAAATATCTTTTAGGCATACATACCTCGATTTATCTTTTATGATTTTTGTAAATGATCATCTGTTATACTACACTCAAAGGGTATTCGAAACACTTCTGCGGTTTCAAACTAAGAATTTTCTATTACTGTTAAGTCTGCAGCTTTTAATGAGCTCGTGAAAAGCGTCTTCAAAGTTTAGCCATATATGCATTTCTTGCTTTATAATTCGTTAACCCGCCTTGAGTCAGACATGACTGATAATTATAAACAGTGAAGTTCATAGCAATAACTAAAGAATGTCTCATTTGAGCCGATACAGCTCAAATCAATGAGTCATGTGGAAAATTTTTGAAGGAAGAAACGAGACTTTTGGAATACAAATAGTTTCGGTCGAGTTCCGGTTAGAGGTCTGCACGGGCCAGTACCCGGTCGGGCCCGCGGGCCGGCGGAATGAAGGCGAATTTCCAAACGGGCCGGGCCGGCAGAATTAGGACAATTTTTTCAACGGGCCGGGCCGGGAAAAAATTGATTATAAGAATTTAAGCGAAGTAGATAAAATACGAGCCATTTTCAATGAATATGATTTTCTCGAGAAGTATAAATGTGCGTCACGAGCCGATGCGAGTTTAACAACATCAGTACAGAAATGTAACATGTCCATCGTAGAGATCGGCATCGTACAGTTACAAGATGTCTGATTCCGAGTTTTTTTTTTTTCAGCAGACTCGTGCCGGAACGGAATTGGTCTTAATCGATTTCAGGATGTGTAGAACAGTCATTGTGTTTTGTAGTATTAATAGTGATAATGAACTTCTTTTAACAGTATCTTTGGAAGTATACCTTAAGGTGGTTCTTATATTCACTGCTCAACAATGCGAAGCTTTCAGACACATTTTCTGACAATTTTTAACTATGAAGGCATAAAATTGACAGGCCTGCCTATTGAAGGCATTTGGAAACGAATAGCTCTTTCCATATTTGATAAATTAATTACAGAGATAACAGAGATTCCTGTCACGTGACTGTATATTTTCCTCTTTTCCTGTGCTATCGCTTCCGGAAATTCGATTCAAAACGCTAACTTTGACAGTATTTTCAGAAAGATATATTGCTTTTATCTATAAACGACATTTACATAGCTTCTGAATAAGAATACCTGCCAATCTTACACGTTTCCGAAAAGAAAAGAATTCATAAATGTGTTGAAATGTAGCTCCTTTAGATTTGAGAAAAGCCTTAAAAATGAGAAAATATTTTTACAAATATACTTTTTATTATACAGCTTCAAAAGTTATCATGTTTTTAATCCTTCATTCTGAACTACATTAATCTTTTAATGAATCCTTATTTCCATTTTGAAATGTCTGTAGACACGATGACTAGAACACTGTAAGTAATCGTTAATGTTTACTATTGTGTGTTTTCTGTTTTGCGAACATCAAAGTAATGTAAAATATACTGTAAAATGTTCCCATAAATATGTATGTAGCATTCATTAAAATAATTTTAATTGTATGTTGAGAAAAAACGGATTTTTTTTTTTTTTTTTTTTTTGTAGAAATTGTGTCTGGCCGGGCCTGTTTTCACTGATTTTTGTACGGGCCGGGCCGGGCTCGGTCCGAACTTCCAATTTTTACACCGGGCCGGGCCAAGATAGCTTTCGTTCGGGCCGGCCCGTGCAGACCTCTAGTTCCGGTCCGGCCGAATTTTTGGCAGCATTTTCGCCGAAAACGAATTTTCTGCGAAACTCAGATTTAGGAACTTGAAATACTTTCTGCCACATTTTCTGATAACATAAAAAGCATGATACTTGCAAGCATGATTAGAGACGTGATTTGCAACCAAACAGTTTATTTTTATTCATTTTTTTTTCTAATAAAAGAAGTACATCTTATACTAAGTTATAAGCGATTGTTGCCTCAAGTTGTCAGCTTTTTTTCTTTCTTGTGCTATCGCGCCCCTAAATTCGTTTAAAATTGCCAGCTTTGACAGCATTCTCAGAAAAATATTTTGCCTTTACCCAGGGCTCGAAATGTACCTTAGCAAACCAGAACAATAATTTGGTTCGTGAAATTATAAGAAATATTGCTCCGGTTCCTAAAATTATGTTGAATACCATATCTTTTCGTGCAATTATTAAAACATATTATTAAAACTTTATATGTACAACTCTTTGTGCTATCTGCAACTTTTTATTTAGAATCTCGAATGCATTTTTTTAAACTGTTTTTATATTTCAAATGAAAATCAAATTTCAAATTATTTTTGCTTAAAAACTTTACTTTTGCTTTTAAGCAAAAATAATTTGAAATTTGATTTTCATTTGAAATATTGTATTCAAGGCGAATGTTTCTCTCTGGAAAAATTTCCAAATATTAATGTTTTTATATTATTAGATAATATAAAAATAGAATATATTAGATAAAAATTTGTTTATACTTCGATCTTTCAGTCAACAATAGTTTTGAAATACTAGCGTTCCTGCTCATGGATTTTCTCCATTTCGAGCTTTTACGAAAAACGAATGATGATAATAATAGTAATAATAAAGAGAGAGAGAAAATAGTTTTATTACATAGTTTCTTAATAAGCGCACTTTCCAATTTGATACGTTTTGAATAAACAAAAGAATTAAAAGATGTGTCTGAATTTAACCAGTTTGAATTTGACATCAGCCTTAAAGTAAATAAAATATACCTACTTAAAATTTAAGCCAGTAAGTAAAACAAATACGTTATGTAAATAAAATATATATACTGGAAATTAGCATATAATTTAAATTCTATTTGAGTCCTTTTAATTAATTAATCTTTCCCAAATTTCCCTTAATGCTTTTTTGTTTTTTAGTCTGGATCGTCGGAACGGAATCCTACTGACATAGAAATACTGAGCAATCCCAGCAATTTCTCGCGCGCAGCTGTCTGTTTAGGAGCATTCGACTGCTTCACAAGGTTTATTTATTCTTTCCTCCTAGGAAGCAGTTTCGCTATGACCAACACCTGATTTGCAGGAGTTGGCAAGCGTACTCCTCCCCCCTCTCCCTGTTTACCCGGGTTCGGATTTGATTTCAAACAGGAAATGACGTGAAGAGACCACGAAAATCGGCTTGCCAGAAAAACTTCGTTATTGCCTTTTCCGAGTGAAATTCAGCGCCATCTATTGGATAAAGATGATTTGGTGGATGTCTGACAGATAGCTTTAATTGACGTAATTTATATAGAAGAAAGTTTTGTGATGGGCATAACATACTAGGTTTTTTTTCTTAAATTTAAAGCTAATATTCCAATTATATACCCTCTTGGATAAATAAAAATGATATTAGAAATTTTTACTTGGTTCTTATTTTTTTTTAAACGGAGGATATGTATTTATAGGTTATTACGATATACCACAATTTAGGAGATTGTTCAATAATGCATAATAATAATACGTAAATATTAAATTTATTAGCAGTATACTTGTCACTGTTTATACACATTTTCCACATATTTTAAACACATTTTACTCAGTTGAACACAATTTGAGTGTATTAATTTGAGTACATTAGTGCCTATTTTTGTGTTTATATTTATGTTCAGTATCTTCTTTCTTGATGAACCAACAGTAATTGGCAAGCATTATTGCTGCATTCCATTGCGATCGATAACGAGGCTCCATAGCAAAAATTTGTTGGTGAACGATTTCACCATGCTCGTCGCTAATTGCTCCCATATTATCTGTGAAAAAATCAATGTGAGAGTGCAGGAAATGTAGCTTTAATGACATGTGACAATTTAGCTTTAAAAAATCGTTTGCCATTTTTTGTACTATACAGTTGTAATTTGTATTTTTTTATTCCCTAAAAAATTATGCACAACGTCCTTGAATGAAAGTCATCAAACTTCAGATTCAGGTATGCCTTGATAAATATAGGGGCTGATTATGTTTCGGTGTAAATCGCCAAACAGGTGACGCTGCTATGCTGAATTTTTCATGATTTCTCTGCAATAGCTCTATCTCAAAAACAAATGCACGAATTTTCATCAAACTTCAGATTCAGTTAGACAATGACACAAGTTGTTGCTGAGTGTAAATCACTTAACAGGCGGTGCTGCTATGCTGTATTTTGCAGTATTTATACTATTTTAGCATAGTCATGTCCCAAGAACTAATGCACGGAATTTCATATCTTTAGAATCCTCATGATGGCATAGATTGCCATTTAATGTTGGCACTCTGATAGTGAATTTTGTAGTATTAACATGTATGAGATAGAAGAAAGTTTTGGGATTGGCACATCCGACAAGTTTTTTCGTCTGCTGTATTTGTTATTTTAAAATTTTCTAAATTTCTATTGCCTCACGCTTAAATCCCCTCCACCTTTCCGGCCATTTGAATGTTTAAAAGTTGTATTTACAAAAATCAAACACTTTATTAAAAAATGCACATTAAAATTTATTAGTTTATTTAATTTGTAGGCCATTACATTTTTTTTGTCCTTGAAAGTACTTAAAAATCCTTGATTTTTATTTAAAGAAATGTGTACGAACCCTGTATTATTCTATTTATATATATCTACTGCTGCTTTCTCCTTCCCCTGTAAAATGTATACAAAGTTAAAATAGTCCTTCATATGAATTGGTGCTGATTATGTTTTGGTGTAAATCGCCCAACAGGTGGCGCTGCTGTTCTGCATTTTTCACATGGACGAAACACATCTTATTGGCGCCTAGATGTATTATAAGTAGATATTTGTTCACTTTCAGTGTCATTAGACTGTAGAATCGAAGTACTTTAAAAGGCAATAAAATAACATAATGAGATATATTTAAACACAGATATCTCTAAAACGGAAACCAACTTCACCTTTTCGTGAATATTTCTTAAATTCCCAAGGGTATGGTTACTTAAATCTGTTAAATTAAAATGTTCAAGAAAAAATTTCTTGTTTATCAGTGCTATCATTGAATATGACACTAACATACTGCACTTTAACCGGAAACGTGAAAATCCCCTGCACAAACAGAACACTTAATAATTTACCAAACAGTGAATTTAAACATTTAATCATCTCTATAATAATAGCCTAAGTCATGTGACTGTCATCAATAGTTCCGGGTTGACCGCTTCACTTTTTATACGCCAAACAGCCAATTTGGTAATTTAACGTTAGCCGGGCGCAGGTGATAAATCGCCAAATATTGTTCCATCGCTGTCATATCATCAGTATTATAATAGTCCATCTCATGCGACTGTCATAAACAATTTTTCTCGAAGTAAATTAAAACAAAGCTTTGATGTTGAAATTAAATGTCAGTTTATAGTATTATTTATTACTTTTTTTTTCCTTTTTTTTCATTCTTTTCTTCTTCTTTTCTTTTCTTTTCTTTTCTTTTTTTTTCTTTTAATAAATAACAGAAAATTGAGATTAATAAATTTTATGTATTTCAGTTTTAAATTAAAGTTATGTATTTTTAAAAAAATGAATGAAAGTATTATATTTTAAATGAAATTAATGAAATAAGAAAAAATACGACGGGTACATTGTTTGGAGATTTATCACCTGCACTCGGCTAACATAAAAATACCGAGTTAATTAAATGATTTCAGTATCAGAATCTTCCGATTTGGCAAAGGACTAAGCAAGTGAATTAAATTATGAATAAAAGTAACATGATACAATGCTTAGCATAGACTTAAAGGAGACCAAACTGGTCGCCAAGGCCTGCTAGTCTTTAGTAGTAATGCATTAACAGGACCAATGTTTTAATATAACAGCATAAAAATAACTTTGGAATGTCGGAGAAAGAAAATATTACGGGCAAATATGTAGACGCAAACATCTCACAGACGTACGTTTCCGGTTAATGGTTAAATATATCGAAGAAAAACTTTTATAGAATGATTTCTCTTTATTTTCACGATAAATCTTTTCGGTAAAAAAGAAAGAAAAAAAGTTCTGAAGAACCTAGTGCTAGTCGATATTTGTCAAACAGTATTAACCCTCAACGGACTAATGCCGCCATATAAGCGGCATCAGCACCCTTAACAAAATTTACTCACTTGGCACCACTTTTTCTATAAGAAACACTTTTACTTGACAACACTGCAAAAGAAATTTATCAAGAAATTTTGAAATTTACTAAAAAACAGTCAAATCGTGTTCGGGATCATCTAAAATGTATAAATCCGTCGTAAAGTCGAAATTTTTCCGAATCCAATACTTTCTTCTTGTAAAGATAAAGGAATATAATAAAATACAAACCTTAACATATTCCACTTGTAATCACAAAATAGTTATTTTTTACACAATCGTGTAGTTTAAAAAACATAAATAAGTTAATATGGGTGAATATCACAAAATGTATCACAAAATATCACAAAATTTTGAAAACAAAAATTTTGAAAATTTAAATCGTTTCAAAGCTTCTGATTTTTTTTTTAAATGTTGGTTGAACAGCTGAATAAAATATGTAAAATTGTTAAAGTTTGAAGAGCTTAAGTTCATTTTTATGTAATTATAATTATGTGTCATTTTCTTGGCATATGTATGCCAGGGCAATGACAATTTCATTCTAAAACATTTTCACATGCTTGTTTTTTTTTTGTTTTTTTTTTAGATCTAACACTTTAATTTTGTTTAAAGGAAAATGGGAACATGTTTCCTCTATAGTACCTCAAATTCAGTATAATGTTGTTTTATTTGTAATTTATAAAAGCCAGGAAAATGACATAATAAAAGCCCACTCAATTTTTACCGAGCCTTTAAACACATTATTTTCAAAGAAATATCTAAATGATCTTGCTGGTAGCAATGATTTTACTACTTCTGACTCTAACTATGTCAAGAGCAAGAAGAATTACTCTGCAGCGCCATCTTTATACCTCATAAAGAACTGAAATGAGCAGGCCAGCACAATGACATTCATTTTCAGTGACAATCATATTTTAATTATGGAAAATTATTTGTAAAATACAGAACTTGTTACCTTCCACATATATGTGTTATATAAGGTATAATTAATTAGAAATTAAAAAAACTAAAAATGATATTTGTACAAGATAGCGGAAAGCCTTTTACTTTGCACACCTCACAGTGTGGCATGCCAGGAAAATGACAATCTGAAATTTTAAGTCTTTTAATTGCTTTATTTTTGTGTTATTATGAATATAATATATCTTGAAAATACTTCTTAGAATATTTTTTATTAGAATTTAAAAAAGAAAATTGCATTATATATAACATTAAAGAGAAATTTTATTGTGCGGTCTGCAATTTTCGTATTTTGTGATATTGACCCATATAGATTATTTTGTAAAGGATCTTGTCAAAGGCAATCAGGCTGAGACCTCCGAATATATTAAACTTAGCAAACATGAACGTACCGACATTTTTTTTTTCAGTTTGATTTTACTTTATTCCAACGATAATACTATTTTCATTTAAAAAAACATTGGCGGAAAATGTAGTTAGCATTTGTCAGGCAGACGATTTCTTAATATTTTAAATCACTGGATGCTTGAAGTGCGAGGAATATATGATGAGTCATATCATAAATGATAAGAATTTGCTTAAAAGATATTCATTGCAGATTTCAGAGGATATATCGATACCACAGATAATTCTGAAAGAAATTGGAATTATTCATTAAAAAAAAAAAAAATCGAAAGAATTTTTCAGTTCTAGAACGAAGCATATAAAAAAAATTTCGAAGAAATTATGCAGAAAGGAAGTCGAAATACCGGTAAACGAGAAATTTTATTGAGTTATTTTTAAGTTTGAAATTTGGAGTTATACAGATAAATCATATTTATTTTTTATGTTAGAAAATAATTTGTGTAGTAGAAACCAGTTATCCTATCTAGATCCAATGAGGTAAGATCTAAATGTCGAATATTGCAGCATATTTACTTATTTATATTATACGTGTACTATTTTCACATTCGATTTGAAATAAGTTTAACCTACCCTACATCATATACCTATACAAGCACAGATGCGCATATACACATTCAGGAATACACACACATAGGCATATTTTTTAAAGCTTAAAACTTACAATTCCTAAATATTTGCTCAAAAATAGCCATAACATTTACATTTAATATTTACAAGATTATTTTTATTTTATTTTGTTTTTATTAACTTACGTTATAAGAATAACTTTTTTCTGAGTAAAATACTGAATTCCAAAACGTAAGATAGCTTTCCAAGATATTTTGTTTACAGTTGGACCAGCTGTTACATCTCAGATGTTAGCGTCAGTCAAATCTGAGGAAAACCACGTGGTTAAAATTGAGAAGACTCACTAAATAGTTTTCTTTTTTTTTCCTTCTTCTTATGAGCTTCCCTGAGTGATACTTCTTATATTATCTAAAAAGCAACTTATACATTGAGTGTAAATTCAAAGTTTATAAAATTTCGTAAAATGGTTATTATTAATATAGTCATTCCAGGAACATATTAGGGCGCAGTATTCAAACCCTCAGTGATAGAAACGATTATTCCTCAAAGAATAGAAAATGGAAAAGTAAAGAAAGAAAAAACAAAGAAAAAGAAGAAACCTTAAAAGAGAAGAAAAAATCTCCTTTTCTCTGTATCTGAACTCCATTCTGACCCTTGTCCAACATTTCAAAAGTATGTAAAGTACAGTCGTGGAGAAGAAAAAAGTACCCCCCCCCCCCCCCCCTTCTAACTCTGCAACAAAGTATCGTAGAAAAAAGTAACAGGTACTAAACGATTGGAAATAAAGTGTACTTTGAAATGATGCATATAAAATTTGCTTAGAGGGCCATCTACATATTAAAATGAACCCAAACGTTGTTTTTGTCTATAACAATACCCAATTTTGACATCATAAATGAATTTTACACCCTTCAATTAGCCTAAATCTAAATTTTCAGGAACTTCGTACGATTAGTTTCCAAGAAATTAATTATTTTAACCTTTAACTGATGTCACAGAAATTGTCACATAAGTAGTGTGAAGCGGTCTGTGAGACCGCTCCATTGAAAGATGAATAAAAGACGCAATTCAAAGTTTCATAGTTTCATAGGGGGGTGTTTTTGTACTAAACTTTTTGTACAGGTCTGTTATAATTAAAATTCACCTGTTCAAAAATATCTGGTGATAGTACTAAAGTTCCAAAAAGAACAAAATTTCGGTAGTGTTTGTAGTTAAACTGAAAATTGCAAGTTGAACTATAAAAATTGAAAAAAGTCCTTCCGGCCAGTGCCGGGAGGAAGAGGTAGCTTTCATATTCCTTATTTTTAAAAAGCCAACTTATATTATTCAAACACACGAAGCTCAATTAAGTAGAAACCGAATGTAGGAGATTCAATACTAAATTTTATCAATACTAAATCATTATGAATGAGAATTTCGCGAAATTAGTCAGCTTTATCCAAGCTGCTTTTATTTAAAGTCACTTATATTTGGTTGCCAAATTCGGCGATTTCTTAAAGTGCCTGCCATTTTAAGACAACATGGTAGATGAGGCTAACCAGTGAACTTGGTCGAGACCTTAGTAATTGCTGTGCACATGCTCACTCATATCGGAATCGGTTGATATATACGAGTGCTGTCGCAGGCAAAAAATCAGATTTTTCAAAATGTCATCCACTTTAGAAATTGAAACTGCTATATCTGAGCCATTTTTTAAGATAAAGACAAACAAAAAATGCTCCTGAATCCTTATATCAAGGTCAAATACTTAAGAAAGAAACCTTTTTCAATTTCTAATTTTTTTGCACCTCACTTTAAATATAATTTTTTTTTAATTTAATGGCCGCCATTTTGAAACAAGATGGCTGATGAAGCTGGCCAGCGATTTTGATCGAGATATTGATGTATACTATCCACATGCCTTCTTCCATCGAAATAGGCGAATAAGTGTGGTATCGCGAATCGCGTGACAAATACAAGATAGTTTCAAAGTGTTAGCCATGATAGAAATTCAAAGTGCTATAATTCAACCACTTTTTAAGATATAAACAAAAGAACAAATTTTCAGAAACAAAAACTGCTCCAGAATCTTTGTATCAAGGCCAAACACATAAAAAAAATCTTTTTCATTTTCCAATTTTTTACTACCTCATTTTAAATATTAAATTACATTAAAAAAAAAATGGCAACCCTTTTGAAACAAGATGGCGAATGAAGCTGGCCAACGAACTCGGTCGAGACATTGGTATGTACTATGTACAGACCAAGTTACATTCAAATCGGTTCATAAATACGCCTGTTATCGCATGACAAAAATCAGGTCGTTTTAAAATGTCAGCCACAATAGAAATTCAAAATGTTATAACTCAGCCATTTTTTTAGATGTAGACGAAACAAAACCTGTTCCGGAATCTTTGTATTAAGGTCAAACACATACAAAAAAATCTTTTTCATTTTCCAATTTTTTGGTATCTCATTTTAAATTTATTTTTTTTTTAATTTTTTTAAATGGCCACCATTTTGAAACAAGATGGCGAATGAAGCTGGTCAACGAACTCGGTTGAGTTATTTGTATGTACTATGTACACACCAAGTTATATCCAAATCGGTTCATAAATACGTCTGTTATCAAGTGGCAAAAATCAGGACGTTTCAAAATGTCAGCCACGCTAGAAATTCAAAATGCTATAACTCAGCCATTTTTTAAGATATAGACGAAACAAAAACTGCTCCCGAATCTTTTTATCAAGGTCAAACACATAAGAAAAAAATATTTTTTCAATTTTCAATTTTTTGCTACCACATTTCAAATTTAAATTTTTCTTAAAATTTTAAATGGCCGCCATTTTTAAACAAGATGGCGGATGAAGCTGGCCAACGAACTCGTTCGAGACATTGGTTTGTACTATGTATAAACGAAGTTACATCCAAATCGGTTCATAAATACGCCTTTTATCGCGTGACAAAATTCAGGACGTTTCAAAATGTCAGCTTCGCTAGAAATTCAAAATGCTATAACTCAGCCATTTTTTAAGATATAGGCAAAACAAAAACTGCTACGGAGTCTTTGTATAAAGGTCAAATACATAAGAAAAAAATATTTTTCCATTTTCAATTTTTTGGTACCACATTTCAAATTTTAAATTTTTTAAAAAATTTTAAATTGCCGCCATTTTTGAAACAAAATGGCGGATGAAGCTGGCCAACGAACTCGGTCGAGACATTGGTATGTACTATGTACACACCGAATTACATCCAAATCGGTTCATAAATACGAGAGTTACAGTGTGACATAGGTCAGATATATATATATATATATATATATATATTGATATATATATATATATATATATATATATATATATATATATCAATTTTGAACGGAGGGTGGTTTCGGGGTCTGGGGGTCATGATCGATGAAAATATACCAAAATTTTTTGAAATCGCTTTCCTCCGAACGGCTGCAATAGGTAGCTTTTTGTAAAGAAAGCTACCTAAAAGCCGCGGTTTGAGAGACCGGTAACATCAGTTAAAGGTTTAAATGAGCTTGTTTCAGGGTCTGTATCCAAATTGTAGTTCGTGCTCCATTGTTGAAATGCTACAGAATGACTATATCACTTTTATTAATGTATTATTTCTTTCCAATTGACCATTTCACTCCCTTAGTATGTTTCGACTATTGCCAGTCGAAATATTTCAATAAAATGAGTAAAATATATTTTTTCACATTATGCTTTTCTGCACATCACAGACGATCTGCACACCTTAAGCGATCATTTTGACGTTTTTTAATGATAATTCGAAAGCTACTTGAAAGGAAAATTCGAAATTCAGGGTCAACCCTGGTCAACCAAAAATGTTTGCAGAGCCAGAATTAGAGGCATTGCTAGACACAGATCAGTGTCAAATGCTTAACGAAACGTTTTAACCCCTTCTCTGTCGGTTTTTTTTTTTTTTTCGAATTTCCAATCCCAAAAAAGCATTTTTTTATTGCTGAAAATTATTTTATGCTCTATTCTGAATTGGAAAATGTAAAGTATTTTCGTTTATGACCAATCTTTGTTTGACTATTAGTCAAAAAAAAAAAAAAAAAAAAAGTCACTAAACCACAGTTTTTCCTGCAATGCACTCAAGCTTAAAATAATAAAAAAAATAGTCTGAAACTATATTTAACAAATCTATTTGGAGTATAAACACAAAGTTGGTAACATTTCACCAAATTTGGCAAAATCTTACCAACATTGATTTTCTGAACAGCTTTTTGCATAAAATTTACACACATAAAAGATTCTCTCGTATTATAATATTAAATGAATATCTGCATAAAAATAATTATTAAAAATTATTATATATACGTTAATATGTTAATATGTTAATACGTTATTATATAAGTCAGAGCTCTCATCTTCTGACTGAGAGATGTTATAATCACTTCCCTCAGAAGAATCCCTCTCTGAATCCACCATATAAGCCATTTTGACATGGAACAATAACTAACGAACGCCGATATTACAGTAAATTCGAAAATAATAGAACTAATTGAACCATCTCTTAACATTATTCAGAAATACAAATAACGATCCCAGAATATACCGACGTGCAAGTTGGACAAATTCCCTTTTAATTATGAAAATTTTCTTCGCGTCGCATGACATGCAACGCCGACCGTATCTGTACAAATACGCCGAACATATGACATGCGACGCCGACAGAGAAGGGGTTAAGTCAATGGGAGTAGTTCAAAAGCAAGGAAATTGGATGGCATATGAATTGAAATCGAAAATTATCGAAAGACGTTTTTGCACATTTGAATTGGGGCTTCAACGGCAAAGAAGGAAAGATCTTTTTGCGTCGTATCGTCACTGGGGATGCAAAATGGGTACATTGCAATAAATAATCCCAAGTGCAGGAAATCACGGTGCAAGCCTGGTCAAACATCCGCATCAAAAGAAAAACCGAATATCCATCGCTCAAAGTTGATGCTCTGTTTTCGGTGTGTTCAGAAGGAGGTCGTCTACTCGGAGCTACTCAAACTGTCATTGGAGATCGTTACCGACAACAACTTATGCAGCTGAACCGTTAATTCAGGGTAAAACGATCGAAATATGCCAGAAGATGCAGCAAGGTGATTTCCTAGCACTTCAACGATTGACTTCATGTCTCAAAAAATGCTCAGATAAGATGTGCTATCCCACCAGCTTTATTTCTCAGACCTTGATCTTTTGGATTACCACTTGTTTCGATCCATGCAAAATCATCCTTCTGAACAGCACTTCAGCTCTTTTGAAGATATCTAAAAAATGGCTCAATTCATGGATAGTCCCAAAATCGAGTCGTTCTTTTGCCGATGAATATATTTTTTACCGAAAAGATGGGAAAATGATGTAGCCAACGATGAACTATACTTTGAATAACAGGTACTTATCACTTTGTTTCATGATAAATGTCCATTGTTATAAAAATAAAAATCTTTAAAATAAATTTTACTACCCAATATTTTGCATGGTAATCATAAATAGTACATTATTAAGCGTTAATTTGATGTAAAAATAATAAAAAATATTAACGGAAATTGTTTAGTAAAATAAGTTTTAAACATATAAATTAATTAAATTTAAAAATAAACAATTAAAAAATATATTAATACCTTGAAAATTTCCGCTCTCCCTTTTGTGTGAATACATGTATGGGGACTCCTTAGGAAAATTTATTTCATGAACACAAGATGGAAACAATTAGTTACATTCAAAGTTAAAACTACGTTCGAATATTTTTGTTTTCAAACACTGAGCATTCAAATATTCTACAATCTGAAATTGAATATAATTGGATTCGAACTTGAAAAGTGAAATATTTTAAGTCTGTCTGAATCGGCGCAAAGACTTCTCTGGAAAAGCTGCTGTCATGGCAACCGATCATTTAGTAATTCAAAGGACTCCTGTGAAATACGAAGCTTAGAAATTTGTCATAGAATGGGACGATTTAATATTGAAATGTCTGGAAAGAAATTCAATTTGTATTTTATGAAGCGTCCAAAGAAAATTTCTTTTTCAATTCATCTGGGTAACCGATTTTAAAATAAAGGAAAAGTTGCTCCATTCATCAGCATATATATATTTTATATCGTTTCCTTCTTCTTTTATTCCGTTAAGTGCTTTTCTTTTTCGTTCTTATTTTCGCTTTCAAATGATTCAACAATTTTGATATATTTCTTTATTATTTGAAAAGTTTTATTTTCTGATAGTCCTGTGTACATTTTATTAGAATGAAGAAATATAATAATTTGTTATCAAATATCCCAATGACAGTGTTACCAGTTTCGGGATTTTTTTTATTCAAAACATCTACCCCTTTTTCCGACAAGTTATCGTCTCTTTATTTAATCACGGCATGTATGCCATTCCATAAAATAAAGATTATTCTTCGAAAATTCTGGTACTTAGTTTGAATAAAATACTTTCCTAACTTGGCAACACTGCCCAAAGACATTTTTCTTTCTTTTTTATTGATGAGGCACTTCTTCAGGCCAAGATGGGCAGAGTTTTCGAAACTTTTATATTTTGTGTGCAGCTTATTAAATAAGGATTTACTTCCCACTAAAATTGTTGCTATCATTTATTTGTGCAATTGTATGATTTGTTATTATGACTTGTTATTTACCTGTTATTATCTTGGATTAGTTAATTCTTGATTCGCATATTAAATTGTAACTGGTCTGCCAAGCCATATCTTGGTAGAAAACACCTGCAAACCCGATTTTAGAGGTTGGCTGGTGTAGGTTTAGGCTAATGTCAGGAGAGTGTCTTTTTGCACGCTTTTTTCTCCCTTCCAGCATCACTACACCTTCGCTAGCTTGTGTAAGGATGCTGGAAGTGTGAAAAAAAGCGTGCAAAAAGATAAACTTTAACAATCTTTAAAATAAGGACTACGGGGGTTTTCCACCAAGATACGACTTTGCAGATCAGTTGTATTTTAATATGCTAATCGAGTTCTGTCTAATCTTGGAAATTCAGTCATCAACTCGATGAGGTTATGGTCTGCGCAGCTGCATCCCGGTCTAATTTAAAATATTAATAAAAATTAGACGCTAAGCCTGGAAATTACTTTCGAGACAAAATACGCTCAGATAAGTATTGTTAATAATTAATCATAAAATTTAATCATAATTATTAACCTCTTACTAATCATAAGATTTTAAATTATGATAATAAAGGCCTTTTTTACGACAAAAAAATAAATTTAAAGTAAAAATAGTTCTTTAAAAAACACTCTTTTATAAGTATTCAATGTTCATCTTGAAAATCACGCCTCATTTTTTCATTAAAAATTTCCGTTACAATACATTCATTTGCCGTGGGTACCGAATTCCGTCATGAAAAGTTTACTGCTTTGGTTTACATTTGGTAAGTGAATTTATTAAAAAATATATAATTTTTGCCTTATTTATTTTTTAAGATAAACAGGAAAGAAAAAAAAATGAAACATTATTTAAACTATCTTTTTTTAGGATTTCTAAATTGATTTCTCAACGTATAATCGTAAATTATTTAATAGTTTAATTGATAACAGCGTTTTTTTATTATTATCACGCTGTTTATTTTTTATTTTTTATTTATAATTTATTTTCTATTTTTCAGCCTTTAAAATATTTCAATGTTCCAGTTTCATAACCATTTGACCTATTTAGGCGAGCGTTGGTTTATGGCGAGCGTTATCATTAAATTATTTCCAACTTGTGTGCATTTGTACCAGTTGCTGAGAATATTGGGAGATGGATTACCTGCGGCGGGCTGACATAAAAATGCCTTAAAATTAATGTATTAATTTATAATTAAGTTCTAAAAATATTAAAATGTTGTATTGTCATCGAAAAAAAAATGCCTGTGAACGTTTTTGTTCCCCTTTCTTTCTTTCTTTTTCTTTTTTTTTAATAATTCTAGCATTTTAGGAAGTGGGTTAAAATTTGCTATTACAAAGTTCTATCTTTATGTACCAAAATTAGGTTGAATGTAATACTAGGTTGAGCAAAAAGTTCTGGGAAATGTGTGAAAGTTGCGATGTTATACGCAAATTAACAACAAAAGCAACAAGGACTATTCTTCAAATTAGAAACCATCATAGTCCACGACTTTCTGCCATCGTTCTGCCAGATTTCGGATTTGCTAGAAGTACCATGGCGGCTCCTTGTAATCGAAAAACTCTTGACATGCTTCTTCCATTTCACTAAAGGATTCAAATCGACAGCCCTTGAATAAGTATTAGTATTGATCAAAAGAGGCCATAATCGGATTCAGCCACGTCTGGACTGTAGGCGGGGTGTGGAAGAATTTCGACGCCGTCCAACTGTGCAAACTTGTCCTTGGTCCTCTGAGCCCAGGCCCGAAACTAAGGGGGGGGCAGAGGGGGCATGTGGCCCGTGCGCCAGAACGAAGGGGCGCCAAATGAAGGATTATACCTTTGGAATGGATCATTTTCTTCTGATGGACTGATGGCTTCTATTATTATGAAACAGCCATTATAAATGAAGTGTTATGTGAAGATGAAAGAGTAGCCGTAAAAATTTAGTACTCTGATTTTCTGCTGAGAATGGGAAGAAAAAAAAATGGCCATCATTTTTTTTGCAAAAAAAAATGATGGCCATTTTTTGGCCAATCAGTGTTCTAACTTTTTACGGCTGCTCTTTTATCTTCACCTAACACTTCATTTATAATGGCAGTTTCATAATAATAGAAGCCATCAGTCCATCAGAAGAAAATAACTCCGTTAAAGCGGAAACTCGGTTAAGCAGGACTCTTATAATTGGGACTCTACTGTATATTTCATTTTAAAAATGATCTTTAGAATATCTTTGTTGGTGTTCAGAGAGGATTCATGACCACCGTAACCTCCCTCTTGGATCCGCCATTGTAGATTACGCAGTTCAATATTACATATTTTAAGATTACACATTTTAAATTTTAAAATAAGTCGGCTATTAGAAAATTAGTAAAATTCTCTTTGTAAAATACTTTGCGGAAGAGGAGGGGGGGGGGGCGGCGCCAAAATCCATGCTTGCCCCGGGTGCAAAAAAGGCTAGTTTCGGCACTGTCTGAGCCACGTGCGGTTTGGCATTGTGCTGCTGAAACAAAGCGCGCTTTCGGCGGACCAATCTTGGATACTTCTGCACCAATTTCTCGTAGACGCGATCCAATTGCTGGCAATAGAGCTCGGCATTGATGGCACGACCATCATATACGATACAAATTCTGGTAACTATTAGATTAAAAAATTCCCCGAACTGTTTGCTCAACCTAATAAAACAGTGTAAAAAAATCTTCTTTCGCAGTTAAGTAAGTGCTCTATTTATCCTAATATCCATTCACCTACGCGAAAACACCCGTTCGTTAATGTTAATCCTATGAAAGGAATTTTTTAAGGTATCTCGTTTGCATTTCACTATTTTAAAATGATTTTTTTTTTGTTAGGTAGCTGAGGTCAATCCGTACGAAGCGCGTTTTTTACTTTTAGGTAGCTTTCATTACAAAAAGCTACCTATTGCAGCCGTTCGGAGGAAAGCGATTTCAAAAAATTTTGGTATATTTTCATCGATCATGACCCCTAGACCCCTAAACCACCCTCCGTTCAAAAGTTGATATATATATATATATATATATATATATATATATATATATATATATATATATATACATATATAAATATATATATGGGGGTGAGACTCCATACATAACTCACAACTCACTTTTAGGACGAACACTGACATTTATTGAGACGGATACACAAACAAAAAATACAGATATAAACACTCTTCTCGTTCTTTAATTAGCTTAAAGTCTATAATTCAGGACGTCGTTGAATATTTCTCAGATTTTCTTACGTCGTGTAAATATTCAATCTTATTTCACCGTAATATGTTCTGTTCTTTTTTAACAAAACCCCGCGTCGTAGAACTCATTTCGTTCTCTTTACTTCTTCTGCATTTCCACTTCACACAGCTTCGTTAAGGCTCGTTTCCTTTTTAATCTCGAAGCGGAAAATACGGGGACACTCAGTCTAATGCAGGTGTTGCTTGCGAAATCTACACAAGCGGCCGTCCTGACATCTGGAGCTGCCGCAGCGACATGTGGTAAAATAGAATCTGAAAAACAAAAAACAAAAACCAGTAACTGTTCTTAGGGGAAAAGAAAAAAAAAATTAATCTGCACATCATAGTTGAAGTAGCGTAACATCGTATTTTTTTTTCTAAAGTTTCAGTTTTCGTCAGGCCAAGGTTTCATGTATTCAGCACAGGAGCTAGTATTTATCGGTCCTTCAGTTGATGAGATTTTCGTTACGTCGTAGGTGTCATTAGACTTCACTTTGATTACTTTATACGGACCTAAGAATTTAGATTTCAACTTTAAACCTGGTCCTTGCTGGGTTCTCTTAATTGCTACAAGGTCACCAAGCTTGTACTTACGGGGTTTCTTACGTCGTAAATTATAGTGCTTGCGATTTTCTTGTTGAATTTCCAGAATATTCTTCTTGGCTTCTTTACGGAGCTCTTCTCTGTCTTTCATAAATTGTTCTTCGACTGCACTGTTTAAGAGGTCAATAATTTGTACATCTTCTTTCTGTTTCATTTTTGTACCAAATAATATTTCAAACGGTGTTCTCTTAATGCTTCTTTGGTAAGTTGAATTAATGACTTGTTGAACTTTAGGAACATGTTTAAACCATTTGGTCGGTTCGTCTTTGGACATTTTAGAGATTACAGAAATTATGGTGGAATTAAGTCGCTCTACTTGACCATTGGCACGGGGAAGGCCAGTTGTAACTGTCTCGTGCTTTATATTTTCATCTTGACAATAATCAGCAAATTCTTTGCTTGTAAATGCAGGACCTTTATCGCTAATGATAATGGAAGGATTGCCAAAAGTATGACTTTGTTGTCGTAGTTTTGATATAACTTCGGTAGCAGAAGTACTTTTACATGGATACAACCAGACGAATTTAGTAAATGCGTCTATTAAAGACAAAATATGTTTATAATTTTTGTTGGTTGTTTCAAGAGGGCCTAAATGATCAATGTGGTAGGTTTGGAGAGGAGTCTCTTCTTTAGGTAAGGGATGTAATTCACCTTCTTGTTTTCCACGTTTGCGATTATACAAAAGGCATGTTACACAATTCGCTATAATTTTATCAATTTTATTTGACATATTAGGGATGAGAAATTCTTCGTTAAGGAGTTCTTCACAGCGTTTACGGCCAAAATGTCCTTTGTCATGAACGTGTTTAATGACATTTAGCTGCATTTCATCCGGCACAACTATCAGATCGATACCTTTATGATTTTTATAGAGAACGTTATTTTTAAGGAAATACTTGTCATATGGCTTTGTTTTCAAAATTTCTTTGATGGCCTGTATATGTTCGTCAGTGTTCTGTGATTGTATGATTTTGGTAGTAAAACTATCTTGAATGATCATACATATTGGATTTCTACTTAAAGCGTCGACATGGCGCATGCGTGTACCTTGTCTGTGTTCGATTGTATAGTTATAGTCAGCTAACATTAAAGCCCATCGTGCAATCTTGGTGCAAAGATCTTTTTTATTCATAGTAAGGGCGAATGCGTTGCAATCTGTGACTATCTTGAAAGGAATACCTAGAATGTAAACGCGAAATTTTTAAGGGCTTCTATGACAGCTAAAACTTCTAATTCATAACTCGAATATTTACGTTCGGCATCTGTGTTTTTTTTGCTCATAAAATAGACAGGGTGAAATTGATTGTCAATAGAAGACTTTTGAAGGAGGACCGCTCCGTAACCGTCAATAGATGCATCACAGTGAACTTCTGTTTCGTTACTAGGGTTATAAATGCTTAAAACAGGACCTGAAGAAAGGATGTGTTTCAGCTGATTAAATGCATTTCGTTGCTGGTCGCCAAAGTGAAATTTAGTGTCTTTTCTAAGAAGATCTGTTAAAGGCTTAGCTATTAAAGAGTAATCTTGAATGAATTTAAGAAAATATGAAGTTAATCCGACAAATGAATGTACATCTTTTATACTTTTAGGTTCTGGGAAATTAAGGACAGCTTTAGTTTTTAAGGGGGATGGGTGCAGTTGACCATTTTTAATGTGGTAACCCAAAAAATCAATTTCTCGTTGTAGAAAGTGGCATTTTTTGAGATTCAGTTCTAAACCATATTCGGATGCAGTTGTAAGGGCGCGTTGTAATTTCTGGAGTCCTTCGACTTCGTTTTCAGCTGGTATTATGAAGTCATCCATATAGACAATAAGTACTTTTTCATTAATGAGGTCTCGAAAAACGTTATAAATATATCTTTGAAACACTAACGGTGCATCGCTAAGGCCATAATTCATATATAAGAATTCAAATTGACCAGAATGTGTTACGAAAGAAGTATATTTTCTACTATTTTCTTCTACTTCGACATGAAAAAAAGCATTTTTAAGGTCAAGAGTAGTAAATACTTTTGCAGAATGCAACTGATCAATAATGTCATCAATTACTGGGAGGGGGAAAACGTTGTTTATGTGTTTTAGAATTTAACTTCCTATAGTCAACACACAATCTATATGAACCATCTTTCTTTTTTACTAGGACAATAGGTGATGAAAAATTACTAGTGCTTTTACGAATAATTCCTTTTTCGAGCCACTCAGAAATTTGTTTTTCGACGAAGTTTTTCTCTATTTGCGCCAAGCGCCTGGGAGGACAAGTAACAGGTTCTTCGTTTTCCAGATGAATTGATAATTTAACATCAGTTGTCTTTATTTTTTAGGAGAATAATTTTGAATAAGTTCTGAAATTTTTAAACGTATTGTTTCATCGGTAATATGAGATAAATCAAGATTAAGATCGTCTAACACATGAGCAATATTAATCAGAAAATTATTGGACGTGTCGTCATTTTTCTCGATTTTTTGCATCGAAATATTATTTCCAGAAATTGTTAAAATACTTTGTTGAATGATATCTGTACCAATAATAAGATCAAAAGATATGGAATAATCTGGGACTACATAAACATTAGTTGTATAATTAAAATCATCTATCATAATGTTCGTAGAGAAAAAACCTAGGGGTTTGATTATAGTATTTCCTAATCCAGTTAATGTGATAGTTGAATGTTCAAGGTTCGAAATTGTAGGGAGTTTGCGATAAATACTTTCCTTTAGTAAACTTCTTTCACTACCTGTGTCTACCAATGATGTAACATTTACAGACGAAATAATGACTTGTTGGGTCATGAAAGTGTTCGACGTGACAGTGGAAACATTGGAGGGTTCTGACTTAACTCTAGGCCTCCTTGGTTGATCACATTGAGGCGATTTATGGCCAAAATTCGAACAATTAAAACAACGAGGGCCTTTATCTTTATGTCTGCATTGGCTACTTTTATGATTCGACAAACCACAATTAAAGCAAAAAAGATCAGATTTTGGTCGAAAGGATTTGTCTTTCACTGGCATTTCAGGTTTGACTTTACGAAATTTAGTGTTCTCAAAGTCATGTCGAATTTTGTCATAAATTTTGAGCTTTTGCTTGAATTCTACAATGGATTGGCATCCATATAACATTGATTTTCTGAAAACCGGGTCGGGTATACCATTTATGATGTATTGCATTAATGCGGAATCCTCAATTTTACCACGCGAGCATATTTGTTTTATGAAAAGAAAATATTCTTCTATTGATTCATTTTCTTGCAATTTTCGTTTATTTAATATATCATGTAACTCGGCAGAATTATAAGTGGTGCTAAATTCTGATATTAAGAGTTGTTTAAGTTTGTCATATGAATTGATATGAAATTCTGTTTGTGTTAGTAACTGGGCTTTTCCTCGTAATGATCTTTTACAAAATATGAATTTATGAAAGTCAGATAAATTAAACATATTAGTAACATCCTGAAAATTATTAAACCATACGTTTATGTCACTAAAAGAACTACCATCGAAAGGAGGTATTACACTTTCAATATCAGTAAAATTCATAGACGATGGCATAAAACTTTGAACTGGAAATTGCTGTTGTTTGTCAAAATTTGATAATTGAGTGTTATTACTTGAAGTCATATTATTTGAAGGCAGTTCGGGTTCCGAGTCGGTGTCACTTTCATTCTGTATAATATTATTTTGTAGTAAGGTCAAGTCTGAAAGGTATGTCACTAATCGGGTTGCGAGATCGTTTAAAGATCCCTCATTATCAATACAAAGTAGATTGCACACTGTAATCAGATCATTTAATGAAAAATCAGTTTGAACTTTAGTTATTTTATTTTTGAATTCGGTGCTGTCGGTTTGAAAACCGAAACCAGTAAAATCACGTATTCTCTTTCTATTAGAGCGATCACCGTCAGCATCAAATAGGAATTTATGCAGCAATTTAATTTTATGCGTTCGTTCGTTTTTAAATGCAACTTCCAGTTCTGGTATTTCAACTAACTTCATAATAAAATAATAGGAATGAACTCACCGTTAGAAGAATATCCGGCTTGAATATGTAGGATGAATAACTCTAATTAATCATATTGGTGGGTTAACTGTCACTTCTGACGCCAATTTATGGGGGTGAGACTCCATACATAACTCACAACTCACTTTTAGGACGAACACTGACATTTATTGAGACGGATACACAAACAAAAAATACAGATATAAACACTCTTCTCGTTCTTTAATTAGCTTAAAGTCTATAATTCAGGACGTCGTTGAATATTTCTCAGATTTTCTTACGTCGTGTAAATATTCAATCTTATTTCACCGTAATATGTTCTGTTCTTTTTTAACAAAACCCCGCGTCGTAGAACTCATTTCGTTCTCTTTACTTCTTCTGCATTTCCACTTCACACAGCTTCATTAAGGCTCGTTTCCTTTTTAATCTCGAAGCGGAAAATACGGGGACACTCAGTCTAATGCAGGTGTTGCTTGCGAAATCTCCACATATATATATCATTAAAGGAGTAAAGGAGTAAAGGAGTTGATGATAGCTTTTTCAAAAAGAGTATGCAAGGTTTAGTTTTTGAGAAAAATAAAAAAATGTATAAAAATTATAAAAATTGTGAAAAAAATTATGGAAAAAATTGTGAGTTTGATATTTTTTTGGAAAGAGGGGAAGTTGATGGTGTACGGAAAAGGAAATCGATCAGGTATAATACCAGATATATTTATAATAGTCATTTAATTAATGAGAATTACGATGGTGGGGAAGGTAGAGATAACGATGTAAAATATAAAACTAGAACGTTCTATAATTCAAACTTAAAAAGGGAGATGATTTTCAATAATCTCAAATTAAGAAAATGTAGTGATAAACATTGTAAAGTATGCCCGAGTGTGGGCTCAGAATATAACACTATCGGGGACATTAGGTATTTAAAAGCATGTAAGGTTTACAACAGTGTTTATAAACTTAGCTGCAAGATATGTGGAATGTCTTATATAGGTCAAACTTCTGACCCGATTAATAAGCGTTTCAATAACCATAAGTCTGATATCAGACATTGCAAAACTAATAAAGAAGAACAAGAGATTGAAATTAGACATTTCAACAGGCATGGTATTGAAAACATGGAATTAACGATTTTAAAGATTGTCCCTAACAAAAAAGAAAGATTGATATGTGAAAGTGACATGATGATTAAATGTGGTACGGTTTACCCATACGGGTTAAATGTTATGTTCAATGGAACTAAAGTTATGAAAAAATTAAGAAACAGTTTATTAGAAGTTTCAATATACGAACGTATTGATCATCCCATGAATTATAAATTCAATAAGGAGATGGACCACAAGATAATAGCAAAGGAATATGACAATATCAATGAAATTAAAAGTGCAATTCTCAAGAGTGATTTCGTTGTAATAGTAAGAAATATAAAATTTATTATATTTAACGTGAAAAAACGTTTTATAGGTGATTTGTTAAACTTATTGTATTCACATAAGAGTAACTATAATATAGATTTGGCTTTGGACATTTTGAGGTATAGAATTAGTTCACAACATTTGAAGGAAAATCTGGGCAGAAGTAACAACAACAACAACAAAATAGTTAATAGAATGTATTTTGTAATGGATTACATAGAAATTAAAAACATGGTATAAATATGGGTAAGGTATTAAATAAATACAATGATTTACTTCCAGATAAGAACATGGAGATTGTCAAGGTTTATTGATACGATAAACCTTTAGGTCGTATGGTTTTTAACTATAATAATTTTTCAAAAGAAATTGGTAGAAACAACGATAATAATTTATGTCATTGTCATGATCCGGTTTATCGTGATTATGTCGATGTGGATCACGGTCATGTATTGACCGGTAATTTAGACATCGTCAAGGACAGAACATTGAGAGATTATATGCGGTTTGGTACAAAATTTCGTTTAAAAAGATTAAACACTAAGGATTTTATAAAAAAAAAACGATTAAAAATCAACGTGGATATGTTTATACATAAACTAATGAACAAATTTTGCTTACCAGAAATAACTTTTCTGGAATGGAAACACAATATATTAAAGGATTTGAGTTCAATTTACTGTGGTAAAACAGGGGGGATTTCGTTGGAAGAATATAAAGTATTAAAAGATTCTATCAAGGATTTACAGAGTAATTTCGTTATAACATATATTGATAAGGCAAATACAAATTTTGCTATTATTTGTAAAGAGCTATATTGTAATCAATTAAGACAATGTTATAACAATACACATAATTATAGGTTGTTAAATACCAGTGTAAAAGAGATAGAAAGTAGAATTGCTGCTTTTTATAAAAGGTTAAAATACACACAACGTAGTAAGGAATTGCCTTATATGGTTTTGATTCCTAAATTTCATAAGGACCCCATTGCCTTTCGTACAATTACATGTGGTTTTGGCACTTATTTGGAAGTAGCTAATAAAAAGTTTTTGGATATTTTGCAGAGTTTATTTGAAGCGGCTTTAAAACAAAATTACACATGTATTATAAAAAATAGTTTTGAGTTACTTAATAGATTGAAAGGTTTGAGTAATATTAAAGGTCTATATGTTTATGATTTTGAAAATTTATATAACAGTATTGATTTAAATGATCATAAAAATAAAATATTCGAATTTTTTAAGAGGTACAATATTTTGGGTAAAAATTTGGATCATTTGACAAATTTATTTAATTTCGTAGTTAATGAAAATTATTTATTCGATGGTAAGCATGTGTTTCAGCAGATAAGGGGTATACCTATGGGGGGTAGTTGCAGTTCGGTACATGCAGATATTTATTTATTTTTATACGAGGTTAAAGAGACAACGGATAAGGATTTTTTAAGTTTCAGATATATTGATGATGTATTGTTGATAAGGATTAACGATTCCAATAGCGATTTAAATTTAGACTACTATCCCCAAGGTTTGATATTAAAAAAACTTCATATGACGAAAAGCATGTAAATTATTTGGATCTCACTATCGACATTGAGAGGGGTGGATTACGGACTTGCATTTATGATAAGAGAAAGGATTACAACTTTGAAACTATTAAGATATTAAATTTTAATTCCAATGTACATATTTCCATTTTCAGAAATATCATTATCAATATTTTAATAAGGATAGCAAAGTTAAATTCTAATCATAATAGTATAATAAATGACATTATAAATCTCTATCAAGATGCAATGGAACAGAATTTTCCTATTAGTTTGTTAAATAGTTTGGCAAACAATTTCGTCAAGGATAAAGATTACTGCGATGCTTTACTTTTGGCGATTAAAAACATCGCCAAATAATCGTAGGCTTTATAAGGAGCTCTGTCTGGAGGTGTCGTTCTTTTTGAATTGGGTTGTTGCTTTGGATGGACAGTTTTAAAGTGTTCTTTTCGAATTCGGTTACTGCTTTGGATGGCCAGTTTTAAAGTTTTCTTTGGCCAGTATGGTCTTGACAGATATGGGGGAAGTTTCATGAGTAATTGCCGGTAAAACCCAGCATGCAAGTCTTTAGCCTTGCAATCTGTCTCCATTGATTGTTTTCTTTTCGTTCATGGTTTAGTTAGTAAGTTTTTTCCATGGTTATTTTGTTAATTTTCTCTGTAGTTCAGTAGTTTTGGGACTGGATGTGTAGTGTGTGGTTTTTGGTATCATATATATATATATATATATATATATATATATATATATCTGATCTTTGTCACACTGTAACTCTCGTATTTATGAACCGATTTGGATGAAACTCGGTGTGTACATAGTACATACCAATGTCTCGACCGAGTTCGTTGGCCAGCTTCATCCGCCATCTTGTTTCGAAATGGCGGCCATTTAAATTAAAAAAAATTTTTTTTTGAAATGTGGTACCAAAAAATTGAAAATTGAAAAATATTTTTTTCTTATGTGTTTGACCTTGATACAAAGATTCCGGAACACTTTTTGTTTAGTCTATATCTTAAAAAATGGCTGAGTTATAGCACTTTCAACTTTTAGCGTGGCTGATATTTTTAAACATCCTGATATTTGTCACGCGATAACAGGCGTATTCACGAACCGATTTGGCTGAAACTCGGTGCGTACATAGTACATACCAATGTCTCGACCGAGTTCGTTGGCCAGCTTCATTCGCCATCTTGTTTCAAAATGGCGGCCATTTAAATTTTTCAAAAAATTTAAAAATTGAAATGTGGTACCAAAAAATTGAAAATTGAAAAATATTTTTTTCTTATGTGTTTGACCTGGATACAAAGATTCCGGAGCAGTTTTTGTTTCGTCTATATCTTAAAAAATGGCTTAGTTATAGCACTTTGAATTCCTAGCGTGGCTGACATTTTGAAACGTCCTAATTTTTGTCACACGATAACAGGCGTATTCATGAACCGATATGGATGTACCTTGGTGTGTACAAAGTACATACCAATGTCTGGACAAGTTCGTTGGCCAGCTTCATTCGCCATCTTGTTTCAAAATGGCGGCCATTTAAAAAATTTTTTAAATTTAAAATTTAAAATGAGGTATCAAAAAATTGGAAAATGAAAAAGATTTTTTTCTTATGTGTTTGACCTTGATACAAAGATTCCGGAACAATTTTTGTTTCGTCTATACCTAAAGAAATGGTTGAGTTATAGTATTTTGAATTTCTATTGTGGCTGACATTTTGAAACGACCTGATTTTTGTCACGCGATAATAGGCGTATTTATGAACCGATTTGGATGTAACTTGGTGTGTACATAGTACATACCAATGTCTCGACCGAGTTCGTAGGCAAGCTTCATTCGCCATCTTGTTTCAAAAGGGAACATTTAAAAAACATTTTTAATTTAAAATTTAAAGTGAGGTATCAAAAAATTGGAAAATGAAAAAGGTTGTTTTTTGTGTGTTGACCTTAATACAAAGATTCCGGAGCAGTTTTTGTTTCGTCTATATCTTAAAAAATGGTTGAGTTATAGCACTTTGAATTTCTAGCATGGCTGACATTTTGAAACGATCTTATATTTGTCACGCGATAACACACGTATTTATTAACCTATTTGGTTGTAAGAACGCATGTGGGTAATATATAGAAATGTCTCGACCAAGTTCACTGGCCAACTTCATCCGCCATCTTGTTTCAAAATGGCGGCCATTAAATTAAAAAAAAAATTATATTTAAATTGAGGTGCAAAAAAATTAGAAATTGAAAAAGTTTTCTTTCTTAAGTATTTAACCTTGATATAAGGATTCCGGAGCATTTTTTGTTTTGTCTTTATCTTAAAAAATGGCTCAGATACAGCAGTTTGAATTTGTTTATGTGGGTGACATTTTGAAAAATCTGATTTTTTGCCTGCGACAGCACTCGTATATATCAACGATACCTATGCGAGTGAGCATGTGCAAAGGAATTACTAAGGTCTCGACCAAGTTCACTGGTTAGCCTCATCCACCATGTTGTCTTAAAAGGGCAGGCACTTCAAGATATCGCCGAATTTGGAAACCAAATATAAGTTACTTTAAATAAAATCAGCTTGGATAAAGCTGACTAATTTCGCGAAATTCTCATTCATAATGATTTAGTCTTGATAAAAATTAGTATTGAATCTTCTATAATCGGTTTCACTAAATTGAGCTTCGTGTGTTTGAATAATATAAGCTAGCTTTTTAAAAATAAGGAATATGAAAGCTACCTCTTCCTCCCGTCACTGGCCGGAAGGACTTTTTAGATTTTCTTTTCAAAATTTTTTTAATAAAAATACTTTCACTTTCGAAACCGATTCCGAAGATAAAATTATCCTATTAAGCGGCATTTGTACAGATCAATCTCAGCTAGCTAATGAAAAAAAATCGTTTAAAAATATTGAAATGCAAACGAGATATCTTTAAAAATTTCTTCCATAGGATAACATTAGTATATATAGGTGTTTTCGCGTGACTTAAATAGCCTCATACCAGGGTTCCGGAATCGGTGGGGAAAATAATGGGCGACTCTGACTCCGGTAATTTTAACATATCCGACTCTGACTACGACTCAAAAATGGGCCGACTCCGACAATGCATACCTGCTTGTAAAATGGACGATTCCGACTCAGCGAATTTTAACAGATCCGACTCCGACTCCGACTCTTTCGCTCAAAAATGGGCCCGACTTCGCAGTCCTGCTCATAACTGTTGCACACTCGAAATAAATATTCTGTTCTGTTAAAATTCTGGATCAACATTTTCTAATTCTAAACACTACAATCACTCGATACAGTTAGTTACAATCGCAGTTTAAACAAACCATTCAAATATTTCCGTTCGTAATAAGTAGAATGTTTTGAAACTTCAGCAATCATAAATTGAATGCAATTTGTTACCGAGTTTGAAAGTAAAGTCTGTTTGAACCAGGGGAAAAGACTTCGCCCGGAAAAATGTTGTCATGACAACAATTCATTTAGTAATTCAAAAACACTTGTGAAATGTGAAACTCAGACGTTTCTGATAGATCATTTGGGACAATTTAATATTAAAATGGCTAGGAAGAAACTAATAATATAGCGTTTAAAAGTTGTTTTTCGATGTCTTTTTTAACTGATTTCAATGAATGACATTAATTCAATTCGTTAGTACAGTAGAACCTCTTTTATCCGAAACTCTTTTAACCGAAACTCTCGGTTAATCAAAATCCATTTTTAAAGCTTTTTTTTTTACTATCATATTCCTTGTGTGGAAAACCCATTTTGAAAGTTTTTTTTTTTATAACTATCATATTCCTTGTGTGCAAGCAGTCCTTTCCGAGCTACAAGTACATATAAATATTTTCGATCCCCCCATTTTAGAGTTTCTTTGAATTTAACTTGAGCTCCCGTAACCTGCGGAGTGAAACGAAGAAAACGAACAAATTAGCAATTCTGATGCTTTTGAATGTTTTGCATAAGGTTTGGCATAGCTGGGGACTGTGATACTGGTGAACTAATACTATTAAAAAACTCCATGATAGAGCTTCAAAGCAAAAGCAATCGAAACTGCAACAAACAAAACATTTTTTCAAACCCTTGTGATATATGTAAAAGGTACTTAATTTCAAAATTAAAATTCAGGTAATTTATTCTTGCTTCTATTTTGCTATTGCATTATTTTTATTAAGCACTTATTGTTACCATAATAAGAAATATTGCATATGTTTCTCCTTAATCTCCAAATTGAAGCATTCTCGCTTATCCGAAAATTTCGGTTTTCCGAAAGATGGCTGTCCAAATTACTTCGGATAATCGAGGTTCTACTGTATACATACATATTTTACTCTGTTTGTGTATATCTTTCAAATGATTTAATCCTGATAATTAAATAATTGTTTGATAAATTTCATTTTAGATAGTAATGTATAAAATTCATAAGAATCTTTAAAAAAAGGGTAAAAAATGTACGTCAGACGTGCAAATGAGGTGCGTTCGTACTATAATTAGTTTTATAAATATTCAGATCTTGGTGCAATAGCTGTTGCACTTTTATGCATGAAACAAAATTTATTACGATGTATATATTAAATTCAGTAATACGTAAATAATATGACTCCATCTTAAGTCTGACATAATCACCATGGCAACCTAGAATCATTACTTATCATGGGATATCATTAAATTAATTATAGACCGGGAGTTGGCAACACAAAACATTACCTCATCGAGTTGACGGCTGAAATTCCAGAATTAGTTAAAACTCGATTCGTATATTAAAATGCAACTGGTCTGCCAAGTGGAAAACGCCTGCAAACTCGGTATACAATAATAAACCTACTGATCAACCACTAAAATCGGATTTGCAGTGCATTTTAAAGATGTTACGCCCTTTCAAACATAATGAAATCGATATGCATATATCAAGTGCACAAAAATATGCATTCTGTAGAATATACTGTACAAAGAGTGTTTTTTATTCGTTTAGAGGACCACACAAAAAAATCCGCTACATAATGGTATAGGGAAAAAAATGGTTTGCGATGTATTTTAATTATGATAAACTATTTCATATATAATGAAATTGATATACGTTGTTGAGGTTTACTACAAGTTACTTCCTGTATATGAAGTGCATAGCATTTACAGGGACACACAAAAGATTTTGGATACTACACTGTATCCGAAGTATATATCGCTCACCCGCAAGAAAAGTGATACATCTCGGAAAAATTCATTTTGCATTTTATTCCTCTAAAAGGTCTGTCATAGGTGCGTCTTGCTACACATTGAGTTTCATAAGCGTAATAATACGGAAAATCACTTTATTGCATTATATGTCCATTTGTGACGAAAGGAGAGAGGTAGATTGTGTGGGAAGGTAAAACTACCCAACCCTCCAAACCTCATCCTACGTCTTCATTCTTAAGGGGACGGTGGAGCTTAAAATCCTTAAAAATAATTTTTTTTATTTTTGTAAATTTCAATTTAAATATTATTCAAGGGTACATTATATACATTATGGCATGCATTAATCACAAAAAAATTTAAAAAAAAATTTATTTTTGAGAAAAAAATGGAATTTTACGCGTCGTCTTAGAAATCTTCGAAATGCCCCATGCATCTTCCATATCAATGAAAATCCCCAATATTTTTTATAAAAGTTTGGTTTATATATAGAAATAAAATAGAGCATCGAATTTTATATATATGAATTTAAAGGTAAAAAAAAAAAATTCAAAATTTCGAAATTTTTTCGAAAAAAATTTCAAAATTTTTCAAAAAAAAAATTTTTTTTTAACCTTTAAATTCAAATATATAAAATTCGATGCTCTATTTTATTTCTATATATAAATCAAACTTTTATAAAAAACATTGGGGATTTTCATTGATATGGAACGCGCAGGGGGCACTTCGAAGATTTCTAAGACGACGCATAAAATTCCATTTTTTTCCTCAAAAATAATTTTTTTTTTTGTGATAAATGCATGCCATAATGCATATAATGTACCCTTGAATAATATTTAAGATGAAATTTACAAAAAATAAAAAAAAAATTTGAAAAAATTTGAAATTTTGAAAATTTTTTGAAATAATTTCAAAAATTTTCAATTTTTTTTAACCTTTAAATTCAAATATGTAAAATTCGATGCTCTATTTTATTTCTATATATATATCAAACTTTTATAAAAAATATTGGGGATTTTCATTGATATGGAAGACGCGTGGGGCATTTCGAAGATTTCTAACACGACGCGTAAAATTCCATTTTTTTCTCAAAAATAATTTTTTTTTTAATTTTTTTGTGATAAATGCATGTTATAATGTATATAATGTAGCCTTGAATAATATTTAAGTTGAAATTTACAAAAATAAAAAAATATATTTTTAAGGATTTTAAACTCCACCGTCCCCTGTACTTTTTAATTCCTGCATGCAGAGCTAAGTGCTACAATTTCATGTTACAGTAAAATCATGCAAATTTTCTTTTGGCTCTCTTGTGAAATTTGCTTTTGTCGAGATGTGTCAGTTTTCTTGCGAGTGAGCGATATATCCTATCTATATAGTAGCTATTGTTGCTAGAAATGCATTTTTAGTTATGATATGCGTTTATAAGTTTCAACTAAATTTTCGCATACTATGGGGTTTGTACAAATCCTACATACATTTTCTTTGGATTTTGTAATCTCTATTTTCATTTGAACATATGTTTTCATTCTCAGTCTAATCGGGAGATTTTTAAAATATATAATTTATATTTGGATTTTTATGAGTTGTCAGTATGTTCAGTTGTCTGTGTGATAAGCATATATTTTGTTATGGATTCAAAATAAGAAGAAAATTTCTTCTAAAGACAAAAATCAAACTTAGAGAAAATGTAGAGAACATTAAATGTGAAATAAAATGGGACGTTTTATGGCTGCTTGAAATCTTAAGATTATTCTTAAATCCAAACTGGATACTTGTTGATGCGTTTTTTAAATTCAATTTGTTCGCAAAAATATGAATTTGGTAAGGTATTCTTATTTGGAAACTATATAATCAAACTCTTTTTTCCGTTTTTCGGTACAAGTAGAAGGTTTTTCGGAAAATATTGTCAAAGTTAGCGAAGTTGAACCGAATTTCCGAATGCGACAGAGCAGGAAAGGATAAAAACTGTCGTCCTGAGAAATTTCATTTATGGAAAAATGAACAAAAAAATTGTTTGATTACAAAGCACTTTAGTAATCCATGCCTGCAAGCATCATGCTTTTATGTTAAAATGAGTCAGAAAATTTCGCGTTCTTGAGCAGGAAAATATTTTTTGAAAACTCCTTTATTTTATTACCCCCTTTTTTATTTATTTCTTTTGCACCCCCCCCCCCTTCCTCCTCCATGCTCCATTCAATACAGAATTTCCTATTAAAGCCAAAAAAAAAAAAAAAAGTTATTGTTACTTAAAACTTTTTTTTTATTTATGAAGAAGAATATCTATAACTATATACGAAGATCATACATACGTTTAAAACAATCTGAAAAGCAAAATAAATGAACTTTCTTATTTTTATTATCTTTCTTATTTTCAGCATAATGTTGATATCTGTCAAAACAGTTCAGTTAAAAGAGTGTTATAGTATCAAAAACTATGCATAGAAAATAAACTTCCTTTTGTAGGCACATGTTGGATTAGATTGCGGTGTGTAGTGTCCAAGCATTTTTTAAATTTGTCTATTTTGTAAGTTCTTTTTTTTTTTTTTTTTTTCAAAATTTTATTCAAAATTTCATCATTTGGATGGAAATTTTTTTCATATTGCGTAAAAATCCTTTTTTCACTGCTGTTGATCGATTAAAAAAAAACTCAAATAATAATATTTCCCATCCTTTTTTAATTCAAAAATATATCTACACGTTGACATTAAAATAGAAAGAAAACTTTAAAACAAGCAGGAGGCAGGAATTCTGCTTTTTCGGAATTTAGTGTCGCCCCTAATGATAGAATATATATGGTGCATTCTCACAATCTTTTAACTTTCATGTCCCTGAAAAATAATTTTTTAATTAATACACTTTTTTATGGTTTTTTTTATTTCATATACTTGGGAACATCCCACTGCATGATTGTACAACAATATTAACGAGATAAATAAGTTTTGGACGATGTTGGGGTCCAAACACATGGAAAACTCATCTACCGTCCCGTGTCCCTGATGCTGATTTTGAAGTTTGGAGCTGTCTGGATAAAATTGTGTCAATAAAAATAATTCGATGTAATTTTATTCTGAAACTGGAACTATTGTTTTATATAAATATGTAGCTAAAAATTAACCTGCACACATTTTTAGGGTTGATATTATTTTTTGAACTCTGTCCCTGGGTTTTAGATTTTTTACCATCCCTCTTATAAAGTTATACAGAAAATCACTTCATATGCAGCGACAGAATTTTTTTCAAGTTTTTGCTCATGCAGAATTATGCTAGAGAAAGAATATCTAAAATTCTTTGACAGAAAATTTACTGCAGAATATAAATCAGCATTTAAATATCAATTTCAAGCACCGTGGCTTTATTGGTAGTCTTACCGTCCCCAAGGTTTATTCCTGCACTTTTCGAGGTAAATTAAAATTTTTTATTTTATTTAATCCAATTTTAACAACTGTTTCGAAAAATCAATGAACATTGTGGCTATCACTTAGTCTTAACATGATTTTTCTAAAAATAGGTGGTAATTTTCCTTATCGTTCCATCCTTACCGTCTCTTTTTTTACCATTTCGTCCCTTTTTTTACCTTACCGTCCCTTCTTTAACACCCCTTTAAGACAATGTTATACAAAAATTCTGTATGAAAAGTACTACATTTGTATTATTTCTTATTTGAATGTCCTGTGGGTACTATACAAATTCATTATAAGTAAAAATTTAGAAGAAAATAAAAAGTTATAGGGGTAAAATGGTAAGGAAAATTAAACTCTCAAGTTTAACCTGAACCTCAGTTAAATAAAACATTTTTCACTACTGACCATTTTTTCTTTATTTTGAATCATTCAGGCATTCGTCTATTAGATTAAAATGTTATTTTAGCAAGTTTAATTTCCCCAGATTTTTTTTTCCAAAAGTCCAAAAGATTGTGAGAATGCCCCATATATATATACCGGGTGTCCTAAAAAGGACTGACTGATTTTAAAATTCAATAACTTGCAAACGGTGACAGATATAAAAAAAATTCTTGCAGAAGGGTTATGCATAAGGTCAAAAGGCGCTGTAAGTAACATGAGCTAAATACAGGCTCGATTTTTTAGTCTTTCTCTTCTTCCATTCGGAAAAAGGAGGTTAAAATGTATTGAGTGGGTCCCGAAGTACCAAAAATCGAGCCTGAATTTAGCGTCTAATGATCGCAGCGACATCTATTGTTTGTAATTCGAACTAAAATCGAAAATCACTGTCAAAAAACTTTTGACCTCATGCATAACCCTCCTGCAAGAATTTTTTAAATATCTGTCACCGTTTGCAAGTTATCGAATTTTAAAATCAGTCAGTCCTTTTTAGGACACCCGGTATGTGTGTATAAATATTACCGTGAAAGACCGAAATCTGGAGATTGTCGACTTTCACCGGTGAATGTCATCATTCACATAGTCGCTTAGCGTATGTCCGAAATATTTGCTAAATATCCTTATTTCTGACTTACACCGGCAAATGTCGACATTCACCATAAACTAATGGTGAATGTTGAGTATGTCGGAAATTTGCATTTACTTCACTGTATTTAACACTAAAACTACCGCGAGGGGTCATTTCAAAAAGGGTCATTTGACCCATTTTGAATTTTTTTGGGGAATTTCTCAAACTAAAACATTATGAAATTTCTTTATATTTCACGACTTTTATTAAAACATATGATCATATTATTCCTTAAAATGCCTCATCTCCGAACTATTTTATTTTGCCTAGAAAAAAATATTTTAGGCTTAACTACCGCAAGGGGTTATTTGACCCCTGAACAAATTTATGGTAAAGCATAAAGGTATAAATGTTTTATTTTGTAGGAACATTAGTATCTTGCGTATTTTTGCTATTACATCATTTATTCTATTGTATTACATCATATTTATTAACTCTTTCAGTGGCAAAGCATTTTCAATGCTAAAGTGTTGAAGTAAACAATAGGCACCGGAATTGACCAACAAATTTATTTGTAAATATGAAAAAGGCTATATTTCACGTACATATTAAATGGAAAATATTTTACTAAAATTCTGGTGCCATTGTGGCGTTTGGGAATTAAAATTAAGTGGTTTCATAAACATACCACCGCCCCTGAAAGGGTTAATGTGTGATGGTGCAAATAGAAATTTACTTACTCCGGGTGAGATTCTAGTTTGAACATTTCAGATTATATCGAGAACAAAATAATCTTAAAAATATGTGGTGAACATAAAACAAATTTGCACAATATTTGTTTAATAAATTTTCGAATTTCTTGAAATAATTATTTTCTTAATTTTTTGCGTAATTATAATTTTTTTAAACTTTAATAGTAAATAAAAAATTTGTAATAATATTTCTATACATAAAAAAAAAAAGTTTTGATTTGGAAATGGACCAATGAAAATCTGCGTAGATATTCCCAGCAGATCGGCATCCAATTTGAATGCTTAATCATGGCCTTTCTTCGTTAATATTAAAAAGCTGTTGCATAAAAAAATATGAAAATCGGTAGTATTATAGAGAAATGTTTGATAAACACGCTGATGGAGACAGTTTTCAAATCGAAGAATTATTTTAAGAAATATTTAATGCCAAAGTTGGACAAAATCGTTCCATTAAAAAAGTTTTATAGGAGCAAAAACTATGCATAAGAATTTAATCATTTTTAGATCATTTTATGCGTCAGAATTTCCCGGTGTTCAGACTGTATTTCGTATTTTAATTTAACTCATTTTTGATGTTTTAATTCGATTTTAAATTCAAATTTTCAGTATTTCGAGAGATATTTGTTACAAAATTTAGAAAATTGTATTAATTTAAACTCTTGCCAACTGTATAAACAGCGCAAACAATAATGTTTGCTTCAAATTAAAAATTTATTTTACACGTGACTATTATAAACAGAAAATATAAAAACCAGGAACTCATTAAAAATTACGTCATAAAAACTATACTTACACGTGAATTTTAAAAGAGAAAGAATATTGTAAAATAATAAATTCATTAACTTGCGTTAGAAGTCTTAAATAGAAGAATTTACATCACATTTACGTCACATTACACTTATTACGTAAAATGAACAAAAAATAATATTGCAAAACAGTTTAAATTTAAAAATTGCGCGAGACATTTATTTGATATTTTAAGATGATCATAATATTTCATTTCTAACAAAAGTATTTTTACGTGAATATTAAAAAGAGAAAGAAAAGTTTGGTGAAAATTACGTCAGATTATAATTGTCAGATTCAAATTATAATTCAATCTTCCGAAATCTTTTTAAAGCCGATCAAATAAGCGTGCTGTTAGAGTCTGCGGTGTCTGAACGGGGGTTGACGAGAGTAGCTCGTAGGGGGCAGACCCCCCCCCCTAATTGAATTAAAAAAAAAAAAAAAAACACAGTAGCGATCTCTCTGTAAACGGGTTTCCATTCGTTTTCTCGTCCATTTTTTCGTCCATTCGTTATGCGTAGCTCGTAGGGGGCAAAAAAAAAAATTTCTATTCATACACCAAAGTGTATCAGCTGGTACATTTTTCGCAAAACATCGTAAATATATAATTTTTATATAGGGGTCATTTGACCCCTTTCAGTAGGAATAGGTATTAAAAAAAATCGGTACGTTTAGTGTTAAGGCCCGATCATTAATTTTTAAAACATAAAAACGTTTTAATCGTCTGTAATCCAAAGGTGTGCTGTACTTAGTTTTAGCAGAAGTAACTTCAGACAGTATTTTAGAGTACTTGCTCTTAAAAAAAATAAGAACAATTCTTTTCTCGTTTACTCTCAGTTAATGTATTTAATTTTTAGAGAAAATGAAAAAGATCTGGGCTCACTGCAGTATCCATTCAATATAAATTAGGATATTGAATAAATAAATAAAATCTAAGAAAACGTTGCGCGCACCATCAAACCATGCATAAAGCGGGCGAAGCTGACTGACTCGCAGTAGAACAAAGAATTTGGCGACAGCCTGTAGCCTCTCTGTTGAACACACCGCTTCTCTTTTCGGCCTCCACCAGAGCATATCTGTACTTACCGATATTCACCGGTGATGGTCCGAATGTACAAGAATATAATAAAATACTCGGTCTTTCACCGTCGTATTTGGTAAGTGTTGACATTCACCGGTGAAAGTCGACATTCTCCAATTTCGGTCTTTCACGGTAACATAAATATATTATTACGAGGTGGAATTCGTCGAATTTCGACGAAAGAAATTGTTTAAGAAGGAACTGTTTCATTAATTTATAATAAACCTACAAAATTAATTGCAATAAAAAATGCTTCTTATATTGGTTGGTCTAATTCTCAAACAAATATTATTTTAACCTAAAGGTCAATGATGTTCTATAAAGACACTCTAAATTTCTATAAAACTAAAAAAATTGTAAAACTGTGTGTGATTTCAACTGCGTTTTTTTTTTTTTTTTTTTTTTTTTTTTTTTTTTTTTTTTTTTTCAGAAGTGAAGCATTTCTACCTGTGAAGAATTTCAAAGCCGCTGCAGTAAAAATTATGCACTTCTAGAAAACTTATCTCAGTTTTAAGTCTGAAAATACACGCTTTTATTTTATACAAAATGACGTCATGAAGCTGAAGAATTCCACATTTACGATCCAGTCTTAAAAGCTATAGAAAAGTATGCATATGACATCACTATCACTGAATAATACACAAAACCAGCAAAAAGCGATATCGTAAACGCGGCAAAAAATATCGGCTTCCTAATGATTTATATGCCTTCATTTGTTTGTAACATTAATATGGATGCCTTTATTTGTTTATAACTTTAATATGGATGCCTTTCTTTGTTTGAAACAGTAATATGGATATTTAAAATTAAATATATTTTGTATTAGCTCCATGTTTTATTAGAAATCATTCATTTATATATTTTCTAAATAGCACGTATTTTAATTACAATTTTTTTTTAGTTGTTGTGAGGAAATCACAAGAAAAAGATATAGCAATCTACTATTTTTCAACTATTTTCCCTTTACTTTCTACAGAAATGGAGTACTTCAGTTGCCACCATTACAGAAAAGGCATTAAAAACTACAAAAAAAAAAAAAAAAAAAAAAAAAAATGAATATCTCAAAAATATATTGAGATGCAGTTTTGAAACAAACTGTAGTTAAAAGTACTTTCTTTCCCCTACTAGGGTGCTCTGTCCCCTACGAGCTACTCTCACCAACCCTCGTTCAGACTCTAAAAATCCGTTAATTTCATCGACTTTATAAAGATTATGGAAGATTGAATTATAATTTTAAAAAACAGTGGCGATCTTCTGTAAAACGATTGCCATTCATTTCTCTTTCTCTGAGGGATTTTAAGGACAAATCATTGCTGTTTTCGTTTTTTGGTTAAATAAGATTAGTTAAACATCTGAAAATGAGCTTATAAAATGAACTAAGTCAACAGTGTCTTTGCTTCCCGGTACTTTCTAATAACGCTAAGAAAAGGATTTTAAATGTAATGTTTTAAATCTGACGTAATTTTCAACAAACTTTTCTTTCTCTTTGTAATATTCACCTGAAAATATTTTTATTGTTAAAAAGGAAATATTATTTGCGCTGTATTGCAATTGGCAACAATAATTAAAAAGATCATCTCGAAATATTAAATAAATCTCTCGTTTACGTGTAAATATATATTTTAATTTAAATTGTTTGGCCATTTGAAACAGGACCTAATTTTACCAGCATTTACTGCTTTTAACACATATTAAATGTTTCATTATTTTACAGTTTTCTTTCTTTTTTTAAATATTCACGTGTAAAAACAATTTTTATAACGTAATTTTCAATACTTTCCTGATTTTTAACACGTAATCATTTAATTATAATTCCATAGGGGTTTTCTTTTGTTTATAATAGTCACGTGTAAATAAATTTTTAATTTAAAGGAAATCTTTGCGAAGTTTTTACAATTGGCATCAATTTAAAATAATACCCTATCCTAAAATATGTAAAACATATATCTGGAAATGCTGAAAATTTTAAATTTAAAATGGAAATAAACCTTAAAAAAATTGTCATATTAAAAAAATAAATGCACTCTGCACACCGGGAGTTTCCAATGTATATCCTTAGAAAAAAATGATTAAATTCCTGTGTATAGTTTTTGCTCCTATAAAACTTTTTTAATGGAACAATTTTGACCATCTTTAACATAATATCTCTTAAAATAATTCTTAGATTTAAAAGCTGTCTGCTTCAGCTTGTTTATCAAACATTTCTCTATAATATCACCAATTTTCATATTTTTGTATGCAGTAAGTTTTATTAATATTAACGAAGAAAGACCTCCGGTCACAAAATATTTTATGACGGCGGCGGTGACAGCGTTAGTTACTTTGTTTTAGAATAGAGAGATACGAAGCTGTAAAAATTGAAAATGTGCGAAGCTTAGAAGTTTTAAAAATGGCAGTAGAGATTATCAGTATTTAATCGTACAATGATACATCTGCTTCATTTTACTGCTAGCTTATGTAACATAATGTTATTTTTTAGCAACGATACTTTAATTGGTGCCTAAAAGAAATAGCATATCGGGGGCTGACAAAGAAATTATTAGGTGCGAAACTCATTTAATGGTGAACATTACGTTATAGTTTAAACAATATATTTAAAACTTTGTATTTAAAACTATTTTCTTATAGTGACTAAAACAATACTTTCTTTCTAGAAGTTATTATAAAAGTCCGAGAGGCAGCAATGATTTTTACTTTTTTGAACAAGTTGATTTTCAAGTGAGGGATACATCTTACACAATCAATCACGAACACAGCCGTCAGATGTCGCGACAGCAGTAAGCGGCCTTGTGAATCAAAAAATTCCCCAGTCAAGAGGAAATGATTGGAAAATCGATTACAGAAAATTGCCACTGGTCGAAATAATATAATTCAATCTTTCGTAATGGGGTACAATTCAAATTTAGCATCTATAAATTGGCAATTAAACTGGGGAAAAATTGCAAATCATTGACAAAAAATTTACAGTTATTAAGTCGAAATTTTTTTGATTTTCAAAAATGATGTATTCGGCATATTCTTTATCAGAAGCACCAAGAAAGATTTCCATTCGGTAATTCCTTTTTTAGAGTTGAAAGTAGTTCTCTCTAGTCCCTATTGTATAGATGTAGCATATCTTAATAAAAACAGAATTCGGCAGGTTATGGTTGGTTGTTTTTTTTTTAACTCAAATTATTTGCGCGAAGGATAAATACCTACTAGATAATGTAAATGAAACTGTAAATCCTAAAGAAATGTAAAAACAACATCAATTCTTTTTTTTTTTTTTTTTTTTTTTTTTTTTTTTTTTTTTTCGCCTCCAATACTTTGGCATCCCTGGGCAAATGTCCGCCTCCCCTCCCCCCGTAAGCACGGCCCTGAGTGGTTTTTAATGAGCTATGCATTTTTACGCTGAAGTACATTTAGCATACTAAGACATGTTTGTAGAATATAAATAAAATGATATACAGATCCACTTAAAGAATTGGATACATGACCGTCTATAGATGATAATTTCTGGAAATGGGATTTCAGTAGTTTTGAGCGTGTTTTAGTCTGAATTAAATTTTAGCTAATTAGGGGTGTGTATATAAATGTAGTAGGTAAAATACAGAGATGTGCAAAAGCATTCAGGTGTGTTTCCGTTTATTGGTATATAAATTCATGAAAGTGAAATTTCAGCCTATTATGGGTTTTCTTGCTAAACTAAATTTTTGTATACCACAGAATATATAGCAACCTATAGATCAAACAGAGGGCTGTACAAAAGAATGTCTATGGTCAGTAATTTCTGAAATCAGTTTTACAAATTTTTTATGCGTTTTCTAAAATTTTAAAGTATTCTGAAATTATTGGAAAGTGTTCCATAATATATGCTTAACAAATAATTTTTCTTTTTTGTTTTTTTAATGTACTCATTAATACATAGTAACAGTGTTTTCGAACATTTCTGTTTGCAGTAATTATGAAGTTAAACAGTTCAGCGATTTGAAAATAGTGTATTTTGTTTTCGAAATTGAAAGTGAAGTCAATTTTTGAATCCGAGCAAAATCTTCGTCCGAAAAGTTGTTGTCATGACAACCATTCACTTAGTAATTCAAAGAATCTTGTGAAACGTGAGGATAAGATATTTCTGATAGAGAATGAGAAGATTTAATATTAAACTAGCGGAGAAGAAATTTAATTCAAATTTTATGGAGCATTTTATTAATGTTTTTTCCGTACCTTTTTATTAATCGATTTCTATAAAATAATGTTTCTCGATTCGACAGTTTATCACTGTTCTTGTTCTTTTTAACACTTTCCAACATACTTGAAAAAGTGTTTAGGATTTCGGTTTGTCTGGTCGTCTGTCTGTGTGACCTTTCTCTAACTCGCGTAAGTATAATCGGATTACCATGTAATTTATACATGTTATTGAAATTAAATGAAGCATTTACAGAGCATTTACAGTGTAAAAATAGCAAATAAAGCCTTTGTGCAACAATATTAAAAAGCAGAAAAAACAACGTTTAAAAATGCACAAATAATACATGAAAAGCAGCAAACAGCTGTTTCGAATCTACTAGCGAGATTCTTCTTCAGGGCAAGATAGGGAAAAAGGAACAGCGTGCTAGAAAAAGCAAAGCTGAAGCAGAATCTCGCTTGTAGATTCGAAACAGCTGTTTGCTGCTTTTCATGTATTATTTGTGCATTTTTAAACGTTGTTTTTGCTGCTTTTTAACATTTACAGTGTGTATAGCATTTACAGAGATACTCAAAAGGATCCCATTACATTATGGTCAATGGGGAAATAAGCGTTTGAAATGTATTTTAATGGTCACGACATGGTATGTTCGATATGGAAATCATATCAATTTTTTTTTAATGTACGCAATTACACACAGTGACAGTTTAAAAAAAAAATCAAATATCTCTGTTTAGAGTAAAGTTAAACAGTCCAGCGATTTGCAAACGAAGGTATTTTGCGACCAAAATTGAAAGTGGAGTCAGTTTTCGAATAGCAAAATCATCCCCCGAAAAGTTGTTGTCATGATTGTCATGACAATGACAACCATTCACTAAGTAATTCAAAGAATCTTGTAAAACGTAAGGATAAGATATTTCTGATAGAGAATGAGAAGATTTAATATTAAACTAGCTGAGAAGAAATTTAATTCGAATTTTATGGAGCATTTTATTAATGTTTTTTTCGTACCTTTTTTTTAATCGATTTCTATAAAATAATATTTCCCAATTGGTCAGTTACCCTCTGTTCTTGTTCTTTTTAACATAGTCGAGAAAGAATTTAGTATTCCCATTTGTCTGGTCATCTGTCTGCCTATGTCACCATTCTCTAACTAGCGTAAATATACACGGATTGCCGTATAATTGATATATGTTATTGAGATTTACTATGGCGTGTTCAGTATGAAAAATGAAGTGTGTAGCATTTGTAGTAGTTTACAGGGACACACAAAAGAATTCTGTTACATTATGTTCTGTGGGAAAATTTTTGAAATGTTTTTCATGATGTTACACTATTTCAGACATATTGAAATTGCTATACATTACTGAGGCTTACTACAGGGTAGAGGTCTGCACGGGCCAGATTTTCCAGTCCCGGAAAGAACGAGAGCTATCTGGGCCGGCCCGATATAAAAATGAAAAGTTCGGCCCGTTTATATTTTCACAGTTCACGGCCCGACCTGGCCGATGGAAAAATCAATTAAATCGGGCCCGATCCGTCCCGACTCAATTTCTACAAAATAAATCAGATTTTTCTTAACACACAATTAAGATTCTTTAAATACTGCTGTTATACAGGGTGTCCGGTCTCAACGGTGTCCAATGGCTAATTCCTAAACCGTTAGTCATAGACATATAGTTCCAATTAGAAAAATGCTTTAAATCAGATAAAGAAATTTTTTAAAAGCTATTTGGGTCAATAAAAACATATGTTAAAAAATTACGAAATTTAAATTTTTATACCGTCCCCCGGTCCTATAAGTTATATTTTGTAAAATTTTCCTATTACACTGACAAGTAAGACAAAAAAAGTCCCATTCATATAACCCTCAAATTGTGCGAGTTATGAAACTTTAAAAATGCATAACTTATGCCACTTTTTTGCTCAAAAAACAAATGAGTTCGGCTTGGCTTTGAGGGGTCACATTCCAAGTGCTTAAAGTATTCGAAGATCTCCTTTCATCTGTGCGCTTTGAAAAAAATCGTACAAGTATTACGATTAAGTTAACATTTATTAAGTTTCAGATTGGCTGAAATAACATATGTTTTATTTTGTCATGATTTGAGACTGTTTCTTTTATGATTTCTTTTAATAAAATTTTGTTATTTTTATAAGTTTTTATGTTACTTCAACGATCTTATGTATGTTTTTCCAGTTCCAAATTTGTATTCGAACTTTAACCCACTTTCAAATATCCGAACGAGATTACATTTTACATACTGGCGCAAATCCAATAACAATCTAATATTATTATGATTTTCGGTGGTTACCATTTATACTTATTTTTTAGGATAACACAAAAAATTTCGGATAGATTACCGCCAAGAAGTTTATGAAAAAGTTTTAGATTAGATAATACAAGACGGAGATTGTTGGGTTTTTTAACTCTTATGTATTTTTTAGCACTGAATCCGAAAATTGCTTTAATTTTTAACCATCCTGTCAAGATATTTCGCAAATCATAAATTGTCGAATTTAAAGAATAACAAAAGTCGTATACTATAAAGTAGAGGAGATGGTTGTATTTTTTAACTTTTGATAATTGATTTTTACGTACTTTTTAGCACTAAATCTGAAAATGGCTTTCATTTTTACCCATCACGTTAGAATTTTTTTGCAAATGTGTAAGTTAAAATATAGCGAAAATCTCATACTATAAAACATATGTAAAAATTTTTTTATTTTATTTTATTCAATAATTTATTCGATATTTTTGCTTATCTTGAAATTCTTACAGCTGGGTGGTGTGATGAGATGGGGGAGGAGATTAAATTTTAACTTTGAACTTTTTAACTTTGAAATTTACAATTTGCGAAAAATCCTGATGTGATGGCTAAAAATGAAGGTCAATTCCGGATTCAGCGGTACAGAATACATAAGAATCAATTATCAAAAGCTAAAAAACATGAAATAACCCAACTTGTGCAGGCTAGTGTAATCTAATAATATTTTAAAATACGTATCATTTTGTAAAGAATTGAGCCTGTTAATTTAGCATCATTTTATTTAACAAAAATTCTGTTTTTTCTTTCTTCTTAAATGTTTATTACAAATTGTATATTTTGCATTAATATGTCAGAATGACTAAAGATTTCAAATTTATATTGCAAAGTTAATTTTACTCTCAATCATTTTTAAATATATCTGACGAAATTATGTTTCGACCAAATTTGTGAATGACCCCCAATTTGCAGCAAAAAAATATGCTCCAATTTTAAACAGGTATTACTTGGTCAATTTTAATCATAGAACAACGGGACTTTTTTTGTATTACTTGTCAGCGTAAAAGGAAAATTTTACTAAATATAACTTATAGGACCGGGGGACCGTATAAAAATTTAAATTTTGTATTTTTTTAAGAAACGTTTTTATTGACCCAAATCGCTTTTAAAATATTTCTTTACCTGATTTAAAACATTTTTTGTAATTGGAACTATATGTCTATGACTAACGGTTTAGGAATTAGCCATTGGACATCGTTGAGACCGGACACCCTGTATAAGCAGTGTTCTTTAAATACTGCATACATTAAATTAAAATATGAATACATTAAATGATTCACAGCTTTATTACTAAAATAGGTGTAAAAAGAATTAAAAGGTTTTAAACATTAAAACCAATAGATTTTAAAAATAAAATATCCCGAGCGCTTTTGACCAAGCATTGGTCATCATCAATGGCGTGAAAATGAGAAGAACCATTTTTAACATCTGAATATTGGTTTTAATGTTTAAAACCTTTTAATTGTTTTTACACCTATTTTAGTAATAAAGCTGTGAATCATTTAATGTATTCACGTTTTAATTTAACGTATTAAGGTGAATTTGACGTTCTCTTGCATATAGATTTCTACATATTTAATAATAATGCATATATATTGGATAATTTTACAGCGTATTTTAAAATTACGATGTCTTCCCAAGACCGAAATACACAATAGCAACATTAATGATTACTTAGAGTCTTAGACGTTTCAACATTCAAATAAGGATTCATTAAAAAATTAATGTAGTTTAGAATAAAAGAAAAAAGGAAGGTTAAAAATATGATAACTTTTGAAGCTGTACAATAAAAAGTAGATAGTGAAAATATTTCTCTGTCATTTATTAAGGCTTTTCTCAAATCCAAAGGAGCTACCTTCTGACTTATTTCTGAATCCATTTCTTTGCGGAAACGTATATGATTGGAAGGTGTTCTTATTCAGAAGCTCTGTAATCAAATGACGTTATCCATTTTTTAATAACGACAATATATCTTTCAGAAAATACTATCAAATTTAGCGTTTTGGAATCGAATTTCCGGAAGCCATAGCACGATAAAGGAGTAAAGTCTGCAGTCATGTGACAAGAATCTCTTATATATCGATAAGTAATTTATTTATCAAAAATGGAAAGCGCTATTCGATTCCAAATCCCTTTAATAATCAGGCCAGTCAATTTTATGCCTTAACAGTTAAAAATCAGTCAGAATATGTGCAAAAAGTTTCGCGTTGTTGAGCAGTGAATTTGAGAACCGCACCTTAAGGTGTATTTACAAAGATTCCGTTAACAGAAGTTAATTATCGCTATTAATATTTTTTTTCGAAATATATTGCTTGCCCTACACATCCTGAGAACAGTTTAGTCCGGTTTCGGCCCAGCTCGACATTGTAAAAAAAAAATGCAAGCCTGATATCGGTCCAGCTGGAGTCAGCTGAAAAAATTAAGCCCGGGCTCAGATACCATATAACTGTCACACGCTGATCTCTAAAATTGAGATTATATATATATATATATATATATATATATATATATATATATATATATATATATATATATATATATATTACTGTGTTTAAAACATTAAAATTTCTGCAAATATTTGTCAAATCACTCCATTATTTTTTATATAGTGTACTTAATAAAATTAGGGATCGATTGTACAATACAATGAAAAAAAAAATCGAAACGTTGAAGAAATCGTGTTTTTTACTGCGTTTTTGCCTGTGTTTGTATAATTTATTTTCTTTCTAATTCATTAATTGTAAAATCGATCCCTAATTATATTAAGTACACTATACTGAAGATGCAAAATAATAATGCTGTGATCTAGCAAATATTTGTAGAAGTTTTAGTGTTTTAAACACTAATCATGTATCAAAAAACAGCAAACTTTAAAATTCTTTAAATTAAAGAAAATAATAATAAAATTCTCAATTTTTACCCATAAACGGATTTTTTTTTCTTGTCAAAATCAGTTTTTGTAAGTATTGCCTATAAAAAATACATGTATATAATAAGTAAATGTACACCAGTAAAAAAAAAAAAAAATTCTTCAGAGTTTTTCAAAAGGTACCGAAGTCCCTTAACCTGACATAAATTAACAGATTTCAAATGGTTCGTTGAACAGTAAATTGAAACTACACTTTCTCACATATCAGACTTCCTCATTAACACTTTTTAATTCTAAATGCTACAACAATTGGATACAATTCATTACAATCAGAGCCTAAACAAATATTTTTGTTCACATTAATTAGAATGTTCAAAAGTATCAGCAATCTGTTATTGAAGTAATTTGATCCGGAACTTCAAAATGAAGTCGGTTTGAATCACAGCAAAATCTTTGTTCGAGAAGCTGTTGGTTGCCATGACAACCAATCATTTAGTAATTCAAAGAATCTTGAAAAGCTAATAAGATATTTCTGCCATAAAGTGAAACAATTTAATATTATTATACTGTCTGAGATAAAAATTAAATTAAAATTTTATGCAATGTTTAAAAACAGCTTTTTATTCTATGAAAAGCTATATTGTTCATAAAACGACTCCTGATTATATCCGTCCGTCTGTCTGTCCGTCTGACCGCATATAACAGCGCGAAAACTACTCAACCGAATGGTTTGAAATTTAATACATATAATCTTTACAGAATTTTGTCGAGTCATTTCAAATTTTACGAAAATCAAATTAAAACTTGAAAAGATATTAATAAACGTTTTCTTCATTCTATTAAATCCTATCACACGTAATTAATTCAATGACATCTTATCATAGGTGATGATTCTAGGTTGCCATGGTGATTATTCTATTAAATTCTGTCATACGTCATTAATCCAATGATATCCAATGGTAGGTAATGATTCTAGGTTATCATGGTGGTTACGTCCTATTTAAGATGGAGTCATATTATTTCCGTATTACTGATTTTAATGCATATAATCGTAACAAATTTTGCATTCATGCATTTTTGCATAAGAGTGCAACAGCTATTGCACCAATAGCTGAATATTTATAAAACAGTTATAGTACGAACGCACCTCATTTGCCACGTTTGACGTACTAATTCCGACTTGTTTTAAACTGGCATAAATTAAATAATATCAAATTATCCGTCAAACAGAAAGTGCATATTATCGTTAATTGTCTATTTGACTTCCTCATGAATACTTTCCAGTTCTAAATAAAAAAAAAATAGGTGCCCAAATAGTTACAATCACATTTAAAACGAACCTTTCAAATAAATTTGTTTACAATTACTAAAACCTTAAAACCAGTGATGAATTCAGGAGATAGACCGCTCCCCTGAAATGTCCCCCGCCCCTCCATCCCGAAAGCTTTGAGGCATGCATATTGATAGTCAAAAATTGCAAATATTCTAAGATTAAAATGTTAATTTAAAATTTAGTGTTGAATGTTCTCTCAATTAATTAGAATATCAATAAAATTCTAAATAAAAAAAATCCCTGCCGGACCGGCCTACAGGCGGAGGTAGATTTCGAAGTTAACTATATTAAATTCACCAACAAAAACTAAATCATGATTAGAGATTTATCCACTTTAACAATTTTATCTGGCTGCCTTTGACGAGTTTTTATTTCACTTTTATATAATAGCTGGTTTTATCAGAATCATGTTAAGGAGGTATTCAAAAAATATTTTTCCATGCTCAACAACTCGAAATTTTCTGGCACATTTTCAGATTCATTTTTAATAGAAAAAATATTAAACTTGCTGACGTGATTTTTGAAGAGATTTATAAAAGACCTGTGTTTTTATTTTTCGTTCAATTAATTAAAACTTGATTTGTGAACAATTATTTTCTCAGTAGGACATTATTTTTCATTTCTAACACAATCGCTTCGGGAAATTTCTGTTCAAAATGCCCACTTTGACATCATTTTTTGAAATATATTCTGCCTCTGTCAAAAAAATCGATCATTACGGTGCATTATATAGTTTCTGAATAAGGGGCTATGCATATATAACGTTATCATTTTAGGGGGGAGGGGGGGTCTGTCACATGATATCGTAAGATATCTCTAGGGGGAGGGGGGGTTTGTCTTTTGATATCGTTATCATTTTTTATCCAACCAAAAATTTCTCTTTTTATTTGTAATTTGTTCTTTACATCAAAAGGTATGTTATCTTTCTTAGTATGTTATTTATTTTTATGAAAATACAAAGTTATTATTAAAATCATTAAATGATTATAAAATTATTCGATTCCAAAATATGGAATACCCCCAATGTTTGGCTTTCTTATTCTTCTGTCATATGTGTATGCTTATATAATCTGCTGTCCGACAATCCATATGCGAAGTATGTTTGAAATTATACATGTGTTTAAAAAGTAAATGAAAGATAATGCTGTCCACCTATTTTGTTGATAAGAAGTTCTGTCTGCCCCACCCCATGCGGGGCAAAAAACATTATTACTGTTGAATGCATTATGCAAAAAAAAAAAAGCTATTATTAAATACTTTTAAACAATAACTGTTTCCTTTGAGTGTCAATTGAGATACAGTTATTTCATATATAAATTGATATTTTACTGACGTGCCTTCATTTGAATCAATTAAGTATGCGAAAAATAAATGTAACCATATTTGTATATCACTCCAAACAAGATACAAAATTTTCCAAAAATTTAAAGAATTTTTATACATTGATAACGATATCATTACCGGGGGGGGGGGGGGTCGAGGAATGATAACGTTTGATATCGTAAGGGGGCGAGGGGGTCCAAAATTACCAAAAAGTTGATAACGTTATATATGCACAGCCCCTAAGAGAATCTACCAATTGGATACGTTTGAGAGCGAAAATGAATTTAAAAATGAGTCAGAAAATAAGCAGTTTGGATTTGAATACACCCTTAATAAGATGATTTTTTTCTTCAACCGCTATGAATTTTCAATTTGTTTTTGCTGTAAGAATTGGTCCTATCAAAAATTTGTCTATATAAATGTTGTAGACAATATTAAGAAGATATATGATAAATTCATGGGGATTTTATATCTTGTAAATTGACGGAGTTATGGATATTTACTTCTTCAACTCCCCCCCCTTTTTTTTGTTTTCGTTTTTATTTATTTATTTATTTATTTTTTGCGGTACGAATTGGTCCTATCAAAAATTTGTGAATATAAAAGTTGTAGATAATATTAAGGAGATTTATAATAAAATTAATTGGATTTGACATCTCTAGAATTGACGAAGTTATGAATTTTTTTCTCCCAAAAACCATATTTTTTGCGCCCCTTGAGCCCATTTTTTATTTTATCAAAAATCTGTGATACATAAATTTTTGGCCCTATTTTTAGAAGTAATAAAAACTTTTAACCGATTTTATGTGTACAAAAATTAAGAAGTTATGGGATTTTTTTCGGTTTTCACAAAGTCCCTCCGTATTTCCATACCCTTGTTCCGATTTTGCCCATTAATGAACTTGAGCGAGATTTTATGCCCCTTGATTTTATGTATCAGTTTGGAAGAGATTTGTGCAAATCTGCAAAAATGTTTTAAAAATTCCAACATAGGGGAGAATGTAATAGATAGTATTTCATACGAAATCTAACTAATAGGTTCTTCAAATAGTTACAATCATGTTTTACCCTTTCCGGCGCGGAGTAATCCTGTTTGTAAAATGATGAAATGATGGACTGACACCAGAATTTACATATGAATTTATTAGAAAATAAAAATCTTGCTTATTTTCCAGTATTTTATAAAAGGAAAATTTTAATTGAATATTCAGGGTGCCGGTACTCTTAAAATTAGGTGTCCTTGTTGTGAACATCGCCCGCTTAAGGGTTAAAACGATACTTACAATTACTAGGACCTCCAAACCAGTAATGAGTTCAGGAGATAGAGCCTCTCCTCGCCCCCGAAATGTCCCCACCCTGGAAATTTGAGATATTTTTATTAATAGTCAAAAACTGCAAATTGCTCCCACCTTCCCCAGTCCCCGGTACGGGAGAAAAATGTCTGAATTCAACAATGCTTCAAAAATTCAACACTGTAAGTAAAAGAAGAAAAAATCTGTTGGCTGGCAGTACAATTTCTTGTATTTTTACGGAATTTTCTTGTCGATTTCAAATGATTTCTTGAATGCATGAAAAAGTATGGATTTGAGAACATCCTTGACATATAATGCTAAATTTCCATTTCTTCTAAAGCTGTAGAAATTAATTTTTATTATTGCACTGCCAAAGAATAAAATACGCAAAAATACGCAAATTGTACTGGCAAAATACACAAATGTACACTGCAATTCCTTTTAAAGTGTAAAAATATTAAAATAAACGGTCAAATGCAGGTAGTACTCACGCTCAGAATCTTCCGTACAATAAATATATATGAATTATTAACTGTGTTATTTAAAAAAAATCTTTGCCAAAAGAATAATAAGACATGTATAAAAACATGTATAATAATCACTTATAAACAAATTAAGTTAAAATAATGCTATAAAAAGTGATAGAATATCTTTATTAAGACTTACGATCGTTTCATCGCACAATCGGCGATATTTTCAAAATCAATCATAATAGAAAATATTTTCACATTACTTAAAAACAATAATATAGTAAACAATGTCACGAGACATGAAGCATAATGAAAATATTGCAACCATAAAAAAATAAAAATTAAATTAGCTATTTGCGAGCGTGGATTAATTTTCACATAATTTAAAAACAACAAGGTAAACAATGTCACTAGACATCAAGCATACTGAAAAACATTGCAAAACATAAAATAAAATAAAATTAACTTGGCTATTTGCGAGTGTGGATTAATTTTTACTATTGTTTCTACAATTACTTAGTATCTCTTTCCAAATTCTAGGTAAATCAAGGGACACAGAATCATTGTAAATATTCTCGTTGCGTAAAAATATTTCTATTGATTCTCGGACTATGGATGGAAAATAAAATCTTGATGGATAAATTAACTTGCTATTTTTAAATTCAATCTGTAAAGGTTCTTCGCTGCATAATCTGGCCAAAGCTGTGGTTCTTCTATTGTATTTGATGTCTGCTATATGTTCTTTGATTCTAGTTTTAAGTTTTCTGCTTGTCATACCTATATAAAACTGCTTTGTTCCATCTTCTTTGGTGAAAGGTATTTCGTATACTCCTGCTAATTGGTTGGACTCAATTTGATCTATTTTCTTGCATACTATATTTTTTATTTTCATGGACGGTTTTGCGACTAGGAAGATATTGAATTTATTGAGTTTATATTTTAAGCGTTCGAAGAAACCAGGAAAATATTGTAAAGTGGATAACGTGGAATTTTGTGGCTTGAAATTTCTTTTCTTTTTGTTCTTCAAGCTCTTAATTAATTTTTCTATGGTGCTTTCAAAAATATATAGTTAAAATTTGTTATCTAAGCTTTAAAAGCCGATGGTACATAGATTAAATTGTCCATGTCATTATGTATGTCCAAACCGTCCATGTCTTTAAGGGTTAATATCTCGGCTAATTACCAAAGATTTTTTTTCGAAAATCATTATCAACAATGCTTTTATATTTCTTTATAAAAAACTATACAACATAGGGTCGAGTATAGTTCTATGTGCTACAAAAGTATGAATAGGTATACCATAAAAGTTCAAAAGAAATATGAAGCCTAAATCATATCAAATAATGCTATTCTGTATAACTCTTTTTTTTAATTTTATCCTAATGTGTTTATGAAGAACTTAATTCGGTGCTGACAATAAAAGTAGTGGATATTTAAGCTTCATTTGGCATTTCTTAAAACCTAATTTAGCATAGTAATAATCTTTTCTTTTTACAGTGTAGCTAAAACAAAACACTTGTTCAATATTTAAACTTGACATTGTGTTAAGCGCGCTCGAGAGGAGGTCGCAAAGTTGCAACACGCCGCCGTCTTGGTCTGTGCTGCGTTTTTCCAAATAGGTTTTTAATTAACTTTTAAAGACACGGGAGGCGTATTGAGGGATCCACTCAATGCAAACTAGTCGCAAATCCCATAGTAATTATGTGATTAATTCTAATTAAATTAGTCTGTTTTTAACAATTTGACGTTTATTGCTTTTATACTGCTTATGGGCATTGCATTACACAAATATATAGTTAAAATTTGTTATCTAAGCTTTAAAAGCCGATGGTACATAGATTAAATTGTCCATGTCATTATGTATGTCCAAACCGTCCATGTCTTTAAGGGTTAATATCTCGGCTAATTACCAAAGATTTTTTTTCGAAAATCATTATCAACAATGCTTTTATATTTCTGCTACGATGTACCTTCAGTGCTCCTCAACACATTTGCCCGCAACTCAATGCCCGCAAATCGAAATTTGTGTGTACCGGAAAAATGAGGTTTTCTTAAAAACTGTGTGACCTAGGGTAATCTCTACAGTTTTCCTGCAAGGTTTAAATTAATGTCCACTACCTGTAATTTTTTCATAATTTTAGTTTCAGTAGATTCGGAAATAGAGGGAGGGGGGACATATATTTGCACTACATTTTCGACGATATCTCTGAATTTAATTCTCTAAAATTAAAAGAAATGTATTTTTGAGTTTAGCGTTACGATACCTTTCACACGATATACAAAGAAATAATTTTTTTTTAAGTAATTTAATTAGCCCCTCTACATTTTCCCTAAATATATCTATGAATGTTTAATAATCTGTAAATATGTGGGTCAATAGACTTTATTACTTCCCCCAATTTGAACTTTCTACGTTCCATAGTTTACGAGTAAAATGGCTGGAACAGACAGACAAAGGAGTGATCTTATAACGGTTCAGTCTTTACTTTTTAAGTACGAAACCCTAAAAAACGCAAAGCCTTACCGAAAGCAACAAATTAGCTTAAATTTTAGCACTAGTATCTATCAAGTATGCCTTTAATCCCTATCCTTTATGCATATTCGCTAATTTCTAATACGTTCACGAAATTATTTAATCGCATAAAAGAAACTCCGTAAAAATACGGAAATTACTTTTATTGTGTAAAAATATTTATAAAAAAAACGCAAAGCCTAGCGGAAAGCGACGAATTAACTAGACTTTTAGAGCTATTATCTAATCAAGGATCTATTTAATCCATATCCTTTATCCATATTCGTTAATTTCTAAAACATTCATGAAATTATTTAATCCCATTAAAAAAAAGTCCTTCTGGCCAGTGCCGGAAGGAAGAGGTAGCTTTCATATTCCTTACTTTTTAAAAGCCAGCTTATATTATTCAAACACACGAAGCTCAATTTAGTGGAAACCGAACATAGGAGATTCAATACTAATTTTTATCAATATAATGAATGAGAATTTCGCGAAATTAGTCAGCTTTATCCAAGCTGCTTTTCTTTAAAGTAACTTATATTTGGCTGCCAAATTCGGCAATTTCTTAAAGTGCCTGCCATTTTAAGACAACATGCTCGATGAGGCTAACCAGTGAACTTGGTCGAGACCTTAGTAATTGCTGTGCACATGCTCACTCACATCGGAAATCGATTGATGTATACGAGTGCTGTCGCAGGCAAAAAATCAGATTTTTCAGAATGTCACCCACATTAGATATTGAAATTGCTATATCTGAGCCATTTTTTAAGATAAAGACAAACAAAAAATGCTCCTGAATCCTTATATCAAGGTCAAATACATAAGAAAGAAACCCTTTTTAATTTCTAATTTTTTTGCACCTCACTTTAAATATAATTTTTTTTTAATTTAATGGCCGCCATTTTGAAACAAGATGGCTGATGAATCTGGCCAGCGAACTTGGTCGAGATATTGATGTATACTATCCACATGCCTTCTTACATCGAAATAGGCGAATACGTGTGTTATCGCGTGACAAATACAAGATCGTTTCAAAATGTTAGCCATGATAGAAATTCAAAGTGCTGTAATTCAACCATTTTTTAAGATATAAACAAAAGAACAAATTTTCAGAAACAAAAACTGCTCCGGAATCTTTGTATCAAGGCCAAACACATAAAAAAAATCTTTTTCATTTTCCAATTTTGTAATACCTCATTTTAAACTTTAAATTTATTTTTTTTAAATGGCAACCCATTTGAAACAAGATGGCGAATGAAGCTGGCCAACGAACTCGGTCGAGATATTTGTATGTACTATGTACACACCAAGGTACATCCAAATCGGTTCATAAATACGCCTGTTATGACGTGACAAAAATCAGGACGTTTCAAAATGTCAGCCACGCTAGAAATTCAAAAAAGTCCTTCCGGCCAGTGCCGGGAGGAAGAGGTAGCTTTCATATTCCTTATTTTAAAAAAGCCAAATTATATTATTCAAACTCACGAAGCTCAATTAAGTGGAAACCGAATGTAAGAGATTCAATACTAATTTTTATCAATACTAAATCATTTTGAATGAGAATTTCGCAAAATTAGTCAGCTTTATCCAAGCTGCTTTTATTTAAAGTAACTTATATTTCGCTGCCAAATTCGGCGATTTCTTAAAGTGCCTGCCATTTTAAGACAACATGGTGGATGAGGCTAACCAGTGAACTTGGTCTAGACCTTAGTAATTGCTGTGCACATGCTCACTCACATCGGAATCGGTTGATACATACGAGTGCTGTCGCAGGCAAAAAATCAGATTTTTCAAAATGTCACCCACGTTAGAAATTGAAACTGCTATATCTGAGTCATTTTTTAAGATAAAGACAAACAAAAAATGCTCCTGAATCCTTATAGCAAGGTCAAATACTTAAGAAAGAAACCTTTTTCAATTTCTAATTTTTTTGCACCTCACTTTAAATATGTATTTTTTTAATTTAATGGCCGCCATTTTGAAACAAGATGGCTCATGAAGCTGGACAGCGAACTTGGTCGAGATATTGATGTATACTATCCACATGCCTTCTTCCATCGAAATAGGCGAATACGTGTGGTATCACGAGACAAATACAAGATCGTTTCAAAAAGTTAGCCATGATAGAAACTCAAAGTGCTATAATTCAACCACTTTTTAAGATATAAACAAAAGAACAAACTTTCAGAAACAAAAACTGCTCCAGAATCTTTGTATCAAGGCCAAACACATAAAAAAAATCCTTTACATTTTCCAATTTTTTAATACCTCATTTTAAATTTTAAATTACATTTTTTTTTAAAATGGCAACCCTTTTGAAACAAGATGTCGAATGAAGTTGGGCAACAAACTCGGTCGAAACATTGGTATGTACTATGTACAGACCAAGTTACATTCAAATCGGTTCATAAATACGCCTGTTATCGCGTGACAAAAATCAGGGCGTTTCAAAATGTCAGCCACGCTAGAAATTCAAAATGCTATAACTCAGCCATTTTTTAAGATATAGACGATACAAAAACTGCTCCCGAATCTTTTTATCGAGGTCAAACACATAAGAAAAAAATATTTATTTCAATTTTCAATTTTTTGGTACCACATTTCAAATTTAAATTTTTCTTAAAATTTTAAATGGCCGCCATTTTTAAACAAAATGGCGGATGAAGCTGGCCAACGAACTTGGTCGAGACATTGGTCTGTACTATGTATAAACGAAGTTACATCCAAATCGGTGCATAAATACGCCTTTTATCGCGTGACAAAATTCAGGACGTTTCAAAATGTCAGCTTCGCTAGAAATTCAAAATGCTATAACTCACCCATTTTTTAAGATATAGACGAAACAAAAACTGCTACGGAGTCTTTGTATAAAGGTCAAATACATAAGAAAAAAATATTTTTCCATTTTCAACTTTTTGGTACCACATTTTAAATTTTAAACTTTTTAAAAATTTTTAAATGGCCGCCATTTTGAAACAAAATGGCGGATGAAGCTGGCCAACGAACTCGGTCGAGACATTGGTATGTACTATGTACACACCGAATTACATCCAAATCGGTTCATAAATACGAGAGTTACAGTGTGACATAGGTCAGATATATATATATATATATATATATATATATATATATATATATATTGATATATATATATATATATATATATCAATTTTGAGCGGAGGGTGGTTTCGGGGTCTGGGGGTCATGATCGATGAAAATATACCAAAATTTTTTGAAATCGCTTTCCTCCGAACGGCTGCAATAGGTAGCTTTTTGTAAAGAAAGCTACCTAATACTATAACTCAGCCATTTTTTTAGATATAGACGAAACAAAAACTGCTCCGGAATCTTTGTATAAAGGTCAAATACATAAGGAAAAAATATTTTTCCATTTTCAATTTTTTGGTGCCACATTTCAAATTTTAAATTTTTTTTAAATTTTTTAAATGACTGCCATTTTGAAACAAAATGGAGGATGAAGCTGGCCAACGAACTCGGTCGAGACATTGGTATGTACTATGTACACACCGAATTACATCGAAATCGGGTCATAAAACGCCTTTTATCGCGTGACAAAATTCAGGACGTTTCAAAATGTCAGCCACGCTAGAAATTCAAAATGCTATAACTCAGCCATTTTTTAAGATATAGACGAAACAAAAACTGCTCCGGAATCTTTGTATAAAGGTCAAATACATAAGAAAAAAATATTTTTCCATTTTGAATTTTTTGGTACCACATTTCAAATTTTAATTTTTTTTTTAAATTTTAAATGGCCGCCATTTTGAAACAAAACGGCGGATGTAGCTGGCCAACGAACTCGGTTGAGACATTGGTATGTACTATGTACACACCGAATTACATCGAAATCGGTTCATAAATACGAGAGTTACAGTGTGACAAAGGTCAGATATATATATATATATATATATATATATATACCGGGTGTTCTAAAAAGGACTGACTGATTTTAAAATTCAATAACTTGCAAACGGTGACAGATATTTAAAAATTTCTGGCAGGAGGTTTATGCATAAGGTCAAAAGTTTTATTACAGTGATCTTCGATTTTACTTCGAATTACAAACAATAGATGGCGCTGTAAGCAATAGTCGCTAAATACAGGCTCGATTTTTGGTCCTTTTTCTTGTTTCGTGCGGAAAAAGGAGATGGAAATGTATTATCCGGGCCACGAAGTACCAAAAATCAAGCCTGAATTTAGCGTCTATTGATCGCAGCGCCATCTATTGTTTGTAATTCGAACTAAAATTGAAAATCACTGTAAAAGAACTTTTGACCTTATGCATAACCCTCCTGCAAGAATTTTTTAAATATCTGTCACCGTTTACAAGTTATTGAATTTTTAAATCAGTCAGTCCTTTTTGGGACACCCAGTATATATATATATATATATATATATTGTCGTAGGCTAATTGAGGAATACTTTGCGATGAAATTAACACCAAAAATCAATATTGCAGGGGTGCAGAATATGTCCGGTCCGGCGATCTAGGATTGGGGGAAATTTTAACACCCTGGGGAAATTTTTCAGAAACATATACAATTGATTTCGATTTTAACAACGAATTCCATAATTCCATGAGATAGAACAATTTCAGTACAAATAAAAATATCCATATGGCTACCTTCACAAAATCGATCTCAGAATAATATGTACTATATATCAGGGGGGATTATGTTCTGAATTTTCCGAAAGTTTAAGGCATTCAGTTCCCTAAAAAAAAAAAAAAAAAAAAAAATCGGTCATCTGAAAATTCGGGCATAAAAATACCGCGAATTTTCGCGAAGAATTACGGAAAAAACGCGAATTTAGTCATAAGATCGTAAAATAACCGCACATTTCGCCAGAAGGTCGCGAAAGAACCGCAAATTTCGTCAAAAGTTCGCGAAAGAACCGCAGGTTTCTTCAAAAGATCGCGAAATAACCGCAGGTTTCGTCAAAAATCGTGAATTGAACGCAAATTTTGTCAAAAGATCGCAAAATAAATGCACATTTCGCCAAAAGATCGCGAAACAATCGCAAATTTCGTCAAAAGATCACCAAACAACCTCTAATTTCGTCAAAAGATCGCAAAACAAGCGCGATTTTCGTCAAAACATGGCGAAATAACCGCTATTTTCCTCAAAACAGGGCGAATAACCTTCTATTTCGTGAAAGAAAAGCGGAAAAAAAACCGCAAATTTCGTCAAAAGATCGGAAATGAACGTAAATTTACTCAAAAGATCGCGAAATAAACGCAATTTTTGTCAAAAGATTGCGAAACAACCGCGCATTTTGTCAAATGGCGAAATAACCGCAAATTTCGTTAAAAGATCGTGAAAAATCTGCAAATTTCGTCAAAAGATCACGAAAGAATCGCAAATTTCGTCAAAAGATCGCGAAAGAATCGCAAATTTTGTTAACAGATCGCAAAAAACTACAAATTTCGTCAAAAGATTACGAAAGAATCGCAAATTTCGTTAAAAGATCGCAAAAAACGGCAAATTTCGTCAAAAGATCACGAAAGAACCGCACATTTCGCCAAACGATCGAAAACAACCGCGAATTTCATCAAATGATGGCAAAACAACTGCGAATTTCGTCAAAAGGAAGGAGAAATAACCGCAAATTTCGTCGAAAGATCGCGAAATAACCGCAAATTTCGTCGAAAGATCGCGAAAAAACGCGAATTGCGTCAAAAAATCCATGAAAAATACACAGTGTTGGGAGTGGATTTCCCCCACTCTTAGAGGTGTGCACGGGCCCGGGCTTGGCCCGAGGCTCGTACCCGGCCCGGCGGAATGGAGGAGAATTTTCAAACGGGCCGGGCCGGCAGAATTAGGACAATTTTTTCAACGGGCCGGGCCGACAGACAAAATAAACGGGCCGGGCCGGGCCGATAAAAAAAATTAATCGGGCTTATCGGCCCGATATAAGAATTTGAGAGGAGTAGATAAAATACGAGGTCATTTCCAATGAATGTGACTTTTTTGAGAAGTATAAATGGGCGTTACGAGCCGATGCGAGTTTAACAACACCAATACAGAAATGTAACATGTCCATCGTAGAGATCGACATCGTACAGTTACATGATGCCTGATCCCGGGTTTAATTTTTTCGGCAGACTTGTGCCGGGACGGAACTGGTCTTAATCGTTCTCAGGATGTGTAGGACAGGCATTATGTTTTGTAAAAGTATTAATAGCGATAATGAACTTCTGCTAACAGTATCTTTGGAAATGTACCTTAAGGTGGTTCTCATATTTACTGCTCAACAATGCGAAACTCTCATACACATTTTCTGACTCATTTTTAACTATAAAGGCATAAAATTGACAGGCCTGAGTATTGAAGGCATTTGGGATCGAATAGCGTTTCCATCTTTCTTAAATTACGTACAGAGATAACAGAGACTCTTGTCACGTGACTGTACGTTTTTCTCCTTTCCTGTGCTATCGCTTCCGGAAATTCGATTCAATACGCTACCTTTGGCAGTATTTTCTGAAAGATATATTATTTTTATCTAAGAAAAAACGGCATTTACATGGTTTCTGAATAAGAATACCTGCCAATCTCATGCGTTTCCGAAAGGAAATGAATTCATAAATGTATCAAAATGTAGCTCCTTTGGATTTGAGAAAAGCTGTCATTTCTGTCATTTTTATGACAGAAATATTTTCACAAATCTACCTTTTATTATAATCTTCAAAAATTATCATGTTTTTTAACCCTTTATTCTAAACTACAATAATCTTTTAATGAACCCTTATTTAAATTTTGAAACGTCTGTAGAGACGTTGACTAAAACACTGTAAGTAATCGTTAATGTTTACTATTGTGTGTTTTCTATTTTGCGAACACATAGTAATTTAAAATATACTGTAAAATGTTCCCATAAATATGCATGTAGTATTCATTAAAAGAATCTTAATTGTATGTCGAGAAAAAACGGAATTTTTTGCAGAAATTTAGTCGGGCCGGGCCTGTTTTCCCTGATTTTTTTGTACGGGCCGGGCCGAGAACGGTAAAAATGTAAACGGGCCGGGCCGAGCTCGGGCCGAACTTTCAATTTTTACACCGGGCCGGGCCAAAATAGTTTTCCTTCGGGCCGGGCCCGGGCCTGGAAATTCCGGACCGTGCAGACCTCTACCCACTCTGCTGTAACCTTTCAGAAAATTTGCTGTGAATTTTAGGAATTTTTTTTTTTTTCACTCAGAATCACTCCTGCCATATATACTCGCGCATAAGTTGAGAAATATTTGAAAAATAATTTTTTTATACCTACGGCAATACAGCACTTACCTATAACATACCGTAAAATTTTGGGGAAATTTTCGTGAGGATTGGGGGAAATGTTGGGAGTAAAAACATTTTCTGCACCCCTGCAATAGTGATCCGCAGATTTCAAAACTGGTATTAGAAGTTTTAAATTCGAATTAGTTTTCGAAATATTATTTTTTTTCTAATTTTATATACATTTTTCTAATGATGGCAACTCAAATTTTAATCAAACAGATATTTGTTTTAGGTATATATAAATATTATACAGACATACAAACAATAAATACAATAAACCCAACTGGAGTGAAAAATTAGCCAGAGCCAGGAATCGATCCCGGGACTACACAGTATACAAGACTGCTGCTCTAACCACTGAGCTCCAGTTGGGTTTATTGTATTTATTGTTTGTATGTCTGTATAATATTTATATATACCTTTAACTGTTGAATGAAAGCGTTATTTATGTGTGTATGTGTGTTTTAATATATATTGTAGTATGAGTGATGTATTATAATTATCGTAGATCGATGTAATATTAAAATCTATTCATCGTTGTCCAGTCATCCAAGGCTATCGTATAGATGGCTGGTGACTTCCCCAACATGGTTTATTAGTGAGAAATTGCAGACTCAGGCATCGGCCGGAGTAGCTCAGTGGTTAGAGCAGCAGTCTTGTATACTGTGGTCCCGGGATCGATTCCTGGCTCTGACTAATTTTTCACTCCAGTTGGGTTTATTGTATTTATTGTTTGTATGTCTGTTATAATATTTATATATACCTTTAACTGTTGAATGCAGGCGTTATTTATGTGTGTATGCGTGTTTTAATATATATTGTAGTATGAGTGTTTTATTATAGATATTTGTTTTCTTTCAGATTTTAGAAAAGGTTTCTATTTTAAACTAATTTCGCTAGAAGTCTGGCCTCCCTTAAATGTATGTTAAGAAATGTATCATGTTACTTTTATTCATAATTCAATTTATATTTCATTATCATTTTATTTAATACAAGCAGAAACATTTAAAATAAATAGCTTTCACTTCTTTATTTTTTTTTAAACGAAATGAAAAGAAAAATATTAGGTACAGATGTCATATACGCACTGGGGTACCTAATTGGCGCCAAAATGGCATTATTTTGGTTGACATGGTAATCCGGCTATTGTTGTTTATTTAATAATAAGTGTTTATTATTTTATTTTATTTTTTTAAATTACATAAATTGTTTTGTTCTATAGTTTATTATTATTTTTTGTTATTTTCCTTTAAAAATAAAAAATAATAAAAAATAATTAAAAAATACGGTACTACTTAGTTATTCCATCGACCCATTTCGCCAAATTATATAAATCGCCAAACCACTCGCCAAATTATACAAATTGACATAATTTTTTTTTAAATAACGAAAGAACAAAGAAAATAGTATAACATTAATAAATATACAAATAAAACGTCGAAATAAAAATCACTTGATGACGTAAAGACGTGTAACTTGCTTAAAGTCAAGTGAATGTGACATTTATCAACCATTATTGGCATTTAATCTTATAGTTTGGTGATAGATTTTTGGTCGACGGGATAACTAAGTAGTACCAAAAATACATATGTAACTGGTATTCGAAAACGAGGATTTCGCCAAATTTTCGTAAAAAAAATCACGCCAAACCGGGTGCGTATATGACATCTGGCCAAATATTAAATGATGTAACAAACGATGACATTTAATTCCAACTTCAAAGCAATGTTATAATTTACCACTCAAAAAATAAAAAGAAATGCTAACTGGCGAGTTGAAAAATAGTTATTGGCGAGATTTGCACCCGGCTAGCGTAACAGTACCAAGAATTCTTTGCGACAATGCTTTTATGTAGTATTATTCGGAAAAAAAAGAATTGATTTTTTTTAAATCGAAATGGAAAACTTTCGGCACGGATATACGGTCCCATATTGGCGCTATTTTTTTCTGACGCCAATGTCATATACGCAACGGGTACTTAACTGGCGCCATATTATCGTTATTTTGCTTGATTTGATAAGCCGGATGTTGTTGTTTATGCTGTTGATCTTTTCGCCAAATTAGCGTCGGAAAAAAATCGCGCCAATATGGGGCCGTACATGATATCTGGGCCAAACTTTCATATGAAAAGCGAAGGGATCAGAACGTATTTATTTATGGCAGTTACATGACTTTTATAATATAGATGAAATGATGGCGATAGAATAATATTTGGCGACTTATCACCTGTACCTGGCTAAAGTACCAAAATGGCACCAGGAATATAAAAAGCGAAGTGGTTCGCCCGGAACTCTAGATGATAGTCACATGACTTAGGCTGTTGTTATAGAAATTGTTTTAAAATACCGGGAGTCAAAGACTGTACACTTAATTACTTTTATTTTTAGCTTCTTTTCAAAAGTTTAACTGATCCTCTTTAATAAAACACGAAAACAACCATTGGATGTCTTAACAGCAACTGATTCGGCCTTAAATTTTTGAAATCAAAGGAAATTGAATGGAAACCCGTTTACAGGGAGATCTGCATAGCTTTTTTCAGTATAATTCAATCTTCTATAATATTTTGTAAACCGATCAGATTAGCGTGTTTTTAGATTCTGCGGTGTCTGAACGGGGGTTGGCGAGCGTAGCTTGCAGGGGGCAGAGCCCCCTAGTATATATATATTGATATATATATATATATATGTATATATATATATATATATATATATATATATATATATATATATATATAATTTTGAACGGAGCGTGGTTTCGGGGTCTGGGGGTCATGATCGATGAAAATATACCAAAGTTTTTTGAAATCGCTTTCCTCCGAACGGCTGCAATAGGTAGCTTTTTGTAATGAAAGCTACCTAAAAAACTCCGGAAAAGTACGGAAATTGTACTGATAATCAACAGATTTTATTTACAGTGAACGATCTGAAACTAAATATTTACAATTTGCTCCTAAACTGGAAAGTGACATATGTTTAAATCTGAACAAAATCTTCGTCCGGAAAACTGTTGTCATGACAACCAATCATTTAGTAATTCAAAGAATCTCCTGAAATGTGAAGTTAAGATATTTCTAGTAGAGAATGGAACGATTTAATATTAATCTGTCAGGAAAGGAATTAAATTGGTATTTTATGCATTGTTCAAAAACAGCTTTTTTATTCAATAAAATATCGTATTGTTTATGGAAAATTGACGTTATTATATTTTGAGAAGATTTGATTGAATATGTATTCCGTCTTATTCTTTTACTTCAAGGTATTATTTTTTTTAATTTAATAAAATAAAATTTAATTATAGTCGAATCTTGATATCTCAAACATAGAATTTCCTAACTTTTCTTTTCGATTCTGTTTTACTCCTTTTGTTCTCCTTTCTTTATTTTATTTTATTTTATTTTTTGTGGGATTGGGCTCAGATATCTATTCAACATTACTTCAAAAGTAGAAAATAAAACTTTCAGTATTCAAAAGTAGTTTTAAATTTCATTACACAATCTTAGATGATTAAATGACGTTGCATTTTTAAATTACTATTATGATTATATGAATGAATATCCTTTTTAAAAAACGTCACCTAAGTATATTGTGAAGATATAATAATATGCATAAAGATATATATACTTCCAGAAAGTTAGATTTTCATAAACATACAAAATCTTTGACGTCTTTTTGTCAAAAAACTATTCTTTCAAGATCTTGGTGAATACTTGCATGATGTTATTTAAATTAAAAAAGTAATTTAAGGGGTCTCAGGGCTCTTAAAATTAAAAAAAAGGGAAGAAAAAGACCATTTTCAACATTTAATATCTTAAAATGTATATGATATTAAAACACAATTTTTATTGGAATAAAAGATATACATATGTTCTTTCATTTTATGTATTTAAAAAGTTGCAAGACGCAGAATTAGAAATTACAGGGGGCTCCAAACTGTCAGATATTTGACGAGCAGAAAATTAGTATAACTGCTGATGCGCACGATTACAATATAAATATTGAAACTAGAGTGTTAATTTCGATGCCTGCTTATACTTCAGTTTGTAACAATGACCCTGAACCTAAAAAAATGTATTTAAAGCATTTTTATATTTTTAATACAAAGAAGTTGTATTTAGCTAATGCAAAACTTTGAAAGTTTGAACAGTATAACCACATAAAATATATTTTTTTGAACAATAAAAAAGAAATTTTAGGTTCAATTAATACAGACTAACATGAAACATATTTTTTGAAACTTTCCTGAAAAAATATTCAGAAATTTTCGAGATATCATGCGCTTTCTTCCCAAAAGCGTCATTTGGAGAAAAATGACTTCAAGGTTTCAGAAACGCCGCTTCAGCTATTGAGCGGGTATTATTCTAAAAGCCATAATTTCTATTCTAATGGGAATTTCAAGAGCAATTATATCAAAATGTTCAGAAAAGATAGGAGTTTAACATCTAAAAAAATTAAAATTTCGAAAATTTTGAAGCTTTAAGAGTCCTGAGACCCCTTATTATTATTATTTTTTTTTATCCTTAATTTTCACTTTAATTTGCTTTCATTTTTATGTCCACAGACATGACTTGCATGTTTATGAAAAATTACGTTTAAAATGTACGTTTTGGGGAGGATGACTCAAATGTAATTACGTGGAATAAATCATTACTTAAATTTAAAAAAAAAAAAAAAAAAAAAAAAAAAAAAACAGGCAATAAAACCCGGGTTCCCGAGTTACAGAACGTAGGTCAAAACAATTTTTAAATGAAAACCTTAATTGATTTTTCAACGAATATATTTTTTACATTGTCCACTTACAACGTTGAAAAGCATTTTTTTATGAAAAATATCAATTATGTATTCAAATAAAGTATTGAAATTTATTAAAAGCTATAGAGCTTTCTTATTAGGTGCATGCCAGTCGTAAGAATGCCAGCGAAGAAATCGTGAAAGATTTCACAATTTACAGCAGCTTTTTTTATTCTGTTTATTTCAGTGTTTAATTACGTATTTCGATTACATATATGTAAATTTGCATTTTATTTTATTTTATTTGTTTATTTATTTATTAAATTTGAATTTCGTTATAGAATATTGAACAGGGGTAAATGCTGAGCTATGTGTTAATCTTCGGTAATCTGGCTGCACGCGTTAGAGATAGATTTTTAAAAGAATTATGCTTAAAAATATTTTTAAAAGCATAAAAAATCAGTAAATTGAGCTAGAGTTTTCAAACAAGTTTCACATGAAAATAGATTTTCCCGCTATTAGATGTTACAAAAATTAAAATTTTGTGATGTTTACTAGTAAAAAAAAAATTACAGTAACAGCTCATCTTATTGATCAGGTCGGCACCACCGTCAATATGACGTCAGCGATACTCCCGGGCATGTTTTTGCTTTATAATATAGATGTCACATAATCTGCGGAATTTGCATAATTCATCTTACATTTTTTTCCTGCGACGTATTTTCCATACACAATTTTTAGTCCACGCATTACTTTAGAAAAAAAATGTCAAACATAATTTTTTTTATTTAAGTATTATTGTTTTATTAATATCTTTTTTCCTTTCTTTCTATCTTTAGGTAAGTGAAGGCCTTTAATGAAAGTTTGCACGTATCCTCTGTTTTATATATCGAAGAAACTTCGAAAAGCTGAAGACGTTCCGTGTATGTATTTAATTTTTAATTTACCGCATCTTCGAGGTAATTTTAGAACACAAGTTTATATGATCCATTCATTTTTCGAAATATTGTAAGTGTAATTATAAAATAGTTAAATATTTTCTAGATTTTGTTTTTAAACAAATTTTCTTATTTCTATTCGATAATAGTAAAAATAAATAAATAGTACGTAAATTTTTAAAGAAGACAATTATTGTAAATAGATATGAAGTATCTTAGAAACGTATATCTATTGAATGTCCCTTAATGTAAATTTTTAGGTTCAATGTTTCCGTTCAAAATTTTCAATATTCGAAAGTAGTTTTAAATTTCATTAAACAATCTTAGATGATTAAATGACGTTGCATTTTTAAGTTACTGTTATGATTATATGAATGGATATCCTTTTTATAAAACGTCACCGAAGTATATTGTGAAGATATAAAAATATGTATAAAGATCATACTTCCAGAAAGTTAGATTTTCATAAACATATAAAATCTTTGCCGTCTCTTTGTCATGAAACTATTTTTTCAAGATCTTGGTGAATACTGGTATGATGTTAGGTAAATTAAAAAAGGTCTCAGGGCTCTTAAAATTAAAAAAAAAAGGAAATAAAAAGACCATTTTCAACATTTAATATCTTAAACTATATATGATTTTAAAACACAATTTTTATTGGGGTAAAATATATAAATATGTTCTTTCATTTTATGTATTTAAAAAGTTACAAGATGCAGAATTGGCAATTACAGGGGGCTCCAAACTGACGAGCAGAAAATTGGTATAACAGCTGATGCGCACTATTACAAAATAAATATTTAAACTAGAGTGTTAATTTCGGTGTCAGCTTATACTTCAGTTTGTAACAATGACCCTGAACCTAAAAAAATTGTATTTAAAGCATTTTTATATTTTTAATACAAAGAAGTTGTATTTAGCTAATGCAAAACTTTGAAAATTTCAACAGTGTAACCACCTAAAAAAATATTTTTTGAACAATAAAAAGGAAATTTTAGGTTCAGTTAATACAGACTAACATGAAACTTATGTTTTGAAAATTTCCTGAAAAAATATTCGGAAGTTTCCGAGATATCATGCGCTTTCTTCCCAAAAACCTCATTTGGAGAAAAATGACTTCAAGGTTTCAGAAACGCCGCTTCAGCTATTGAGCCGGTATAATTCTAAAAGCCATAATTTATATTCTAATGCGAATTTCAAGAGCAATTATATCAAAATGTTCAGAAAAGATAGGAGATTAACATCTAAAAAAATTAAAATTTCGAAAATTTTGAACACTGTAAAAAAAACGGACTAAAAAAACGGAAATACTACTGGCAATCTAGACGCCAGTACTATTTCCGCTTTTTTACGGGAAGTTTTACCCATAAATTACAGAAATTTTTCCGTTTTTCTGATTAAAAACGGAAATTTTTCTGTAATTTATGAGTAAAAATTCCCGCAAAAAACGGAAATAGTACTGGCTTCTAGATTGCCAGTAGTATTTCCGTTTTTTGTCCGTTTTTTTTTTACAGTGAAGCTTTAAGAGTCTTGAGATCCCTTAATTTTTTATTTATTATTATTATTGTTTTTATGCATCCTTAATTTTCACTTTAATTTGCTTTCAGTTTTATGTCCACAGACATGGCTTGCATGTTTATGAAAATTACGTTGAAAATATATGTTTTGGGAAGAATGACTCAAATGAAATTACTCAGTGACTCTGATGAATGAAATAATGACTCAAATACCACTATTCGGACATTCAATATTTTATTTTTCACATAAAAAGAAACTCCTTTACTGGATTTTTTTTCTTAACCGAAGGAATTCCTTTTCAGCTGAATATTACAATTACTATGTTTATCTGTGTTTCCTTTTCATCATCTTTTAAAAATAAACCGTCAGATTGATGCCTTATGATGGGTTATCAGGATTCTGTATCGCAGGGGTATAGTGGAGGGTATACGCCGTATACCTTCTGGATTTTTTAAAAAGCACCGTATACCCTCTGTTTCTCAAATAAAGCTATAATGTATACCCTAGTCAGGACGTTCATGACTTTAGCGTATACCTTCTGGGTTTTTTTACGACTACATCACTGCATCTACTGACTATTTTAATATAGACCGGGTTCTGGCAGCACACACAATCACATCATCGAGTTCACGAATGAAATTTTAGGATTAGTTAAATCTTGATTCGCACATTAAAACGCAATCGGTCTGCCAAGTCATATCTTGGTGGAAAACACCTGAAAACCCGATTTTAGTGGTTGACTCGTAGGTTTACCATTGTGTTTTCCTGCTCTCAGTCCTCCATGTTTTCATACCTTTGGGTGCAGTAAAACACAATGGTAAACCTACGAGTCAGCCACTAAAATCGGGTTTTCCGGTGTTTTCCACAAAGATATGATTTGGCAGACCGATTGCGTTTTAATATGCGAATCAAGATTTAACTAATCCTAGAATTTCATCCGTGAACTCGATGAGGGGATTGTCTGCTCCCGGCTCCCGATCTAATAGATATATAGAATATTTTTATAAAAAAATTTCATATATTTAAATTATTTATACATTATTTTTCGGATATTTTTACCTACCCATCATACGTAATATAGGGTAAATCTTGTAATCGTTTTAAAAATCGAAAAAAAAATTTTTTGACGGATTTACATGTTTCGGACACTGGAGATTCCGAAAACATATTTAAAAAAAAAATTGCCGTCCGTCTGTCTGTATGTCTGTGCGTATGTGTGTCTGTAAACGCTCTATCTCCCGAACAAATTGAGATAGAGACTTGAAATTTGGTGTGTACTTAGTATGTAATGATGAGAAGAAGTCTATTGAATATCAGTAACCTCGATTATCCGGAACCATTTTTTTCGGACCCTCGAAATATTCGTTCTGATAAAAGGTATATAAAATATAATTTCGAAATGGTTTGTTTTAAGAAGTGAATATAAAAGACAATAAAAAAAGCATAAATTTTGCATAAAGAACGAAGTCGATCGGATGATTAGTTGCCGAGATAGTTGTAATTCACACTCTTCGATTTTTCACGACCCTGTATTTCCTTCAAATTTCAATTCAAAGATATATTTTAATTGGAAATGAGACGCTTAATACGACGCGGTAAACTGTTAGTTAATATGATTATCATTTTTCAAGTTATAAGGATGTTTCTTTTACGCAGTTCGGTACTACTGGATTATCCCGTCGACCAAAAAACTATCGGCAAACTGTAAGATTAAATGCCAATGATGGCGTATCGTAAATGTCATATTCACTTGACGTTAAACACATTACACGTGTTTGTTACGTCATTGATTTTTAATTCAACGTTTTATTTGTCTTTTTATTAATCTTCTACTAATTTATTTGTTCTTTTGTTATTTAAATTAAAAATTATGCCAATTTGTATAATTTTGCGAGTAGTTTGGCGATTTATATAATTTGTCGAAATGGGTCGACGGGATAATGAAGCAGTACCCGCAATTCAGTAACAGAGCATTACTATGTATCAAAAATACTTAAATATACGTTTAAATTGCATTTTGGAATTGCAATGCATTTTATAAATAGTTTACACATGTTTTATTTTCATATTTCATATTATGCATATCCATGATGGGTTAGTATTATACAATGGCCTCCAACGACTAGTTTTAATTTGTATATAGAAGGAATTCCTTCTCTGGAATTTTTCACTATAACGGGAATTCATTTACAGCTGAATGTTAGAATTATTCTGTTTATCTGTTATTTATTTATTTATTTTATTTTATTTTATTTTATTTTATTTTTTTTGTCAATTTTTGCGAGTGAAACGACATATAGGTAATTCATGGCTTATCTTTATTCTGTATCTATTAAATATTTTTATAAGCCTTTACTAGAATATTTCACAGAAGTCATGTTGCAATTATTCTGTTTATCTATGTTTTTTTTTTTTTTTGTTTGTTTTTTTTTTCTTCTCATCAGGTTTTATAAATGAAACGTCATATTGCCTACCTACGGCAAGGTTTTTTAACTCACAAGGGAACCACTTTTGGTGTTTCTCGCACCTAGCATTGAAACCTGGTGCATTTTAAAGGGCTATATTATGAAGTTTGAGAATCTATAAAATTTTTCTGTTAAAATAATATATCTTGATTATACAGCAGCATAACTTTCTGAAAATGCAATTTTCGAGACCACACATCGGACTATTAACATTGAATTTTTTTTAAAGAAAAGCATTTAAAAATAAAAATTAGTTAATAATAAGTATAAAATATTGAAAAAAGTTTGAAAATTCCTTCAAAAACCCACGAATTTGATTTTGAAAAATTGCAACTTTATATTCATATTTTTGGTGGGGAAACAGTTGGCGTTTATTTTCAAAAGTAGAGCTTTCCGGCAACCCTAGCCAAATATCATAGCTGAATTTGTAATAGTTAGAAATTGCAATGTCCAACCTATTTCGCCACAGTAATTTTTCTAAATTGTGTAAAAATATTAATTTACTTTATGATTACTTTTACCGAAGGACCATTTAATACAGAAACATTTCATTTTAAACATTCGAAACTTTATTTCATTCGATTTCAAAAGAAAATAATTTGCTTATTTTGTATTTCACTAAAAAACACTTTTCAATGATCTTCGAAGTTTTTATAGAATTATATTTATTACTTATATATTTATCGTCTGCATAGAAAAAAAATAGAAACCTAATATTTGTTTCTTATGCTATCAATTATAAAAAAAAAATCGCAATCTGATATAATTCTAGTAATATGTTCTGTACATTTTCTCTTTGGATAAAGCGGGCGGAAAAATTGTAACGCCATATTTGGCAAGTTAACTCACTTTTAACGTGAAATAATCAAATAAATATGTAATAATAAAAAATTAAAAGTATAAAAAAGTGTATAAAATATTATTTTAACAGAAAAAATTTTTCGGTTCTCTAACTTTTATGTATAGGGCTACAAGGCGCACCAGGTCTCGATGCTAGGTGCGAGCAACACCAAAAGTGGTTCCCTTGTCAGTTTAACTTCCGCAGCTTACTTACATTAGGATGGAGAAAATGCTTTTTTGATTTATTTATGAACAAAATTAATATCTAAACAAAATATTATTTAAAAAATATATTATTTTTTTTATAAAGAAGATAACGATGAAATATTTTTCAAATCTTACCTATGTTGATTACTTTTTTATTTAGTGCAATGTAACATTTAATGAAAAAAGTAAGTCTGACAATTTTAATTTGAAATTAATTTTATAAATCTAATTTATAAAATTGAATTTTGGATTGATATACTATCAAGTATTTTTCTTAATATTGTAGCGGGGACTAATTTTTTTTTTATAATTTTCTCACAATAAAGCTCGCATCGCAGAAATAAGGCATAAAAAATTTAGCAAGAACTTTCTATTACTTTCAGTTTTTAATTAACATTTTCCAACCTCGTTGAAAAGTGTTTAGGAATTTTGTTTGTATGGCGGTCTTTCTATACTTTCTGTTGGTTTGACCGTGCTCTAACTTATGTGCCTATACTCTGGTTGAAATGTAAATGATTTATATTATTAATGTTTACCATTTCATATTCATATTCGCTATTGAAAATGAAGTGTATAGCATTTACAGGAGCGCTCAAAAGAATTCCGCTACATTATGGTCTATGGCAAAAAATCGTTTGCCGTTTATTTTAATGCTGTTACAGAATTTTAAACATATTGAAAAATACATATTACATCACTGAGGTACACTACACGATGCTTACTATAAAATTTTGCGTGCATGCATCGTTAATTTATAGGAGGACATGAAAGAATTTAGTTGCAGTTCTATATGAGTAACATTGCAGTCTGTCTATGAATAACAATGCCTGAAAGTGCATTTTGAATTGCGTTTTGAATTTAATTTTTTATATATTACTAAGTGGTACAAATTTTATAGATATTATACAGGGCTGCACAAAAGAATTCCAGCACATTTCCGTTTATCGGAGGAAATTGCTGAAGGGGAATTTTCAACTGTGTCAAGCATTTCTTATTTGAATTAAATTTTTGTACACTATGTAATGTAGTATATGCAAACATATGGATCACATATAAGGCTGCAAAGAAGAATGCGATATTTTTCAGTCTACGGATGGTAACTACTGAAATAGTATTTAAAATGTGTTATGTGTTTTCCAATTGTTTATTTAAACATTGCCTTTCACCTTATTGAAGTTTTGTTATAGTATTCCAAATGTGTTGGAAAGTGTTTTATAATCTATTCTCGACGCATGATTTTTCTTTTTTGTTTGTCTTCAGTGTGTGAAAACTCAATTATGAGAAATAACAAAAATTCAATACTTTAATCTCTCAAATTGGAATACAAATTGTTTCTGGCACACCTGACATTCTCTTAGAACACACCATTGTGCCGTGACACAGTGGTTGAAAACCTGTGTTTTTTGGCGCAGCGGAATTCTTTTATAATGATTTTGTTGTTGTTGTTGTTGTTCACATTCACAATATAGAATAGAATAAAATGAATATAACATATAAGACATAAGATTTTCTATGTAAGGTATTCTAAACTTAATAACCTGCATGAAATTTGATCAAGGGGAAATGAAATTTATTTCCTGAAATATCAAAGCGGAAATAGAAACTGTTCACGTGAGATCAAAAAGCACCAAGGAACATTAAATTCAAAATCGAATCAAGAAGATCTAAAGATTTAAGCTGCATCTGTATAAACTAATAACAGAATTGATTAAGTCCGCTAGGAATAAGAGAATAATGAAATTCGGTGGAAGAGATAATAGAAGGAATGTAATCTAACAAAAATTAAATTAAATATAGCAGATTTTCAAGTATGGAGACATTTTAGATAAGAACTAGATTTTTCCATTTCTCCATAGAATGACTTAAAACTATAACATAATTTTCAGTTCCAGCTATATATATATATATATATATATATATAATGTAAACTTTCTGTACAATAATACCATTGAAAGATAATGAAAATGACCAATAATATGAAAACATAAACACCACATAAACCAGATGTCATTTTAAAAGTATAGTCCCATGTACTACCTTATGAGGATTAAAATGGAAGGAAAAATAAAAACATGGATACAGAAAAAAAATAAAAATAAATAAATGAAATGCTTATACAGTGAATTACTTTATCAAGGGCACAGAATTCACATATATTAGGTTGAGCAAAAAGTTCTGGGAAATTTTTAATCTAATGTTTACCAGAATTTGTATCGTATATGATGGTCGTGCCATCAGTGTCGAGCTCTATTGCCAGCAGTTGGATCGCGTCTACAACGAATTGGTGCCGATTGGTCCGCCGAAAGCTCGCTTTGTTTCAGTAAGACAATGCCAAACCGCACGTGGCCCAGAGGACCAAGGACAAGTTTGCACAGTTGGACGACGTCGAAATTCTTTCACACCCCGCCTACAGTCTAGACATGGCTCCATCCGATTATGGTATCTTTCGATCAATGCAACATTTACCAAGGGCCGTCGATTTGAATCCTTTAATGAAGCTGAAGAAGCATGTCAAGAGTTTTTCGATTCCAAGGAGCCGCCATGGTACTTCCAGCAAGTTCGGAATCTGGCAGAACGATGGCAGAAAGTCGTGGACAATGATGGTCTCTACTTTGAAAAAATGGTCCTTGTTGCTTTTGTTGTTAATTTGCGCATAACAAGGCAACTTTCACAAATTTCCCAGAACTTTTTGCCCAACCTAGTATAAGCAAGACAGTCGTTTTCTGCAGAGAATAAAGCTAAAAGCTAAATAATTTACTCTTTCTGCGCCAATGTGGGGCAAGCCTCAATAAGATATTACATGAACATTTGGGAGTAAAAAAAAAAAATATTCGCGTTTTGCCGCATAATCGGACAAACGCTCAAAAGAAGGCTCGTGTCGACTGGTGCAAGGAAATGTTGAAAAAAAAATACGTTCAAGGTTCATCAAAGGCTGTGTATAACATCTACCACAGGTGACGAATCAGATCTATGCATATGAGCCGGAAACAAAAGAGCAATCGACTATATGGGTCTTCTAAGATGAGCCAAATCCAACAAAATTTGTCCGAGGAAGAAGAACATCGAAGCAAATGGTTGCCTGTTTCTTCGGCATTACCGGTCACGTGTTGACAGTGGTATTAGAACAACGCAGGACTTTCAATTCTGAATGGTACACGACCACTTGTTTGCCAAAAGTCTTCGGAGAAATTCGAAAAAAAGCAGAACAGGCGAATAATTAATTCTTCATCATGACCATGCGAACTCTCACACATCGCCTCAAACAAAGGAATTTCTGAAAGGCCAAAACGTCGAATTCATGGGTCATCCGCCGTACAGTCCTGATTTGGCACACAATGACTTTTTTTATTCCTACACATCAAAAATAAATTGCGTGGACAACGATTTTTGACACCCGAAGAAGCGGTTGATGCATTCAAAACGCAGGTTTTGGAGTTGGTTGCATCAGTGTGGAAACAGTGCTTCGAAAATTGGTTCAATCGCATGCAAAAGTGTATTGATCTTCATGGAGAACACTTTGAAAAGCAATAAATTCAATGTCGATCATAAATATTTGTTTTTTCATTACTAGGCCAGAAATATAAATAGCAACCCTCGTATGCATTAATTATCTTGCCTATAATTAAAACGATAAGTTTTGAGTATTAAAAACACATTTTAACAACATTTATAAAATATATTAAAAAAGTTCAGAAAGTAGTTCACTTACCACTATGTGTATTTTAAAGATTCACAGATCAGATCGTCTCAAAAAAAGAAGTGATATTAGTTTGTCTCTGCCGTCGATGAAAAGAGAAAATGTCTATTTTCTAAGTCTGCCCCACCAGTGGCCGAGAGGTTCTGCTCTCGAAGCTGGTAGACGGGAGGTGTTGGGTTCGATCCTGATCGCGCCCGTCGGCCTAATCGTTCGGAGTTTTCGTGGTTTTCTTCGAACCTTGGTTTTCCATGCGTAAATACGGGTTAGGTTCCCTTAGAAAGATCCCCACGGAGGGCACCCCTCCCCTTAGGGCCTATATCCCTCGTGCAGATAATTGGCCGGCATAAACACAACCAACCAACCAACCTTTTTCTAAGTCTAATAAAGCTTTTAAGCCATTTTCGGAATAATAATTTTGAAGGACCATAATTCTTTAATGTATTTAAAGCGGCAGTTGCTTCTGAAAAATTTACAGCATTAGGAACATTGCCCTCATCTAAGCGATCCTCCTCGCTCGCATTTTCATTGTTGATATTAGTCCAGGCAATAGGGGATTTTACCTGGTACAATTAATGGTAGTTCTGGAAATCGGCTTATTTTATGTTTTTGGGGTCCCTGAATCCGAATTTGTTACTTCCCACCAAAATTTCACCCGGCAACCCCCAAATTTAGGTAAAATGCACCCCAAAAGAGATTTTTATTAAAAAAAAATCGATTTTTTTATTGTTTTAGGGAAAAAGTATCTAGAAATTCAGAAAGTAGAAAAAATTTGCAACAAATAAGATATATGGCATTACGACATGGGATGAATGGGCAGGGGGATCTGCGTCGGAACATGCGCCGCGGTGCTCTCCCGTCTCCCCTCCGAACTCTCCCTATAAGGTTTATTTTAAGTTTTTTGGGTGGCTGAATCCGAATTTTTATCTTCCCCCAAAATCCCCCCCCCCCGCAACCCCCCAATATAGTTGTTTTTAAATTAAATTTTTTATTGTTTTAGGGGAAAAGTATGTCGAAATTCAGAAAGTAGACAAAATTTGCAACAAATAGGATATATGACATTATCATGTAGATTAAATGAGGAGCTGCCTCGGAACATTCACCGCAAGCTGTTTTCAAAAACCAAACTTTTTCAAAAAATCAATTTTTTGGGGAGTTTGCCGGGTGAAATTCGGGTGGGAAGTTACAAATTCGGATTCAGCGACCCCAAAAACATAAAGTGAGTTGAAATCCAGAACTAGCATTAATTTTGCCTTGTAAAATCCCCTATTGCCTGGACTTGCATTACTTAGTGCATGTAGCGCCGCAGTGCATGTTCAGAGGCAGCCCCCTCCCCGTTCATCCTACGTCATAATGTCATACATCCTATTTGTTTCAAATTTTGTCTACTTTTTGAATTTCTACATACTTTCCCCCTAAAACAATAAAAAATTTAATTTAAAAACAACTATTTTGGGGGACTTGCGGGAGGGCATTTTGGGGGGGAAGTTAAAAATTCGGATTCAGTGACCCAAAGAACTTAAAGTAAACCTTATAGGGAAAGTCCAGAGGGGAGACGGGAGGGCGATTGTAAACGATGTGAGTGGTTAAGTGGAATTGCGCAACTTAGTCCACGCAGCACCGCGGCGCATGTTCCGAGGCAGATCCCCCTTCCCCATTCATCCTACGTCATAATGCCATATATCTTATTTGTTGCAAAAATTGTCTACTTTTTGATTTTCTAGATACTTTTCCCCTAAAACAATAAAAAAAATTGATTTTTTTAATAAAAACCTTTTTGAGGGGCTTTTTACCAAAATTTGGGGGGGTTGCCGAGGGAAATTTTGGTGGGAAGTTAAACATTCGGATTCAGCGACCCAAAAAACATATAGTAAGCCTTTTTCCAGAACTACCATGAATTTTGCTAGATAGACTCCCTATACGGTGTCTATTGCCTGGACTATACCCTCAAAGATTTCTTCAGCAATTCTCAGTTCTGACAGAAGTTTTTCATCACATTCTACACGTTAGTAAGCACAAGGGAATTCCATACAACCACCGTCCCGCCATAGATTTCATCGTTAATAACACACGAAGGTAGATAAGAAAAATGTTATTTATTATTGATAAACACTTTTACAATAGTGAAAGAATAAAGATAAGAAAACGTGAACGATTTGTACTTTGAAAATTATAAAAATGAATTCTTGCACGAGAAATGTAAAATCACATGAAACGTTTAACCCCTTAACGGTCGCATTAAGTTACGGTTTAAAAATTCAAATTACTTACTGTCATCACTTTTTTGAAAAGAAATATTCACCTTATTTAATGACAGGTAGGATGATACCATAATAAAGCCAATTACACTATTTTATAAAACTGGTGGGAATCAAACAATCTGAATAAAAGACACAGCCCGTGAATATCACGGGAGCGAAAATTAAGGGGTTAAAGCGTCGTATAAGTGAGAGAAACAGTACTGAGAGAAGTTTAGCTTTATTTCCCATAAAGCGTAGACGGGACCAAGAGAATCCGGCGTATAACCGAGAGAGTCGTATAAGTGAGAGGTCACTTTATGTATGAATGTATATATATGCAATATGTATATATACATACATAATAAAACTTTTTCTAATTGTTAACTATAAATCCCGTGAAAAATCATATACTATATATATATATATATATATCACTTTCTAGATACGCGTTCGGAAAGTCGAGTGCAGTTATCCTACATGTTTTTTGTTGTTTTTTTTTTTTTTTTTTTTTTTTTTTTTTTTTTTTACAGAATTTTTTTATTTAGTTATTGTGTGAAGGTAATCTTATTCGTCAGCATTTAAATTCACTTGTAGTTGTAAGAATTGGAAAATTTTCATTATACGCCAACTTAAAATTTTCTTTGCGTTTCTCAGTTCTTTATATTTTTGGTTTATTTCTCCTATAAATCTCGCAAAAAATGCTTTACCAAAATATAAAAGCTAACATGCGATTTAGTGCAATTCAGTTACTCCTTTGATTAGTGAGCTTAGACGTACTACACACAGACACAAATACAGACTTACATATATAAATCATTGTTTAGTGAAAATTTAATATTACTTTAGCAGTTGAACAGTTAGGGCATTTCTTGGGCTTTCTAGTTGATGCAAACTTTACGCCCTGTCTCGGAGTAAATACACTTCTAAAATTTAGGAAGCCATAAGAGAGAAAAAGTTTATCTGTAACTACTTAAACTACACGAGTGAGTATAATTAAAGACAGGAAAACTTTTCCGATAAAATTAACATTACTTTAACTGTTTTAATGTAGTAAATAAATTACGCTTTAATTTTTCTGGTATACATAAAATATAGTGTAATTTCTAAAAAAAAAAAAAAAAAAAAAATCAGACTTGTGATATAATTTTAATGAAATCCATTCGCGTATGGTTAGATAAATAAAATGGTATGGACAAACAGGAATTAATTAATCTTAACATATTAATTAGATTTTACCGTCTTTTTAATTAAAGCTACCCTTTATTTTTTACATTTCACGCGTTTCCCTAATCCTCGTAAAACAAATGATCTTCTTCGTTATTTTCTTTCCCGTTAAGATAGGTAATTAGATGAATAAATAGTTTCTTGATGAGCTTCAAGTGAAGTTGCTTCAGCTTTTGTTGTCTCGAGATCGAGATAAATTAAGGGGGAAACATAAATATTACGTACGTCAAAGATTAATTTTTTCTATTATTTTAGTCTTTATTTTTAATATTACAATTTAATTTTTAATATTACAATTTATATCTATATTTTCATTCACTTTATACAGTTGTCTCGATTATGCGAGTTAATATGGATCAAGCTCACCTCGGATAAGCAAAAAACTCGGATAAACCAGATTTACACAAATCGTCACCCACTAAGGAGATGAAATATAAATTTTCACTTAATTCATCAATTTTTATGGTACTAGGAACATTTCTTTGGTGTACATTTCCATTACTTTTAAGAAAAACAGGGAATGAAATTGTTTATTTAAATTAAATTTTAAAAAAAATCAAAAAACCCGACTACGTAAAAAGCGAACTAATTAATTATTTCTCATCAATGTGAAACTATTTTTTATATGGCTTACCTATTTTGTTGATTTACCTGTATTGATGACTTTTAAGTTGTGTTTAATTGTTAGTTCCTATCTATAAACAATGTTTTGAAGAGGCTTATAGATGTCTATGAAGGCTAGAGTTGCAGTAAATCTAGAGATCCTACCTACACAATTTCCAGGTTGTGTAATATTTAAACGGAGCTTCTGATTGCAAAAATAGTCAATGAAACATCGTCTTCATTTTGAAAGAAACTATCCAATGATGTGCCACTCAATAGTGTGCGTAAAATTTTTTTTTCGTCTCTACCGCCATTTTGTATTTTACGTCCGCCATTTTGAATTTATAAAAACAAACCCTAGCCTATAACCATCGGACGGTTAAGACGAATCGATAGAGACATCATTCTTTAAAATCCATCCAGCCGTTGGGATGTTTCGAAGGTATAAAGAAATCCACATACCCAGATACGCGTGAAACACATAACCCTTCTTGGCAGTCGGGTAAAAAAGGTCCAACAATTGGCTGTCACCTCCGGAAATTCAGTTTAAAAAGTCTAACAATTGTCAACGATTAAATATGGCCAAAATTTGTATTACATTTTAGAGGTAACAAAACCGTACAAATTGGCAAATTATGTGATTCTATTAATGTCATGAAAATTGCAGGTGTACCCTGCAATGCCTATGCCTTTCTGCTCAAAGTATTAAATAGCTTTTTCAATAAAACTTATACCTTTGGAATGGATCACTTTCTTCTGATGAACGGATGGATTCCATTATTATGAAACAGCCATTATAAATGAAGTGTTAGGTGAAGATGAAAGAGCAGCTGTAAAAAGTTAGAACTCTGATTTTCTGGTCAAAAAGGGGCAAAAAATGGCCATATTTTTTTTTTTTTTTCCCTAGAACTCAGAGTTCTAACTTTTTACGGCTGCTCTTTCATCTTCACATAACACTTCATTTATAATGGCTGTTTCATAATAATGGAATCCATCACTCCATCAGAAGAAAATAACTCGGTTAAAGTGGAAACTCGGTTAAACGGGACTCGGATAATCGGGACTCTAATACTGTATAGGTAATCTGTTACGTGAGCACCTAAATTTTCCTGTAATTGGAAGAAATTAAACAAAAGTATTAGTTTTTTAATTACTTTTCTAATTAGAGATCGAATGGTCACTTTGTCTTGTTGACAACGGTCAAAGAGTCACCAAAAAAGTACACATCATTCATTATTATCGTCATTATTATCGTCATTATATTCATCGTCATTTTAATGTAATAGTCAACAAATCAATGATTATCGGTTAATCACTACCAGTTTTATAGTGTCTTGCTGCACGTGATTCTTTTATACAATGTGTTCACCCCCAACGGTGTCCAATGGCTAATTCCTAAACCGTTAGTCATAGACATATAGTTCCAATTACAAAAATATTTTAAATGAGGTACAGAAGTACAATGGTGTCCAAAATTAAGGACCAGTCACAAAATGCTAATTTTTACGTAAGCAAATGCTCAAAAGGAAATAATATAATTCAAATAATTGCTATCCCTACAGCACAGCTAGTCCATATAGCATCTCATTCATGTCACACATGGTCACAAGTATCACAGTCACTACGGTGAAACAAAAAATAGGAAATTCCACACGCCTCATTATGAGTCTTAGATTATCACTATATGAGACTCCACTGAGACGTCAATGTGACTGCTGTTTTGTGGCAAGTCACTAGGTGCCTTTACAATGTAGTTACATTATGACTCTCATGTGACTGTCACTTTTAGACTCAATTTCAAAGTCATCATGAACGTTGCATTATGATAAGTCACCAAATAATATCACATTATAGTCACATGGTGACTTTTCACAAAAGAGCACCATGGTGACTTCACAGTAGTCTCTCTGTCACCTGAAAATCATCATGTGACATAAATATGACATTATTTGGTAACTTATCACAATGCAGCGTTCACGATGACTTTGAAATTGAGTCTACAGATGACAGTCACATGATAGTCACAATGTAACTACATTGTAAAGTCACATGGTGACTCGTCACAAAGCAGCAGTCACAGTGAAGTCTCAGTGGAGTCACATATAGTGATCATTTGAGACTCACAATGAGATGTATGGAATTTCCTATTTTTTTGCTTCACCGTAGTGACTGTGACACTTGTGACCATGTGTGACATGAATGAGATGTTATATGGACTAGCTGTTCTGTAGCGATAGTAATTATTCGAATTATATTATTTCCTTTTGAGTATTCGCGTACTTGAAAATTAGCATTTTGTGACTGATCCTTAATTTTGGACACCAGTGTATGTTAAAAGTCGTTTGGATCAATAAAACATTTCTTAAAAGTTACGAAATTTAAATTTTTATACGGTCCCACGGTCCTATAACTGATGTTTAGCAAAAATTTCCTATTACACTAACAAGTAAGACCCAAAAAGCCCGATTCATCTAACACTAAAATTGACAAATTATGAAGCATTGAATTGAATGAATTATGCCAATTTTCTGAATCTGAATAGAGTAAAATTGGGCCATGCTTCCAGGGATCGTACACAAAGTGCTTAAAGTATTAGAAGGATTTCTTTCGCGTGTACATTTCTGCATTGCAGCCGAAGGGAGTCACTTCGAGCAAGTTTTAAGATTATTTTTTATTTTGTCTTTATTTTTTGTTAATTAAGTTTTAGATTAGATAATCTAATAGCATTTTAAAATATGTATCATTTTTTAAAGAATTGTGACTGTTGCTGTTCAACATTTCATTTAACGAAAATTCTGTTATCTTTTTTAATTTATATTTTTAGTAAAGTTGTATATTTTTCTTTAATATGTCAGAAGGAATATAGATTTCAAATTGATATTATAATGTTAATTTAACTCTTAACTATAACATTTTTAATATTTGACGATTATTTATATTCCTAGTAAAATTGCGAATGACCTCTATTTCGCGGCAAAAAAGCTTCAGCTTCGGAACAGCTACCACTCGGTCAGTTTTAATCGCAGAAGAATGAGATTTTTTTTGTCTTACTTCTTAGTGTAATAGGGTATTTTTACTAAATGTAACTTATAAGAACGGAAAACCGTATAAAAATTTAAATTTCTTAATTTTTTAAGAATTGTTTTTATTTTACCCAAATAGCTTTTTAAATAGTTCTTTTCCTCGTTTAAAACATTTTTACTTTCTTCTATCTTCAATAGAAGAAAGTAGTGCAATCGACATTTTTTCAACTTCCGGTTTTCGACGGATTTACACGTTTTAGGGGTCAGAGATCCCAAAAAAACATGTTTATAGAATATGTATGTCTGTCCGTGTGTCCGTCGCCATTGTACCATCAAAAAGTGTATGAAGTTATGCATAGAATTAAACCCAAAATTTTTTTTTAAGTTTTTGGCTATGGCAAGCAGGTCCTCCCTTAATTTGGAAAAAATCCGCCGAAAGGGAACGCTGTAATAGCGATTTTTGCGCCATTTTGACTACTGTACCATCAGTACCTCTCAACCAACCAATCAAATACTGTACCATCAAAAATTGGATAAAGTTATGCATAGAAATGAACCAAATTTTTGGTGTATGTTTTTTGGCCATGGCAAGAAGGTCCTCCCTAAATTTGGAAATATTCCGCAGAAAGGTTGCACTATAATAGCCATTTTTGTGTAATTTTCTTAATTTTCCGTAGTTCTATTGTACCACGGCGGCTCGTGAAGCGACTGAAACTTCCCATCCTGATAAGCCGACTATCCGCGAACAGCTGATATACAACAGAATAACGGAAAACTGTTGATTTTAATAAATATCATAATCGAGATTAACTCGTCTTTAGTCCCGATTAATTGACTGAAGCAGAAATTTAAGATGAAAGTCAAAATTGATGTAGTATTGAACTAATAAAAATGAAATATTGACATTTGTAACAACATTTTGAAATATTAAAATATATGAGATAGAAGAAAGTTTTGGGATTGGCACATCCAACTAGTTGTAACTGGAACTATATGTCTGTGACTAACGGTTTAGAAATTAGCCATTGGACATCTTTGAGAGCGGGCTGTATGAATAAATAGGAATAATTTAGCATTAGTCTTTACTGCAGTTTTAATTTAAGCTATCCAAATGTCTCTTTTTTTATTTTTTACCTTTTGTACGCTTTCCTAATTTTTGTAGAGCAAATGATCTTTTTCGTTACTTTCTTCCTTGTCCATTACTTCAATGAACAAAAATTTTATTCATGAACTTCGTCTGAATAAGTTGTTTCGGTTTTTATTCTCTCAAGAGAAATTAGGGAAGAAATCCCATTATTATTCGCGTTACATAGTGACTTCTTTCTTTTTTACGGTTTTTTTTTTTTTTTTTTTAATATTTCAATGTATACTTACATAACTTTTTTCCCCCAATTGTTGTATGAAGGTAATTTGCTTCTTCAGCACTTAAATTCCTTTGTAGTTGGAAGACACTTTAATTTGTATGTCAATTTTTTAACTTCTTTTTACTTTCGTTATATTGTCGGTTTTCCTTAGTAAATAAACATTCTCTTATCACTATAAAATAGTACATATACCTGAAATACTATATAGAGTAGTTAAAATGGAAAAATAGTTATTTTCATTAATCCGTACTAAAGAGTATTGTGGATTTGTTTAAATACATACTTCTAAAATACAGTACAGTTCAATTAACACTTTGGTCAGTGAGTTTAGGCGTATCATATGTGGACATATGACATGCTAGTACAGTACATCTTTGCTAGAAAAGGTTAATAATACTCACATTATTAAATAAATTTCATGATGCACTAAGTAAATAATTCTTTACTTTTACGGTATATTTACAACAAACGTTAGTTTTCTTTAAAAAGTATTCCAAACTTCTAAAATATTTCTAATAAAACAAGTTGGAAATTGCACGTCAAACGTGGCAAATGAGGTTCGTACTATAACTAGTTTTATAAATATTTTTTGCACCGCATATTGTACTGAATGTATATTTTAGTGCACTTCATAAGTGCATATCTATTTCATTCTGTTCGAAAGGCTGTAACATCATTAAAATGCACTTGGAATAATTTTTTCCCATTGACCGTAATGTAACGGAAAGCGTTTGACTGTTCCTGTAATTAAACTATGCATCCGATTTTCATAAAATTTGAAATGACTCGACAAAATGTTACAAAAATTATATAGTATTTAAAATTTCAGACCATTCGGTTGGGCAATTTTTGCTCTGTTATATGCGGACGCACATACAGACATACAGACAAACAGACGGACCGAACGACGACTATGTTACGTATTTATATAATTGCGAACGCACCTAAAAACATCAATTGTATGATTAGGTAAGTAAAATGGTACGGGTTAAATAGTATAGAATTTAATTTATCTTAGCATATTGATTAGTCTATCGTGTTTGTTACTAAAATTACCCAAATTCTTCTTTTTATATAGCATTCTTTTATTTAATTCAACCTGGTCTTTGTATGTAATGACAGAATTTTGTAACCGATTTTTAACCCAACTTTCTGAAAGGCTAGAATTATACAAATTACGTACAGTGTGTGATTATGCACTGTAAAAAAAAATCTGTAAAGTTATTAAAGTTTTTCTAGGAAACTGTGATTCCTAGAACTTTTTATGTAACGACAACAACAAAAATTCATGTAACAGACCCACTTTTACGCCGAAAATCAAAACATCTGTAAGGTTACTAAGAATTTTTTTAGGAAACTGGGATGCCTAGAACTTTTCATGTAACTGCAACCAGGGTTATAGATAAAATTTTAGTACGATTACTGTAATTTTAGCAGATTCATTTGTAAAGTTACAGATTTCTGTAGGTTTACAAAAACTAGTTTTGCAGATTTACTGCTTTTTTGTACAGTTACAGATGAAATTTTAGTAAGCATCTAACTTTACATTTGTAGAATTACAGATTTTTTTTATTTTTTTTTTTTTTTACAGTGCGATAACAATACAACATTTTTATATTGTTATAACTTGATTATAAATTCATACATCAATTAATAAATTAATTTTAAAGCCTATTCCCGTTAGTCCACCACCTGTGATAAATCAAAACATATTCTCTGTAACTGGTACAATTGTATACGAGCTGAAACAATAATGGATTTAATGATGCGCCCATAAACGCTCGCCAAAATGGATCAAATGGCTATGAAACAGCAACAATGAAACATTTTAAAGGCTAAAAAATAGACATTATATAAATAAAGAATGAATAGTGTAATATTAAAAAAAATACGTTTTTATCAATTAATAGCCTAATATTAATTTACGATTATACGATCAAAAATCAATTTAGAAATCTTAAAAAAGATGTATTAAATAATAATATATTAAATTAAAAAAATCAAAAAACCCGACTGCGTAAAAAGCGAACTAATTAATTATTTCTCATCAATATGAAACTATTTTTTATATTACTTACCTTTTTTTTATTTACTTGTATTGATGACTTTTAAGTTGTGTTTAATTATTAGTTCCTATTTACAAACACTCTTTTGATAAGGCCTATAGATGTCTATTATGAAGGTTAGAGTCACAGTAAAAGTAGCGATCCAAAGTACACAACTTCCAGGTTGTGTAATATTTAAACGGAGCTTCTGACTACAAAATGGTCAATGAAACATCGTCTTCATTTTGAAAGACCTATCCAATGATATGCCACTCAATAGGGTGCGTAAATTTTTTTTTCGTCTCTATCGCCATTTATTATTTTACGGCCACCATTTTGAACTTCTAAAAACAAAACCTATCCTATAACCATCGGAAGATTAAGACGAATCGATAGAGACCTCATTCATAAAAATCCATCCAGCCGTTGAGATGTTTCGAGGGTATAAAGAAATCCACATACACAGATACGCGTGAAACACATAACCCTTCTTTTCAGTCGGGTAATAATGGTTCATTTTTTTCTTTTCTGTTGCCGAAAAATATGAACTGCAGTTAAAAGATTAGGTGTGATTTTCACGATGAACATTGAATGCCTATAAAAGAGTGTTATTTGAAAAGCTATCAGTAAATAAATAAATAGAAATGCTTAATGCATCTTTAAAAATTTAAACTTAAACTTACACTATGTGCAAAACTACTTAAAAGATGAGACAATATTTAAAAAGATGTTAAATTACTTTAATACCTTAGTACTTCCAACTATAAAAACATAGTCTTCGTTAGAGAAATAAAAGAAATACAATTGTTATTAACGTCTAATTTTCAAAATTCACGTAGATGTTGACGAAACTAGTGAAAGTGGAAGTTAATTTTTAGATCCCGAAAACATTGGGAAAATAAAACATGGATATAGGGAAGTGGAATACTACTCGTTTTATGATTCTTTAAGCAAACTAAGCCAAATTCTGGGTATGTTGTAGGATAAAACGTCATTACAAACAGTATTTTCTTTAGTAATAATTTCTATTGATTTGCGGATTATTAAATCATGATAATTCTTTGAGGGATATATAATTTTTGCGTCTTCGAAATTAACTTGTATATTCTGCTTCTGGTTAAGTGTTGACAGGGCTGTTGTAGGTCGGTTGTAATTTAAATCTCTCAAATGTTCTTTAATACGAACTTTAAGTTTACGCGAAGTCATTCCTATGTATTCGAGATAAATATTTTCTGTTTTCAGTGGAATTATATATACTCCAGAAACTTCATCTTTCGGGATCGGGTCTATTTTGGCACTAGTTAGATTATTATAGTATTTCTTATATTTTTCTGACGAAGACTATGTTTTTTTATAGTTGAAAGTACTATAAGGTATTAAAGTAATTTAACATCTTTTTAAATATTGTCTCATCTTTTAAGTAGTTTTGCACATAGTGTCAGTTTAAGTTTAAAAAAAACTATTTTTACTTTTATACTTATGTTTTTTTTTTTTTTTTTTTCATATTTCCTTTATCCTCTTAAAACAGATGAACTTCTTTGTTACTTACTTTCCTTTTAAGGGGTCGTCGAGTTTTATCTGAGCGGAAATCGACCAAAAAATCGAATGTTACTTTTGTGCATATTATTATTCTCTAGTTTGTTCTGAGCCATTTCCTAAAAACTGCATGCAGATGCGATTATTTCCCGCAAAGTTACAAGTGTTTGAATTTTGTACACAAACATATTTTCGGTCCTTTAATATAGGGTGTTTATAAAGTCCCGGGCCCATTTTGATGTTTAATAACTCATAAAATAATAAAGATAGATTAAAATTAATAACATAAATGGTTAGATAGACTCAAAAAGTTTCATGACCCTTGTCAATGAACTTCCACGTGTGCCCCCTTCGTCGCACGGAGAATATCAAGTCGATAGTCAATTTCACACCAGGTAGCGGCAAGCATGTCGGCATCCACAGAGGCTATTGCGGTTGTAATTCTGGCTTTTAAGTCATCAATGTTTGACATTCTCCTCCTGTAAACATTGTCCTTTACAAATCCCTAAAGGAAAAAGTCCAACGGCGTTATATCAGGTGATCTGGATGGCCAAGGAATTGGACCTCCTCGCCCAATCTATCTTCCTGGAAACCAGCCGCAATAGCCTCTGTGGATGCCGACATGCTTGCCGCTACCTGGCGTGAAATTGACTATCGACTTGATATTCTCCGTGCGACGAAGGGGGCACACGTGGAAGTTCATTGACAAGGGTCATGAAACTTTTTGAGTCTATCTAACCATTTATGTTATTAATTTTAATCTATCTTTATAATTTTATGAGTTATTAAACATCAAAATGGGTCCGGGACTTTATAAACCCCCTGTAACTTTAAATCTATTTTTCAAAAAACTAATTTTTCAACGTTTTTAGATTTTTAAAATGCTCCATGCGTCATAATATTTTATCAAAATTCATAAAATTAATAAGGATGAATCCTGATATTGCTTAGAAATAAACTGTGCATGCATTTTAAAATTCGACTTCATTAAGATAATTGAATTTGATTTTTAGCTTATTAAAAGGCTAAATTTTGATATGAAAATCGAGATCGAATTCAGAAAAAAATCTCTAAAAAATTAAGTATTCAAGGGATTAAAAAATCGATGTACGGATTTGTTTGTAATAAAGTTTTAAGCGATAAAAATACCAAATCGAGGAAATATCTCAAAAATTATGATGCATGAAGCATTTTAAAATTTTGTTTTAAAATTTGAATAAATAAAAATTTAAATTAATTTCTTTTAAGGTAGTTTATGGTTATGGTAATTACGGTGAAATGTATAAAATTTTATATAAATATAATTTTATATCTCTACGATGAAAAAAAAAATAATTTTTAACGTCCACTGTCCCCTTTGTTCTCAAATCCAAGAGGCAACTTTATGACATAAGTTTTAATTTATTTTTGTTCGGAAATGCATGAAACTAACAAGTGTTTTTGTTCAGAAACTATGTCATCGAGCTGTTTCTTCCGGTTTTTTTTTTTTTTTTTTTTGCAAACGCAATAGATCGTTCAGAAAATAGTGTCAAAGTGGGTGTTTCGAACCGAATTTCCGCGCGAAAGTGGAATAACCACTCAAGAAAGGCCGAAAAACGTGTTTGTCAGGTGATCAAAATCGCTTATAACTCAATAGGTAATTTATTGATCAAAAAATGGAAAACCCAGTTCGATTCCAAATCGCTTTCATGGTCAGGCTTTCCAATTTTATATCTTTCCGTTCAAAAATGAATTTGTAAATGTGTCAAAACGTTTTGCGCTTGTTGAGCAAAGCAGTTGAGAACAGCCTTAAGATGAGTTTTTGGATGAATAAATACTTTCTTGATAAGCTTCACAAGAAGTTGCTTCAGCTTTCATTGTCTCGACTGAAATTAGACGGGAAAAATCCATTATGGTTATCTATGTTACATAGTAACTTATTTCTTTCTTTCTTTTATCCAAAAAATATTTCAATGCGTACATAATTTTTTTCAGTTATTTTATGTAGGTAATCTGCTTCGACATGTTTTAAATTCTTCTGTAACTGGAAGAAACTGTACATTATACGGAAGATGTTTAATTCCCTTCGTATTTCTTGATATTTTTGTTTTCCTCGTATAAATACAAAATCTTTCAAAAAAATATTTTCATAGTAAAATCTGAAATACGAAATGTAGTGCAATTAAAATGGAAAAATGTTTATTCTCATTAAGACTCTGTAAACAAGAAAATATCTACTTGCTTGCAAAAATTTCGAGTTGCCAGTAAAACTATTCGGATGTGTCAATTACAAAACTTTCTTCCATCTCATACAAGTTAATACTTCAAAATTCGCTATCAGAGTGCGAAATTTCAATGGTAATCTATGCCCATCTTGAGGATTCTAAAGAAATGAAATTCCGTGCATTAGTTCTTGAGATAAGACTACCGCTAAAATCGTGTAAGTCCTGCAAAATGTAGCATAGCACCGCCACCTGTTGGGTAATTTACACCAAAACCTAATCAGCAACAACTTATGTCAACGTTTAACTGAATCTGAAGTTTTGTGAATCTGAATTTGTTCTTGAGATAGAGCTATTGCGGAATTCATGAAAAATGCAGCATAGCAGCGCCACCTGTTGGGCGATTTACATTAAAACGTAATTAGCATCAATTCATATCAAGAACTAAACAAATCTGAAGTTCGATGAAAATCCATGCATTAGTTCTTGAGATAGATATTGCGGAAATCGTGAAAAATGGAGCATAGCGGTGCCACCTGCAGGCCTGCCAACTGCTACGAAAAAATCGTAGTTGCTACGATTTGGACCTATAAACTACGATGCTACTAAAATCAGTCTTAAACTACGATTTTTTGCAAAAAACACAAATACATTTTTTTTTGTTTCTTGTTGCGATTTTTATTCCACGCAGCATATTTTTCAGGAGTGATTCTGTTCCAAAATTTTAAAGTATTCATTTCCGAAAGTTAAAAAAAATTGGCCATTAGACCGAAAATTCGGACATTAAAAAATGCTCATGGGAAAAAAAAAATCTGGGCTACAAAACAAACTTTTTAACATAAAACTCTCTTTATGTATATTAACCACGAGTTTATCGTGTTTCTGTAAATATGTATAGTACAGGAATTCCCTTCCGTACAAACAGGGGTGCCATTTTAAGAATCTCTGGAGGAGGAGGGGGGGGGTATTCTTTAAGGGGCAAGGTTTGAAATAGTGTGCAAAATCGCACGATTTCCACACGGAAAAGGAAAGTCCTGCATAATGAAAAATGTTGTGCAGTTTTTCCCCCTGTAAATTCTTCCACAGACCTATGATTCTTCTGCAAGTATATTTTGAAATTACTTGGAAGTTTTTTTTTCTTGCATAATAAAGGAATTTCCGCAATTGGAAAAAAAATTGTGAATATCCTGAAACGATCGAGGGAAAAAAATCGCGAATTTCATCAAAATTTACTGCATTGGGATAAGAAATTGGAACCAGGCTCCTTTTACAAATGTCAAAATGTGCTGTGAAACAGGAAGAAATTCTAAAAATCGCATAAAAATTTTCTGAGGAAAAAAATTACTATATTGAGTTGAAAGACTGAAACCTTATTCTTTTTACGAATATCAAAAGGTGGCTACGAAAAACCAACCAACCAACCTCCAGATTAATTTTAATTTTGTGTGCTACGATTTCTCATTTTCAAAGGTTGGCTTGTCTGCACCTGTTGTGCGATTTACACCAAAAACTAATCAGCACCGATTTATATCAAGGACTAACTGAATATAAATTTTTATTAAATTCGTGCATCAGGTCTTGAGATAGAGCGCCCACGAAATTTGTGCCACATACAGACAAACATTTTATTAAAAAAAAAAAAAAAGAAAAGAAAAACATGTTTTTTTTTTGGATCTCTGACCCCTAAAATATGTAAATCCGTCGAAAACCGGTAGTTGAAAATTTTCATGATTCCAGAATTTTCTTCTTGTAAAGATAGGAGAAATATGTTAAAAAGCATTTGACCCCCCTCCCCCCACACACGTTATTTAATCATAGTTTACTTGTGTAGTGATGATGTATTCAACTAAATTACTGAATTAATTTTGAAAAATAATAGAAACACTGTCGCCAATTAAAATATTTTGGTAGCCAATAGCGACCTGGTGAGTGCATTTGTTAAGTCATGCTAAAGAATATTGTAAATTTGCGAGTAAGCATTATTTTTAATATTTTCTTTTTAAGCAAGTTAAATAGCTAATCAAAATTAGTAAAATTCAGTTAACCCTTTTGTTAGTGATTCCAGGCGTACTATTAGTGACACGCATATACGCCATTACTTGTGAAAAGGTTAATATTACTCATATTACTGAATATTAAAGGTGAACTAAATAAATAATGTTTTACTTTTCTAGTATATTTAAAATAATCTTTTAGTTTCTTGAAAAAAGTACTGTAGATTTGTTATATACTTTATTGAAACTAAACTGTGTATTGTTAAATAAATAAAATGATGTGGTTAAGTAGGATTTAATGAATGTTAACATGTTAACACTATTTCTACCAAGAGGTGTCAAAAGACACCTTTCGGATTTTAACTTAAAATTATTCTGTAAGTTTAACAATTTCTCCACAATGAATTTTTTTTACTTTTCGTACAATAGTTGTTAAATTAATTCAGCGATATCATTTTCCTCCAGCTCATCCTGGATGGAAAAATATGCATATGGTATACTTATTTCTACCGTGAGGTGCCTTTTGACACCTTAAGGATTTCATAATTTGCAATTTCTAAAAATTTCATAATTTCTAATTTTAAACAATTTTACATATAAATATCAACATGATTTTACAGCACTATATCAGTTATAATCAGATTAGAGAATCCCGATTTCAGTTGTAACGGAAAATACAGGAGTTGCTGCATCACTTTGATATCAGCTTGTTTTCCACCATGTTGCAATTTAGTGTAGATCATTGCAGTGACTAGTTCTAAAAAATTGAATAATGCGTTTTGTTCTCCAATTCTGGTAGTGAGTTCAATACACATGAATTTTGTTTTCATTTGTCTAAAAACTATAGTATTGAATAAGGAAAGAATTTTATTACACTGCTGTTTTTATTATTACTGTTCTTGTTGTTATTGTTACAAAGATTGAATTTTTATACATGAGATTGAAAGTTTGTTAAGTTAATAATATTAAAATGTTTGATTTTCTAATAAAAATTTAAAAAATGAAGAAGATAATATTTTTAATTGTTGTTCTTGTTGATGCAAAACACGTTTGATTACATTTATGTATATTTATATTTTAGGGATTGTTGAATTAAGCTATAATTTATAACATTATTAAATAATCTCTAATAAATACGCATCAATGTATTAATAAATATATTGCTAAAATTATCCATATTTAACTGATAATTTGATAGCCCTAAAGTTTTGGCAATTATTTGCATTCAAACGCAAAGGTGTCAAAATACACCTTCTGGTAGAAATAGGTATACACAAAATCGTGGTAGAAATAGTGTTAATTAGTCTCTACTATATTTTATACTTTATTGAAACTCGCCAGCGTATTTTTAGATAAATAAAATCGTATGATCAAACAGGAACTAATTAATCATAACAGTTAATTAGTTTATACTACTTTTTAATCCAAGATATCCAAATCCCCTTTCCTTTACTATTTTTTTTTTCCTTTTACGCATTTTAACAATCTTCGTAAAACAAATGACCTTTTTCGTTACTTTCTTTCGTGTTAAAGATGGGCATTTGAAAAAAAAATTCAGTTTTAAAAATATTATTTTTTGTGAGCTTCAGAAGAAGTTATTGTAGCTTTCATTATCTCTGGAGATTAGTGGGAAAAAATCCTTCAAAATTTTCTACTTTACATAGTATGGCTTTTTTCTTTCTTTTACTTTTCTTAATATTTCAATACGCTCATACTTTTTTCAGTTATTTTATGCAAGTAATTTGCTTCGTCAGCATTTAAATTCCTCATTAACTGAAGAAACGTTACATTATACGCCAAATTGTTAATTCCCTTTCTATTTCTTTATATTTTCAGTTTTTCCATATAAATATACAATAAAACACAGTGTAACGATTCCGGTACAAACTCATCCAAACAAGAGATGGGAAACAATGCATTACTTTCGTGGTTGCAGAGAAGAGAGAAATAAAAATATTGAGACACGTGAATTTTTGGACGCATATTTTTACTTTCTTTTATATTAACAAGAAGAAAGTATTGGATTTGTGAAAATTTTCAAATTCCGGTTTTTGACGGATTTCCACGTTTTAGGGGTCAGAGATCCCGAGAAACATGTTTATACAAAATGTCTGCCTATGAGTCTGCCTGTCTGTATGTTACCCAAATTTTGTGGGCGCTCTATCTCAAGAACTAATGAACGGAATTTAATAAAACTTTAGATTCAGTTAATTCGTGATATGGGGCATTCTCACAATCTTTTGACTTTTGGGGAAAAAAATCTGATAAAATTAAACTTGCTAAAATAACATTTTAATCTGATGGACGAATGCCTTAATGATTCAAAATAAAGAAAAAATGGTCAGCAGCGAAAAAAAATTTATTTAACTGAGGTTTAAGTTAAACCTGCGAGTTTAATTTTTCTTACTGTTTTACCCCTATAACTTTTTTATTTTCTTCTAAATTTTTACTTATAATGAATTTGCATAGTGACCACAGGACATTCAAATAAGAAATAATAACAATGTAGTACTTTTAATACAGAATTTTTGTATAACATTGTCTTAAAGGCGTGTTAAAGAAAGAACGGTAAGGTAAAAAAAGGGGATAGTATTGTAAAAAAGGGATGGTAAGGATGGAACGGTAAGGAAAATTACCACCTATTTTTAGGAAAATAATGTTAAGACTAAGTGATAGCCACAATGTTCATTGATTTTTAGAAACAGTTGGTAACATTCGATTAAATTAATTTTTTTTTTAAATTTACCTCGAAAAGTGCAGAAATAAATCTTGGGGACGGTGAGACTACAAATAAAGCTACAATGCTTGAAATTGATATTTAAATGCTGATTTAAATTCTAATGTAAATTTCCTGCCAAAGAATTTTAAACATTATTTATCTAGCATACTTCTGCAAAAATTCTCTGGAAAAAAACTTGAAAAACATTTTCTGGCTGCATCTGAAATGATTTTCTGTATAATTTTAGAAGAGGGATGGTAAGGAATCTAAAACCAAGGGACAGAGTTTAAAATATAATAACAACCCTAAAAATGTGTGCAGGTTAATTTTTAGCTACATATTTATATAAAACAATAGTTCCAGTTTCAGAAAAAAATTACATTGAATTATTTTTATTGAAACAATTTTATCCAGACAGCTCCAAACTTAAAAATCAGCATCAGGGACACGGGACGGTATAGGAATTTTCCAGGTGTTTGGACCCCCAACATCGTCCAAAACTTATTTATCTCGTTAATATTGTTGTGCAATCATGCAATGGGATGTTCCCCAATATATGAAATAAAAAAACACAAAAAAGTGTATTAAAATAAAAATTATTATTCAGGGACATGAAAGTCAAAAGATTGTGAGAATGCCCCATTTAAATTCGTTTTGATTAATTTTTGGTGTAAATCTCCCAGCAAGTGGCACTGCTATGCTGTATTTTTCACGAACTCCGAAATAGCTCTATCTCAAGAACAAATGCACGAATTTTCATCATTCTTCAGATTAAGTTAGTCTTTGATATAATTTGGTGCTGATGACTTTTTGGTGCTGATCGCCCCATAAGTGGCGCTGCTATGCTGCATTATTCATGATTATCGCAATAGCTCTATCTTAAGAACTAATGGACAAATTTTCATAAAACTTTAGATTTAGTTAGTCCCTGATATAAATTAGTGCTGTTTGTTTTTGGTATAAATCTCCCAGTAGGTGGCGCTACTATGTTGCATTTTTCAAGATTTCCGCAATAACTGTATCTCAAGAACTAATGCATGCATTTTCATCAAACTTTAGATCCAGTTAATCCCTGATATAAATTCATCCTGATAATTTTTTATGTAAATTGCCCAACAGGTTCCACTGCTATGCAGGATTTTTCACGATTTCCGCAATAGCTCTATCTCAAAAACTAATGCACGGATTTTCATCAAACTTCAAATTCTATTAGAAGTTGACATAAGTTGTTGCTGATTAGATTTTGGTGTAAATCACCTAGCCGGTGGCGCTGCTATGCTGTATTTTTCAGGAAGTATTTACATGTATGAGATAGAGGGAAGTTTTGGGATTGCCACATCCGACTAGTTTAATTTGCTGGTTAAATTTCGATAAAAATGTTTGTGCAGGTTGTTACGTTGCGTTTTGTAACACTACATTTATTGTTCTTGCGTTTTGTATATAATAAAACCCAGTGCAATGATTCAGGTACGAACTCATTCAAACAATTGATTACTTCCATTTTTGCAGAGAAAAGAGAAATACTGAAAAATATTCAGACACGTAGCTTTTTGGACGTATATTTTTTAATCTACAGGGGGGTTTTTCCGTAAAAATATTTCTGCACGTGTGCTTTGTTTTTATTAGTTAAAGTAAAATCGTATTTACTGTGACGTGACGTCATGAGAATAGCGACTATTTGGTTTATTTTATCTTTATGCAACTTTATTGATTCCATTTTTTTATTACAATTAAATAGAAAATACATTTTTATTTGAATTCATAGTAGTTAAGCTTAAAAAGTATATAAAGTACGTGTGGAAAGTTTGCACGTGTGAAAATGACGTTATGCTTGAATGAAATGTATTTTTACATTGATAAAGCTAAAACAAAATTCATATGATTGTGCCAAAACGATGGAATTTTCGCTAATTTTTCAATTGTTAACTATAAAAATTAGAATTGGAGCCTTTATTGATTATTCCATCTTGATTGTGTACCTTGATTACATGTTAGTAATTGCTTTTTTTAAAAAACTAAATTATATGTGAGAGGAATTAACGTTTTAATAAAGAGTACAGAAAAGTAGAGTATTTGAAGAAAAATTAAATTATTTAGAACAGTGGTATGGTAAAAAAAAAAAAAAGAAAAAAGAAAAAAAGAAAAAAAAAAAAAAAGAAGTTGAAACGATTACGGAAAATTAGCACGTTTGCATTTAATATAAATAGTTCAGCGTTTGTTTCCGGCTAATATGCTATAACAAAATTAAAACTTCATAATACAACACAAATTAGAACTATATGTCTGTTTCCTTTTACTAATTAAGAAAGATCTGTAATTTCTCCTCTCTTCTGTCATCTTATTTACCTAAGATTAAAAGTTTGTTATTAAAACTTCAGAGGATCTTAACTTAACGTATTAGGTAAGTTTTCCTTATCGTCGATGAACATTATATAAACGTGTTTATATATCTTAAAGAACAAGTCAGTCAGTAAAAGCTATTTGTATACTCTAGCCTAGCGTATACTCTAGCCATGAACTTCGTGATTCTAGCGTATACCCTTTGGTTTTTTTACGACTACAGTACAGTCCCGATTATCCGAGTCCCGCTTAACCGAGTTATTTTCTTCTGATGGGCTGCTGGCTTCTATTATTATAAAACAGCCATTATAAATGAAGCGTTAGGTAAAGATGAAATAACAGTCGTAAAAAGTTAGAACTCTGATTTTCTGGTCAGAATGGGGTAAAAAATGGCCATTTTTTTTCTTTTTAACTATTCAATACTTTGAGCAGAAAGAAGAGGCTACACCTGCAATTTTCATGACACTAATAGAATCAGCTGCCAATTTGTACGGTTTTGTTACCTCTAAATTTTAATACAAATTTTTGCCATATTGAATCGCTGGCAATTGTTAGATTTCGGCGATTGAATTAGGCAAAATTTACTAGTAAGTTTTAGTGGTAAGAAAAAATAGTGGTAAGAAACTGGTAGCTATGCAATAGCGTAATACTGCAGGAAAAAAACTGCGGCAAAATTGACATTCAACAAACAAAGGACTATCAAGGGCTTCTTTTTTTTTCAAATAAACAATTTCATTCCCCGTTTTTCTTAAAAGTAGCTGAAATGCATATCAAAGAAATGTTACTAGTACCATAAAAATGAATGAATTAAGTGAAGATTTACATTTCATTTTCTTAGTTGTGACAGTTTGTGTAAATCCGGTTTATACGAGTTTTTTGCTTATCCGAGGTGAGCTTGGTCGATATTAACTCGGATAATCGGGACTCTACAACACTGATGCACAGAACTTCGTTATAGGATCGAGAATATTACATTTTTGTTTATTTTACCCGGAAGGCCATGGTTAACATGGAGCACGCTGGGCCCATATTAACTGCTGTTAGTATATAAGAGCAATATGCTGTTAGTATATAAGAGCAATATGCTGTTAGTATATATTGTGAATTATCACTTTCTCTTTTACATTTATTCTTTACATTACATCTTTTCCTTACATTACATCTTTTGCATTATTTTACTTTCTTAAAACTCCAGACTTCTGATATACTTTTAGTAAAACTCATCAGTGTATGTTAACATGGACCACACTGGATTAGTCTCTTAGTATATAAATGAAGAATAGTGTGAGTTATCATGCAGGATTTGTTTAAATAATTATATGAACATTCACTTAATTTAATTCTTTGATTAGTGACTTTTCAGCATGCAATACATGACAAATAACTTGCATATACTACATTATTACTGATGAAAACATTAATACACATAGTGTTTTAATTCGTGCCATGTTGAACTAAAAGTTAATTGCTATTTGCTTTTTTTTATATTTCAAACAACCTTTTACTTTCTTAAAAAACTCCAGGCTTCTCATATGCTTTTAGTAAAACTCATCAGTGTATGACTAGATAAATAAAATGGGATGAGTATGTAATAATTAATTAGTCTTAATATATTAATTAATCTTTATTACCTTTTTAATTAAAACTATCCAAACTCTCTTTTTTTTTTTTTTTTACCTTTATGCCATGCTTCTTTAAGCCTCTTAAAACAAATAATCTTTTCCGTTACCTTCTTTCTTGCCAAGATAGGTAATTAGATGAATAAATATTTTTTTATGAGCTTTATATGACATTATTTCAGCTTTCATTGTCCCTAGGGAAATTAAGGGAGATATCTCCAAATATTGTCAGCATTATATATTGAAATTTTCGTTCTTTCCTTTTTTTTTCCTTTTTTATCAAATATTTCAAATGTATCATTTTTTTTAAATTATAGAATGTAGGTAATCTGCTTCCTCAGTCCTTAAATTCCTCTGTAAATGAAAGATAGTTCGCTATTTTTTTTTTAAATTGTTATATTACTTCTTTATATTTTCCGTTTTACAAGTTATTGCAAAATATCTCAAAAAATATTTTATGATATTAAACTGTTACACACATCTAAAATACATTATATCTGTTGCCTAATAAAACAAAAACCTATCCTACGCGGATTTTTTTCTACGCCTTTGCGATATGTAACATATTTTATTCTATTAAGATGATTAGTGGTAGTATATCTTTTTTAGATATATTAGATTAGTATATCTAAAAAACGCAAACATAATGAAGTTAAAACTGAAAAATCATATCATCTCATTAAAATGTGTAGTAGAGTATTATGAATATAATTTTTAGTGCTTAGTTTTATACGTGTTTTTAATAAAAAGCTCCTGCATTTGAGGAAAGAAGTTTTTTATGAAACTTCCGAGAATGCGTCTTCAGAATATATTGTTGTGCTACTATGCAAGGTGTTACTTACACATTTTTGAGAAATAGTTGAAGAAATAATACCATTCTTTATGGTTGTGTACATGCGATTACGGTATTAACCCTTTATCTACTGCATTATGATCTATTGCAGATTTTTTCATGTAATTTTTTTTTTCAGTTACTACAATGAAAATTAAAAAATACACATAAAAAAATACTCGCCAGTGCGAAATTTAATTTGTTAGAGGTAATTCATTAAACTAGTACTTTAAAGTACCGTCAGTGCACTATGCCTAAAATATTCTTATAACAGAAAACCCACATGGTATTTCAAATAAAGTTGAAACCCTTAAAAATGCTAAATAATTAGAAGACACTTGCAAGTTAATAATAAAAAAATATTAAATTGATATAGTTTTATTTTACACATGAAAAATGGGTAAAAATTTAAATTTGATGGCATTAACAACTTTCAGGCGCGGTGGTATGTTTATGAAACCACTTAATTTTAATTCTCAAACTCTACAATGGCACAAGAATGTTGATAACATATTTTCCATTTAATGTGACAGTGAAATATAGCCTTTTTTCTGATTTCCAATTAAATTTGCAGGTAGATTCCGGTGCCATTAGTTTATTTCAACACTTTAGCATTGAAAATGCTTTGTCCCTGAAAGGGTTAAAAAAACTATTTTTTTTTTTTTTTTTTAGGTTTCGATCTTCTTAGCGGTTCTTTAGTTATGCAACGCCTATATTGGACAACATGTTCTCTGGCATCTCCACATATGCAATATATGAATTTACATATACTATTTCTAACATAGAAAAAACGAGCCGGTGCCACAACTTTTTCGATTTCCTAAAAAAAAAAAAAAAAAAAAAAAAACAATGAAAGAGAAAAGAAATACCAGCGAAATCATTACTAGACTACAATTTAGTAATTACATTATGAAGCAGATAAAAACGATGGATAACTTACACAGCCGAAAAGAAAACAAAAAGGTTTTCTCCAACACCCAGTGTGCTGGTGGTACTCATAAGTACCACCGAGTAATTCAACTGTTAAATCAAATACATACATCACTCACCTAAAATAGCTAGTCTAATTGTATTCTAAGATAATAATGAACACATTAAAAAAATCTACCACTTATCTTATACCCTTTACTGTGTTTGCAGCAATAAAAAGACGAGCGTGACAAGCTAAACATGCGCCACAAAACGCATCGGCTGTTTCAAAGATAGCACCCTTCCTCGCTAAAATAACAAACCCAGAACTACTGCTGCCATGTGTCCTGAAAAAGCGGAGTTAAAAGAGTGTTTTTGCAAAGTACCATTAGAATATTAGTAATATTCATTATGGGGTGAAAGTTTAAAGTGAGTGGTACTTATAAGTACCGTCAGTAGATAAAGGGTTAAAAGGCGCAGGAAGACTTCACCCACATGAAGTTCTCATCCGCCGCAGCTTCCAACGGATGGTATGGTAGCACATGTCTTGCCAACGTTCATAAACTTCAGATTCAGGCTTATGCGCAGTTTGGATGTGTTAAGCCCTTAATTGATAACGTAGAGACTCCAAAGAGTAGAATTCGAAATTGCGGGATTTCGGTCGAGTCTTTTTGTGGATGACTTGTGGTTACGAGTAACTGCTTCATGTACTCTTCGCAAAATCTTGATGTTATCAGATGTCTGCTGGAACGATCGTATCTATAATGCAAACAAACCAACAGCGTCGAAGTAGATTTTCTTTCATGTGATTGATCGGTGACATTGATAACTTTTCTGACGACTGGACTGCGAGGTCCATGGGAAAGGGTCCTTGAGACGTTCATCACCTTCCTATGGAGAGGATTTATGTTGATGATTTTGCTCGCTTTGCTCCGAAACCTTTGAGGTAACTTTTGAAACAGTAAAAAAGTTTACAACTGACTAGGGAATCTTTGTAAAAGAAATTCCGAATAAATAAAATATTATTTTTTTCTCAGTATTTGATATATACGTGAACATATGGTTGAAATACACTGCACCATTTTCGTCAAGTAGTTTATTGAAGACACTGTATCTGCATTTAATTATTTTATTTGATGCATACACATATGCAATTGCACTTCATGATAACAAAACACACATATTAAAACAAGTAAAATCCGAGTGAAACACTCTAAGGAAAACTATTGCGGTTGCCATATACATTTCTTTTTCACATCATCGCACTTCGCTCCGTACTCTTTTTACTTGACCACCACACGTGGAGTCTCAGCTGGAAGTCCTTGCTCCTTGCGTAGGCCGCTGGATGGCGCAGTTTTTACAACATCAACGCAAACACAGTGTGGGACATTTTTCGCTTGTTTGATGTGTGTCTTTTGTCACACAACAAGAGAATTCGACGATAGTGGAGGAGGTTCCCTGGGATGTTCGCCTTCCCTATAGTGCGAGGAGCGGCTGCTAAAACCATCATCTCATTGAGTTCACGGTTGAAGTTCCAGGATTAGATAGAACTCGGTTAGCATATTAAAATAGAATTGGTCTCCAAAGTCATATCTTGGAGGAAACCACCTGTAGATTCAATGTTAGAGGTTGATTGGTAGATCTCCATTCAGTTTTCAATGAAATTCCTGCATCAGATAGGATATTAGCATAGAAATAAAAAAATGCAGCAATTTCATTACGAAAACTCAATGGAGATCTACAAACCAACTACTAAAATTGGGTTTGCAGGTATTTTCCATGAAGATTGGCAGACCAGTTCAATTTTAATATGCTAATCGAGTCCTGGAATCTATTTAATCCTTGAATTTCAGCCGTAAACTCTATGAGGTGATGGAATGCGCAACCGCAGGCCGGTCTGCTAGGAAGTATTTGCTCTACACGTAGTCATGATGCGTATAGACCAAATTCTCCAACACGCATCATACATTATTTCTTTGAGTTTTCTTTTTCAAAGATTCTGTGGCCAATTGGAACCTTTTTCATCTCTCTTCAAAGGTTTCGAAGAAAGCCTACAAAATAACGAAACAAATTCTCACTTGGACAGATGATAAACATGTCAGGACACTTCTTTTGAACGTCGCAGACCTTTCACAGGAGAAATAATGAAAATGGTCAATCAACCACATGAAAGAAATCCGCTTCATCGCAGTTGGTTTGTTTGCCACTTAAGGTGCGATCAGATTGCGTTTTGTTTCAACGGAACCACTGATGTGGTCATTCGCTCTCTTTCATGTGGTCAGTCTTTTGAAGTTCGTCGAGAAATCAGAGATCGACGGACGAGATCCCTGACATATTTATCTCCGCCTCTTTCTTTTCTTGAAACTCCCCTTTCTTTTGTTAATGAGTACAGAACCTTTGGAAAAGAAATGCCAGGAAACATAATTATGGATTTTTGTTGCGCGATTTTTAAAAACGCGATATAACAGTAGCCTTAAAGCTACCAGTTCACTTTCTTTTTGTTTACAAAGTCTTTAATAGCTACTCTAGTACAGGCTAATTTTCAGAATTTATGGTTGAAGTTCTTTTTTCCCTGTACTCATAGGTTAATCCACATCGGCGAGCACAAACAATAGCTATTCTTTCTTGTCTTCACTTAAATGTATTCATCTAGCAAGTCATCTGTAAGGAAAAAAAAAAAAAAAGAACATTATTCTGAAAATATATAGAAATTTTATAAACACTTTGTACTTGTACAGTCGTGGTAAAAAAAAAAGGTAAACATCCCTACTAACTCCTCAACAAGTTATCGTAGAAAAAAGTTGCTGATACCGAACGATTGGAAATGAAATCTACTTTTAAATGATGTATATAAAATTTGTTTAGGGGGCCATCTATATACTAAAAAGAACCCGAACTTCATTTTTTTCAATGGCAATACCCAATTTTAATATGATATTTCAAATCTTCGGTTCAAACTATACCTAGACACCAAATTTCAAATGATTTGAATGATAAGTTTTTGAATTATAAACATTCAAAATTTAGTGCTTCTAATGTTAAATTACATTTTCATATTTTCATTAATATCTCCTGACATTATACTCCTAATGTGCTAATTTTTTGTGTAGCAATAATATTAAAATACCCAAACATAAATGCGTTGAATTTCTAATTTTTATAATTATATGATATGAATTATGAAATTAATATTCGAAAAAATTATGAATTGCAACCTACAATTTTTTTGATGGATTTAGATTTATTAAGTCCTGCTTTATGGAAATCCAAAATTTCACATTTTTCTCCTAAGTAGTTTTTAAATTATGCTTAAAAAAAGGCAAAATGATGGTTCAAGGGGCCGTCTATGATAGAAGTGACTAGATATTTTGAAATTTCTTATGCTATCCTGTAATCTAGCAGTCTTCAATGACTGCTTGAGTGGCACTTAAGATGCCTTTATAAAGAAGATGCCTCTCTCGAATTTAGAGAATTAAGATGCCTCTCTCGGTCAAAAATCGAGTACCGAACTTCAATTTGGATACAGCCCCTAAAATACGCTCGTTTTAAAATAATTAATTTCTCCGAACCTTATCGTACGAATTGCATAAAATATTTGTTTCTAGGCTAATTGAAAGGTGTAGGGTTCATTTATGCTGCCAGAATTGTGTACTGCTATTGAAAAAAACAAAGTTATGGTTCGTTTTAATATGTAGATGGCCCCTAAACAAATTTTGTATACATAATTTAAAAGTAGACTTTATTACAAATCTTGTGGTATTAGTAACTTTCTTCTACGATAATTTTTTGCAGAGTTAGTAAGGGGTGTTTACTTTTCCCCCCCACGACTGTACATCGTATGAGTACAGATATTATTTAGCTATACGATAATTATGCAACATGTGTAAGAGTTAAAATAAAATTGCATGTGTAAAAAGGAATCTAATCTTAATAAATTAATTAGTCACCAATAGGGCTGAGTAATACACACTGGAGGAAATTCCCAAAATGCTTTTTATACTATTTCTACACGCAACTTAGCCTAATTATGTATCAGAGCCCTTAGAATATGTTTAGTTTACCTCTAATGCGTTTTATTTTTCGTTTCGCTGAACATACTTACTGTTTATTTTAGATTATACGGTCGTGACGTTGAATGTTTAGAAAGTTAACGAGCTTCATTATCGAAAACTATGTACGCAAAATCAATCTTTTCTAGAGATAATTTTTAGCGTTTTATACAGGGCTTTTTTTCTCTGAAATAAAAGGGCCACACCACAGAACGAGTAATTTCATATTTTCTTGCATATCTTCATGAAAAAAAGTTTGACATAAATCGAATTAATAAATGAGAGAAACAATTCCTGATACAGTGCTCTTTTTTTTTGCTATTTTGAGGGGGGGGGGGGTACTGTTTGTTAGTTACTTATTTTCCTCACTCAGTGTAAATCTGTTGAAACTCAAAACGCATCATAAAAGCTATAACTGTAAAATAATTTTAGAAGCTTTTCGTGATAAACCTTAAACTGTGTACTCAAAGCGCGAAATATCGTCTTATCATGTGTAACAGGATTGATCAAAACTACAGTAAACTCTGTCTAAGGCGGAATCGGTCGGGACTGAGAAAATTTTCCGTCGTAGACAATATTCCGGCTTATGCAAAAGAGCTCCCTCCCCCCCCCCCCCCCCAAAAAAAAAAAATGCGCAAATCGCATATTTTTTTACGTTCGTAACTTTTAGTAATGTTCTTTAAAATGAAATTTTTAATGAAATTAGATTGTTATTAAATTTATTGTTTTTAATAATTTCGAAACACATTATTTGAACACAAAAATAAATATTACCAATATGAAATTGCTCTAATTCTGAAAGTTAATGAAAATCATTTAATTTAATCAATACAATTACTTACTTTATGTTTCGCATAGTAGTTAAAAGAATCAAAAAACAGAAGCGTGGTCATCCTCATTTGCTTTCCTAAGACAACAAACAGTTAGACTTTTCAGGCGGCATTTCTGAGCAAAGTTTAGCAATCCATTTAACAGCATCGAAAACGCTGATGTTTTTTGTCAGGTCGGTAGCTGAAGAACAGTTATCAAAAGATGCAATAATCGATCGCAACAGATATCTTTTGTAGTAGGTTTCAGCATTTTAATAACTCATTGATCCATTTGTTGTGTCACTGCAGTAGTATCTGCTGGAAGAAATTGTAAATTTATATTCAACAGTTTTACGTCGGCATGACAATGTGCATTATCGAGGAACCAATTTTATTTTTTAGTTTCTTCAATCATTCGTCTATTGAACTCCTTCATCCATCCCTCCATTAAAACAATCGACAACCAGTATTTTTTCTGATGCCTCCAAGTCACAGGCAGTTTAACAATATTAACATTCTTGAAACATAACGTCGTTTTCAATTTCTCAATCACTAACTTTTTTTATAAACTGCCCAACAAATTCGCAAAACACACACGGTTGTTACACGATCGTTGGAGGTTTTACCTCAGCGGCATTAGCTTCCTCTTTTACAAAGGACTTTTTTGGCACACACGATAAAATAGTACAGTCTCATCGCATTGATGTCCTTCTCTTGATATCTTTCAATCAATAGATGAAATTTTCCTTTCCATTCCCGATTTTCATGCTGTGGAACATCTTTCGTGTGTCAGCAATCATGCTTCATGGCAATGTTGTGTAGATTAGTGAAACTCATTAACAATTCACTGGAGGCTTTAAAATCTATTTTACCTATTTTTTTGCAATATAGTCCAGATGTGCAAAATTTTCATTCTAGCAATCGAAAAACATTCAAAAATTAATGCATTAATGTCTTCATCTTTCACAGTACGTTTCCTTTTCTATTGGATGTTTCCCATTCTTTTTTTTTTTTTTTTTTTTTTTTTTTTTTTTTTTAAGCATTGTAAATTTGAGTTTTACCCTTTTTTTTTTAAGCATTGTAAATTTGAGTTTTACCATGATTAAACCTAATACAAAGAACTCCTATAGAATAATTATTTTTCTTTTAATTTGATAACTTCGACTTTATCCTGCAGCGATGCAGTATTGAGTTTAGATTTTGAAGCCACTTTTGTGATGCACTTTCTAATATCCTTAGACAAGATAAAACGACCAAGAACAAATAACCCGTGAAATGATCGTGTTTTCTAAACACGCGATTTATTTGAAGGAAGCATACGTCAATAGAATAGCGCGTTATGTTTTCGATAAAAAGGTTGGATCTTGAGTTGTAATAAACTGCTCGACGATGATGATCTTTCATTGATTGTCCTGACTCGAAAATCGGTTGAAACTGAAATTCTGAAAGTCTTTACAGATAAATGAGAAATGCTATTCAATTTCTTAGTACTGCTGTAATACCGGCAAATTTGAAGTTTACACTCAAACACACACACACACAATAACTTCGAGAATGAGACAGTATCACTTTGAATTTGAGTACAACCTTAAAACATAACATATTGTACTTTAGAAAATACTTATTTTCATGAATGTGCATCCTTCTAATAATAATAATAATTTTACATGCTAATTTAAATAAGAAAAATGATTATTTCATTTTTTAAATGCAAAAATTCCTTAAAATTTAAACAGTTTCTAGTTATTTAAACAAACTTTTTTAAAACTATTACGGAATTTAATTAAAATTCTCGGCATTGAGTATATGACGTATCTATATCAGTTTTAAAGTTTCATAAACGGAATGCTTTACATGTTTAAAATATCCTTATTTCCGCCTTATGCAAAATTTTGGTTTAGGTGGGACCTTAAAAGCATTTCCGTTTCCGCGTTAGACAGATTCCGACTTATGCAACAAGAATTAATGTTATTTTCTATGGTTCGCCGGGACTTGAAAAATTTTCCGCGATAGACAGATTTCCGGCTTGAACAGAGTCCGCCTTAGATAGAATTTACTGTATTATATTCAATGCCACACTGACTGGATTTATAGACACTCTTTTAAAAATTTCTATACGGCAATGCCGAAAACTTTCAAAGCATAAATAAACGGTCAAGTGCGAGTATTACTCGCGCTCAGAGAGTTCCGTACAATAAATATATGAATTATTAACTGTATTGTTAAAAGAAAATCGTTACTAAAAGAATAATAAAACTATGTCAAAAACTATACAACGTAGGGTTGGGTATAGCTGTATATACTAGAAAAGTATGAATGGGTATATCATAAAAGTTCAAAGAGATAGGAAGCCTAAATAATATCAAATATTGCTATTCTGTATACCGTAATTTCGGGTGTATAGTACGCGGATCAAACAACCGTGTTTCGACCCAGAATTTATTAAAAATAAAATGTAACTTTTTAGATCACGGTAAATATTGGTCTTCAAATACTGAATAAAATTTCTGTGTCCAAACTGAATTGTTTGATCTGCGGGCTATACACCGGAAATTACGGTAACTATTTTTTAAATCTTATCCTAATCTGTTTATGAAGAACTTAATTCGGTACTGAAAAAAAAGTAGTTCATATTCAACCCCTTGCGCTCTGGCACTGTTAGCGGATGTATGTCACCAGCCACCAGTTTTACCGCATCTAGCAGATTTTTTTTTTTTTTAGAAATTTTGAATTCACACCACAAAAATTTAATTGGTAATTTTCTTTTTTTTTATTTATGGAAAATTTAATCTTCTTGTAAAGCAAAAATGACAGTTAAAACTTTCTCGTGAGAATTCTGAATGTCTATTAAAAAATCAGCCATATATTATGACGTAAGCAGCGTATGTCACTTTCCCCTTTTCTTGTTCCTTTGTTTGTTGTAAACATATTTACGAAATATCCAGCTTTAAAAGTATTATTCTTTCCACTTATTTTGTTTCCAAATTCTCAACTTCTTACTGAAACAAGAAACAAAAACAGTGCTTCAAGCATAGATTAATGCATTTTTTGAAAGGAATATATAAAGAAAAATGAAACATTGGCGGAAAAATTATGTTCAAGAAAATCTCAAGCGGGATTATCGACAAATATTGTGGAATGCGTATGTGTATGGATAAATAAATAGCTGCATTTTCTATTCTATAATGCACTTTCAGAAAAATTCTAGTAAATTTAAAATTTATTTATTTTTTCCTTTTCTTGTTGTTCGTTTGTTTGTTTGTTACAAACATATTTACGAATTATCCAGCTTTAAAAGAATTATTCTTTCCACTTATTTTGTGTCCAAATTTTCAATTTCTTTCAAACGATCCGTTGAGAATTTAGTTTCATGACAATATTGCCTTAACGTAATAAAAGTCATTGTTATTCTCTAAAGCTTTGTAGAATGGGTTAGTTTTCAGAATATTTTTCTAAACAAATATTTATTCTTAGACGCTGTTTTATATTTCCGGGCTTGCTTCTTTTGTTATAATACAGTTTCTAGCGTATTCTTAGTGAACCTGCAAAATGATATTTTCGGCATATTTTTGTTTTTATGAATTAAGTAAATATTTTTCAACACCTTAAAAATACTAGATTCAATATGTAAAAAAAAGTTACGATAAATTTAATTTTCTTTAGGTCTTCCTAGCTGCATAAAATATCGCTTTAAAAATGTGAAGTTTTGTTTTTGAGGTTGAAGTTTTTGAAGATGTTTTTAAATCCACAATAACATATCATCTAGACAGAAAAGAACTCACTTTGTGTAAAACTGGTGTTATTTTTTTTCATTTTATCATGAATAAACACTGGCATTTTTTGAAAGAAATATATAAAGAAAAATGAAACATTGGCAAAAAAATTGGCGCCAAGAAAATCTGAACCGAGATTATCGACAAATAATGTGTAATGCATATATGCGTGGATAAATAAATAGTTGCATTTTCTATTCTAAAATGCACTTCCAGAAAAGTACTAGTAAATTTTCAGAATTTCTTTTTTCGTTATATAAGTTTTCCATTTTCTTGTTGCTTATTTATTTGCTTTTTACAATCATATTTATGAAATGAACTTTAAAAGAACTATTCTTTTCACTTATTTTCTTTCCAAAATCTCAACTTCATATTGAAACAAGAAAGAAAAATAGTGCCTCAAACATAGATTATAAAACACTTTCCAACACATTCGGAATATTGTAACTAAACTTTCCCACAATCGAAAAAATATCTGAATTCTTTTGTGCAGCCTTGTAGATAACTTTTAGATTTGCATACATACTACATAACTAAAATTTAATTCAGTTAAGAAACGCATAGCACAGTTGAAAATTGTGTTTCAGAAATTTCCGACAATAAACGGAAATGTAATCAAGATTTTTTGCGCTGTATAGGATCTATAGAACCAAGTAATATACAAAAAATTAGTTAAATTTAAAAACGCATATCACAATGGATAAACATATACACGCATATAACAATGGAGTTTTTCTAGAAATTCTCGTTTATGGGTCAGCACTGGTAACTTAATTCTTTTGTGTGACCCAGTAAATGAACGATAAATGCTATGCACAACATTTTGCACAGTAAGCATCTTGTAGAGCACTTCAGTGATATATATCAATTTCAATATGTTTGAAACAGTATTGCACATTAGAGGTCTGCACGGGCCGACATTTCCAGTCCCGGGCCCGGCCCGACTCAGAGAAAAAAAATTCGGCCCGCCCCAGTAAAAAAGTTAAAAGTTCGGCCCGGCCCGGCCTGTAGAAAAAAATTTATTGGCCCGGCCCGGCTCGAAAAAAAGTTAAAATCTCGGCCCGAACCCGGCTCGGCCCGAGTGAATTTTTACAAAACATTGATTCTTACGTCGATTTGGTTAAAAATTTGTCTCGTACGAGGAGTTCAAGCCAAAAAATATTTATCTTAACTTTTCTTTTCATGTTTATAATCTTTATTTTTATTGAAGTCCCGCAGGGTACGATATTTATTTTTTTAATGAAGTGTTAAAAATCTGAAAAATGCTATACAATAAAATCTAAAACTGAATTTCATAGAAAGTAAAATAAAAATGCGTTATAGACAAGTTCCATTCTTAGCAAGTGTAAATGTATTATATATTCTTTTCTTACGTAGTAGTATATTAATTTTGCATGGATCAACATGTTTTTCAGTTTAAAACAAGATTCCGTCATAGACAGATTCTTTTTCACGTTTTACTATATTTTAATTTAACTATATTTTAATAAGTGTAGAAATAGGCTATTCCTTAAAAAGAATGAATTTGAATGTTTAATTATATAATAATGGCGATTTAAAAATCTATGCATTTTTTTGAAAAAAAATTTGTGCCCAGCCTAATTTTACCGACCTTTGAACGAACCAGGCCATGTCAAGACAATGATTTTCATACGGGCTGGGTCAAAACTAAGAATGAAAATTTTGGGCCGTGAAGATTAGGAATGAAACCAGTACCCGGGTCTGTGCAGGAAAAATAAGTTAAGCCCGGCCCGTAAAGAGTACTGACTAGGCCCGGCCCGAGTGCCGTGAATGAAAATAGGCCTGAGCCCGGCCCACGGGCCGGGCCGGGCCGGGCTCGGGCTTCGGGCCACAGGCCAGCCCGTGTATATCTCTATTGCACATTATTAAAAACATTGCGAACTATTTTTCCCATCATGGCCAATAATGTATCGAAATTCTTTTGGGTTTCCCTGTAAACGAACTACAAATGTTATACACTGCATTTTCGATGCCAGCCATTCCATAGTAAACCTCGATAACATCAATTACCTAGCAATCCGAGTATATTTACGTGAGTTAAAGCGCGGCCACACACACAAAAATATCCCTGTAAAATTACGGGCAGAGACCGGCAGGAGAGATTCCAGTCATACCCCGTAAAAAAAAAATAAAAAATAAAAAAAAATCCATATCCAATTACTAATCCGTATTTTTGCTAACAGATGGGCTAAAACTGTAAAAATATGTGGATTGCCTTTAACTTTCTAAGTATCTAAGGGATAAGGCTGCTTAGTTAATGGATCAGACCGTTTTTCATCAAATAAGGCTGATGCCCGGGAAAATTGAAGGGCAAACGCTCATAAATTTGCAGTTTTTTCTGAGAGTGCAGACAGTCAGACAAACCGAATTCATGAACATTTTTGAAGTATTGGAGAGTGTTTAAAAAAAAACCAGTGGATGTTTATTTTCATAATAATATTGCCTTAACGTAATAAAAATGTTATTTTTTAAGGCTCCTGGAGTTAATTTGGTTTTCTAAATGTTTTTTAACTAAATATTTATTATTATAGGTTCTTTCTAATTTTTTTAGGTTATTTCGTTTATTGTTTTTCAGTTCCTAGGTATTTTTAGTGATCCTTCAAAATGACATTTTTGCCACGGAAGTATTTTTTAAAGATTTGAGTAAATAATTTTAAAGGACTTTTAAAAATACCAGATTCAATACGTAAACAAAACATTCGCTAAATTTAATTTTCTTAGTGATGTCTTATCTAAATTCCTTTTTCGTAAAATTTAACCAAATCTTTCTAAATCTCCCTTTCTTCCTTTCTTTTATTCTGTTGCTTTTGTTTGTTTGTTTGCAGAACATAAACATCTGCACGAAATATTCAGCTTCTTTAAAAAAATATTCTTATCACTTTTGTAATTTTGTTTCCAAAATATCAGCTTCCTTTTATAGCGATCGCATGGGAGATATTTGTTTTCATGACAATATATTTGCCTTAACTTAATAAGAATCATCCATGTTATTTAAAACTTTTTAGAGCATGCTAGTTTCTGAATATTTTTCTAACCAAACATTCAATTCTTCGAGATTTTTTTCTATATTTTGCGTTTGCTTCTTTCTATTATTTTCCAGCGTCTGTGCTTAGTTTTACTTTAAAGAGAAGTTTTCAGCATATATGTGCTTTTGTATGATTTAACTAAATATTTTTTAAACAATCAAAAATGAATTCCAGGCTTAAAATGAAAATTTACGATAAATTTAATTTTCTTTATAAATTTCTAGCTTTCAATTAAAAAAAAATAATTTTGCTATATTCAGGGCTGCCACTCAGAAAATAACAGAAAGGGAAAAAATTACGCGTGAAGTAAAACTTAAGGCTTTTTTTTTTATTTTTTCTTTTGCCACGTTTACATGTGAATTTTGTAAACTTCTACATTTTATATTACATCAACAGTCATTTATCCAAAGGAAGAGTTTGGTTTCCATGTACTCTAATCAGAAGCAAAAAAATCGTTATATTAGGTAATTAACTGTCATTTTTATAGGTTTGGAAAACCATAACTTGGATCTAATTCATGAGTAAGGTATAGTTTAAATTGTTTAACTACTAATAATAAAGTATTAACATAAGTATATAATAATAAAATGTCAGTGATATTTGGGTCCTAAGTGACTATGTTTTCTACGAAATCTCATATTACTTTAAGGAACATAAATATTAGTCATTAAAAAAATTATTAAAAACTAGCAAAACCCCCCGTCTTCGCCCGTGTCAATAATAAGGGTCCCTCTGGGTAAAATACATTAAAATGAAATAATACGGCAATGACAATAACTGAGATTGGTGCATTCCCGCCCACGAATCATTAAAAAGACTATTAAGAAATATAAATATAAGTAAAATAGTCTGAATTACGTCAACTATTAATTATGCTATAATAATATATATTCCAAACAAATGTCAAAACATATATTAAAATACAATTATTTGCTTAAAAGACGTCATTTCAATAAAAAACACATTAAAAATACTAAAAATTTACATGTTTCGACTCTTTCATTGAGTCATCTTCAGAATATACAAAAAACTACAAACACAATGCCAATTGTGACATTATACTGATGATGGCAACGACCTAACCCATAAATTGTGCCTTTACTGAAATTTTTCTTAACTTCTGAACATCGTACAATTTCGTTTTTCATACTGTCGGATAGAAAAAAGTTCTTTCAAATGAAATTTCTTTGAAAATTGTATCTCAATTTCTCATTTGAATGGATTTTAAAGTAATTTTCAATCATAGACATTTTTAAATTTGCTTGCAGCCCAATTACGAAAGATATACCTCTTTGCTATTGATGCAACATTATAAAGAAAAATCATTGCTATGAATAACTCAAACGTCATATTGTTGGTGGCAACAACCTAACCCAACCATAAATTTAACTTTTACTGCAATTTGAACTTTAAACATTGCACATTTGATTGTTCTAACGTCTAATAGAATACAAAAAGTACTTTCAGTAATATTCGTTTGAAAAGCTTATCTCAATTTACAGATTGTTTATCCATTTTAAATTAATCTTCAACCACGGAGATATTTTTAAATATACCTGCAACCCAATTAAGAAAGATATATCCGTTTGCTATTAATGCAATAGTATGAAGAAAAGACATATCTATGAGTAACGCCTAGCATCATATTGTTGGTGGCAACAACCAAACCGCTTAACCAATAAATTACGCTTTTATTGCAATTTGAACATCATACATCGGATTATTTCAACGTCTAATAGAAAACAAAAAACACTTTCAGTAATTTGTTTGCAAAGTTTACCTCAATTTACAGAATTTTTATGTTTTTTAAAGTAATTTTTAAGTTTGAATTTTTTAAAATATTCCTCCAACCCAGTTACAAAAGATTAACTTAATTGCTTATAAACAATATAAATAATTTAGTCCAGGCAATAGAGACCGTATAGGGACTCTACCTAGCAAAATTAATGAAAGTTCTGGAAAATGGCTTACTTTATGTTTTTTGGGTCGCTGAATCCGAATTTGTTTCCACCAAAATTTTTCCCGGCAACCCCCCCAAATGTTGGTAAAATGCCCCCCAAAAAGGTTTTTATTAAAAAGATCAAATTTTTTATTGTTTTAGGGAAAAAGTATCTAGAAATTCAGAAAGTAGACAAAATTTGCAACAAATTAGATAGATGACATTATGATTTAGGATAAAGGGGAAGGGGTATCTGCCTCGGAACATGCGCCGTGGTGCTGCGTGGACTAAGTTGCGCAATTGCACTTAACCACTCACATGTTTACATTCGCCCTCCCATTTCCCCTCCGAACTTTCTCTATAAGGTTTACTTTAAGTTTTTTGGGTCACTGAATCCGAATTTTTAACTTCCCCCCAAAATCCCCCCCCCCGCAAGCCCCCCCAAAATAGTTGTTTTTAAATTAAATTTTTTATTGTTATAGGGGAAAAGTATGTAGAAATTCAAAAAGTAGACAAAATTTGAAACAAATAGGATAAATGACATTATGACATAGGATGAACGGGGAGGGGGCTGCCTCTGAACATGCACTGCGGCGCTACATGCACTAAGTAATGCAAATCCAGGCAATAGGGGATTTTACCTGGCAAAATTAATGCTAGTTCTAGATTTCAACTCACTTTATGTTTTTGGGGTCGCTGAATCCGAATTTGTAACTTCCCATCCAAATTTCACCCGGCAAACCCCCCAAAAAATTGATTTTTTGAAAAAATTTGGTTTTTGAAAACAGCTCGCGGTGAATGTTCCGAGGCAGCTCCTCATTTATTCTACATGATTGTTCGGACCTTGTGCGCATGCCGAACGAGCTCCGTGGCTTTGCGGTCATGTGACCCAGTTCAGTTGTGGCTTAGCTGCCATTGCGGCACGTTGTGTATTCGAGCGGGTCTTATCCCCAAGTATATAGTTGTTCTTTAGCTGCCATTTCGGCACATTGTGTATTCGAGCGGGTGTTATCCCCAAGTATAGTATGTTGTTCTTGAGCTGCCATTGTGGCACATTATGCTATAGCGGGTCTTATCCCCAATTATTCTGTTGCTTATAGCGGGAGTATTCCCCAAAAGATGTTTTATGAACGTCACTTGTTCTAACAGCGGGTTATTACCCCAAAGTCACCTCATCATTCTACATGTTTTTCAGTGTTTGTGATTGTTTGTAACATTTGTGTGCTGTGTGATATAAAAATGTGAAAAAGAAACCTATTTGTCTTCAATCTTAAAGTTACACACAGTATTCACATACATTTTTGTGGTCCGTCGATTTCGCAGCGAAATAGCTGCTATGGAAAAATTAAATAGAACAAAAGGTGCTCTAAAAGGTGCTATAACGAAATTAGAAAATTTCGTAAAAGATAATACAGACGAAATTAATTACTCGAGTACCGAGCTCGAAATAAAGATTCGAAAATTACCCGAGCTTCAAGCAAAAGTATCGGAAATACGGGATAAATATTATGATATCCCTGAGATTAAGGACTTACCAGAAATCGAAAACGAGTTAGATGAACTCGAAGATCGTCTCGAGAAACTTTAGGTAAGTCTCAACATATTTCTTAAAAATCTTAAAGTTTCTGAAATAAATGTGCATGCTGATAGTATTGAATCTATAAGTTCGAATAATATTAAAGTTAAGTTACCTGAAATCCCACTACCAACATTCAATGGTAAATATGAAGAGTGGTCAATCTTTAAAGTACAATTTACAAATTTAATTATAAATAATGCTCAGTTAAATGACGCTCAGAAGCTGTTTTATTTGCGAGCATCGCTAAAAAATGAAGCAAAACAACTAGAGAGCCAAGACGATTCCTTAGAGTCATTGTTTACAGCACTTACTGAAAGATTCGAAAATCAACGTTTGCTCATTGACACTCATTTATCAGCTATAATTAATTATGAAAAAATACGTTACGAGTCTTCTAAAGAATTGAGATCCTTTATTGATTGTGTAAATAAAAATTTGAGGGCCTTAAAAGTATTACAATATGAACAAAACAATCTGTCTGATGCTATCCTTATCAATATTATATTGCAAAAGGTAGATAAGGAATCTCGAAAATTATTTGAATATTCGATTAAAAAATCAGAATACCCGCAATTTAATGAATTAATGTCATTTTTGGAAAACCGCAGTTCTACGTTAGAAAGCGTAAATAGATACTCTGCTTCAAAACCCTTAAACAAAAACATTCCTCTTTCGAACAAACAAAAAAATTTCATGCTAAATTCGAATGATAAATCGAATGGAAAAACTTGTATTCTGTGTAAATTGGCCTTTCATAATTTGAACAAATGTTCTCAGTTTCGAAAAATGAATGTTTCTGAACGATACGATTTTGTGAAGAAAAATAAGCTGTGTATTAATTGTTTGAATAATTCTCATTGCGTAAATTCTTGCATTTCAAAATATAATTGTAATACCTGTGGATTGCGACACAGCTCATGGCTTCATCGAGAAAAAGAAAATAAATCCAAAAATGAATTGGCTTCCCCCCAAATTTCCTCCCCTCTTGCAGGTGCGGTAAATAGAGAAATGAAAAACATTTCGGTAAATAATGACGAATCTTTAAAGGCCTTGAATAATATAAGTAAAGAAAGAAAATCAATTTTATTGAGTACATGCTTTGTTTTTATAGAAGATAATTTCGGAAATAAACGAAGGTTTAGAGTCATTTTGGATAATGCTAGCAATGTCAATATTTTAACTAAGGATTGCGCTGACATGCTGAAATTTAAAAAAAGGATAATTAATGTACCCGTTACAGGATTAAACGGTTATACTTATAATGTAAAAAATAAAATTTCGAGTGTAATTACAAACGAAGATGGCTCTTTCAGGGAGAATATAGATTTCTTAATTGTTCCCAAAATCACGGATGTAATTCCATCAAAGCAATTAAATGTATCGGACATTAATTTACCGAATATTGTGGAATTGGCAGACCCCACATTTTTCAAACCGGGAAAAGTTCACGCATTGGTTGGCGCTGAATTATTTTATAGAATTTTAAAGCATAATTCAGTTAAGATAAATGACAAACTTTTTCTGCAAGACACTGTTTTTGGATGGATCCCAACTGGGGCGGTAGAGGAGAACACGCAAACAAACAATATTACTATGTGCAATTTCGTTAGAGATTTCGATGAAATAAATGATAATTTAAAACAATTTTGGGAGCTTGAGTCTATAGGCATAAAACATGATGATCCGAAAATATCGGAAACTGATCAAGCACAACAAATATTCGATAAAACTGTCAAATTTGTAGGCGATCGTTATGAAGTTCAGTTACCGTGGAAAAAAGACTGGAAGGATTTAAATGATAATTTTAATGTTGCGAAACAGCGTTTGGAAGGTCTAAAAGGAAAATTTTATCGAAACCCAGAGCTTTTTCGACAATATTCTGAAATAATCACGGAATATTTAAAGCAAGGAATTATAGAGCAGGTGCAAGAAAATGAACCTGTTTTAGACAGGGCAGTTTATTATTTGCCCCATCATGCGGTCTGTAAAGAAGATAAACTTACTACAAAGGTCCGAATCGTCTTCGATGCCAGCTCTCATGATAACAATGATTTGTCCCTTAATGATTGTTTATGGCCCGGCACCAACTTAAATCCACTTCTATTTGATATTTTAATCCACTTCAGATTATACGAAATTGCCTTTTCTTCTGATATCGAGAAGGCGTTCCTTCAAATCTCACTAGCTGAAAAAGATCGGGATTCTGTCCGTTTTCTGTGGTATGATGATGGTTTAAAATCTTTCAAGGTCTTCAGATTCAAACGTGTTATTTTTGGAGTCAATGCCTCTCCATTCCTCCTATCTGCTACCATAAAGGAGCACATCAAGCGGTTTACGAACCTACACCCAAGAACTGTTCACCTACTCGATAAATATATTTATGTGGACGATTTTATATCTGGCGAAGATACGCTGCAAGAAGCTCTTGATGTTTCCCTGAATGCTAACAAAATAATGTCTGAAGCAGGAATGATTCTTCGAAAATGGATATCCAATGATGAAGCGTTACTGAAGTGCTGGCAAGAGGAAGGTTTAAATATTCAAACAGAACATGCTGCAATAAGCCTGGGAAGCAATCTAAGCAAGGTATTAGGAATGTCCTGGAAAACAGAAGAAGATTGTCTGACATTCGAAGTCAAAAGTTTAATAGAATTCTTGTCATCGCAAAAAAGCTCAAAACGTCTACTATTGCAAGCAGTTGGTAAAATCTTCGATCCGTTAGGCATGCTGACGCCATTCACCATTAGAATAAAATGCCTGTTCCAAGAACTATGGCTAAAGAAGACAGCATGGGATGAACAGTTAACAACTAATGTGCACGAAAAATGGTTAAAGTGGCTCGAAGAACTTCCAAATTTAGCAGAATTAAAAATTCCGAGGAAAATTCTTGGTTGCTTGAATCAAGTAACAGCTGTAGAAATACACGCCTTTTCTGATGCTAGTAAAATAGCGTATGGATCTGCAATTTATCTGAGAATAAAAAGAGAGAGTGGTGTGGAAGTCAATCTCGTGACTTCAAAGAGTCGTGTTGCACCGATAAAGGAGATAACTCTGCCTCGGCTAGAACTTCTCGGAGCCTTACTAAGTGCAAGACTGACCAATAAAGTAAAAACCTTCCTAGATCAAAAAATCACATCGAAGGTGTACTATTGGACAGATTCCAAAATAACCTTATTCTGGATCAAAGGATCATCAAAGCGATGGAAGCAGTTTGTGGCAAACCGTGTCATAGAGATTAATGCACTTTCAGATTCGAACTCGTGGTATCACTGCTCTAGCAAGGACAATCCTGCCGATCTCTTGACCAGAGGTGCGAGTGTTAATTCTCTTGTAGAGAATCCAATGTGGTTTAGGGGACCAAAATTCCTAGCAGCTGATGACTTAGTGACTGAGCAAGAAATTATTTCTGTGCCAGAAACAGATTATTTTCCCGAGACTAAATCAAAATATAAAAATAACTGTAATGATTTCAATTCTAATATTTCTCTTTCTCTTTTCAGGAATCCTGAAGAAGTAAATTTTTTTCTCAACATAAGTGGTAAATACTATAGTATTCTTCGCATACTGGCATATGTTTATAGGTTTTTTCACAATTGCAAATGTAAGTTAGCAGACCGGCGCAGAGGCAGCCTCACAACCCCAGAAATAAAAAATTCAGAAGTTTCTCTAATTAGATTAGTACAAAATGCAGAATTTCAGGAAGAGATTAAGGGTTTAAAACGGGAATCAATGGTTCCCCCTTCCAGTAAAATTAAATGTTTATCCCCCTTTTTGGATCAAGATAATATCTTAAGAGTTGGCGGTAGGTTGGAAAATTCAGATTTAAACTTTGATAAGAAGCATCAAATCATTTTGCCGAAAGGCCATAAGCTCACAAAACTCATATTTGAGCATTTTCACAGGAAGTATTTTCATATTGGTCCCCAAACTTTAATCCATTACGTACGAATGCGGTTTTGGCCCGTAAGTGGAAAAAATTTAGCGCGAAAAGTAGTGCATGATTGCATTGTCTGTTTTAGGAACAACCCAGTTACTGCTAAACAAATCATGGGTGACCTCCCATCGGAAAGAGTAACTCCAAATTTTACGTTTAACCATACAGGAGCCGATTTTTGCGGCCCTTTTGAGATTAAATATAAAAATCAAAGAAAAGGGATTTTTCATAAGGTTTATGTCGCGATTTTCGTTTGCTTAGTAACAAAGGCTATTCATTTAGAAATAGTAACGGATCTAACTTCTGATGCATTTATCGCCGCACTTAAACGCTTTGTTTCAAGGCGAGAAAAATGCGCTTCTATTATGACAGACAATGCTACGAATTTTAGGGGTGCTAAATCAGAATTGCACAAACTTCATGAGTTAGTCCGTAGACCGGATGAAAAATTAGCTAATTACCTTACTTCAGAAGCTATTGAATGGAAGTTCATTCCTCCTAGATCGCCCAACTTTGGTGGTTTATGGGAGGCTGGTGTAAAATCTTTCAAGTATTATCTTAAACGAACATTAAAAGGTGCTAGATTGACTATGGAAGAATTCCAAACAGTCACCACCCAAATCGAAGGGGTACTAAATTCGCGTCCCTTAACTCCGTTATCGACCGATATAAATGATTTTAATGCATTGACACCAGGCCATTCCCTAATTGGTCGGCCTATCGATGCCATTCCAGAACCTCAGTTGATTGATATCACAGAATCGAGATTATCTAGGTGGCAGAGAATCACTAAATTCGTCCAATTAATTTGGAGAAATTGGCAATTAAATTACTTGAGTCATCTCCAAAATCGTTCAAAATGGCAGGTAAAAGGGGAAAACATCAAACCAGGGGCGATGGTAGTCATAAAGGAGGACAATTTACCTCCCTGTAAGTGGATGCTAGGACGAATCTTAGAGGTTATACCAGGAAAGGATGGTAATGTTAGGGTTGCAAAGGTTAAAACAGCCTCAAATATCTTTCTTAGATCTATATCTAGATTGTGTGTCTTGCCCATTAATGAAACCTAATGTACATACCTTTTCTCATTGTCTACTTATTTTAAAGTGCACCTAAGATTTACATGTTATTTTACATTCAACTTTTCTTAAGAATACATCGAACTATTTTTAGAAAAGAGCTTAAATTTTGTAACAAAGAATTTAATTTTATTGTATTGTATAGTCCTTGTTATTGCAACTTATTATTATTGTATTTGTATTGTAATATTATTTTATGGTATTGGTATTTTATTTAGTTCTTGTATTTATAGTGTATTTTTAATATTTTGAATGTGCTACGCACATTGCAACGCGGGGCGGCATGTTCGGACCTTGTGCGCATGCCGAACGAGCTCCGTGGCTTTGCGGTCATGTGACCCAGTTCAGTTGTGGCTTAGCTGCCATTGCGGCACGTTGTGTATTCGAGCGGGTCTTATCCCCAAGTATATAGTTGTTCTTTAGCTGCCATTTCGGCACATTGTGTATTCGAGCGGGTGTTATCCCCAAGTATAGTATGTTGTTCTTGAGCTGCCATTGTGGCACATTATGCTATAGCGGGTCTTATCCCCAATTATTCTGTTGCTTATAGCGGGAGTATTCCCCAAAAGATGTTTTATGAGCGTCACTTGTTCTAACAGCGGGTTATTACCCCAAAGTCACCTCATCATTCTACATGTTTTTCAGTGTTTGTGATTGTTTGTAACATTTGTGTGCTGTGTGATATAAAAATGTGAAAAAGAAACCTATTTGTCTTCAATCTTAAAGTTACACACAGTATTCACATACAATGATAATGTCATATATCCTATTTGTTGCAAATTTTGTCTACTTTCTGAATTTCGACATACTTTTCCCCTAAAACAATAAAAAATTTAATTTAAAAACAACTATATTGGGGGGTTTGCGGGGGGGGGGGGAATTTTGGGGGAAGATAAAAATTCGGATTCAGTCACCGAAAAAACTTAAAATAAACCTTATAGGGAGAGTTCGGAGGGGAGACGGGAGGGCGAAATTGCGCAACTTTGTCCACGCAGCACCGCGGCGCATGTTCCGAGGCAGATCCCCCCTGCCCATTCATCCCATGTCATAATGCCATATATCTTATTTGTTGCAAATTTTTTCTACTTTCTGAATTTCTAGATACTTTTTGGGTCGCTGAATCCGAATTTTTAGCTTCCTCCCAAAATTTCCCTCCCGAAAACCCCCCAAAATAGTTGTTTTTAACTTAAATTTCTTATTATTTTAGGGGAAAAGCATTACGAAATTCAGAAACTAGACAAAATTTGCAACAAATAGGATACATGATATTATGACGTAGGATAAACGGGGAGAGAGAGGGCTGCCTCGGAACATTCCCCGCGCGCTTTTCTCAAAAACCAAAATTTTTCAAAAAATCAATTTTTGGGGGTGTTGCCGGGTGAAATTTTGGTGGGAAGTTACAAATTCGGATTCAGCGACCAAAAAAACATAAAGTGAGTCGAAATCTAGAACTAGTATTAATTTTGCCAGGTAAAATCCCCTATTGCCTGGACTTCATAACTTAGTGCACGTAGCGCCGCAGTGAATGTTCAGAGACAGCCCTCCCCCTCCCCGTTCATCCTACGTCATAATGTCATATATCCTATTTGTTTCAAATTTTGTCTAGTTTCTGAATTTCGTAATGCTTTTCCCCTAAAATAATAAGAAATTTAAGTTAAAAATAACTATTTTGGTAGGATTTCGGCGGGGGGGGGGTGGGGGAGAGAAATTTTAGGGGGAAGTTAAAAATTCGGATTCAGCGACCCAAAAAACTTAAAGTAAACCTTATAGAGAAAGTTCGGAGGGGAGATGGGAGGGCTAATGTAAACGTGTGAGTGGTTAAGTGGAATTGGGCAACTTAGTCCACGCAGCACCGCGGCGCATGTTTCGAGGCAGATCCCCCCTTCCCCTTCATCCTAAATCATAATGTCATATATCTAATTTGTTGTAAATTTTGTCTACTGTTGAATTTCTAGATACTTTTTGCCTAAAACAATGAAAATTTTGATTTTTTTTTAATAAAAACCTTTTTTGAGGGTCATTTTACCAAAATTTAGGTGGGGGGGGGGGGGGGTTGCCGGGGGAAATTTTGGTGGGAAGTTACAAATTCGGATTCAGCAACCTAAAAAACATAAAGTAAGCCTACTTGCAGAACTTCCATTAATTTTTCCAGGTAAAATGCCCTATTGCCTGGACTAATTCGGTATTTGTTTGTTTTCGTGTACTTTTACATAACTAAATTGACAAATTTTAGTATTTGTTTGTTTTTGTGTGCTTATTCCGGCTGCTTATAACTTGGGTTCTTCTGAAATAATTTTAATTCAACTTTCACTATTAATTTTTCAGTTAAGGTTTTGGTGCGTCACATTGTTATACGCTGGTTAGTCATAGAATTAATATGGGAAAGTTCCATAATCATGTGGAACCCGATTATGAAATATTAGTCTTTTTAAAAATTCTGAAGGGATTTTATTGGAAACTTGCATTGTTTGTTAGATAATTTTACACGGATGGTTTTAAAATATCGCATATAGTTTTACGTCGCTTTGTTGTAAAATTATGGAAGAAAGTTCAATAATCAGGTGAGACCGATTATAAAAGATTAGCCTTTTTTTAAAGTTCTACTGGACAGATTTTGATGAAATTTGCATTGTTACTTTGCACCCTAATTTCTGGAATAGTTTTAGTATATAACATTTTGTTGTACATGTTTTGTTATAGAATTAGCTGAAATGTTCTATAATCAGGTGAAACCAATCCTGAATGATTAGCCTTTTTAAAAAGTTAGGTAATTTTTGAGGAATAGTTATAGTACATTGCATATCCGTCTATCATTCTTAGACCGCAAATCCTACTGTAAATTATCAAGTAAAAAATTTGGTCCTTAACAGCCGAAATTTTGTCTTACACATTAGAAAGTATAATAGCGCAGTGATGATCGTATCGTTCTCAGCCATATGGGAGGAAGGACATTTGAGATAAGATCCATATTGCTTTAAAATGGAAGATCAAATTCATCAATATATTTCCTTTAATTCAACATTTGTTTGGAGAAACTGATCACCGCAACGGGCGAAATGTGCTACTCAGTTAAATAAGTAATCGCTAAAACGAAAGTACCAAAAATACTTTCCCCTGTAGTTGTTGAGAAATCTAACAAATATACTAAAGGTTAAAAATATGTTCGTGTTTCAAATTAAAAACGATTTTGATTTATGTTCTATTAACGGGCAGTATATCAGGCATCTTTAACACATGTATACGAAGATTCATTGCCGATAATTTTTAAATGGAAACTCATATTTCCATTCATAAAATCCAAATCCACAGCCGTTAAAATGAAAATAACATGAATTTCCAAAATCGTATTGTCAGTCATGAAATTTTGTTTAAAAAGTAAAAAACCTACTGTAAAAAATAGTAGCTATGTTACAATTTCTATTTAATATAAATCGTAGAAAAGTCGTATTTTATATAACCGTATTCGATATAAATCGTAGAATGTTATCACTGCATTTCAAGTGTTAAAACAGTTATCTAAATGATATAATTAAAGATACAAAGATATACTGTAAAAAAAAAAAAAAAAAAAAAAAAAAAAAACGGAGTAAAATACATAAATACTACTGGCAATCTAGACGCTAGTACTATTTCCTTATTTTGACGGAACTTTTTACTGGTAAATTACAGAATTTTTTTTTTTGTTGTTTTTTTTTTTTTTTAATTTAATGGAAATTTTTCTGTAATTTACCGGGAGAAAGTTCCGTTAAAATACGGAAATAGCACTGGCGTCTCGATTGCCAGTAGTATTTCCGTATTTTAGTCCTTTTTTTTTCTTTCTTACAGCATTACAAAGAAATAGGAAAAAAATTATAACAGCCGGTTTTTAGAACCAGTTTGAAATCATATTGACGTCATATCTAGCAAACGATTTTTTTATTATTATCTTTTTCCTGGATTGTTTTCTTGAAATTCAAACGCCTGTATTAAAACAGATTTTTTAACTTTAAAAACATTCAAATGAAGATACTAAGTCAATTTAACACACATTTAGTTAAAATTTTTACAGATATATAGGAAAATTTTTCGTTTCCTTATTAGAACGACGTCGATTTCAAAAATGCAAAAATATAGCGAGAAAATCTGAATTTTTATTGGCAAATAAAAACAAAATACACGCTTTTATAACTTTTTTCAAATTATTGTGCCGTTTTTTAGGGTGTGGCAACAGGAAAGAAACGATTGAATTAAAAAAATTAAAAAGGAGATATTTCTATAATGTTAAATTATGGAAGGTGGTAGAAAAAAGGGGTAAATAGTGGTTTGATGATTTTTTAAAGTTTATAGCCATCTTTTACACGTTCTAAAACGTATGTACATCAAGTGTTATTCAAATCGGCCAAAAATAGAAGATTTGTATAAAGGACAAACATACAGGGAACGGATTTTATATATATAGATCACATTGTTAGTCATGCAAAAATAAAGTCTTACTTCATGTAAATGCAGTATACTCTGTATGTTTTTGTATACATAATATTTCAATACATTATTCAGTAACTAAAAAGCAAGATTTTAGTTCAATACATAATAGCTAAAAAAAATCATTGTAGTCAGACATAATTTAATTTCTGAATATATAAAGCTTTGAACACAGAGACTAAAAAATGACTAGAGATTAGAAATGATATAAAAAAATCAATATACAACTTATTTTGTTTGCCAACCCTGAATCCCCAATCAAACAAACCACTTTTTAAAATATTTTTTTTAAGTGAGGCTACTTCAGTCACGCGAAAACACCCACTCGCTAATGTTAATTCTATGGGAGAAAATTTCTAAACTATCTCGTTTGCATGTTTTTTGTTTTTGCTTTGGATAGCTGAGATCGATCTGTACAAAGGCCTTTTTTTTACTATTTTGATTTTGTTTGAAGGGTTTCTTTACCTTATGAGGATACTTTAATTTTCGAAACCGGTTTCGATAGTAAAAGTAGATGATTTTTTAAAAAAAATCCTACAAACAAAATCGAAAAAGTAAAAAAGTGTCTTTCTACAGTAGGGATGCACAACCTGTGTGTGGCCCGCGATGCAGGCAAGTGGCCTGCGAATTTCGTCAATTTATAATTGGCAAAAATTTCAATTTTTGACCATAGGTTGCAGGAAAAAATCGTCAATTTCGTCAATTTGCTACGGAAAACAATTGCAAATTTCGTCAGTCAGTTAAAAATCGCGAATTTCATTAATCGCCAGCAGATACCATCTGTATCAAAATAGGAAATTTCCCAGTTGCTAATTTTGTCAGTCGCTAGTCGAAAACTACCTCGAATTTCATCGATCGGGCGCGGAAAAATCGCGTGTTTCGTCAATCGCGGGCGAAAAAGTCGCGAATTTTGTTGGTCGAGCACGGGATAATCGTGAGTTTCGTCAGTTTATCGCGAGAAAAAGTCGTGAATTTCGCCAATTTGCCGCTGGAAAATTGCAAATTTCGTCCAATTAAGAATTGCGAATTTCGTTGATTGAGCGCGGAAAAATCGAGTTTCGTCAATCAAGTGCGGTAAAACCAAGAGTTTTATTCATCAGGAACGAAAAAAACATGAGTCGGAGGCGGAAAAATCGCGTTTTGTCGATCGCGGGCCCAAGTCGAGTGTTTCGTCGACCGCTCACTGAAATGTTGCGAGTTTCGTCAGTCTATCTGAAAAAAAAGTCGTAAATTTCGCCACTTTGCCGCGGGAAAATTGCAGATTTCGTCAGTCATTTAAGTATGCGAATTTCGCCGATCGGCCGCGGAAAAATCGCGAGTTACGTCGGTCGGGTGCGGAAAAATCGGGAGTTTTGTCAATCGGCTATGGAAAAATTGCGAATTTTGTTGATCCAGAACGGGAAAATCGCGAATTTTGTTGATCGACTGCGGAAAAATCGCAAGTTTCGTCAGTTTATCACGAGAAAAAGTCGCGAATTTTGCCAATTTTCCAAGAGTTTCAATCAGTAAAGAATCGCTAATTTCGTTGACTGGGCGCGGAAAAATCGTGAATTTTGTCTATCGAGCGCGGAAAAATTGCGAAATTTGCCGATCGGGAACGAAAAAAATCGCAAATTTCGTTGATCGGACAGAGGAAAATTGTGAATTTTGTCGATTAAGTGCGAAAAAATTGGGAATTTCGTCGATCGGCTACGGTAAAATCGCGAGTTTCGGCAGTTTATCTCAAGAAAAAGTTGTAAATTTCGACAATTCGCAACGGGAAAAAATTGAAAATTTCGTCAGTCAATCAAATCAGCAATCCCGAATTTCTTTGACTGGGCGCAGAAAAATCGCGAATTCCGTTGATAAGGCAAGGAATTTTGTTGATCGGCTGCAGAAAAATCGAGAGTTTCGTCAATTTAACTTCGTTCATAAAGTTCACATTGTTTTGACACTAGACACTTTCATGCATATGTTTGTTTTTTAGCACTTTTAATAAAGCAAAATTTAATCCCCCCGAATAAAGTCAAGGAATATTTTTACTCCTTGAAAATAATCTTTGCTATATCTCTGTTAAATGTACAAACATAAACTGTTGATATATCCTTGCCAACTGAATTGGGTATGGTATGTTAACTGTGTAGGGGAACCTAAAGGAGTAAAACTGCCAATCCTCTGAAACCATGATTTATAGGTCACAGGTCTCCCTGCCTCTCTGTGTTACTGATGTGGCTCTCGACAACACAGATATTATATAGTCCTTCTCTTAAAAAGGTTGTGCACCCCTATTCTACAGATTGACCTCAGCTATTCAACGCAAAAAAATAATTTAAATATATAGAAATGCAAACGAGATATTTAAAAAAATGCCACATATGATTACAGAAGCGAGCGGTTGTTTTCGCGTGAGTGAAGTAGTCTCTTAAAAGCAAAAACAAAAGAAAATCCTATAATTGGATATTTGTTAGCCTCCGGTATACTATTTCTTTCTCTTAGCTATTAAAGTGTCATCTCCGAAAAATAACGTTCCATTGTATAAGCCAGCCGTAAAACAAAGCAGATGTATCATTGTACTGTTAAATATTCTACTGCAATTTTTAAACTTCTAAGCATCGCACATTTTCAATTTTTATACCATCGTATTGCAAAAAAAAAAAAATGTTTTTTAAAATGCATTTTGCTTGAAAACTGCATCTCAATTTATTTTTGAGATATTAATTTTTTGTAGATTTTAGTGCCATTTGTTTAATGGTGACAACTCAAGTTCTCCATTTCTGTAGAAAGTAATGGAAAAAAAATTTGGAAAATAGCAATTATATCTTTTTGTTGCCATTTATTTTGAAAAAATATATAAATGAATGATTTCTGATAAAACATGTAGCTATTATAAACTATATTTAATTTTAAGTATCTATATTAACATTACAAACAAATGAAGGCATATGAATCATGAGATAGCCGATTTTTTTGTCGGGTTTCTTGAATGACGACATTTCTTTCTTGGATTTGTGTATTATTTAGCGATAGTGACGTCCTATGCGTACTTTACTGTAGATGTTGTTCAAGACAAGATCGTAAATGAGGGATTCTTCCTCTGGATGCGAATGACGTCCTTTTATATAAAATAAAAGCGTATGTTTTAAGTGTTAAAACTTAAATATGTTTTGTACTATCTATATTTATATACATATATATATATATATTTTCATCGGGGGGACACTAAATTCTAATAAAAAAGCAGAATTCCTGTTTTCTAGTATATATATTTCTCTTCATTTCTGTTACTTTATTTGTTTTTTCTCTATTTGTATTTCCGTCCTGCCTAATGAGTTGGCAGTTTAAAACTGCGGAACAAACAGAAAATATGAAAATGACCACTAGATGTTTAGTAAATATTAATATTCTTTTAAACAAAAGATACTGTTACAACCACGATCGTACCGTGAACACGCACGCATTTTTCTTTTTTTCCATAATTCTATAGGGGTCCCGGCAATTTGATTTTAAAATGCATAACACACGGAACTATACGTCTGTGCTTGAAAAAATTCGCATTCCCCGTAGAAACGTAGAAGCAATCGTCTGAACAATGGAAATTTGTTCATTAGCATTCTATGAGGGTTTTAATTAAAATCTCGCATAATTATTAAAAAACAGTCAAGTGCGAGTATTACTCGCTCTTAGAGGGTTCCGTATAATAAATATATGAATGCACTCACTGTATTATTTAAAAAAAAATCGTTGCTAAAAAAAATAATAAGATTTTGTAAAAAACGATACAACGTAGAGTTGGGTATAGCTGTATATACTAGAAAAAATATGAATGGGTATATCGCAAAAGTTCAAAGAGATATGAAGTCTAAATCATATGAAATATTTCTATTTTGTATAACTATTTTTTTAAATCTTATCCTAATCTGCTAATGATGAACGTAATTAGGTACTGACAATAAAAGTAGTGCACATTTAAACTTCATTTGTCATTTCATAAAACTAAATTCAGCGTAGTAGTAATAATCTTTTCTTTTTACAATGTAACTAAAACAAAACCCTTGTTCAAAGTTTAAACGTGGCATGGCATCGTGCTAAGCGCGCTTCGAAAGAAGGTCACAAATTTACAACGCCGCTTTGGTCCCTGCCGCGTTTTCCAGATAGGTTTTTAATTGACTTTTAAAGACACCGGAGGCGTATTGGGATATCCACTCAATACAAACTAGTCGCGAATCTCATAGTATTTATGTGATTAATTCTAATTAAATTAGTCTGTTTTTAACAATTTAGCGTTTATTACTTCTATAATGCTACTGGATATTGCATTACACAAATATATCATTAAAAGTTGTTACCTAGGCTTTAAAAGCCGATGGTACATACCCCGCTCCTGTCATTATGTATGACCAAACCGTCTGTGTCTTTAAGGGTTAGGCAGCCTAAGAGAGACTGCTCAGGGCCGGCTAGGCCTGCCCCTTAGAGCTTAACGTCTCTCCCGGTATGTTCCCCGACACGTTGGGGCTCGTTAGTGAGTACAGCCCTGTCCGGCCGTATGCAGACGGACAAACACAAAATGCTCAAGGGGCGACGCTCACCCGCTAAGGGCGTCTATGCACCACCGACCACAGAACCCAGAATTTATTTTAAAAAGAACAAAGTGGGATTACAAAAATTAGACGAATGCCTTCCCGCCAGGAAAACGCCTACTCGCGACAGAGGGCGGGAGTATGAGAACATTTAAAGTAAAAATAAAATAAAATAAATAATAATAATAATAAACATCACTGATCCTGACCGCCGGGGTAGGAACCCCTCTCGCGACAAGGGGCGGCAGGAAGGGAAAAGAATGGAATGCGTGGCACAAGTAAGATGGCACGAGCAAATACTCAAGCGTCCATTGGAGATGTAATGATTTGCGTGGCACAAATAAGATGGCACGAGCAAATACTCAGCGTCCATTGGAGATGTAATGCTTTGTGTGGCACAAGTAAGATGGCACGAGCAGATACTCAAGCGTCCATTGGAGATGTATCTCTTGATAGAATGGTCAGAAGCACGAGCAGAGGCTCTTGCGATCGTAGGAAACCACACATTGATGAGTAGAAGAATTTATTGGAGCCTACAAAGAGGACTGGATTCTGGTGCTGTTTGAAGATTGATATGGTGGCAGTGAGACTGGATAAGCAGAACCAGGGCTTAAGTTAAGTTTGTTAAGTATGTAAGGAAATTGTGAATGTGTTTTAATTTGTTGAGTAGGAGGGTGCGGGAAAGGACGTTTTGGAGCCAGTTGACTGGCAGTATGTCTGGACGCCTCAAGTGCCAGCGTTGCGTGAGAGTACAACTGTAGTACGGGTGACTTATAGTGCCATCTTCACCGCAGACGCAAGTGGCAGTGGATCTTATTTTGAAGCGGTCCAGATATGCCATGAAAGGGCCATGTCCTGTTAAGAAGCTAGTGGTGTAGGGTGTTAAGTTATATAGTGTGAGAGAAACTTTAGGAATTAGCTTATATGTGTGCCTGCCCTTTTTTGAAGTATCCCAGTGCTCCTGCCATCGCGTCAGTATCCTTGCTCTAAGGACCCTTTTGACGTATGACTGGGGCACTGGGAGGTGTGTGTCTATTGTTTCTTTCTGTGTGGCCTTCTTCGCTAGGTTGTCTGCTAGTTCATTGCCAAAGATACCTTTGTGAGCCGAGACGTGACCTAGTGAGATACGATGTAGGAGATTCTTAAGTTTTAGTTTGATTTGCAGTACTAGAGGATGTTTTGTCCTGTGTGCCTGTATTGCCTGCAGGCCAGAGAGGCAGTCACTGTAGATGATAATACTATTGCTAGAGTGGGATTCCACCCACTCTAATGCGTTTAGTATTGCGAAAAGCTCCGCTTGGAATACGGGGTTATTATCATCTAGCCTTGCAGACCACTGATGGACCACCACCGTGCCCTCCGTGGCGCAGAAGGCTGCGCCCACACCAGTCTCTGTGCCTGAACCATCAGTGAAGAGTGTGGTGCTAAGGGCAGGTGTGTAGCTGTTGCGTGTTGTGTTTACTTGAAAATGTGAAGTCTCCTCAGCGGGGTGGAGCTGCCAGCTCCTGACTTTGTATTGCAATGTTGTGTTTGGAAAAAGAGAATCTATTACTGTGTCACGTTTTAGCTGTAGGATTGAGGATTTGGCGTGTTCGTATTCTAGTTGAAGTGTGATGGGTGGAATACCTGTAAGTATATGTAGTGCATCTGTGGAGATTGTGCGGTAGCCTCTTGAAATTTGTAGGAGAAAAGTGCGTTGTATTGATTTTAGTTTAGGTTGTGCTATGGATGATAAATTACCCCCCCAGATACAGGCCCCGTAAAGTATTATTCTTTCGATTATTGTTAGGTACCAGATCTTCAATGTTTTGTTGTCTACCCCTCCCAATTTAGAAGTTAGTCTTAATGAGTTATTATGATATGCTGTCAATTTAAGTTTTAGATCGTTAATGTGTGGGATCCAGTTAAGATTTGCGTCAATGGTTATACCTAGGAGTTTTATGAATTGTACGTGTCGAATGGAGACATTGTTGATCCTCATCACTGGAGGGCGTTTTGGATCATATCTGTGTGGTTTGGTGAATACTAGTGCTTGAGACTTTTGTGGTGAGAGTGTGAGGTGCAGTAAATCCAGGAGAATGGCAGAAAATAGGAAGAGCTACGGCAAACTGTTCCTCCAGATGACGTCTGTAACGACCGGAGAAAATGAAGCTGAAATCATCGGCGAAGGCAAATAGTTTAAATCCCAGCCGATTTAGTTCTGTTAGTAGCACATTTGCTACAAGCAACCAGAGGATTGGGCCAAGGCACGAGCCCTGGGGACAACCCTTCTGTAATCGGTGGGTAGATGTGCCAGCACCCCAGTTAATCAGGACGCTCCCCTGTGAGAGGTAGGAGCCGATGAGACCAGCTATGTTCCCCGGACAGTTGAGTGCTTGTAGTTGTAAGAGAATGTCTCGCCATTCTACGTTGTCGAATGCGCCTTGTATGTCTAGTGAAACGAGTGATGTTGCGTTGCCCTGGGCTATGCTTTCAGTACAGGCAGTCATTATGGCATGAAGTGCGAGCTCGCATGAGTGGCCCTCGCGGAACCCGAATTGTCTGCGGTGGAGAAGGTTGTTTGACTCCAAGAAGTGTGTCAACCGCATAACCAGAAGTTTTTCCAGAAGCTTTCCCAGAGTGGGAAGAAGGCAGATGGGTCTGTATGACTTGGGTTCGGAAGGAGACTTGCCTTGCTTCAGAAAGTAAACTACCTCTCCCTGCCTGAGTACTAAAGGAAAGTATCTCATGGTGAGGCAGAGGTTAGCCCAGCGCGTGAATGTGTGTGGAAGTTGTTTGTGAGTGAGTTTTAGTATCCGAAAGTCAATTGAATCCGGCCCTGGGGCCTTCTTGTCATTCAATGTGTATAGTGCTGTTTTTACTTCTGCCTTTGTGAAGCGTTTGTCTTCGTGTGCTGTGAAAAGGATATCCTGGTTGTCTTGTTGGGGATAAGCCGAGGGGCCAAAGAGAGTGTGTGTCAGGAATTCCAGGTTATTTTGTCGCGAGGTTTCGTGAGTTGGTCTTTCTAGACGTATTTCATCCGGAGTGAAGAACTTGCCGGTCAGAAATTTTTGAGTGATGCCGAAAGGGTTCTCATTGTTGCTGCAGAATTTCTTCCACGCCGCCCGTCTCGCCGCCAGAATCTCACGTTTGTAAACTGCTTTAAGTCTCGTACGACGTGCTGCAAGGGTCTTTACTTCAGGGGGGATAGGATTGAGCAGGCGCAATGTTTTAATCTTGCGTCTGAGGGCTGTCAGCTGGTTCCTCCGCTTTCTAAGATCCTTGTTCCAGAATGAGAAAAGTGTGTGATTTTTGGACTGTTTTCAGTCGAAAGGAAGCCTTCGCCGCAGTCTGCATGGTTTCGATTAAATTAGATGTGAAAGAGTTGAGTGTGTCTTCGCTGTGCACTCCTTCGAGTTGTGCTGAAAGGGATGACTTATGACTTTTGATGACGTTGTTAAATTTGCGAAGGTTTCCGCGAGTTGTGTTGTAGCGTCTACGTTGCGTGTAGAGTGGAGAGGTCATGTAAGAAAAGTGTATGTATTTATGGTCTGAGCCACTGTGTTTGTCTGATACGGACCATTGTGATATTCGTGGTAGGGTGAAGGAATTTGTAATTGTTAGGTCAGGCCAGCCTTCTGCTATGACTCTGTCTTCTGTATCTCGTCTTTCGAAAGTGGCTTCAGAGTTGTGCATGTTTGCAAGTGCCAAGTTATGGATAATTATGTGTCCTGACAGCAAGTCACCCCGAGCGTCTTCACGCGGACATCCCCAGAGGGATGAGTTCGCGTTGAAGTCGCCACCACAGATGAAAGCCTTCCTGTTTGTGATGGTGTGTTCCCATTCCGAGAGACAAAGGCCAAAGTTTGCCGAGGGGGCTGCGTAGCAGGATCCGACGACAATCTCGCCCTCCTTCGCCGTTATGGAGAGGAAGACGCTATTGTCGCCGGTAAAGAGATGGGTACATACAAGACTCGAGCTCCTGACAACGATGTGGGCGGAGAGATTCCGAGAGGAAAACCTTCTCCAGTCCTTGCTGAAGATAGCGAGGTTTCCATCGGAGCAGTAAGCATCCTGCAGTAGAGCGATGTCAATCTCGTTCTCTTCCATGTGGTTGATTGTGCTTAAACTGGCTGCTATGCAGTGATTGAGGTTTACTTGGAGAAAATTTAGACGGCCTAAAGGAAGGGGTGGGTGGGGAGAAGGTGCTGAGGATGACATTGTATTGTGTATGTTATAAAAAGTTTAAAACCTCCTACCTTGAAAGCTCAAGTTCTGCTGCTGGCTGAAGTAGTCCTCCTGGTAGTAAGGTGAGTAGAGGTTCGGAGGTGGAGCATGACTCGGAAAAGGAAAATAACCTCGATGTGCAGGAGGATGTTCGCCCAGGAGTCCCGGACCAGAGTGGGAGGATGGAGCCGCCGGGGGAGGTGCTTGGGGATTTCGAAAGGGAAGTTGGAAGAGATCGTTCAGTCTTGCCCGCTCTCTGTTATACTCGAACTTGAAGGTTGGACAGTTGGAGGCAGAGGCTATGTGATCAGTTCTGCAGTGTGCATTGAAAAGGTTATTTGCGCGTCTACAGTTCACGCACGAGGGGGATTTGTTGCAGGTTGAGGATGGGTGGAGTTCTCCGCAAATTTCGCAGGTTTCATCATTATGGCAGTACTTTGCTACGTGGCCATATCGCTGGCAATTTCTGCACCTTTGGACTGTGGTGTGTGGCCGCAGTCTGCAGAGATTGTATCCCAGTGGTATGCCTCCATCTTGGATTACTGCCATGGCTAATTTTTCTGACAGAATGAGGTGCCAGTCCTTGCATGAGGGTCTTTTAGAAGGAACGGCTTTAATGAATCGGATTTCGTCTGGGTGATAATCGTAAATTTCATCCAACGTCGAGGTAATATAAGTTAGTGTTGTTCCGTCGGGAACTCCAAACAGAATAGTTTTGTGAAATGGGAGGGTTTTAATGCTGAAGAATAGATCTTCAGCAATTCTAGCATGGGATTTTAGATCACTTAGGACGACTTTCGTTTCTTCGGCGGATCGGCAGAAGAGTTCCAGTTGTCTTCGAAGGCATTTGATTTCCAATACTACTTTTGGACAGGCGATATTTTGTTTTTCGAGCAGGTTTCTAATAGCCAGTCCGGACATGGAGCGTTTCTTGCCCCTGACCACAATTGTTCGAAGATGCCTCTCCTCTCCTGGCCTCCGCTGTGGCTCCGCCGGTACTACCTCCTCTGTCGGTGAAGGGAACTCTTGAGACTTGCCGTCCTGATCATTATAGAGCAGGGAAGGTTGTTGACTACGAAGGTATGCGTCCCTATCATTATCAATTCTTAATTTGTCTAGTCTGCTATGGAGACTTTCCTCAAGCCTGGCTACTATTTCTTCAGTCTTTGGGATCTGTTGGATCTGGCTGGCAATGTTCTCGTTTAGTGTGGTGAGCTGTTCCTTAAGGAGATCTGCTTTTAAGCGGAGCTTTTCAAACTCCTGTTTGGACTCCTGTACTGATTTTTGATTGGCTTGTTTTCTGATCGATTGGAGGATCAGTTTCACATTTTTCAGGTGGTCAGCAGATTCCTCTGTGAATGTATTTTCGTCCTCTGACAGGACTAAGATAACGAGGGATTTAGCCTTGTTTGCCAATTCGGCAATGGAATATGTTTGGCTTTCTCCCATTGTGAGCAGCGATGGTATGTGAGAAAAAATAAAAAATGACTAGAGAACTAGAATGGCTGATATAGTTTTAAAAAAATATTATAAGTCAGAAGAATGATCCGCGGGTTGTGGGAACCCATCTACAGGCCCCTGTGCGCCGTCCCGGCCTGTTGCATGTTTAGGTTTGGAATAGTGGGTGGGAAGGTAACGAGGCATTTAGTCTGTGAGCCCCTGCATCTGCTCAGTACTGTAATTAGATATGTTAGGAGTTGTTTTTGGATAAAATTGTTGTAATTTTATTTTAGGGCGTGGGGGTACTGGACAAGATGAATTTAAGGTGGGTTTGGACATGAGTGTCGAAATATTCTAAGTTTCCAGTAAAAATAAAATTTTTGCAAAAAAAAAAAAAAAAAAAAAAACGAAAAAAAAACGAAAAAAAAAATGAAAAAGAAAATTAAAGCTCGAATTAAATGTGTATTAGGAGATGAAAAAACACGTTTATTGTTGAAAATAAAGAATTTAATATTTTTGCTGAGTAAGTTAGTCCAGCAGAACACGGGTACAGAGGTTAAAGTTTAAAAATTTGCTGGACACAGGAACATAGGGGACTGGACATTGAAGAAAGTATTGGGGGGGGGGGGGGGGGTTGGACTTAGATGAATTTTGAAGTGGGTTTAGATTTTGACGAAATTTAGGATATAAGGGCCGAAATGTTCTAAGTTCCCGTAAAAAAAAAAATAAAAAAAAAATAAAAAAAAAAACGATAGTTAAAGTTCGAATTTAATATGCATTGGGAGATGAAAAAACAAGTTTATTGTTGAAAATAAGGAATTTAAAATTCTTACTGAAAATAAGATAAGGGTCCAGCAAAACACAGGTTAAAAATTTAATAAGTTCTGCTGGATTCAAAGTTCCTAGTGATTTTTTTTTCTTTTTTCTCGCAAAAAGGAAAAAGAAAGTTAAAGTTCGAATTGTTGTATTGTTATTGTATTGTAAAGTTCGAAAGTATGTATTTGGAGATGAAAAATCATGTTTATTGTTGAACATGAGGAATTTAGTATTTGTACTGGAAGTAAGTTAAGAGTCCAGCAGAACACGGGACAATGAGGGAAAAATCTTTAAAAGAGGGGTGGGAGAATGAAGCATTTTTGAAATATTGTTGGATTTTGACAAATTACAGGCAGACGGGACATACAAAAAAAATGACATGTAAACAAATTGGCTGCTAAGCCCGTCCAGAGACCACCGCCGGACACGGGAGAATTGAACAGAAGTGGCTGAGTCTCTAGAAAATCAAGTCTCAAGAACAACTTTTTCTAATTTGTTGAAATGGTGAGGAAAAAAAAATAATAATACAAGCTTTATTTGCAATATGGGAATAATTTCAAAGTTCAGTAATTGAGAAAAAATTTCAATAAAATGACAAACACTTTTGATTTAAGTAAATATGTGGTTAGATAAAATAGAAAATAAAGTCAGATGGGGAGAGAAAAGAAAAAAAAGTTTTAAGTTTTGAAAAATAAATGAAAAATTGAGAATAAGTTAGAGTCCGAAATGAGCTAAATGCTTGTAGAAAAAAAAATGTTTCTTATTAGATAATTAAGAGTAAAATTAGACAACATTGTCTCGATTGAAATCAGCAGCAATTAACCTGCATTAGGCCTGCTATTAGAGTTAGGATGAGACAATCAAGAAGTGTAGCAAAACCCGAACCAGGTGCTCGCTATGGGCCGCGAAATTCCAAAATGGAGGGCGAAAACCACAGCCAGGCGAAGCCCAGGCACCCCACTGGTCACCAGGTCGCGTCCCCTACAGTGAGCAATCTCTAGTGGTATGGGAAACATCCAATACTCCATTTACGGAAGGAAAAAAAAAATCCATTTCTATTTCCACCCTTCTTTTTAATGAAAAAAAAATCCCCCTTTTTCTTCTCTTCCCCCCCCCCTTTTTTAAAAGAAAAAAGCCGGCAATTTTGAAGAGAACCCCACCGCCCCATTCAAAACAAGCCACCAAAACCAACCCTAGACACCCCGACGATTCCCTAAAAAACTTGAATTAAAGACTCCGAACCCAAGCCGCATTGCACAATTATCCCAGAATACTATAAGCTTTCAAAAAAAAAAAAAAAAAAAATGCAATTTCTTTTCTCCTTTCTTTCCCTTCTTTTTCCCTTTTTTCCCCCCTCCCCTTATTTGGCCTAATGGAAAATAATTAAAAAAAAAGAAAAATGTCAGTTTTTTAAACCTATTTTTATCATTAAGAATATAAAGAACATAAAAAAAAAAAAAAAAAAAAAAAAAAAATACAAGAACTATTTTGAAAAAGTATGTACAATAAGTTATTTTTGTTTATGTTGCGCTGTCCAACAGAAATAAAAGTTTAACATATTAGGAAGAAAAAAAAAGAAAAGTCTTAAAGTCCCCCCCCTTTTTTTTCCCCTTTCCTTCTCTTTTTTTCTTTCTTTTCCCTTCCTTTCCTTTTAATTTTTCCCCCTTCCTTCTCTTTCCCTTTTTTTCCCCCTTTTCTTTTTTCTTTAAAATAAAAAACAGATTTTATTTACATGCAGTCCAATAAATAGGTTATGTTATTTTTACTAATCTGCTTTAAATAAGTAATTTGTAACGTCATCTCTATAAACGCTGATTTAACATGAGTCTAGTGGTAATTGAAAATTAAAAGTATTATTTCCAAACGATCTTATTATGCTTGGACATACAGAAAAGTGTGCAGTGGAAAGCTAAAGACACTCTGAGTATTATGGGGGGAAAGTAAGATTAATATATATATATACATATACACACATACATACTGCATGTATACATACACATATACATGCGGAGGTAAAATTAATATTTAAACACTGTTTTTAAAATTTGTGATAAAGCCGGTTACTTTAATGATTGAAATTAGATTGTAGAAGGTTTGTTATAAATCACCCCCCCCCCCCCATTATTAAATTACATTAAGTGGCGTGAGTGTAATCTTAATTGAATGCCTTTTTGTCTCACAAACACTACTAGTCATAAACACTGATTTCTTAGGTTTTCTACTGGCTTTAAGTTTTTTAAGTTAATGATGTTACACAATAAAAGAAAATAGATAAAAAAAAGAAAATAAAAAGGCCGTAGCCAAGATAATTACTCTTTTTAACGTGGTTTATGTATTTTTACATGGACTTTTTCTTTTCTTTCTTTTTTTTTTTTTTTTTTTTTCCTTTTTTTCAAAGATATTTCATTCACTTCCTGGTAAGCAAAGGTTATACAAATTGTACAAGCTTGCGTGTTTTCGATGACAAAATAACATTTTAATATTTTGATAATTTAATTTAAATTGATAAAGTCTTTCCTAAGGTGGTTCCAGGTGAAAAATTCTAAATAATGCTTATGGATAAAATTGTATTAGAGTTACAAGAAGAATGCAATTAATTATATGCCAAATCATGTACGCTAAAATATGCCAATTTGCTATGAAACTGCAACAATACAAAAATGTAAATATTAAAATGTAAAAAATAAAGTATAAAGTATGTAATATATATTTCTTAAATGCACTTATTCGACAATTATTTAAATTATTTATTTATTAATGATTTTAAAATTTAAAATGGAACATTTAAAATATCTTGGGAGGTAGTTAAAACTGTACTTTTAACTTTAGCAAATAATAAAGAAAGAAGCAGAGGGAAAATTGCCTTTTTTAAAAAAAAAAAACTAAATGCACTAGTTCATGCTTCTAATCGTAAATTAAAAGAAGGAGATTATAAAGGATTTATTTATTTATTTATTTATTCCCCTTTAATGCCTAAACATTAAATTCTGTATTTTAACTTATTTGAATAATTTTTTAAATAATAATTATGTGTATTTACGCTGATTTATATATATATATATATATATATATATATATATGCACATATACATTAATGGGAATTGTAATATTTAAAAGTATATTTTTACATAAACGATCCGAAAGTAAAGTCTGGAAAAAAGGGCTTTACTATACATCTCATAAACCAAATCCCCCACCCCCGCTGTACAATATCCCAAGCCAGTCCCGATTGATTGCCCATTGCAGACAAGATGTGAAGGTATCAATCGCTTCCAAATTACTAGCCCCTCACTCTCCTCAAAATTCAGATGGAGAAACGGAGAAAGAACCAAGTAGAGGTAAACCTCGCACTTATCTCTCTCTCTAAAAGAAAAGAAAAGAAAAAAAAAAACACTCACACACACGACCAGTAGGGCGGATACACCCCCACCCGACTGCGACCCCCGCCCCCCCCCCCCCCCTCCAGAACTTCGCCTATGGCCCAACTAGCTGCTGGCAGCGGCAGGGGTGAGAAGACGCCTGCATGGGATATAGTTATCTTAATAGTCATCCCAAGGAGGCTGGACTTAGGGTAAATCCAGCGAATTCGAAGCACGTGGTCCGGGTTTAAAAGCAGCTATAATAATGATTTAATCTTAAGTAGGAATGAACATTTTAATGAAAACATGAGAAATTAAATTAGAATAATAACTGCTGCTTTGTTGTTGCTATTAGATTAGATTGTCGGCGATTTAGAAGGTGAAATGCCTAATATTAAGTTATATTTTAAAATACTAGCAAATGCAAGGGCCAGCAGAATTAAATGACTGAGGAATGAAATAATAAATTACTCATAACTTAATAATTAAAAGGCCGAGAAACATGCAACATACCTTAAACTGTAGCAGGGACATTCACACATCAGAATCCATAGAGGGCCCCTGGCCCGCGGGTCTTGGGACGCCTTTAGCCAAGCATTTTTTGGGAGCGCGTCTGGGACACGTCCGCACACAACCAAACGAAGGCCATATCTCCGTCTTTAAGGGTTAATACCTCTGCTAATTACCGACGATTTTCTTCGAAAATCATTATCAACAATGCTTTTATGCTTCTGCTACGATAGGTACCTCTAGCGCTCCTCAACACCTTTGCTAAAAGCCCGCAAATCGAAATATGTGTGCAACGGAAAAATACGCTTTTCTCAAACCGTGCGCGGTTATAACCTGTCCCCAAAACGAACCTAAATTCATCACTAAATACCACTTTTTGCCAATCAGTGGTATTCCACATCGTTTTGGGGGCAGATGATAACCGCATACGGGTGTGGAGTCGCCTTGGTGAACGGTACAAGTCTACCAACGTTGTCACCCGACACGCTGTCCGCACATCAGGCGTAATGGTCTGAGGGGCATAGCCTATGGTAGCTGGTCCCTTCTAATTGTAGTACTTGGAAACTTAAATGCCCAACGTTATTTTATTGACATTATCCGACCTCACGTGAGACCTTTCCTAAACGGTATTCCAGGGGCAATTTTCCAACAAGATAATGCTCGTCCTCATACAGCTCGAGTTGATCAAGACTTCCTACGTAATGTTCAGACTCTTCCATGGCCGGCGCGCTCCCCGGACTTGTCCCCTTGATTTCCGGACGCAACAGCGCAGGAAAGGAAAAAGAAACTGTCTTCCTGAGAAAATAATCGCTTATAAGAGAATATTAATTTCATTTATTGGAAAATTTATAAATGAAACTGTTCCTATAGAAGTCACTTTACTTGTCATGCTATTATATTTTTAAATGTGTCTGAAAGTTTCGTTTTGTTGAGCGGAGAAAATATATTTTTGAGAATCGCCTAAGACTATGTGAAAAGCGGAAATAAAGATTATCACTGCATGCTTGCGTTTATTCTATTTTTAAGGATTGGGCTATTACGGTGAAAGAAAGGACAAGTTTCACCGAAGCTTACTAATTGCACGTTTTAGATCATGCTAAAGCAAACGGCAACACAGCTACAAACTCAAAAATTCGATATTGAGCGAGTCTATCACACAATTATGGAGAAGGGAAAGAGAAACACTGAAAGAAGCTCCCTTTCAGAATTGATGATTCAACAACATAGTGAAAACATGCATAGTTTCATAAAGTTTTCAGAAATATTCCGAGTATAATGCGCACCCTAATTAGTCTTAAGATTTTGAAAAGAAAAAAAATACGCTTTTGTCAAGTGTAAATACGGTAATTGTAAATTCTTTTTGGTTCGACGTGAAATAGATTTTAAAATTGGTATGTTACTTTTGTGTGTATAACAATAATTATGGTTCTATAAAGAAAATTACTTTTCGACAATGCAATATATTTGTATTCAGTAAAATGTTTCTATCGTAAAAAGTCTTGTGTGATCCAGAATTATTCAGGCGCAATTTAATGTAATGCCTCAGGTACACTGTTTTGTTGGGCGTTTTAGCTCATAAATGACGAAATTTTGTTTTTTATTAAAAAATTGGTGTGTTACTTTTGGGTGTTTAACAGTAATTATGTATATATACAGAAAATTACTTTTCGGTAATGCAATACATTTCTCGTCAGTAAAATGTTTCTATCGTAAAAAGTTTTGTGTGATCCAGACTTATTCAGGCGCAATTTAGTGTAACGCCTCCGGTACACTGAGCATGCGAACTTGTGCATTTGAGGTCATGAATGACGAAATTTTGTTTTCTACTAAATAGCATCGACATCTGTTATATACGGAATTCGGGATAATTTTACTACTTTTAATACATGGTAAGAAAAGAAAAGGTGGAAATGATAGCATGCAACTCGTAAGGACTCGAAGTCACTTCTTCCGTGTCAGATGAAGAAAACAGAAAAAAATACAGGAAGATTCAAAATAAGTGGACAAAAAAGCAAGCAAACTTAAACTGCTGTAAGGGATTTAATTAAAAAATAAAAATTTAGCTCGAAAGGGCAACTATACTAGTTTTATCTAGCAACAACGAAAACATCAGCTGTTATAGAAATTGCCGTTAGAGGTGCTGTTATTCTAAGTGCAGACCTTTGAACTTTGAAATTTGAAGACCACCGAAGTGGGAATTGCTTTGGGGCATATAGTTACAAAAGCTGTTGCTTCGAATGATCCTTTATTATACACAGAAATAATTACACAATTTTTACATCACAAATTCGTCAACATACAGGGACGGGATAGCACAGGGAAATTCACAACACCAGAGAGATATAGCCGGGGGCTCCACAAAGAGTGTGAAACAGAGCCAGTGGGAGTCGAATCCGCAAGCCTCCTACGCTCTCAAGCAATTCGCGGCGTGGTGCCTTAACGACTCGGCCACGGAGGTCCCTCAAAGTGCAAAAATCCTAGCAAGAGAAAGCTTACTGTGTGTTAGGATACGCAAAAACTTCATCGGTTGCCGTTAATCTAAATCCTCGCTGTTTTTTTTTTCTTTAGGGAGTATGTGAAGGACAAATTTTTCGTGTCCCCACTTCGTCAGGACTTAAATCAGCGGATAATTGACGTGTTAGACACAATAACTTCGGATCTGGTAGCAAAAGTGTGGCAGGAATTGGATTATGGTATAAACGTTTGCCGTGTCACGGGAGGGCCTCACGTCGAACATCTTTAGAAACTTGTATAGTTATAGTTTCACGTTAATTTTGTATTTAAAAAATAAACCCATTACAGCAGTCACAGGTATGTTTTCTTTTTGTCCCATTCATTTTGAATCACCGTATATACTGCAGAAGCACACATGTTTGCTTCAGAAATCCCTGCAGTGTGTCTATGTACATGATACTCTAATTTACATGGGGTATTCGAAAAGTAAAGATACATTGAGCATATTCATTCAAAAACTTTTAATTGATAAAATGTCCATTACAAATTACTTAGTGGTTTAACCCCTTAAGGGCGGTGATGCCGCATGGCATTACATAATTTTAATCCCTAATTGCCACATTGGCACCCGAATTTTTTAATTAAAATTTCACTTTTGTTAAATGCGTAAAAATATACTTTTACTTGTTTATAAATAAATTTTCTTGTAAATATTGGTGTTAATTAATTATTTCAACATTTTACGGATACAAGTACCTTACCCCTGAAAAAGATATTCCATATTTTTCGACATGGTTGCCGCCATTGTTCAAGCATTTTTTACGTCTGGTTATAGGCTTTTGTATCCCGTTGTCGGAACCACATTTTAACTTCGATTTTGATTTCATCATCGTCGTGGAAATTTTGCCCTGCAACATGTTTCTTCGGGCAAAGGAATAACCCAGATAGCATGAACATTAGCAGAAAGTTTGATTTTTTTTTTTGACATTATCTTGCCGAGACAAATTTGAATTGAGAAATTCGCAGCAAATTTCCCGTAAGGTATACCATCCCCCACTTGCATGAGTAATTTGTTGTGAAACTTATGACAAGACTGTCTTTAATTCACGAATGTGACGAAAGCAAAAAATCTCTCTGTTGAGTGAATAGGCAATCAGCACATACGCACAAATTGCAGAACTTTTATTCGGTTGGCACCGCTTTTTCTAAACGCTATACTTATCAAATATCAAAAAAGGCTCGCATTGAAAAGTACAAATATTACCTTAATTTGTTTATAGTGATGAAAACGATGCATGCACTTTCTGACGGTGTGTTTGCATCAATAGACCCCTCCGAAGACTCTAACCCTAAAATCTATGGACTCCTCCGAAGGGATTAAACTTAGAGTGTAACGGTTGTAAACAGATAGTGGGGTGTGTAAAGATTACAACTTCGCAGTAAGTTTGCAATATTTTTTATTACTTACTTGCCGTTAATTTGCAATAAATTTGATACAGTATGAATTTCACTTGCACGACAAGTTAGCTGCAAGTTCAAAGTTTGGTGACTTCGGAGATTGCGTTATCCTGCTGCAGTCTTGTTATGAACTTTCAGTCTTGTCATGCTGAGCTTGCTGCAACTGTGCAGGTTTTCAAAGCAAGACTGCTACAAATTTTCTGAAATTTAGAAATGCTATCTGGGAAGTGGTAGTCGCTCGGTGTAAAGTCTTGGCCCATCAGCGATTACAGATGGAACTACCTGTTCTGAGTTCTTCATGAACATTGATCCTATCTCAAGAAAAAGCACGACACTATTCCATTACATTTTGTCGAATCATAATATTCTCATAGACAGAAATAATTTCTTTGTGAATATCCGCAGGACGCTCACCTTTTGCATGAAGAAAACGTATGACGGAACGTACTTCACATTTGGAGGGATTCTCAATTGACGCAGCCAATATAAACACATGCTAAATGACACAGACTCACCCTACAAATAACGATTGACTGCAAGGGAAGGGTCAAATGTTCAAAATTACAGTACGTGTTGCCAACGCACTCACTAAAACTGTTTACTTTCCTGTTGTCTGAGGTGTATCTTTACTTTTCGGAAACAACTCGTAATATCGTTATTTATCATTTTGCGATGGAAAAACCGCCTCCTTTTCCACCCTGTACGAGGATGGTTCAATAATTATTGTCCCGAGTGTGTATAAAATATTTTTACTGCGATGGTTGATGTGGAATATTGAAGCCTAATGTCTTAGATGCCTATATACTCAATTTCAGAACCGTAGCTGCTATATTACCATATTTGTTTTCGTTTTAGGTGTGGGAGATGGCACCTAGATTGAAAAGGAGTGGGGGGTTGGGGGGGGACAGTGATTGAGACGTGGCTACTGTCGTTTGGGCTCGAGATCATAGTGATGTAACTACGTATAATCCACTTTCACAAATCTATCACAGAACTGCTTCAGGTCTATCCTCATAAGCTCCAAACCAGCCTTTCCCTCCCGCAACAACCCCTTTCAAGCTAGGCGCCACCTCTTACACCTAAAACAAAAAAAATATGGTAATATAGCAGCTACGGTTTTGAAATTGAGCATATAGGCATCTAAGACATTAGGCTTTAATATTCTACATCAACCATCGCAGTACAAATATTTTATACACACTCGGGGCAATAATTATTGAACCACCCTCGTAAATTTTCACGTCACAGAAGTGCTACTTATTCTATATATCTTATTGCTTACCATTGCTCCTATCCCAGTTTCCTTATTCACAAAGATTCGTCTAATCAAAATGTTTCACTATAAGATCAGGTTTCCTAGGTAAGTCTCCCTTGGAAAAATTTTCAACAATATTTCAATACAAAACACTTCTCACCCAGGGCGTTAAAAATATGAAATTTTTGTTTTGGTTTTATCTACTTTTCTTTGTCTTGGTTTCTTATTTTAGAGGATTCAAATTCTCCTCAAAGGAAGAGAAACAAGTGGGTAAGTGTGATCATAGATCGCACAAAGGGTTTCGTTTAATATTCCTTTCAAAACGTCCAGTACATTTATCGCCATGGAACATCTACTAAATTTTGGCAAACCCTTCCTAAACTATCGTAAAAAGCTTCAAACAGATTCGCCTTGTTATATTTCCTAATTTTGTTCGTGCCCCCCCCCCCCCCTGAAATGCTACGATCTATCACATGACGGGTATCTGCCAAATTTAGAAAAGTGCCCCCTTTGGAGGGGGTGAAGCGGGGTAATGGCCAGCATGATTTTTGACGCGGCCTGATGTTTAAAATTTTTGTTATGTTTTATAAGCTATATTAAAGTTTCAAACAGATTGTCCAGCTATATTTCCTAATTTTGCTAGCGCCCCCTCACCCCCCCCCCTCGAAATGCGACACTCCATTCTTCTTTATACTTCATTATCATTTGTTATAAAGTATCATAAAATTTAAAACAGATCGTATTGTTAGATTTCCTACTTTAAATGAAATCGCGGTCTGTTAGTTCCACATTCCACCACCAGGGAGCGCACTGTATTCTTAACAAAAGCGTATCTTAACGAAACTCCTTTACACAACGTATTAGTAGATATATTACTCGAGGAGGTGGCGGTCTTCAGCAAGAATTTAAGATAATTGTTGAAATTACTATTCGGAAATAGTGATAATTTAACTTTTGACATATTTATATTTAATAAGTAGCATGTATCTGAGGACTCCGTCAAAAAAACGCACCTGAAACGGTATGAAACAAAAAAGAAATATTTTGCCCCTCCCCCTCTCCCCACCTGCCCGAAATTTCACTATAAACTTTTTCTTATGTGTTATAAACTATGTTGAAGTTTCAAACAGATCGCCTTGTTAGATTTCCTAATTTAAATGAAATCGCGGTCTGTTAGTTCCACATTCCACCACGAGGGAGCGCACTCTATTCTTAACAAAACTGTATCTGAACGTAACTCCGTTAAACAACCTATCAGGGGATATGCTAGTCGAGGGAGTGGCGGTCTTAACCAAGAATTTATTATATTTGCTGAAATTACTATTCAAAAATAGTGGTATCAATACTTCTGACATTTTTATCTGGCATAAGTATCATTTATGCTGTATTTTTAAAAATAGGACACCGTTCAGAAGTATACTGCAATGAAACATCACGTGACTGCCTTGTAAAATAAATATATAATAGAAATAAATCAATTAGTGAAATTAGCGCACCCCCCCCCCCCTCCTGCCCGAAATTTCACCCGCCATTTTTATAAACTTTTTCTTATGTGTTATAAACTATCTTAAAGTTTCAAATAGATCGCCTTGTTATATTTCCTAATTTCCTTTTTTTAAGAAAATCGCGTTATGTTAGTTCCACATTCCACCACCAGGGAGCGCACTCTATTCTTAACAAAACTGTATCGGAAGGAAACTCCATTAAACAACCTATAAGTAGATATGTTACTCGACGTAGTGGCGGTCTTAATAAGAAATTAAGATATTTGCTGAAATTACTATTCGGAAATAGTGGTAACTAAACTTTAGACAATTTTATATTAAATAAGTAGCATGCATCAGACGACTCCCTCAAAAAAGGCTCCTAAAATGATCACAAACGCTAAATTTTTAAATAGAAATCTAGCGCTCCCCTCCCCGGAATTTCATGTGTCATTCTTTTTTACACTTTATCTTATGTGTTATAAAATATCTTAAAGTTTCAAACAGATCGACTTGTTAGATTTCCTAATTTTAACAAAATCAGGTTATGTTAGTTCCACACCCCACCACCAGGGAATGCTCTCTATTGTTAAAAAAGCATATCTGAACGAAACTCCTTTACGCAATCTTTCCGTAGATACATGGGTCGGGATGGTGGCGGTCTTAAACAAGAATTTAAAACATTTGCTGCGGTAACAAACGCTAAGCCAAGGCGCACATTGAGACTCAGCTGTCACGCGCAGGTATAGTGACACGGGTTGGGAAAAAAACGCCCGAGGCAGGGTGAGCGCATATTGCAGCACAGTTTTGTATCACGTTTGTTAACATTGTTGAGGAAATTTGGCATGTATATTTACAAATACACTGCTCAAAACAATTAAAGGATATTGCAGTTTTAGGTGGATTTTGTATCTGGTAAACTGTTTAGCTGATTGATACATGGTCGACAGACATAGTAGGTTATATGAGAATAAATTACACATGTTTGGCAGAAAAAAATGCGTTTTATTGCGCATTTGTGTACTAAAGGAAAAAAACACAATTTGTGCATATGAGAAAAAAAGAATAAGAAAAGGTGTTTTCTTCAAAGAAAATCATTTTCAGTAGGGTGTATGGTTTCCACGGGCGGCCAGCAACGTTGAACACCTTTGAGGCATGGACTCAATGAGGCTATTAATGACGAGTTGGGGTATTCTGCCCCACTCTTCCAGAAGAGCTCTTTCCAGTTCTTGGAGAGTTTGTGGAGGTTGTTGGCGGCCAGAAACTCGTCTTCCTAGAGCGTCCCAAACGTGCTCGATTGGATTCATGTCTGGAGAACACGCTGGCCATTCCATTCGAACGATTCCTTCCTCGAAAAGGAAATCCTCCACCAGGTTTGCACGATGTGGCCTGCAGTTATCGTCCATTAAAATGAAGTTATCTCCGATTGCTGCAGCGTTAGGGACTACAATAGGTCTGAGGATCTCATCCCTATATCGGCGACCAGTCAGAGCTCCATCTCGAATGATGTAGAGGTCAGTGCGCCCGTCAATGGAGATGCCACCATACACCAACACTCCTCCACCGCCAAATCTGACACTTTCGTGCACGAACGCAGGATTATTCCTACTACCACGGTCCCTCCAGATGAAAATACGCCTATTATCCGGATGCACAGAAAAACGGGACTCGTCAGAAAACAGAATATTGCTCCATTCATTTCTCCTCCAGTTGACATGCTCGTTTGCCCACTCCCTGCGGTCGCGACGATGCCTTGATGTTAATCTAACACATACCATCGGTCGGCGAGCATACAGACCTACAACATGGAGCCGGTTTCGGACAGTCTGAGTTGAAATCGTGGTGCCTGTAGCCGAGCGAAGGTGTTGTTGGAGAAGAGTAGCGTTCATGGTTCGGTGTCTCCGAGCTGTTAACGCTAAATACCGATCTTCATTGGGCGTTGTTGTCCGTCTACGACCTCGCCCTGGTCTTCGGCCTGCACATCCACTCTCCAAAAAACGGTTCCAGATCCTGGAAATGACACTTTGTGACACTCCAATGGCTTGCGCTACTTCGGCTTGAGTTTGGCCCCCTTCTAACCTACCAACAATTCTCAAAGCTTCTGAATCTGTCAAATGACTTCGCTGAGACATCGTACTCATCGAAACAAAGCAATCACTGAATGCCGATCATCCTTGTCTTCATTCTCTTTTATCCAGTTGAAAGTCAAATTTCATTCGCTGCCGCTGAAGCGACGTTTCTGACGTCGAACTCAAAATTTGCATACTCCACAGTTTGAAAATCAGAAAAATTTGCATTTGTGATTCTCTTCTTCTATTTTCGGCAAAAAAAAATTCGTTTATATCTTTATTTTATATAAAACTTCAAATATCCTTTAATTGATTTGAGCAGTGTATTTAAATTTGATTCAGTAGATAGATTTAAATTCAAAATCAGATTCTGATATTAAAATTAATACAGGCTAAAATGATCATTAGGATTTTAATATACACTTAATATACATGTTATTAGTTACAAAAAGTATTTATAGTGTTATTCCTCCATTGAACAAAATTTTAATTTCTTTAATAATAAAAAGACATTTAAATTCTAATGATTTGAACGACACATTTCCAACAGTCAAATTCCAGAAAATCGTCTGCCTTGAAAAAAAAAAATAATGGAATCAAAGAAAAGATGTTAAAAGTATAGAATAGTGCATTAAGTTCTATTATTCAGTTAATAATAGTAGCATTCCTATAATATTTGAGCAGTCAACCGTGTTTTTAAAGTTGCCTTTCGCTTAAAATATTATTTATACACTTATAAAGAGAAATTTTGTACAGCAATTATTTTTGTTAAAAAAATCGTGATATTTAGAAAGAATTGGCTTTTCAATGCCATTTTTAAATTTGAGCAAAATGTTTTGTAAACTGCAGAAATAAACATAAAAAAAGGAGTGAATTCATGTTTATTATTGAAATATATACATATTGTATAATATATATATATATTGATAGATGTCTGTGTGTGTGTTCTAAACTTCAAACTTAAAAATAATAAATTTAAGAGATTACGGATTGTTTAAAATGTCCTGATATAAAAATTTTCTAATTTACAATAATTTATCACGAAAAGAACATTTATAGAAGAGCAAAATTAAAAACATTTATAAAAATAAATCTTACTAATTATGAATTATATAATTCGAAATAATTAATCACACTAATTTGATATCTTTAATAGTATTATTTCAAATAATCTTGATTTGAAAATTCCAATTTGATCTACGAAAGCAAAATTAATCACGTAACAGACCAGACTCGCACTCGAAACTGTGTTCCACGAACAAGTGACAAGCAGGACCTGTGACAGAAAAACTGTGCGTTAGTCAATATGCGCTCTTCCCTTCATTTCAATGATCTACAAAATCGCGGGACGTGGAAGCTTTCCCTGCGCGTGTCGGCTGCGTCTCAATGTGCGCCGCGCCTAAGATTTTAAAAATAATTCTAGCTCCCCCCCCCCCCTCCTCGAAATATCACACTCCATTCTTTTTTACACTTTTTCTTATGTGTTATAAACTATCTTAAAGTTTCAAACAGATCGACTGGCGGTCTTAACCAATAATTCAAGATATTACCTGAAATTACTATTCGAAAATAGTGGTATGAATACTTGTAAACTTTCTGATGATGAATGAGTTATACTTATCTCATAGCGCTGTTCAAAAACCCCACGCAAATTATTAGATTTCCTAATTTAAGTTAATTCGTGGTTAAAAAAGAACGTGTCTCCATTTTAATCGACGCATTTGATAGCAATAAACCGATTAATTAAATAATAATTAATATTTCAGCTTGTAATTAAGATAGGACTTAGATATGGGTATCAATGAAATCAGCGAGAAATTTGACATCGGGATGCCAAAAAATTTAATCAAAAAATTTAATATTTAAAAAAGTTAAAATTTCGTATTAAAATATGCTATTATGGAAAACCGCAGCGTCGTCATGTCTACCTGCTTTCCCGCCGAATTGAAATCTTTTTAGGATTTAGTTCATCTGACGAAACCCTATTCGTCTCGCTCCTCTGTCTGTCTGTCTGTCCGTCTGTCCGTCTGTCTGTCCGTCACAGAGCCCGTTCTCAGAAACTATATATGTTGGAGACTTGAAATGTTGCATACTTATAGATGAACACCACACATCGTACGACAAATCATAAAATTTTGAAAAAGTTGTACATTTAACCCTTTGGGCTTCCACATGTGTATTTTAAACAATTCTCTCTATGTGAACCTCTAATTAGGTTGGAGGCGTGAAATTTTGCATACTTATAGCTGAACACCCCACATCAAATGACAAATCATAAAATTTTGAAAAAGTCATATATTTAACGCTCTAGGCTCCAACTTGTGTATTTTATTCTTTTTGTTCTAAATGAGCCCCTAATTAAGTTTAAGACTTGAAATTTTGCATACTTACAGCTGAACATCTCACATCAAACGACAAATCATAAAATTTTGAAAAAGTCTTATATTTAACCCTCTGGACTGTAACTTGTGTATTTTAATCTTTTTGTTCTAACTGAGCCCCTAACTAAGTTTAAGACTTAAAATTTTGCATACTTATAGCTGAACACCTCACATCAAACGACAAATCATAAAAATGTCAAAAAGTCTTATATTTAACCCTCTGACCTCTAACTTGTGTATTTTAAGCTTTTTTTTTTCTAACTGAGCCCCTATTTAAGTTGAAGACTTGAAATTTTGCATACGTATAGCAGAACACTTGCAATCACAAGAAAAATCATAAAATTTTCAAAAAGTCTTATATTACTTACCCACCGGGCTCTAACTTGTGTATTTTAAGCAATTTTTCTAACCTCCCCCCATTGCACCCGGTGGGTACTTTTCTAACTTTTGCCGACACCACTTTGACCACTTTTTCATATTATGCACACAACCTTACATATTTTAGTTCCACTTTTTACCGCCAGGGGGTGCCAACCTATCTCAAGTGCTATAGACCCGATCTCCTCGACTAATATACCTACGGATCGGTTGTAAAACGGAGTTTCGTTCGGATAGAGGTTTGTGTAGAATAGAGTGCGCCCCTTGGTTGCGAAATGTGGAATTAACAGATTTCGCAAAAGGATAAAGTGTTTTGAAAGGAATATTAAACGAAACCCTCTGTGCGATCTGTGATCACACTTACCCACTTGTTTCCTTGTCTTTCCACTTAAAGAAATTAAATTTTTATCGATCGATTTTTAGTGGATATTTTAACTTATACAAATCGCAGAAATGTGAACTTTATTCCAAATGAAAGTAGATTTTTTTTCTGCGTCTGTCTATTCCATTTACAAATTTCTCGGACCAATATTTTCTGATATGTGATTTCGCTTTAAAATGCCCACTTCATTTTTCGGCTTAATTTCCTCCGTGGTAACCGTGCATCGGCTGATTTTACTGGCAACCCTTAGGAGAAACACAGATGACTTGGAGAAGTTTGCGCTAAAAAGGTGGATTAGTTAATTTTAGAAGTTAATTAGCCCGTAATTCGGTTAATCACCAACTTTTTCAAAATTTTATGATTTGTTCTTTGATGTGAGGTGTTCAGCTATAAGTACCCAAAATTTCAAGTCTCTAACATGTATAGTTTCTGAGAACGGGCTCTGTGACGGACAGACAGACAGACAAAGGAGTGAGAAGAATGGGATTTCGTCAGATGAACGAAACCCTAAAAATAATAAACTTAATAATCCTTTCAACAAGTACATAGAAGAACTTGTTAAAGCAGACATTCGGCGGATGCACGCATTGAAATAGACGATTACTCCTGCTCCAATAGAACTTAGCGTAGTTGTCTAGTGGTAAAAATATCATCTGTAATGGAGCTATTGTACATATTCCGAATAATATTGTATTTAACCAAGATAATATTTAAACTTAATTAATCCATATAATTGATATTACATATTTGCATCACTATAGTTAGGTCTTAGTTTCATTGTGTTGGCTGTAACTTAATTAGGAATATTTAATAATATGTCCAGCAGCAATTATTTACGCCCTAAAAGATATTCGTGCACAAATAAATAAATGATGAACGAAGCTGAAGAATATATTACAACTGGATAACAATGTTAATAAGGTAAGTGGAATTTCCTTAATTAATTATTTGTATTACATGAAAATAATATTGAATGGCAGTGGTGATAATTAATATAAAGCAATTTTTATAAGATTATTTTCATGTCTTATGTACTTATCAGAGTACAGAGAGTTCGTTTCTGTCATACTTTATTTTTTCATACACACAATGTTTTATCTTTTCATTATATTAATCGATACGCTAAGAATTTAAGTTGCAATTATATTTTCAAAACTTCACAAATAAGAAAACACATTTTTTAATGCTTTAGGTTGGTTTTCAGCGGGTCTTAAACTGTGGTCCTCGGACTTATTGAAGTCTTCGGCTCGTTTATAAAAGGCCACGAAGGTCTCACTTTCAGTCAAAGAAAATTCAGATATTTAGAATCCGAGAAAAATTTGACAAGTAAAACGAAAAAAAAAGAAAACTGACAATACTTTTATTGCAAAGGTAATTTTGGGTTATAGCGGCCTCGGCAATGAATCGCCAAGTTAGCTGTAGAATCTCGCCAAATATTTGCAGTCTTAAAATGCTCATGTTTATGCTATCATCCTATTAATTTTTCGCTGATATTTCAGAACAGTTTTCATAGTTATAATTTTGATTAGTTTTTAAATTAATTTTCAGCGGGTGAGTGTAGCGAACAGAAGTGTAGTGTTCAGCAGGTGTGTATATATGAGTGAGAGATGCTAATCTGGGTATCGTCCTCGTAGCTTAAATGGTAGAGTATTTGGAGCGCTATTCCAAGGGTTCCGGGTTCGATTCCCGGCTTGGACATTTTTCACTCTGTTGGTTCTACGCTTAGTTAGCAATGTAATAAATCACACATTAAATATTTAGTTTTCATAGATTTTTGAAATCCCATGCTGTACTGTTTTTCTACTTTAATAGGCTGTATTTAATTTTTTATAAATATAGAAACAAGCTTTGATTTATCAAATGCTGAGATGAATTCAATATCATTTATTTCGATAGCGAGAGATTTTACCCAACAAACAGCTAGGGGAGACCGGGGCTAGCTAGGCGCAGTTTTTAGTTATTAATTTTTATTAATTTTTTGTTTAAGTTTTTTAACAAACTTTAACTGCACTTTTAAAGAACAGGCATTTGGCTATAAATAACCCGGAGTTTTGAGTTTGTAGCTTTTGTTGTTTATGTTTAGCGGAAGCCTAAAGTAAAAGGAAAATTGTCCGCCAACCTACCCCGTGACGGGGCAAGTTGCCTATACCTATGGGGTAAGTTGGCACACGCTTTATAAAAATTTAAATAAAACACGCAGTTAAGAGAAATCAATTTCATTATTATCAGTAAGTTTAAACAAAGGCTTTATCGCCATACAATGTAAATTCTAAATTATACAGACATAAAAATAATGAATAAAACATTAACATTAATTCACTTCTATCCTACTCGATATCATAATCAGAGTTACAGTTGTCACAAATAAAAATTCGACTTTCTCCGTTTGGGCAAGCCTCATGTGCCCAAAATCTTGCATTGCAACCACTTTTCTTGGTGTTTGCTGTTTTTCAAGCTACCAGCACACACCAGGTACCGAACCAACTTGCCCCGTGTTCAATGCGCCTACTAACCCCATAATACATTTCTTCACAAAAGGGACACGTAACCTTCTAAACATAAATAATCCAAGTAAATCCCAAAATGGGGTAGGTATAGGGAATCATACACTAAGAAAAACTGCACAAGTTAAATCGCAATTATTAAGATAAGTATTAGAAATTAGAAAACGAATGAAGCAACAAAAATTACTTATGAGTACAAAAAACAGAAAAATCGTAATAAATGTCCACTGCACGTAGGTAACACTGCAAAACTACAATGGGGATTGTAAAAAGCAAGAAGAAAGGTACTCTGTGACTGGTTGCGCAATCTATCCTCAAACAGGCGATTTATGAGGACTGCGTCTACTTACTCCTGTAGCCAACTAGCCCCGGTCTCCCCTATGCAAAAATGGCTGTGATATCAAACTGCATATTACCAATGATGAAGCTGCATGGAAATGCAACATAAAAGGTTGTAAAAAAAAAATTTCCGCGCTGTAAATTGGTTTATCGGTTCGGGAATACCGTTCATAACTATTTCAAAGTGTATATATTATTGTGCAGAGGATTAGCATCCATAAAATAGTGCAAGAAACAGCTAATTATGGGTGAAAATACGACAGTTGATTGGAATAGTTACATATTTAATGGACGAATTGGTTGTGTGAATAAAATTGTCGAGATCGATGAAAGTTTGTTTGTACGTCGGAAAAATAACAGCGGCAGGATACTTCCACAACAGTGGATTTTTGGAGGCAATGCGCATGGAAAATGGCGAATGTTTTCTCTTTCATATCCCAAATAGAAATGCTAGTATGCTGATGCAAAACAACTGTGAACATGAAGAAGATGGATCAACAATATAAACTGACTGCTGGAAAGGGTATAATTCAGAGGAGCTTGAAAAAGCAGGCTGCAATCGCTTTACGTGAGCCGTAAGTACAATTTCGTTGATCAAAGAACGGGTGTTTACACACAACATGTTGAAAGAATGTGGGTTCTGCTAAATGGCACAATAAAAAACAATGAGACACAGCTCGCTATCACACCGAATCGTATCTTACAAAATTTATGTGGAGAAAATACATAAGAAAAAAATGTTTTTGATGAATTATTAAAAGAAATTTCGGAAATATGGCCTAAAATGTAAGGCGTAACAGTAAAAAGTTGTTATTCTTCCGAAACATTTTAAGGTATGAATTAACGTTGTAATATATTCTTATTAATATAAAAGAGCTATTTAATGCATTTGTACTATTTTTATATCTCTATTATAAGTGCGCGTACGTTCATGATTCAAGAGCTTCGGTAATACCTTGACGAAATTGACTACAACTTGGTGTAATCGTAATTATGACCCTCTATGGAGCCACTATAACCCAAAAGTGTCAAAAATATTTTCTTATTACTTTCTATATGAAGAGGTCAGATGATGAAGGCGGTAAGTGACGCAATCACCATTTTGAGAAAATGAGCTGTAAAGTTCCACATATCTGATTGCATTTATTGTCAAATGTCTCCTTTATCAATTAAAATCTCTGCGAGTGTTAGGTTTCTTTCAAATAGTATTTTAACAGATGGTAGAGGACCATTGATTATCTCAAATATAAATATGTAAGTGTATGAGATTAAATTGTAAAAAATCAAATTCAGGTATTGTGTTAATTTATTCATATCGAATAAAATTTTATTGAGTGTAATGTCAGTACCTCTATTTATTTTTAACTTTTAGATTTATATAATTCTAAAAGTTTGTGGAAAGGAATTTTTCACCCATCTGTAATTTTATTATTATTTCCAATATGTTAGTATTATAAATATTATTGAATTGATTGTATACGTTATTTACAATAAAAACAATATTTTTATTTTATCTGTGAGAAAGTGAAAATGCGTAAATTTTAAAAGATTATTGTAACGATACGTCACATTTCATAAATTAATAAAACATCGGCTATAAAAATTTTCCTACCAAATGGGAATATTTATGAAATTTTCTGGGACTCGTAGAGTGCAATATTTCGAATATTTTTATATTACACCATTGCTTTTGATATATAGCATTCAAGACGGAATTTTTACCTTGTATTTTCGTTGCACTTAAATTGTTCACTCATCATGTAAGAAAAAAAAAAAATGCATGTAAAAAAAATGCCGTGCATGAACATAGAATAGGTATTAGATATATAAAATATAATATCTATTCTATTTTCATGTATCGGTGTAAGATTCTACTGAAAACATAAACATGCGAAATTAAAAACAAGTGGGTAAGTGTGATCACAGATCGCACAGAGGGTTTCGTTTAATATCCCTTTCAAAACACTTTATCCTTTTGAAAAATCTTAGTTCCACATTTTGCAACCAGGGGCGCACTCTATTCTAAACAAACCTCTATCCGAACGAAACTCCGTTTTACATACTATCCGTATATATATTAGTCGAAGGGATTGGGCCCATAGCACCGGAGATAAGTAGGCGTCCCTGGCGGTAAAAAGTGGAACTAAAATATGTAAGGCTATGGCGCATAATATGAAAGAATGGTCAAAGGGGTGTCGGCAAAAGTTGGAAAAGAGCGAAGGTTAGAAAAATTGCTTAAAATACACAAGTTAGAGCCCAGAGGAGTAAATAATATAAGAGTTTTTGAAAATTTTATGATTTGCCGTGTGGTCTGAGGTATTCAGTTATACGTATGCAAAAATTCATGTCTCCAACTTAATTAGGGGTTCTCTTAGAAAGAATTGCTTAAAATACATATGTCGTAGCTCAAAGGGTTAAACGTAAGACTTTTACAAGATTTTATGATTTGTCGCCTGGCCTCAGGTGTTCTGCTATAAGTATGCAAAATTTCAAATCTCCAATTTAATAAGGGGCTCAGTTAGAAAGAATTGCTTAAAATACGCATGTGGGAGCCCAAAGGATTAAATGTACGACTTTTTCAAATTTTTATGATTTGTCGCATGATGGTGTTCAGCTATAAGTATGCAAAATTTCACGCCTCCAACCTAAATAGGGTGTCACTTAGAAAGAATTGTTTAAAATACACATGAAGAAGCCCAAAAGATTAAGTGTATGACTTTTTCAAAATTTTATGATTTGTCGTTTGATGTGAGGTATTCAACTATAAGTATGCAAAATTTCACCCCTCCAACCTAATTAGGGATTCACTTAGAAAGAATTGTTTAAAATACACATGTGGGAGCCCAAAGGGTTAAATGTACGACTTTTTAAAATTTTATGATTTGTCGTTTGATGTGGGGTATTCAGCTATAAGTATGCAAAATTTCACTCCTCCAACCTAATTAGTGGTTCACTTAGAAAGCATTGTTTAAAATACACATGTGGAAGTCCAAAGGGTTAAATGTACGACTTTTTCAAAATTTTATAGTTTGTCGTTTGATGTGAGGTGTTCAGCTATAGGTATGTAAAATTTCACGCCTTCAACCTAATTAGAGACTCACATAGAAAGAATTGTTTAAAATACACATGTGGGAGCAAAAAGGGTTAAATGTACGACTTTTTTCAAAATTTTATGATTTGTCGTTTGATGTGAGGTATTCAGCTACAAGTATGCAAAATTTCACTCATCCAACCTAATTAGGGTTCACTTAGAAAGAATTGTTTAAAATACACATGTGGAAGCCCAAAGGGTTAAATGTGCAACTTTTTCAAAATTTTATGATTTGTCCTTTGATATGAGGTATTCAGCTATAAATATGCAAAATTTAACGCCTCCAACCTAATTACAGATTCACATAGAAAGAATTGTTTAAAATACACATGTGGGAGACTAAAGGGTTAAATGTACGACTTTTTCAAAATTTTATGATTTGTCGTTTGATCTGAGGTATCCATCTATAAGTACGCAAAATTTCACGCCTGCAACCTAATTACAGATTCGGATAGAAAGAATTGTTTAAAATACACATGTGGGAGCCCAAAGGGTTAAATGTACGACTTTTTCAAAATTTTATGATTTGTCGTTTGATCTGAGGTGTCCATCTATAAGTACGCAAAATTTCACGCCTGCAACCTAATTAGGGTTCACTTAGAAAGAATTGTTTAAAATACACATGTGGGAGCCCAAAGGGTTAAATGTACGACTTTTTCAAAATTTTATGATTTGTCCTCTGATGTGAAGTATTCAGCTATAAGTATTCAAAATTTCACGCCTCCAACCTAATTAGAGGTTCACATAGAAATAATTGTTTAAAATACACATGTGGAAGCCCAAAGGGTTAAATGTACAACTTTTTCAAAATTTTATGATTTATCGTATGATGTGTGGTGTTCATCTATAAGTATGCAAAATTTCAAGTCTCCAACATGTATAGTTTCTGTAAACGGGCTCAGTGACGGACAGACAGACAGAGGAGCGAGACGAATAGGGTTTCGTCAGATGAACGAAACCCTAAAAAGGAAAGGTCTCAATAAGTTAGATACTCTATAATAAAAATTTTACAAGGTTTCAGAGTTTCTTCCCCATTGTCAGTAAAGGCGCTACGATCGTTCGGCATTTTCACAATCTTTTGACTTTTATGTCCCTGAATAATAATTTTCATTTTAGTACATGTTCTTGTGATTTTTTTTATTTCACATACTGGGGAACATCTCGTTGCATGATTCCATAACAATATTAACGAGATAAATAAGTTTTGTACAATGTTGGGCGTCCAAATACCAGGAAAACTCCTATACCGTCCCGTGTCCCTGATGCTTATTTTTAAGTTTGGAGCTGTCTGTATAAAATTGTTTCAATAAAAATAATTCGATGTAATTTTTTTCTGAAACTGGAACTATTGTTTTATATAAACATGTAGCAAAAAATTAACCTGTACACATTTTTAGGGTTGTTATTATTTTTTAAACTCTGTCCCTGGGTTTTAGATTCCTTACCGTCCCTCTTCTAAAATTATACAGAAAATCACTGCAGATGCAGCCACAATTTTTTTTTTTCAAGTTTTCTCTCATGCAGAAATATGCTAGAGAAAGAATGTCTAAAATTCTTTGACAGGAAATTTACTGCAGAATTAAAATCAGCATTTAAATATCAATTTCAAGCATCGTGGCTTTATTGGTAGTCTAACCGTCCCCAAGGTTTATTCCTGCGCTTTTCGAGGTAAGTAATTTTTTTTATTATTATTTAATCCAATGTAAATAACTGTTTCTAAAAATCAATGAACATTGTGGCTACCACTTAGTCTTAACATTATTTGCCTAAAATATGTGGTAATTTTCCTTACCGTTCCATCCTTATCTTCCCTTTTTTTCCCGTTTCGTCCCTTTTTCCCTATACCGTCCCCTTTTTTTACCTTACCGTTCCTTCTTTAACACCCCGTTAAGACAATTTTATGCCAAAATTTTCCACTAAAAATACTACATAGTTATTATTTCTTATTTGAATGTCCTATGGGTAGTATGCAAATTCATTATAAGTAAAAATTTAGACGAAAATACAAAGTTATAGTGGTAAAATGGTAAGGAAAATTAAACTCGCAAGTTTAACTTAAACCTCAGTTAAATAAAAAAAAAAAAAAAAAAAAAAAAAAAAAAAATTCGCTGCTGACCCTTTTTTCTTTATTTTGAATCATTAAGGCATTTGTCTATCATATTAAAAAATTATTTTAGCAAGTTTAATTTCACCAGATTTTCATTCCCGAAAGTCAAAAAGATTGTGAGAATGCCCCAATCGCATTACCATTTACGCTCTATGGAAGTGTCCCATCTTGTTAATCTATGATTAATTGAGCCTTAGGTCTCTTAAAATGGGGGACTAGTGCAAGGCTTGATAAATTTGTTGTTTAGCTGGCAATTTTCAAGTTAATTGCGGGGAAATTTCGTCGTTATGAGATAATAATTGGTGTTTTAACAATTATAGGATAACAGAGGATAAAAATAAGAATTAGACATATTTTTAATTTGATTGTTAGATAGTTTGCTTTTTTGAGTAAAATCGATTTTTTCCCCATTTAATTTAAGTATAATGTGTTCGTTTAGAATATATTTTTTTAATGAGTTCGTTTAGAATATATTTTTTAAATGTGTTCGTTTAGCATATATTTTAAGTGAATCTTTTTTTATAGCTTTAAAAAATAATTTACTAATAATTTTAAATGAATGAGAAAATTAATTGTAACTTTTTTAAATTCGAAAGCATTATTTTTGTTGGTTTATTTTTAAAAAAATTAGAAATTTTTATTAGTTGAATTTTCGATTTTTCATTTTTAAAATGGATTCGAACTTAGTAGTAATAGAACAAATACGCATGCGCGCAAAGAATACGAGAAATCTTAAACGGAATTTTTTCCTCTTTTTTTGACTTTCGGGAAGCATTCATGTAAAAAGTATGTTTTCTAGGACTACGAAAATTATTTGTTGAAAAATGAGGGTTAATTTTGTGTATATAAAGACGATTTTTTCTGACAGTGTATAAACTAAGAGTTTAAATTAAAATCTTTCGTATTTTCCGAAACTACATAAAAAATAATGCACATTTTTTAACGTTTTAATTTTTCAAGGTATTCTAACTTAAATTAGAAAACAGATATTTAGAAAATGTCTCACAAGATTGCGTAAATGAAGATGCTAGACTGAAGAAGAAATTCTAATTTCTTCTTCGTCTGACGGGAAATTTATTTTAAATTCTTGGAATTACTTGGGTATTTAAGAGCGAATAGGTTTCTAATATAATTACTTTTCGACTACGCAATATATTTCTTGTCAGTAAAATATTTTTATCACAAGAATTTTAATATATTTTTTAATTAAACAGGCGTAGTTTAATATGAGACTCCAGAAATACTGTCTTAAATGGCAACATCACTTCGACTCTCCGAATTTAAGACTTTTACGGAAATTGCTTTTTAATAAAAAAGAAGTATTTATTATACACTCTTTATACTATACAATATTAAAGTAAAAAAGTTACACAAAGGAAAATTACTACATATTTCACAATAACATACAGAAAATCACAATAAAAGACAATATTTTAAAAGATTTAGTTAATTGATTTAAAATACGATCTTAAAAATGCTGTATTGAGAAAACAGCGCTTAAAATAGACTAAGCTAAAAATGCTATAAAAGTGATAAAATACTTTTATTTAGATTGACGAACATTTCATCGTACAAACGGCGACATTTTCAAAATCACTCATGATAGAAATATTTTCGTAAAAATTTTTAAAAACTAAAAACAATAACTTGGTTTCATTATGCATGATATCTCGTGACATTATTTACCAAGTTATTGTTTAAAAATTTTTTTGCGAAAATATTTCTATCATGATTTTGAAAATGTCACCGTTTGTGGGATGAAACATTCGTCAATCTAAATAAAGATATTTTATCACTTTTATCGCATTTCCTGCTTAGTCTGTTTCATTTTAAGTGATTACCATACATATTTTTATGGCGCTTAAAATTATCGTTACTGGGACGCGCTCTCATTCTATATCTCCAAAATTTCCCTTTCATGTGAGATATCGCTTTCCAATTAATAAAACATGTATCTCGTGTGTATGCGTATAATGAATACTTTAAGTTAAAAATAAAGTATGTGTGACTGAGTGAATGTTGTAGTGTAATGTGTAGTGTGGAACAGTGTTGTAGTCGTAAAAAAGCAGACAGTATACGGTATAGGCAGAGGCTATACGCTGACGTCATGAACGTTCATAAATAGGGTATACGGTAACGTTTTACTTGAGAAACAGAGGGTATACGGAGAATCTTAAAAAAATCGAGAGGGTACACGGCGTATACCCCCGTATACCCTCCACTACATCCCTCGTGTAGAATGCCGTAAGATCTCATTATTATTAAATTAATATTGTCCCAAAAATATTTGGAAAACGAAAACTACGCATTGCAAACATAAATAACTATTTCTTATGACGGACACATGAATTAGTGCGTGACTATCTCTGTGTCGTTTCATTTTATGGGGCACAATGATTTATTGTGGACGCATTCATAAAATATGAAATGATATAAAAGTGAAGTATGTTAAAATATGAGTACTTTTTTTCAAACTGGAACAAACAAATGGAGCTATTACAGACTGAAATAATTCTAAAAAATTAATACAGTTTGGTGTATTTTATAAAAGTATCGCATACAGAATTTTCAGAAAAATGACATTATAAAACACACAGACACTTATGTATACATATAACATTTTATTATAATCTGCCGGACTATTATTAAGGCTGTTCTCAACTGCTCTGCTCAACAAGCCCAAAACGTTTTGACATGTTTACAAATTCATTTTTTAACGGAAACATATAAAATTGGAAAGCCTGACCATGGAAGCGATTTGGAATCGAACTGTGTTATCCATTTTTTGATCAATCCATTACCTATCGAGTTATTAGCGATTTTTATCACGTGACACGGCATTTTTCTCCCCTTAGTGACTGGATTTTCTTCTTTCGCTCGGAAGTTCGGTTCAAAATGCCAACTTTGGCAGTATTTTCTGAAAGATCTATTGCGTTTACAAGAAAACGGAAAAAATAGATCGATGACATAGTTTCTGAATAACAACACCTTCTAGTTTCATGCGTTTCCGAACAAAAATAAATTAAAACTTATGTCAGAAAGTTGACCCTTTGGATTTGAGAACAGCCTTAAATAATTGGTCAGGCATTGGTTAGGTTGCAAAAAATTCGTACCACCTAGTGAAACATTGCTGCTGGAGGCAGCAAACTTGTAGAATATAAGTAGCTGTGGACATGCTGAGTACTTTGCTGTTGACCAGTTTAATCAACTATATTGATTTGTTTGTACTTTGTAGTAGTGAGATTGGCTAAGTCCAATTGAAAGACCAGGGATTCATGAAGCAGTCAAATTCTATTTCGATGGTCAGGCCATATGAGTGGTATAGAAAAGATTAAGGAATCCGGTAGTTTCCCCATTAAAACAAAGGCCAAAATAACTTTAAATATTTATTCAACCACACAGAAAAACGTGAACAACTCCCACATTACAAGAGTTTTCGCAGAGCCTTCAGGCTAGAGCACGAATTACTATTCCCTGCTAAACAGATCTTAATAAACAAATTTAGATATTCCACTTGACGATAAGACATCTGGTAACAGAGTTTTAAAACAATCGAACAGCACACAAATCTTCTTCTGACCTCAAGCACGACGGTATTGTTAGGATTCACGTAGGAATACAGATTGAAATCTAAATTTCATGACGAATCAAACTGATTCAGGAACGAGACGCAGAATGAAATGCGCTCGGTTACTCAACCAATGGAGAGCGAGAGAGGAACATATTAGGGATTGAGTGCCTTATCTGCTCACGGAGGGATTTCGATGCAATACGCTCGGACGCCAGACAGGTGCGCGGGAAGCTGATTCGTAGAATAAAATAAGAAATAGTAAAATGCCTTTTAAAAACATTCGAAAAATAAAAAGTAGCTTCTCTCAGAATATTATAGTTTTGGTAGCTGATAAAAATTAATGAAGGGATTAAAATTTTTAGATAAATGTTTCGAATAAGATAATTATTAAGATACGCATTTTAAGTTTACAGGAATTTAACTAGAAATAAATAATAGATATTATTAAGAAATATGGAAATAATGTATCTACCGGAAATATAGAATATTTTAAATGAATATTGCAAAGTAAAATTTTTATATAACATGTATATATATATGTATATAAATATATATTGGGTGATTTCAAAAGTTCGTGCCCTATTTCATAGATAGCGGAAACTTGCAATTTTGAATATGCTGGTATTTATTTTATACCCATATTCTTAACTGGCAGTTATCTACATGTGTCGTGAGTGAACATAACGTCAAAAAATTTTTTTCAAATCAATTTGTGTGCAAGGTTAATGTTCAAAATAGGAAATGAAAAGTTACATTTTAGTCATGTGATGTTATATGAGTTTAAAAAAGAGGGAGTGTTGTACGTGCTACAAAAAATATTCAAAACTATTATTTGGATCGTGCTCCCGCTCTTAGGGCAGTTAAAAGTGGTTCTGTCGATTTCGAAATGGTGATTTCAATGTAAACAATAAAATTCGCTCTGGGAGATTTTCTGGAATTGATAATGACTTAATCCGTTATTTAGTGAATAATAATCCGCGGATTACTACTGAAGAGATTGCTAAGAGATTAAATATTGATAATGCGATTGTATTTCGCCATTTAAAACAACTTGGGTACACTTCGAAACTCCATGCATCGGAAATCAGGTACGAACTTTTGCAATCACACAATTATATCTCAAATGTCAAATAATAATTCTTTCTTTTAAAGAAAGAAAATGAAAAATCGGAATTTTAAAATCATTACAACAAATATAGAATCTCTTTGACTTTCTCTTTCTTTATCATTGTTTTATGTATCTCTTCGCAATTGCATTTATCGGGGATATATTCGTTTAAGTGAAATATGCACTGAAACAAATTAATATGTGAGTTTATAATAACTTAGACTTTTTAAGTCTCAATGTTAATAAATTATAGAAAAATCCCCAAAATGAATATTTTTATTTATTTTTACCGTGTACCCGGGGAAAATGTTATAAGAAATGAACATAATAACTTCGTTATCAATGTCAAATAATAATGTCTTTTAATAACAAAATCAGAGTTTATATTCATCGAAACAAATATGAAATCCGTCTGGTTTGATTTTCTTTTCCATCGCTTTGTTTATCCCTTTCCAATTGCATTCAATTAAATAACAACAAAAAAATTCTATAGAAAATGACTCTCGAAACAGAAGCTAAAATAATAAACGATTGCTTTCGATAAAATGTCATTATCAATCTATTGATCAATTGAAACCTGGTATCAAATAAGAAATGCACGAAGGCAAAAATCGCTTATCAGCAATTGATATTTAAAAAAAAAATATTATTAGAAATATAGAGATATAAAAGTTATGCGAGCAAATATTTATTTGAATAAAAAACAAGCGAAATCATATGAAAAATTTTCTAACGTTATGGATATGTAAAACACACGCGTCATATCATCATTATCAACAACGACCGTTTTCAATCTACTGCTGGATGTAGGTTTTACCTAGATTTTTCCATCCTAGTGCTTCATTGTTTTCTGCCTAGTGCTTCAGTCATCTAATTAACACCGGTCACTTTTCTGATTCCGTCGCTCTATCTTACCTGAGCTGAGGTAGTCTTCTTGGTCATTTTATATCTCTGGAATATCACTGTACAGTGTTTGTACTCCAACTGTTGTCCTGTCTTAATGCAATGTGCCCAACCCATTTCCATTTTAGCCGATTAATTCTCTGGATGATGTCAAAAATTTTCGTCTGACTTCTTATCCAGGTTATCCCTTTCTGTCTCTTCTAGTTATGTCTAGCATGCATCTTTATTTACTCTCGATGATGTCAAAAACTTTTATCTGGCTTCTTATGCAGCTTATTCCCTTTCTGTTTCTTCTAGCTATGTCTAGCATACATTTTTCCATACTTCACTGAGTTGTTTGTAATCTTTGTACCATCCGTTTTGTTAGCGTCCGTATCTTTACGGTCCATAAGTTAGTGCAGTCAAAACACATTGGTTAAACACTTTTCTTTTTAAGCAAATTTGCATGTTACTCTTCTGAATAATATTGTTCTTCTCAAAAACACTCCATCCATTTCTTATTCTTCTATTGATTTCATTCATGATACTATTATTATCCGATGATATTTCCTGTCCAAGGTACATATAACTTTGCACTTCCTTAATCTCAGTGATGTTGTAGACGATTTTCTCTTTTGGTGCAAATAAATTGAACATCACCTTAGTCTTCTCCAAATTTATTTTTAATCCCAATTTAGTGCTACCTTCTGCCAAAACTTTTAACATATTTTCCACTTCTAACATACAGAAATTTAGTACAGTTGTTGTAGACGATTTTCTCTTTTGGTGCAAATGAACATCATCTTAGTCTTTTCCAAATTTATTTTAATCCCAATTTATTGCTAGCTTCTGCCAAATCTTTTAACATATTTTCCACTTCTAACATACAGAAATTTAGTACAGTTGTTGTAGACGATTTTCTCTTTTAGTGCAAATAAACATCATCTTAGTCTTTTCCAAATTTATTTTAATCCCAATTTAGTGCTAGCTTCTGCCAAATCTTTTAACATATTTTCCACTTCTAACATACAGAAATTTAGTACAGTTGTTGTAGACGATTTTCTCTTTTGGTGCAAATAAACATCATCTTAGTCTTTTCCAAATTTATTTTAATCCCAATTTATTGCTAGCTTCTGCCAAATCTTTTAACATATTTTCCACTTCTAACATACAGAAATTTAGTACAGTTGTTGTAGACGATTTTCTCTTTTGGTGCAAATAAACATCATCTTAGTCTTTTCCAAATTTATTTTAATCCCAATTTAGTGCTAGCTTCTGCCAAATCTTTTAACATATTTTCCACTTCTAACATACAGAAATTTAGTACAGTTGTTGTAGACGATTTTCTCTTTTGGTGCAAATGAACATCATCTTAGTCTTCTCCAAATTTATTTTAATCCCAATTTATTGCTAGCTTCTGCCAAATCTTTTAACATATTTTCCACTTCTAACATACAGAAATTTAGTACAGTTGTTGTAGACGATTTTCTCTTTTGGTTCAAATGAACATCATCTTAGTCTTTTCCAAATTTATTTTAATCCCAATTTATTGCTACCTTCTGCCAAATCTTTTAACATAATTTCCACTTCTAACATACAGAAATTTAGTACAGTTGTTGTAGACGATTTTCTCTTTTGGTGCAAATGAATTGAACATGATCTTACAAGGAAGGTCACCTTACTGGGCATACTCAGAATATTTTGAAAAAAAAAAAAAAAAAAAAAAAAAAGACAATTAAACTATTGGTGTATTTAATAAAGGATCAGTCAAATTTAGCGGCGGAATTACAGTAGAAAGTCTGTAAAGAAATAAAATACTTTCGAGTATTTGGCGCGAAAAGACTAAAGCGTCACGCGATTTGGCGAGCAGTACTTTTCCTCGCCAAAAGCAAACGATTTAATGCACCTGAAAATTGTTTGTTAATTGGTTTTTAGAATGCGTGTAAAATGTATTTAATGAATTTAAACGTAAACAATGAGAGAGTTTAATAAATACATTTTTTCGTATTACATATTTATGTTGTTTGTTATTTAATTTTATTACTTAAAAAAATTTTTCATATATAAAAAATACTTTCATATATTTAAGCGCATTCCAAAGTAAAGGCAAGATTCATTTGCCAGCTATTCCTTTCATTATCAAAGAATTCGTAGTTTCCATATCAACAAAATTGAATCGAAAGCGCTCAATTGGACTTAATTTTGAGATATTGAAACGATTTTAATTTATTTTAATTTTGTTTTAATTTTGTTTTAATTCATAAAATTTGATATTTAACTTTCATTATAAATATATATATATATATATGACAAAACTATAGTTAAATCAAACTAAAACTGACAAAACTAAAGTTATTTACATTAGATTTATTTCAACAAGTTCAATATGAAACATTTTCATCTTAGAGTATTCGACATAAAAAAGCATTTTTCGAAATTTCATTTCATCGCCAACCGATGATAAATCGCCAAATAAACGAAATTTTTATTCTTTTTTTTTTCGAACGTTCTATCGAGGTTTCGCCAAAAAAAAAATTATAAACATATATATCCACATAAGAAGAACACTCTGTAATTTTTTTCAGATTTTTCTGAATATGCCCGTATGGAGACCTTCCTTGTTAGTCTTTTCCAAATTTATTTTTAATCCCAATTTATTGCTAGCTTCTGCCAAAACTTTTAACGTATTTTCCACTTCTAACATACAGAAATTTAGTACAGTTGTAGATGATTTTCTCTTTTGGTGCAAATGAATTGAACATCATCTTAGTCTTCTCCAAATTTATTTTTAATCCCAATTTAGTGCTAGCTTCTGCCAAATCTTTTATCATATTTTCCACTTCTAACATACAGAAATTTAGTACAGCTGATATAATAACATAAATAAAAAATTCGCATCTCGAAAAAGCCAACTAAAGGATAATTTTTTGAAGTTTTGGATCGGAGAAATACAGGATTTTTATTTTTATTTTGGAAGATGTTTTACTCGCAGTGTCACAATCTGGAAGGATGTAATTAAAACTGCAAATTTTAAATTTCAAACTTAATGAACTCTACGCCATGGCGGATGTATCTATCGCGTGTACGACTATATGCTTCACGTTTTATTTATATTTCTTGTGCGGTAGTGTCTTGTACGCATTTGAAAAAAAGAAGTTACATAAAATAGAAGTATATATCAGAAAAACATGTTTTAACTGATACTTGGAGCAGTTATGAGCTATAAAAGTTAATAGTTTTCTTTTTTATACAATGAACTCACGAAGAGTTTCATAAAAAATGCCATTTAATAATTTCTTTGACAATGCCAAATAACAATCCTCTTTTTATAAAAAAAAGAAGAAAACTAGGGAGACAGAGTTTTAAAATCATTGCAACAAGTATAAAATCTCTCTCTCTCTGAAGGGGGGGGGGGTATGCCAATTTTATCATCGCTTAATTCATTCCTTCACAACTGCATTGAACTTTTATACAGTTACCACTCTTTAATAAATTCCCTTTTCATAGAAATTACTACCCGAATAGAAACTAATGGAATAAAAGATTCCTTGCGGAAAAACGTCATTATAAATTAACTTATCTATTAAATTCCGAATTAAAATAAAAATTGCATACTTCGAATTTAAGAGCCTACAATAGTCACGCGAAGAAACTCGCCCGCTAATGTTAAACCACGGCCAAACTCGATTCCCCTCATATAAGGCATGCGATCGAGTTTGGCAATGGTTAAACCCTGTGGATGGTTCTTTTCAAATCTCTCGCTCGCATTTTATTATTTTTAAATGTTTTTTTTTTTTTGTTGTTGTTGTTGTATAAAATAGCTGAGGTCGAGCAATAACCGAACTAGTTTTTACTTTTCCGAGTTTGGCTAGTGATTTTTTAATAAAATTACTTTCACTTTTCCTGTTCCGAAAGTAAAAGAAGGCTCACACTGTAAAAAAAAAAAAAAAAAAAAAAAAAAAAATCGACCAGTTTTCCCGTAGGAATTGGAAAAATAGTTGCCCTTATCGTACCGGAAAATTTTCCGACCCAGCTAGGAATAAAATCCGTAAAAAAAAAGGAAATAGTCAATAAAATGGTATTTTAGGGATTTTATTCCGATTTTACGGATTTTATTCCAATTTTACGGATTTTATTTCGAGCTGGGTCAGAAAATTTTCCGGTACGATAAGGGCAACTACTTTTCCGATTCCTACATGAAAACTGGTCGTATTTTTTCTTTACAGTGCATTAAAAGAAAAGAAAAAAAAATGAAATCGAAATCGAAAAAGCAGAAACTAGCCTGGTTAGGTATCAACCTAAGCTATCTGTGCAAAAAAAAGAAAAAAAAAAAAAAAAGAAAAAAAAATGTAATTTTAAAATATTAAAATGCAAGCGAGAAATTCGTAAAACATTAGTGTGTCAGTTTCTTTGCATGATTAGTGTAAGCATTTAATGAATTATATTTTATGACGGATGTCTCGAATTCACATGTGACTATTAGCGTCTCATTTTACTTACTCTTTGTAGAGCAGTAATTTATCATGGACGAATTCGTAACTGATATAAATACGATTATGTGTGTTTTTCAAAAATGAGACCTAAAAATACTCTGAGCTATTATAAGGTAAAAAATACTCAAAAATGAGCACATTTTTCTTTTTTTAATGAAATCCCCATAAGAAAATTTCTAAAAAATACTATATAACTTCTTATGGTCGATGCCAAATAATAAGACTTGCCTTTTTGTAAAATAATTTAAAGTAAAAAAAAAAAAAATTAAAACTGGAATTTTTTAGAATCATTGTAACAAAATTAAATCTCTCCGCTTTTAACTCTCTTCTTTTTTTTTTTTTCAGCGCTTCATTTAACTATTCACAAATGCATTCAAGTTTTAAGAATTTCCATTTCCATATAAAATTACTCCCTAAATAGGGAAAAAGTAGAATAATAAATGACCGCTTCCGAAAAACGTTATTATCAGTCCACTGATCAGTCCACAGAAATGAGAATTAAAGTAAGAAGAATTAAAGTAAGAGCATTAAAGTATACGAAGGCAAAAATCATTTCTCGGAGATTTATATTAAAGAAAATTATTTTTGGAAAAATACAGATGTAAAAGTTACACGAGCGAATAATTACTTTGAACAATAATCAAGAAAGAGAAATCGTGTGTTTCGCATAAATTAGGAAACATTTTCCATCTGCACTGTTAGAAAACATATCCTTGAAAATTAGAACATGAACCTGCTTAACTTTTTCAAATACTTTTTGTCGAAAATAAATATCCCCTGTTCTCAGTTTTAACGACTGATGCTTAAAACTCCCACAGTTAAATAAATGGAAAACATTAAAAGATATTTGCTTATTTCTAATAAAAATTCCAAAAACACCAAATAAAAATTCATACAATTATAATGCTTTCGCTCACTTGTTTGAACATCTAAAATACAGTCAAGTCATTTTAAACTGAAGGTTTTTTCTCCTGTTTGCTGCTGTTTTTATTTATGAGCTTTTACCTTTTGAGCAAGTAGCTCAGGCTTTTGTCAATAGTTGCTAGTGAGTTACCAGTCTCTTCGTTTATAGAAATTTCAACTGATTCGGGATAAAAATTTATAATAACAATAAAGCTGTTAATTTTCAAGTGGGTAAGAAAGTCCGGGCCAGGATTCGAAACAGAGATTTCTTGGCTGAAGCCGCCAATGCTCTACCAACTGAGCCATCCCGGATGTATCTGGAGCGCTAATTCACCCAACTAACCTTTAACGATCACAGCATCTGGAAATTTACAACTGTTATGATTTATTTACCAATTGAATAATTGTGTTAAAAATTAATCTAAATAATAAAGTTATTTGCCGCCACAATTTCTATATTGTTAAGGAATTTGTTCCGTTATTAAAGACGGAAAATTTCTGTTTTTAGAAATAAATATGGACAATAACGCAATACTTAAATAAAATCTAAGTAATAATTATATACACACAGGTTCATATTTACACGGAACAAGTATTTGTGTTGAATATTATCACACCTTTTTTTTTTTTTTTTTTTATCATCTTGCCTTCCTCCGGATTTGAACCTCGGTACTCGCCATTAGAGGTTGTATGCTCTGTTACAACAACTAACCACATCCGATGACTTGGTTATAGGCTAAAACATTAATTACGAAAATTTAACTGTAATTTTTTTCTTTTTCTCTCGATTGAAAAGGAACATTTCCGTTAGTATGTCTTAGGAGAAACATTTCCGTTATTAACAGTCAATGAATAAGGATAAAAAGGAAATTTTCGTTTATTCCGGGAAAATTTACTTTCACTTAAAATAGAACGTTTCTGTAAAAAGACTGTAATTTTACATAAAATCACTCGTATATGTGTATATATACATATATCAGCAGAAGGTTTTGAGTGAAAACTCTTTATCTCCGCATTAAATCATTTTAATCTGCATTTAAAGCATTTCAATCCGCATTAGCTTTAAACATTATTGTTGCCATAATTGCTCATATTTGAGACACAGTAAACAACCCCATATTAAAATTTTCGACGAACCTTTGTATTGCCATTGTTATACAACAATGCACGATGTGACTTTTTTTTTAAAGTAAAGTAGTACCATGTATTTTAATAACCTGTTCGAATTTTGTAGTGAGCAGTTTAATTTTACGAAAGTTAGAACTAAGACAGGCGTGACCTTTATGAAATTTATACAGTTCCGCCATCGTAACAAGTCCAGGGTTCGTACACATTTCTTTAAATAAAAATCAGGGACTTTCAAGGACAAAAACAAAACAATTGAAGGACTTACAAATTAAATAAACTGCAGCGATCTCATCTCACATGATCAGTATAAAGTGAGTTACTAGCTTAGGCTTGGCCTTTTGCTTGGCGCTAACGTTCTCGCCTCCGCGGGGTTCGTATGCGCCAATCACACACTCTCTAAATTGGTGACCCGGGCGTGATTTGAATACGCAACCTTCTGATACCTCTATACTCTCTCTATATATACTATATATATATACTCTCTAAAAACTAATAAATTATAATATGCTGCATTTTTTAATAAAGAGTTTCATTTTTGTAAATACAAGTTTTAAACATTCAAATGCCTAGGAAGGGGGAATTTTAGCGTGTGGCAGTATAGAAATTTAGAAAATTTTAAAACAACAAATACAGGAGAAGAAAAAAAATTGTCGAATGTGCAAATCTCAAAACTTTCTTCTATTTCATACATGATAATACTTCAAAATTCGTTATCAAAGTGCCAAAAAAATGACAATCTATGCTCATAATGAGGATTCTAAAGATATGAAATTCCGTGCATTAGTTCTTCAGATATGACTATTGCTTAAATCATGCAAATCCTGCAAAATGCAGCATGACAGCGTCACCTGTAGGGTGATTTACACCCAAAACCTAATCAGCAACAACTTATGTCAACGTCTAACTGAATCTGAAGTTTCATGAAAATTCAAACATTAGTTCTTGAGATAGAGCTATTGCGGAAATCGTAAAAATATCCGAATTCTTTTGTGCAGCCTTTGATATAATCTATAGATTTGTATTACATAGTATGCTAAACTTTGATTTCAGTTAGGAAAACCATTAGAACGGAAATGTGCTTGAGATCTTTTGTGCAGCCCTGTATATGTATATGGTATATGTGTATGTGCAGCATGATTTATGGAATCTATATCCATAAAATAATATGCAAAAAATAATTTATTTTAAAACGCGTACCACAACAGAAAACGCTCTTCCAGCAATCATTCTTCATATCCAGGGTTTTAACGAATTCTTTTGAGCGCCCCTGTAAATGAACAATGAATGCTACGCACACCATATACTGTATCAAGCATCTTGTAGTACACTTCATTGATATGTATCAGTTTAAATCTGTTTGAAAGAGTATAACATGATTAAAATACACTGCGAAAGATTTTTTCCAAATAGACCATAATGTAATGGAGGCCTTTTGAGCGTACTTGTAAATGAACTGTTAACGCTACCACGCTTTAATTTCAATACCGACATGCCATAGTAAATCTAATTAACATATATCAATTGCATGGCAATCCGAGTATATTTACGCAAGTTAGAGTGCGGACAGACGGACAGACAGGCAGCAGACAGAGAGACAGCCAAATTTCTAAACACTCTTCAACTTTGTTAGAAAGTGTTAAAAAAAGAAAAGAAATACATATGTTGTGGAACTGGGAGCCTTCTTACATTGAAATCCTATAAAAATCCATAATTGTTAAAATAAATGCATATAGATTTAAAATCTCTATTTATGGGTTTGTTTTCTTTTTCATCCTGCCTATTATCCCTTCATACTTATTTTCAATATCAAAATATCAATTTTGATAGAAAATAACTCCTGAACATAAAAATGTAACAATAGCATATCATGTGTCTTTATTGTTTTGTCTTTTTTAACATTTCATACTTGCATTCAATCTTAAAAAATAAATTTTGATAGAAAATAAATCATGAACATGATATGATAATAATATCGCTTTCTAAAGCCTTCCTTATCGATTCTTCGCTCAACCGAACGTAAATAAAGAAAGGCATGGACTAAACACTAAAGCACAAATCGTTTACAATCTCAACATATCGTTATTGACAGAAAACAAATCCTGAACAGAAGATGTAACAGTAACATGACAAGTCTTTATCTCTTTGTCGTTTCAACATTCCATAGTTGCCTTCAATCTTTATAAAATCCAGTTTGATAGAAAATAACTTTTGAACATGTAAGGATAATAATCGCTTTCTAAAGAAATTATTACCGATTATCCACTCAATCGAACGTTAAATTGAAGAAAGTCGTGGACTAAAGCACAAACCGTTTACAATCTCAACATATCCTTTTTGATAGAAAATAAATCCTAAACAGAAAAATGTAACAGTAACAAATCATGTGTCTTTATTGTTTTGTCTTTTTTAACATTTCGTACTTGCATTCAATCTTAAAAAATAAATTTTCATAGAAAATAAATCATGAACATGAAATGATAATAATATCGCTTTCTAAAGACTTCATTATCGATTCTTCGCTCAACCGAACGTAACTAAAGAAAGACATGGACTAAACACTAAAGCACAAATCGTTTACAATCTCAACATATCGTTATTGACAGAAAACAAATCCTGAACAGAAGATGTAACAGTAACATGACAAGTCTTTATCTCTTTGTCGTTTTAACATTTCATAGTTGCCTTCAATCTTTATAAAATCCAGTTTGATAGAAAATAACTCCTGAACATGTAATGATAATAATCGCTTTCTAAAGAAATTATTACCGATTATCCACTCAATCGAACGTTAAATTGAAGAAAGTCGTGGACTAAAGCACAAACCGTTTACAATTTCATCATATCCTTTTTGATAGAAAATAAATCCTAAACAGAAAAATGTAACAGTAGCATAACAAGTCTTTATGGCTTTATCGTTTTTTAACATATCATCTTACATACAATCTTTAAAAAATCTAGTTTGATAGAAAATAACTGCTGAACATGTAATGATAATAATCACTTTCTAAAGAAATTATTACCGATTATACACCCAATCTAACGTTAAATTGAAGAAATATATGGACAAAAGCACAAATCCTTTACAATATCAGTATATCCATTTTTATAGAAAATAACTTCTGAACATAAAAATGTAACATTAACATAACATGTCTTTATGACTTTTCTTTTTTCAACATCTTATATTTGCACCCAATCTTAAAAAATTAATTTTAATAGAAAATAAATCCTGAGCATGTAATGATAATAATACCGCTTTCTAAAGACTTCATTATCGATTCTTTGCTCAATCGAACGCTAAATAAAGAAAGACATGGACTAAACACTAAAGCACAAATCGTTTACAATCTCAACACATCATTTTTGACAGAAAACAAATCCTGAACAGAAGATAAAACAGTAACATGACAAACATGACATGTCTTTATCTCCTTGTCGTTTCAACATTTCATAGTTGCCTTCAATCTTTAAAATATCCAGTTTGATAGAAAATAGCTCATGAACATGTAATGATAATAATTGCTTTCTAAAGAAATTATTACCGATTATCCACTCAATCGAAAGTTAAATTGAAGAAAGTCATGGACTAAAGCACAAATCGTTTACAATCTCAACATATCCTCTTTGATAGAAAATAAATCCTGAACAGAAAATGTAACAGTAACATGACAAGTCTTTATCGCTTTGTCATTTCAACATTTCATACTTGCATTCAATCTTTAAAAAATCCAGTTTGATAGAAAATAACTCCTGAACATGTAATGATAATAATCGCTTTCTAAAGAAATTATTACCGATTATCCACTCAATCGAACGTTAAATTAAAGAAAGTCGTGGACTAAAGCACAAACCGTTTACAATCTCAACATATCCTTTTTGATAGAAAATAAATCCTAAGCAGAAAAATGTAACAGTAGCATAACAAGTCTTTATGGCTTTATCGTTTTTTAACATATCATCTTGCATACAATCTTTAAAAAATCTAGTTTGATAGAAAATAACTGCTGAACATGTAATGATAATAATCACTTTCTAAAGAAATTATTACCGATTATACACCCAATCTAACGTTAAATTAAAGAAAGTCGTGGACTAAAGCACAAACCGTTTACAATCTCAACATATCCTTTTTGATAGAAAATAAATCCTAAACAGAAAAATGTAACAGTAGCATAACAAGTCTTTGTGGCTTTATCGTTTTTTAACATATCGTCTTGCATACAATCTTTAAAAAATCTAGTTTGATAGAAAATAACTGCTGAACATGTAGTGATAATAATCACTTTCTAAAGAAATTATTACAGATTATCCACTCATTCGAAAGTTAAATTGAAGAAAGTCATGGACTAAAGCACAAATCGTTTACAATCTCAACATATCCTCTTTGATAGAAAATAAATCCTGAATAGAAAATGTAACAGTAACATGACAAGTCTTTATCGCTTTGTCATTTCAACATTTCATACTTGCATTCAATCTTTAAAAAATCCAGTTTGATAGAAAATAACTTCTGAACATGTAATGATAATAATCACTTTCTAAAGAAATTATTACCGATTATACACTCAATCTAACGTTAAATTAAAGAAAGTCGTGGACTAAAGCACAAACCGTTTACAATCTCAACATATCCTTTTTGATAGAAAATAAATCCTAAACAGAAAAATGTAACAGTAGCATAACAAGTCTTTATGGCTTTATCGTTTTTTAACATATCATCTTGCATACAATCTTTAAAAAATCTAGTTTGATAGAAAATAACTGCTGAACATGTAATGATAATAATCACTTTCTAAAGAAATTATTACCGATTATCCACTCAATCGAAAGTTAAATTGAAAAAAGTCATGGACTAAAGCACAAATCGTTTACAATCTCAACATATCCTCTTTGATAGAAAATAAATCCTGAACAGAAAATGTAACAGTAACATGACAAGTCTTTATCGCTTTGTCATTTCAACATTTCATACTTGCATTCAATCTTTAAAAAATCCAGTTTGATAGAAAATAACTCCTGAACATGTAATGATAATAATCGCTTTCTAAAGAAATTATTACCGATTATCCACTCAATCGAACGTTAAATTAAAGAAAGTCGTGGACTAAAGCACAAACCGTTTACAATCTCAACATATCCTTTTTGATAGAAAATAAATCCTAAACAGAAAAATGTAACAGTAGCATAACAAGTCTTTATGGCTTTATCGTTTTTTAACATATCATCTTGCATACAATCTTTAAAAAGTCTAGTTTGATAGAAAATAACTGCTGAACATGTAATGATAATAATCACTTTCTAAAGAAATTATTACCGATTATACACCCAATCTAACGTTAAATTGAAGAAATATATGGACAAAAGCACAAATCCTTTATAATATCAGTATATCCATTTTTATAGAAAATAACTTCTGAACATAAAAATGTAACATTAACATAACATGTCTTTATGACTTTTCTTTTTTCAACATCTTATATTTGCACCCAATCTTAAAAAATCAATTTTAATAGAAAATAAATCCTGAGCATGTAATGATAATAATACCGCTTTCTAAAGACTTCATTATCGATTCTTTGCTCAATCGAACGCTAAATAAAGAAAGACATGGACTAAACACTAAAGCACAAATCGTTTACAATCTCAACACATCATTTTTGACAGAAAACAAATCCTGAACAGAAGATAAAACAGTAACATGACATGTCTTTATCTCTTTGTCGTTTCAACATTTCATAGTTGCCTTCAATCTTTAAAATATCCAGTTTGATAGAAAATAGCTCATGAACATGTAATGATAATAATTGCTTTCTAAAGAAATTATTACCGATTACCCACTCAACCGAACGTTAAATTGAAGAAAGACAAGGACTAAAGCAAAAATCTTTTACAATCTCAACATATCCTTTTTAAAAGAAAAGAAATCCTGAACAAAAAATGTAACAGTAACACAACAAGTCTTTATGGTTTTGTCGTTTCTTAACATTTCATACTTGTATTCAATCTTTTAAAAATCCAGCTTGATAGAAAATAGCTACTGAACATGTAATGATAAAAATCGCTTTCAAAAGAAATTATTACCGATCACCCATTCAATCGAACGTTACATTGAAGAAAGACATGGACTAAAGCACAAATCCTTTATAATCTCAACATATCATTTTTGGTAGAAAATAAATCCTGAACAAAAAATGTAACAGTAACATAACAACTCTTTATGGCTTTGTCGTTTCTTAACATTTCATACTTGCATTCAATCTTTTAAAAATCCAGTTTGATAGAAAATAACTCCTGAAAATGTAATGATAATAATCGCTTTCTAAAGAAATTATTACCGATTATCCACTCAATCGAAAGTTAAATTGAAGAAAGTCATGGACTAAAGCACAAATCTTTTACAATCTCAACATATCCTCTTTGATAGAAAATAAATCCTGAACAGAAAATGTAACAGTAACATGACAAGTCTTTATCGCTTTGTCATTTCAACATTTCATACTTGCATTCAATCTTTAAAAAATCCAGTTTGATAGAAAATAACTCCTGAACATGTAATGATAATAATCGCTTCCTAAAGAAATTATTACCGATTATCCATTCAATCGAACGTTAAAGTGAAGAAAGCCATGGACTAAAGCACAAATCGTTTACAATCTCAACATATCCATTTTTATAGAAAATAACTTCTGAAGATAAACAAATCCCAGCCGGCCCGGCCTACAGGCAGAGGTAGATTTCGAAGTTAAGTATACTAATTTCACCAACAAAAACTAAATCATTATTAGATATAAATCCACTTTAACAGTTTTGTCTGTCTGCTTTTGACGAGTTTTTATTTCCTTTTTATATAATATCTGGTTTTATCAGAATCATGTTCAGGCGGTATTAAAAAAAAAAAAAAAAAAAAATACTTTTCCATGCTCAACAACTCGAAATTTTCTGGCACATTTTCAGATTCATTTTTAATAATAATAATAATAAAAATATAAAACATGCTGACGTGATTTTTTAAAAGATTTATAAGCGACCTGTGTTTTTATTTTTCTTTCAATTAATTAAAACTTGATTAATAAACAATTATTTTCTCAGTACGGCAATATTTTTCGTTTCTAACACAATTGCTTCGGGAAATTCTGTTCAAAATGCCCACATTGACATCATTTTTTGAAATATATTCTGCCTTTATCAAAAAATCGATCATTACTGTACATTATATAGTTTCTGAATAAGAGAATCTAGCAATTGGATGCGTTTGAGAGCAAAAATGAATTTAAAAATGAGTAAGAAAATAGACAGGGATTTGAATGCACCCTTAATAAGATGATTTTTTTTCTTCAACCGCTATGTATTTTTAATTTGTTTTTGCTGTAAGAATTGGCCCTATCAAAAACTTGTCTATATAAACGTTGAAGACAATATTAAGAAGATATATGATAAATTCAGGGAGATTTTATATCTTGTGAATTGACGGAGTTATGAAAATTTTTCTTCTTCAACCCCCCCCCCCCTTTTTTTTTGTTTTCGTTTTTAATTTTTCTTGCGGTACGAATTGGTCCTATGAAAAACTTGTGAGTATAAAAGTTGTAGATAATATTAAGGAGATGTATAATAAAATTAATTGGATTTGATATCTTGAGAATTGACGAAGTAAGGAATTTTTTTCTCCCAAAAACCATATTTTTTGCGCCCTTGAGCCTATTTTAAATTTTATCAAAAATCTGTGATGCATGAATTTTTGGCGCTATTTTTAGAAGTAATAAAAACTTTAAACTGGTTTGATATGTACAAAAATTAAGAAGTTATGGGGTTTTTTCGGTTTTCACAAAACCCCTCCCTATTTCCATCCCATTTATCCGCTTTTGCCCATTAACGAACTTGACCGAGATTTTTTGTCCCTTGATTTTATGTATCAATTTGGAAGAGATTTGTGAAAAATTAGGAAAGTTATCGTGTCCAGAAGAAAGTAATAACACAATTGCTTCGGGAAATTCCGTTCAAAATGCCCACTTTGAGATCATTTTTTGAAATATATTCTGCCTCTATCAAAAAATCGGTCATTGCGGTGCATTATATAGTTTCTGAGTAAACGAATCTACCAATTAAATGCGTTTGAGAGCAAAAATGAATTTAAAAATGAGTCAGAAAATAAGCAGTTTGGATTTGAGTGCATCCTTAATGCAATGATTTTTCCAACACAATCCACTTCGAGAAATTCGGTTCAAAATGCCCACTTTAACAGCATTTTTTAAAATATATTCTGCCTCTATCAGAAAATCGACCATTACGGTACATTATATAGTTTCTGAGTAAGAAAACGTACCAATTGGAAGCCTTTGAGAGCAAAAATGAATTGTAAAATGAGTCAGAAAATAAGCAGTTTGGATTTGAATATACCCTTATTTAGATGAATTTTTTCTTCAACCGCTATGTATTTTTAATTTGTTTTTGCTGTAAGAATTGGTCCTATCCAAAACTTGTCTATATAGATGTTGTAGACAATATTAAGAAGATATATGATAAATTCATGGGGATTTGATATCTTTTGAATTGACGGAGTTATGGATTTTTTACTTCTTCAAACCCTCTTTTTGTTTTCGTTTTTAATTTTTTTTTGCAGTACGAATTGGTCCTATCAAAAACTTGTGAATATAAAAGTTGTAGATAATATTAAGGAGATTTATAATGAAATTAATTGGAATTGATATCTTGAGAATTGACGAAGTTATGAATTTTTTTCTCCCAAAAACCCTATTTTTTGCGCCCCTTGAGCCCATTTTTAACTTTATCAAAAATCTGTGATACATAAAATTTTGGCCCTATTTTTAGAAGTAATAAAAACTTTAAACTGATTTGATATGTACACAAATTAAGAAGTTATGGGGGGTTTTCGGTTTTCACAAAACCCCTCCCTATTTCCCTCCCCTTGGTCCGATTTTGCCCATTAACGAACTCGACCGAGATTTTATACCCATTGATTTTATGTATCAGTTTGGAAAAGATTGGTGCAGAATTACGAAAGTTATCGTGTCCAGAAGAAAGTGATATATATAGATAGACAGATAGATAGGTAGATAGATAGATAGATATATAAAGTTTTTTACTGCGGGTGGTTTTGGGTTCTAGGGGTCATAATCGGTGTAGATCTGCAAAAATTTTTCAGAAATTCCAACATAGGAACGATCCCAATACGTAGTATTTCATACGAAATCTACCTAAAATGTACCAGTAACATAACATGGCTTTATGGCTTTTCCTTTTTTAACATTTCGTATCTGCACCCAATCTTAAAAAATCAATTTTAATAGAAAATAAATCCTGAACATGTAATGATAATAATACCGCTTTCTAAAGACTTCATTATCGATTCTTCGCCCAATCGAACGCTAAATAAAGAAAGACATGGAGTAAAGCACAAATCGCTTAACTCAGAATATTATGAAAGTAAGTAAATTGTTAAAAAAAGTGTGATAGTTACGCTGCAAAGAAAAGTAATTGGACAGGAAAAAGTCATTAGCCGGAATATCTGGAAAAAATAGTTATTTTACAAAAGTAATTTTCTTTTTAATACTTTCCAACGTAGTTGAAAAGCATTTATGACTTCTGTTTGACTGTTTGCCGTCTGCCCCCGCATTAACTCTCGTAAATATACAGGGATTGCCATTATTATTGAAGTTTACTATGGCATGTTCAGTATTCAAAATGGAGTGTGTAACATTTATAGTTCGTTTACAGGGACACTCAAAAGAATCGTTACATACACGAAATATTTCTGTTACAGTACCGTTTATGAATGATAAAAGTTGGAGGTTGCGTTTTCAGATGCAATAAGCACTTTTTTGATTTACTAAATTTTTGCATACTATGCGGTGTGTATCAAATTCTGCAGTTCATGTACAGAGTTACAATAAATAATTCGTAAGTATGGTATTGTTAAAGTTGTATTGACAATGTATGATCGTTTTTCCTTCCCTGACGGCGAGATTTTTGAAAGTAGAGTCAATTTTAGGATATGGATCTCAGAGATCCAGCGCGATCATTGGAGTGTTAAGTAGAGTTAAGATAATTGTAAAGGTAAGTTAAGGTTGATAAGGTAAATTAAGATCATTGTCGCATTCCAAGTGGAATGCGACAATAACCTGATTTGCAAGGTAAAACATGTATTGTTAGTCCTTAGTGTTCTGATCATCAGTAAAGGTATATCTTGTATAATGCTGTCGATTTGAGCAACCTCCATTATTAAAATCGATACAAATAAAATTTATTTTTAGGAGCTGAAATATGATACACAAGCTTAAGAATAAATACGTAACAGTTTTGTGACTTCGATATCTGCAGGCGCGATATAAATATCAATAAATCTTTATAGAAATTTAGGAAAATATATTGATGTATGCAGTAAGTTCCCTTCGTGTTTATTTTTCTCATTTTTCCCTTAGGGCTCTCTCATTTCTTCAAAGACATGGTCGGAATGTCAGCATTTTTCCATTAATATCTTTATTTTCTTATAAATATTTATCGATCAGCATATTTTAGTGACAACATAGCTCGTTATTTTCATATGTTGAAAAAGTACTATGATAAAAAATTATACAGAACATTTCAATTACGGAAGATTCCACACTTTAAATATACTTATTAAGTTTCAGATGGACCCAGGATTATGAAAAATTCCTTTAGTAACAGAATAGTTGAAGTCACTTTCATTTGTTATATAAAAGAAACTAGTCGGATGTGGCAATCCCAACACTTTCTTCTATCTCATACATGTTAATATTTCTCGAAAAATGCAGTATGCCAGCCACCGGTTAGGTGATTTACACCAAAATCGAATCAGCAACAACTTATGCCAACTTCTAATTGAATTTGAAGTTTGATGAAAATCCGTGCATTGCTTTTTGAGATAGAGCTATTGCGGAAATCGTGAAAAGTTCTGCGTAGCAGTGGCATTTGTTTGGCAATTTGCACCAAAAAATTATCAGGATCAATTTATATCAGGGGTTAGCTGAATCTAAAATTTGATGAAAATTCGTGCATTTAGTCCTTGAGATACAGCTATTGCGGAAATCGTGAAAATTGCAGCATAGTAGCGCCACCAATTGGACGATTTACATAAAAAACTAAACAGCGCTAATTTATATCAAGGACTAACTGTATCTGAAGTTTGATGAAAATTCGTGCATTAGTTCTTGCGATAGAGCTATTGTGGAAATCATGAATAACGTAGCATAGCAGCGTTCCCTATAGGGCGATTTATACTAAAAAGTTATCAGCACCAAATCATATCAAGGTCTAACTGAATCTGAAGTTTTCTGAAAATCCATGCTTTAGTTCTTGAGATATAGCTATTGTGGAAATCATGAATAATGCAGCATAGCAGCGCCTGCTGGGCACTTTACACCAAAAAGTAATCAGCACCAATTTATATCAGGGACTAACTGAATCTAAAGTTTTATTAAATTCCGTTCATTAGCTCTTGAGATAGAGGCCCACAAAATTTGTGTCACACACAGACAGACATTTTGTAAAAAATATGTTTTGTAAAAGCGTGTAAATCCGTCGAAAACCGGAATTCGAAAATTTTCACGAATCCAATACTTTCTTCTTGTAAAGATAGAAGAAAGCAAAAAAAAATTATATTTATTGTGTATATTGTTTTACATTATAAATAAGAAAACTTTTGAGCTGTATGTACATAGGCACGTTTCTTTTTAGCGCTACTTCGAATACGTTATGTAGAACTTAATTATTATACTTATTCAGGACCGGCGCAACCATCCGGCAAATGGGGCGGCTGCCACGGCCCTGCGCTCATTGGGCTCTTGATGGGGGCCCCGAGTCATACAATTCGAAATAAACTCTCCTCTGTATAAAATGATAATAATTTTGTCCTAAATATGTTTTTAAATGTTTATGCGTGAGAAAAAAGTTGGAATTAACTTTATTTCTTAAAGTGAAAGTTTACGTAAATATCGTAGAATGAATAGATTTGATGATCCTGAAAATAACTGTAAGCGAAAAAAAAAAAATTTTAAATATTGTAAATGATAGAAGATTTTCCAAAATTAAAAATTATTATGCACATTAAATGTGAAAGTAAGGGTATTTTTCGGGAATTTTATTATCTATATTATATAATATTGTTCTATGATATGTATGCAATGAATATATCAGTGACTCTATAATTTTGTCCATTCCATCATAGCAAAATCTCAGATTAACCTATGGAGAAATGAGTTGTCATTTAAAAAAAAAATTCTATCTATATTGTCTCAAGAAACCTCAGCACCGCCGGATGGTACTGTATTCTTATATAATATTCTCACTTTTATTTTGCTTTCTTATTAGAGTACACGGAATCCAAACCCTATATTTGGATGAAAGAATATTAATACAATATAAAACAGCAGAAGTTTAAAAATTCACGCTTAAATGTTGTCGTTTAAAAAAAAATTAATTTAATAACAGAAATGTGTTTGCCTTTGTATATCTTCGTTTGTTGGCGATGGTTAAGAAACCTATTGCTCGTAGAGGTCTGGAAATTTGTATAAGGTAGACGAGGACGGGTCCGAATGCACCTGAATCTTACATTTTTCATTTTTAGGGTTCCGTACTTAAGTAAAAACGGAACCATTATAAGATCCCTCCTGTGTCTGTCTATCCGTTTGTCACAAACATTTTACTCTTAAACTATGGAACGTGGAAATTTCAAATTGGGGGAAGTAGTAAAGGCTACCCACAAATTTATGGGGTGAGACTCCATACATAACTCACAACTCACTTTTAGGACGAACACTGACATTTATTGAGACGAACAAACAAACAAAATACAGAAAAAAAACACTCTTCTCGTTCTTTAATTAATTTAAAGGTTATAATTCAGGCTTCGTTTATAAACGTCGTTGAATATTTCTGAGATTTTCTTACGTCGTGTAAATATTCAATCTTATTTCACCGAAATATGTTCTGTTCTTTTTTAACAAAACCTTGCGTCGTCAAACTCATTTCGTTCTATTTACTTCCTCTGCATTTCCACTTCACACAGCTTCGTTAAGGCTCGTTTTCCTTTTTAATCTCGAAGCGGAAAATACGGGGACACTCAGTCTAATGCAGGTGTTGCTTGCGAAATTCCCACAGGCGGCCGTCCTGACATCTGGAGCTGCCGCAGCGACATGTGGTAAAATAGAATCTGTAAAACAAAAAACAAAAACCAGTGACTGTTCTTAGGGGAAAAGAAAAAAAATTAATCTGCACATCATAGTTGAAGTAGCGTAACATCATATGGAGATATCTTTGAAAGCAGTGACTTGCAAAATATTTATAGCACACAGGAAGAAAAGATTAAAAAAAAAAGATGTTTTTTTTTTTTTGAAGTTTCAATTTTCGTCAGGCCAAGGTTTCATGTAGCTAGTATTTATCGGTCCTTCAGTTGATGAGATTTTCGTTACGTCGTAGGTGTCGTTAGACTTCACTTTGATTACTTTATACGGACCTAAGAATTTAGATTTCAGCTTTAAACCTGGTCCTTGCTGGGTTCTCTTAATTGCTACAAGGTCACCAAGCTTGTACTTCCGGGGTTTCTTACGTCGTAAATTATAGTGCTTGCGATTTTCTTGTTGAATTTCCAGAATATTCTTCTTGGCTTCTTTACGGAGCTCTTCTCTGTCTTTCATGAATTGTTCTTCGACTGCACTGTTTAAGAGGTCAATAATTTGTATATCTTCTTCCTGTTTCATTTTTGTACCAAATAATATTTCAAACGGTGTTTTCTTAATGCTTCGTTGGTAAGTTGAATTAATGACTTGTTGAACTTTAGGAACATGTTTAAACCATTTGGTCGGTTCGTCTTTGGACATTTTAGAGATTACAGAAATTATGGTGGAATTAAGTCGCTCTACTTGACCAGTGGCACGGGGAAGGCCAGTTGTAACTGTCTCGTGCTTTATATTTTCATCTTGACAATAATCAGCAAATTCTTTGCTTGTAAATGCAGGACCTTTATCGCTAATGAAGGTGGAAGGATTGCCAAAAGTATGACTTTGTTGTCGTAGTTTTGATATAACTTCGGTAGCAGAAGTACTTTTACAGGGATACAACCAGACGAATTTAGTAAATGCGTCTATTAAAGACAAAATATGTTTATAATTTTTGTTGGTTGTTTCAAGAGGGCCTAAATGATCAATGTGGTAGGTTTGGAGAGGAGTCTCTTCTTTAGGTAAGGGATGCAATTCACCTTCTTGTTTTCCACGTTTGCGATTATACAAAAGGAATGTTACACAATTTGCTATAATTTTATCAATTTTATTTGACATATTAGGGATGAGAAATTCTTCGTTAAGGAGTTCTTCACAGCGTTTACGGCCAAAATGTCCTTTGTCATGAACGTGTTTAATAACATTTAGCTGCATTTCATCCGGCACAACTATCAGATCGATACCTTTATGATTTTTATAGAGAATGTTATTTTTAAGGAAATAGTTGTCATATGGCTTTGTTTTCAAAATTTCTTTGATGGCCTGTATATGTTCGTCAGTGTTCTGTGATTGTATGATTTTGGAAGTAAAACTATCTTGAACGATCATACATATTGGATTTCTACTTAAAGCGTCGACATGGCGCATGCGTGTACCTTGTCTGTGTTCGATTGTATAGTTATAGTCAGCTAACATTAAAGCCCATCGAGCAATCTTGGTGCAAAGATCTTTTTTATTCATAGTAAGTGCGAATGCGTTGCAATCTGTGACTATCTTGAAAGGAATACCTAGAATGTAAACGCGAAATTTTTTAAGGGCTTCTATGACAGCTAAAACTTCTAGTTCATAACTCGAATATTTACGTTCGGCATCTGTGGTTTTTTTGCTCATAAAATAGACAGGGTGAAATTGACTGTCAATAGAAGACTTTTGAAGGAGGACTGCTCCGTAACCGTCAATAGATGCATCACAGTGAACTTCTGTTTCGTTACTAGGGTTATAAATGCTTAAAACAGGACCTGAAGAAAGGATGTGTTTCAGCTGATTAAATGCATTTCGTTGCTGGTCGCCAAAGTGAAACTTAGTGTCTTTTCTAAGAAGATCTGTTAAAGGCTTAGCTATTAAAGAGTAATCTTGAATGAATTTACGAAAATATGAAGTTAATCCGACAAATGAATGTACATCTTTTATACTTTTAGGTTCTGGGAAATTAAGGACAGCTTTAGTTTTTAAGGGGGATGGGTGCAGTTGACCATTTTTAATGTGGTAATCCAAAAAATCAATTTCTCGTTGTAAAAAGTGGCATTTTTTAAGATTCAGTTCTAAACCATATTCGGATGCAGTTGTAAGGACGCATTGTAATTTCTGGAGTCCTTCGACTTCGTTTTCAGCTGGTATTATGAAGTCATCCATATAAACAATGAGTACTTTTTCATTAATGAGGTCTCGAAAAACGTTATAAATATATCTTTGAAACACTGAGGGTGCATCGCTAAGGCCATAATTCATATATAAGAATTCAAATTGACCAGAATGTGTGACGAAAGAAGTATATTTTCTACTATTTTCTTCCACTTCGACATGAAAAAATGCATTTTTAAGGCCAAGAGTAGTAAATACTTTTGCAGAATGCAACTGATCAATAATGTCATCAATTACTGGGAGGGGGAAACGTTGTTTATGTGTTTTAGAATTTAACTTCCTATAGTCAACACACAATCTATATGAACCATCTTTCTTTTTTACTAGGACAATAGGTGATGAAAAATTACTAGTGCTTTTACGAATAATTCGTTTTTCGAGCCACTCAGAAATTTGTTTTTCGACGAAGTTTTTCTCTATTTGCGCCAAGCGTACTGGGAGGACAAGTAACAGGTTCTTCGTTTTCCAGATGAATTGATAATTTAACATCAGTTGTCTTTATTTTTTTAGGAGAATAATTTTGAATAAGTTCTGAAATTTTTAAACTGATTGTTTCATCGGTAATATGAGATAAGTCAAGATTAAGATCGTCTAACACATGAGCAACATTAATCAAAAAATTATTGGACGTATCGTCATTTTTCTCGATTTTTTGCATCGAAATATTATTTCCAGAAATTGTTAAAATACTTTGTTGAATGATATCTGTACCAATAATAAGATCAAAAGATATGGAATAATCTGGGACTACATAAACATTAGTTGTATAATTAAAATCATCTATCATAATGTCCGTAGAGAAAAAACCTAGGGGTTTGATTATAGTATTTCCTAATCCAGTTAATGTGATAGTTGAATGTTCAAGGTTCGAAATTGTAGGGAGTTTGCGATAAATACTTTCCTTTAGTAAACTTCTTTCACTACCTGTGTCTACCAATGATGTAACATTTACAGACGAAATAATGACTTGTTTGGTCATGAAAGTGTTCGACGTGACAGTGGAAACATTGGAGGGTTCTGACTTAACTCTAGGCCTCCTTGGTTGATCACATTGAGCCGATTTATTGCCAAAATTAGAGCAATTAAAACAACGAGGGCCTTTATCTTTATGTCTGCATTGGCTACTTTTATGATTCGACAAACCACAATTAAAGCAAAAAAGATCAGATTTTGGTCGAAAGGATTTCTCTTTCACTGGCATTTCAGGTTTGACTCAAGGGCGGTTCTGGAGAGTCCTCAAGGGGGGGGCGATTTTGGAAATTTGAAAACTCCAATCTGATGCGCAGGTTGGGGCTAATTTTTTCACTGCGGGTCGTGTTACTTCTGCTTTTTGCTGTGGGTCGGGTTTGGGTCCGGTTGACTTCTGTTTTTTGCTGCGGGTCGGGTTTGGGTCCGGTTGACTTCTATTTTTTGCTGCTGGTCCGGTTGACTTCTACTTTTTGCTGTGGGTCGGGTTAACTTCTACCTTTTTCTACGGGCCGTGTTAACTTCTACTTTTTTGCTGCGGGTCGTGTTTGGGCCCGGTTGACTTCTACTTTTCTACTGCGGGTCGGGTTGACTTCTACCTTTTAGCTGCGCCTAGCGCGTTATGTTTGGGCAGATTGACATACATTATTTCGGGTTTGGGTCAGTTACGGATTGGGTTTTCACGCTTGCGAAAAGGATTCAGGTTGAGTCGATTTTTGAAAAGAAAGTCTTAAATATTTTTGAAGATAAAAACTACATACAAAAAAAAACTCCATAACGAACACGCCAAAATAATTATTTAAGAATACTAATCTTCAGGATTATGTAAAAAATACAAATTTGATATAAGACTGCTTGTCTCTTTATATCTAAGATGAGTTGTAATTCAGTAAAGAATGCTTTGAAACTTATTAAAAAACATACCGCGTGTCCTAACATGGACTGGCTGATTTTAAAATTCAGTAACTTGCAAATTGTGAAAGCAATTTAAAAAAATCTTTCAGGAGGGTTATGTAAGATGTCAGGAGATTTTTTACTGGGTTTCTTGATTTTACTTTACAATAGCAGCGACAGATGTCGCTGCAAACAATGGTCATTAAATCGGGCCCGATTTCTGACCTACCTCCTTCAGGAACCGATTTAGTACCTATTGCTTCCAGCGCCATTTTTCATTGCTATTTTAAACTAACATCAAGAATCGCAGTAAAAAAACTCCTGATCAGGGGTAATTCTGAGTAAAAAAAAAATTCTGAAATTCAAAGTAAGTCTTCAGAAAGGTTACAGCAGATGAGGGGGATTCACTCATGGCACTAATTATTTTTGTTGCAGGTCGGGTTAGCTGTTAGGTAGATTTCGTAAGAAATACTACCTATTGCAGTCGTTACCATGGTGCGACTTTTGAAAAATTCCTTCATAACTTTTCATTATAGGACCCCAGGAACCCAAAACCATCCCCACCTAAAAAGTTTATATATATATATATATATATATATATGTACGTATGTATGTACTAAATTTTGTCCGCACGATAAAAGTCGCAATTATGCACGGATCGTCTTCAAACTCGCCAATAACTTTGAGATGGTTAATATCTCGGCGGGGATTGAAAATGAGCAAAATCGGCCCAAGGGAATGGAAATGGGGAGGGCTCAAAATTTTGAATATACCGTCTTAACATGATTCTGATAAAACCAGCTCTTACACAACAATGATAAGAAAAAATAAATATTTTTCGTTATAGCAGATGCCAACAATTAAAAAAACAGCACTAAAATTCTCGCCACAACAATTGCTTTTCTATTGTAAGATTTCACGTGAAAAAATAAATTAAATAAACAGTTTGACGAATTGAAAACAAATTGAATATTACGTCATAAGTTTTCTAGAGCAAGATTTCCCCATGAAAACTCAAAATGAAATAAATAGTTTGACGAATTAAATATAAATATATATATATATATATTGCGTCATATTGGAAATATAATGGACCTCAGTAGGTAGATATGTAACGTCATGTGAGTTTGAAAAAACTTATTAAAACATGATAAAAACCCGACTATGGAAATATTAACTATTTTAACACTTCGAGGTTCTCTGAATTTGCTTTAGCCATTTTTAAACCTATTCCATATACATGCGTGTGTGTATTCGTGTATATTAGAATTTTTACAAAATGTTTAGCTCCCTTAGAGCTCATTCTTAGTGAAGGAACTGGATTTATCTCTAATCTTGATTTAAGTTTTGTTGGTGAATTTAGTACTTAACTTCGAAATCTACCTCCGCCTGTAGGCCCGAGCCGCCAGGGATTTTTTTCGATTCGGATCGGTTCCAGGCCGAGTGTAGATTCCTGCAAGCTGGGGGTTAACATGTTTTATTTCGAATGTTAATTCAGTATATTATTTCAGGTTAAAAACTATACCTATAATAATAAACATAGATGTATGTATGTGTGCTGTTTTCTAAAGAGACCACTGTGTTTTTTGCCCCGACTCTTTGATGAAATTCGCACTTCTTCGACCTTTTGACGAAATTTGCGTTTCTTCTGCAACCCTTTGACAAAATTAGTGTAATTTTGCTGCCCTTTGATAAAATTCGCGGTTTTTTCTCGCGACCCTTCGACAAAATTAGAGTTTTTCCAGCAGTCCTTTGACGAAATTCGCACTTCTTCGAGTCTTTGACGAAATCTGCGTTTCTTCCGTAACCCTTTGACGAAATTACTGTAATTTTGCAGCCCTTTGATAAAATTAGCGTTTTTTTCCGCAACCCTTCGAGAAAATTCGCGTTTTTTTTCAGTGATCCTTTGACGAAATTCATGTTTTTAAAAGATTCTTTGACTAAATTCGATTTTTTCCGCAATCCTTTGAAGGAATTTGCGTTTTCTCCATGTCCTTTGACGAAATTTGCGTTTCTTCCGCAACCCTTTGATGAAAATAGTGTAATTTTGCAGCCCTTTCATAAAATTCATGTTTTTTTTTCTTCGACCTTTCGACAAAGTATGCGTATTTTGAGCGATCCTTTGACGAAATTCGCGTTTTTAAAGCCAATTCTTTGACTAAATTCGATTTTTTTTTCGCGATCCTTTGAAGGAATTCGCGTTTTCTCCACGATCCTTTTACGAAATTCGCGATTCTTTGATAAAATTTGCATTCTTTTCGCGATCCTTAGACGAAATTCGCGATTTTTCGCGGCTATTTGACAAAAATCGCGTTTTCTCCGCGATCCTTTGACAAAATTTGCGTTTCCCGCGATCATTTCAAGAATTTTGCGTTCTTTCTGTGGATCTTTGACCAAATTCGCGTTTTTTCCGTGATCCTTAACCCTCGCGCTGCGTATCTATATTATAAAGGGCAAATGTATCTGTGCGTAACGCATACGTCATTTTGCGAATGGCAACACTTTGAAATTTGAAATAAAATTTTGGTTTTGCAATTTTCTCTACTGCAAATTTTTAAACTTCTAAACGTCGCATATTTTAAATTTTTACACCGTCGTAGGAAAAAAATGTTCTTTTAAATGCAATTTGTTTGAAAGCTATATGTCAATTTATTTTTGATATATTAATTTTTTTGTAGTTTTTAATACCATTTTTCTTATTGTGGCAACAAAAGTACCCCATTTCTATTGGAAATCCTTGAAAGTAAACGGAAAATAGTCGAAAATAGGAGATACTGTATCTTTCTGTTGCCATTTTCTCATAAAACCTAAAAAAAAGTTGAAATTAAAATATGGGCTATGTCAAGAATATTGTCTGTTATTCCGTGATAATGACGTCATATGCATACTTTTTCTATAGACGAAGTTTAAGACTGGATTGTAAAAGTGGATTGCTTTAGTGGATGCAAATGACGTCATTTTATAAAAAAGCGTGTATTTTAATTCTTAAACCTGAATTATGTTTTGTAGAAGTGCGTCATTTTCACAGACCAGCTGCTTTGAAATTCTTCACAGGTGAAAATGCTTCACTTTTGAAAATAATGTAATCGAAATCACACACTGATAAAACGCAATGGTTTACAAAAAATTAGAGTGTCTTTATAAAAGAGAGGCGGCATGCAAATAATAGCGATTTATGTTACAGAAATGATGATTCTCGCCTGGATGGATTTGCTTCGCCGAGTTAGACAAGCAAACAAATAATTCGTGGTTTAAAATATCATGTTCCTGAAGTTTTTATCCAAAATTCTCTCGAATAATAAAATTTTAATACTATTCTTTAGGACATTCTACTATAATTTTATAAAAATAACATAATTTGCCTAATTTAATTTTTCCTAATTTTATATAATCTATATATTTAAAACACAAGTGTGTTTTTTAGTCATCTGCCCTGATCCTTCTGCTGAACCAATTTTACCTATATTTTTTTTTTAACTGAAAGCTCTTCATTTGTAGATGTAATCACACTATCTTTTTTTTTTTTTTTTTTTTTAATATATATATATATATATATATATATCGCCACTTTTATATTTTAATTTTAAAAGCATTTTATGAAATTTCTTCAAAATGGTGAAAATGAGATAGCTTTCATTATTGCAGACAAGAGAGAAATAATGAGGTATTTTTATCTTTATTCACGCTATTTTCTGATAAAAAGTCAAAATTGTTCATAAAAATTGTTGTATAGGGTTTAGTGTCGCAAAATCCAATGAGGAGCTGAATATTATATTAGGGGCATAATAACAGAAAATGACATACTACTTTTAAAAACAAACATTTTTCCTCATAAATTTTCTATATTGTTTTTCCTTCTGTATGTGTACTGATACTAAGTTTCAGACGCTAGGCGAAATGCTTATTTAAGTGAAAATGAAGTCATATTTAAAAGAAAACGATCATTTTCTTAGTTAAAACTAAACATTTTAACACAAATGCGTCTAAAAAAGATAAATTACGGAAATTTTTACTCTCCGGAATTGAGATATTAGAATCTAAATTAAAGGGTGCGTCTGTTCACATAAAAGATGTTGCTGACAATCGTGACTTCAATTTTTGACTTAAAATGATTTTTAAATGATCAAACAAAATACAATTTTTTTTTAAATGATGAATATGGATATGAGAAGTGCGCATGCAAATTTTGAGAAAGTGAAAATTGCTGTTTTTCATTCCGGAATACCAAGCATAAGAGCTTCAATTGATAACCACATCCTAATAACTGATATTTATTATATTTTACTGATTAAGTGTCTATATTATAAAGAACAAACGTATCTGGGCATAACGCTGACGTCATTTTGCGAATGGCAACACTTCACCATCAAATTTTGGTCTTGAAATTTTCGCTACTGCAATTTTTTAATCTTCTGACCATCGTACATTTTCAGTTTTCGTCGCATAGGGAAAAATTTTACTTTCAAATGCAATTTGTTTAAAAACTGTATCTTAATAGACTGATGTATTATATTTTCTAAAAAAAATTCTAACCATGATTTTTTTAAAGTTTATCTTAACATGTGCCGGTTTCAATACATAATAATAATAAACATTTTGCACATATAGCAACAAAAATTGCTCAGCATTTGTTTCTGACTATTTTTGCATAACGAAAGTAATACTTCCTTTATAAAGAAATAAAAGAATAATATTAAAGGAACCACCAATCTAACATATTTGTGAAAGACAAATTAACGAAATTAATACTTCTTTTATAAACAAATAAAAGAATAATATTGTAAAAACACAAATCTAACATATTTGTAATTGTACAATTTAAATTTTTAGATCACCAAATACGACTTTTTTTTTTCAAATGGAATTTGTTTGCAAAGTTCATCTCAGTTTACTGATTGTCTATGGTTTTAAAAATAATTTTAAAGTATTAAATATTTTTTAATTTATCTATATCGCGCGGAGCTCGATTACGAAAGATTAATCCGTTTGCACTTAAAACAAAATAAAGAGTTCATCATTTTCTTAAGGCTTTTCTTCTAAATATCCGTTAAAAAAAAAAAAAAAAAAAAAAAAAAAAAAAAAAAAAAAACTTCCCTATAAATAAAGAAATAAAATAATATAAATAAAACACAAATTTAACAGACACGTATAAGCTCTGAAATTATCAGAATATAAAAGGACGCCATAAGTAGCAAAATCTTGGTCAAATAACTCTTAGCATGCGGCTAATAAGAAAATATCGCTTTTGATAAATTTCAAAAAATTATTTGATTGTATAATTCGTATTTTCCATATGAAAAATGCTTTTTTAATGTAAGTGGGCAATCTGAAAAATTTATTGCATATAAAAAAAATTCTTAGTTTTCAATTTAAAAAAATGTTTTCCCCTATATTCTTTAACCTGGGAAGCCCGGGTACGATCCCCTAGTTTTTTTAAAAATCAAAATAGGTTTAAAAATTGCGCATTTATTTCGTACACATTCCAAATCTGCACATATTTTAGAATTAAAATATGTCCAACATCTTTGTGAAGGAGTTTTTTTTAATAGAACTAGATCATAAAAATGATTTGCTGCGGAAATTGCGGATTGCGCAAATTATGCTACGTTCGCGTGGAAATCGCGGGGTGCGCAGCGAGAGGGTTACATTTTCGCAAAATTCAGAACAGAATCACCTCTGCTCTTGACATCTTACATAACCCTCCTGTAAGTATTTTTTAATAGCTGTCACCATTTGCAATTTATTGAATTCTAAAATCAGTCGGTCCATTTTAGGACAACTGGTATATTCAGTAGCTGGGACATTCTCAAAATCTTTTAACTTTCATGTCCCTGAATAATAATTTTTTATTTAATACACTTTGTGTTTTTTTTTTCATATCCTTGGGAACATCCCAATGCATGATTGCACAACAATATTAACGAGATAAATACGTTTTGGACGATGTTGGGGGTCCAAACACCTGGAAAGCTCAACTACCGTCCCGTCCCTGATGCTGATTTTTAAGTTTGGAGCTGTCTGGATAAAATTATTTCAATAAAAATAATTCGATGTAATTTTTTTCTGAAACTGGAACTATTGTTTTATATAAATATGTAGCTAAAAATTAACCTGCACACATTTTTAGGGTTGATATTATTTTTTGAACTCTGTCCCTGGGTTTTAGATTTTTTACCATCCCTCTTCTAAAATGATACAGAAAATCACTTTAGATGCAGCGACGGAATTTTTTTCAAGTTTTTGCTCATGCAGAAGTATGCTAGAGAAAGGATATCTAAAATTCTTTGACAGGAAATTTACTGCAGAATATAAATAAGCATTTAAATATCAATTTCAAGCACCGTGGCTTTATTGGTAGTCTTACCGTCCGCAAGGTTTAATCCTGCAATTTTCGATGTAAATTAATTATTTTTTTAAAATTTAATCCAATGTAAATAACTGTTTCTAAAAATCAATGAACATTTTCGCTACCACTTAGTCTTGACATAATCTGCCTAAAATAGGTGGTAAGTTTCCTTACTGTTCCATCCTTACCGTCCCTTTTTTCCTCATTTTGTCCCTTTTCCCCCCATTTTGTTCCTTTTTTACCCATTTTGTCCCTTTTCCTATACCATCCCCCCCTTTTTTTTTTTACATTACCGTCCCTTCTTTAACACTCCTTTAAGACAATGTTATACCAAAATTTTGCACTAAAAATACTACATTGTCATTATTTCTTATTTGAATGTCCTGTAGGTACTATGCAAATTCATTATAAGTAAAAAATTAGAAGAAAATAAAAAGTTATAGTGGTAAATTGGTAAGGAAAATTAAATTCGCAAGTTTAACTTAAACCTCAGTTAAATAAATTTTTTTTCGCTGCTGACCATTTTTTCTTTATTTTGAATCATTATAGCATTCGTCTATCAGATTAAAATGGTATTTTAGCAAGTTTAATTTCGCCAGATTTTTTCCCCAAAAGTCAAAAGATTGTGAGAATGCCCCAGCTATGGGATGATGGCTCAAAGAAGTATTAAAAAAAATTAAAGTTGGCTTCGATATCTCAGTCAGATGTTTACCCGGGTTGAAGTTTCCAGGGCTAAGCCAAGGTCCAACCCACACAAAAAAAATTATTGGCTCGGCCCGGTATAAAAGCTAAAAAATCAACTCCAGCCCTGCCTGCATCTTGCAATTAAAATTATTCATAAAGCACACTTACTTATGCTGATATTTTATTTTCAGATTATATTCGATATTCATGACTACTGAAAAACAATAATATTAATGACTATTTAGACAATTATGAACGTAAACACTAAGTAGTATGACTTAAACAATTACATTAAAATGAAAATCCAGTAAGAAAATCAGTTTAGAATGAAAGAAACGGATGATAAAAGAAAATGATAATTTTAAAGCTCTACGAAGAAAAAAAGTGGATTTTAAAAAATGCATCTCTGTAACTTATCAAATCAAATTAAATTTCTAAAGATTTCGCTAAATAAATGTACAGCATAAATATAATTTTTATGAATGACAAATAAGTAAGATGCCAGATCAACTTGGACTCCGGGGGGAAGAATTTAGAGGAGTCCACGGGTCACGGTCGGGCCAATAAGGCTTATCATATGGGCTGGCACGGAACGAACGTTTAACTGTTATCTCGGGTCGAGCCCCGACCAGGAAATTTTGGCCTGTGCAGACCTCTAGGTCCTCTAAAACCTCTAAAAACGAAGTCCAGGTCAGGCTCGACCTGGAGAACAAAATGAAGCCTGGCCCGACCCGAATTTCCAAAAAAGTTTAAGATCAGGGCACGGCCCGGGTCTAAACGAGAGAAGACCTGACCCAGGCCAAGTCTAGTGGATTTAAACGGGCGCGACCCGGGTCGGGTCGCGCCGGGCTCGAGCTTCGCCCCAAGTCATTTCCCGTGAGGATGCATAATGTCGTTTTGCAAACCCTTTATTAGCTCAAGGGGGCGATCGCCCCTTCGCCCCCCCCTTAGATCCGCCATTGGTTTGACTTTACGAAATTTAGTGTTCTCAAAGTCATGTCGAATTTTGTCATAAATTTTGAGCTTTTGCTTGAATTCTACAATGGATTGGCATCCATATAACATTGATTTTCTGAAAACAGAGTCGGGTATACCATTTATGATGTATTGCATTAATGCGGAATCCTCGATTTTACCACGCCAGCATATTTGTTTCATGATAAGAAAATATTCTTCTATTGATTCATTTTCTTGCAATTTTCGTTTATTTAATATATCATGTAACTCGGCAGAATTATAAGTGGTGCTAAATTCTGATATTAAGAGTTGTTTAAGTTTGTCATATGAATTGATATGAAATTCTGTTTGTGCTAATAACTGGGCTTTTCCTCGTAATGATCTTTTACAAAATATGAGTTTATGAAAGTCAGATAAATTAAACATATTAGTAACATGCTCAAAATTATTAAACCATACATTTATATCACTAAAAGAACTACCATCGAAAGGAGGTATTACACTTTCAATATCAGTAAAATTAATAGACGATGGCATAAAACTTTGAACTGGAAATTGCTGCTGTTTGTCAAAATTTGATAATTCAGTGTTATTACTTGAAGTCATATTATTTGAAGGCAGTTCGGGTTCCGAGTCAGTGTCACTTTCATTTTGTATAATATTATTTTGTAGTAAGGTCAAGTCTGAAAGGTATGTAACTAATCGGGTTGCAAGATCGTTTAAAGATCCCTCATTATCAATACAAAGTATATTGCACACTGTAATCAGATCATTTAAGGAAAAATCAGTTTGAACTTTAGTTATTTTATTTTTGAATTCGGTGCTGTCGGTTTGAAAACCGAAACCAGTAAAATCACGTATTCTCTTTCTATTAGATCGATCACCGTCAGCATCAAATAGGAATTTATGCAGCAATTTAATTTTATGCGTTCGTTCGTTTTTAAATGCAACTTCCAGTTCAGGTATCTCAACTAGCTTCATAATAAAATAATAATAATGAACTCACCGTTAGAATAATATCCTGCTTGAATATGATGAATAATTCTAATTAGTAATACTGGTGGGTTAACTGTCACTCTGACACCAATTTATGGGGTGAGACTCCATACATAACTCACAACTCACTTTTAGGACGAACACTGACATTTATTGAGACGAACAAACAAACAAAATACAGAAAAAAACACTCTTCTCGTTCTTTAATTAATTTAAAGGTTATAATTCAGGCTTCGTTTATAAACGTCGTTGAATATTTCTGAGATTTTCTTACGTCGTGTAAATATTCAATCTTATTTCACCGAAATATGTTCTGTTCTTTTTTAACAAAACCTTGCGTCGTCAAACTCATTTCGTTCTATTTACTTCCTCTGCATTTCCACTTCACACAGCTTCGTTAAGGCTCGTTTTCCTTTTTAATCTCGAAGCGGAAAATACGGGGACACTCAGTCTAATGCAGGTGTTGCTTGCGAAATTCCCACATATTTACAGATTATTAAACATTCACAAATATATTTAGCAAAAATGTAGAGGGGCTAATTAAGTTGCTTGAAAGAAAAATCTTTTCTTTTTATATTGTGTGGGGTATCGTGTGAAAGAATTCGTAACGCTGAACTCAAAAATACATTTCTTTAATTTTAAGTATGATACTTTCAGAGATATTGTCGAAAATGTAGTGCAAAAATATGTCCCCCCCCTCTATTTCCGAATCTACTGAAACAAAAATTGTGAAAAAATTAGAGGAAGTAGACGTTAATTTAAATCTTGCGGGAAAACTATATAGCGATTACCCTAGGTCACATTGTGATACGTGGAACCTTAACGGGCCAGCGTTATGTTGATGACATTCTTCGATCCCACGTAGGACCTTTCCTAAATGGTCTTCCAGGTGAAATTTTCGATCAAGATAATGCTCGTCCGCCTAGAGCTCGAGTTGCTTAAGACTTCCTACTTCATGTTTAGACTCTCCCATGGCCGGTCCGCTCCCCGGACTTGTCCCCTATAGAGCATGTGTGGGACCATCTGAAACATCAGATGCCGCCGTGTCACTCTATACATGATTTGGAGGTGGCTGTTCTAGATTTGTGGGAGCACGTGCCTCAGGACAACATCAGACGTCTAATCAACTCAATGTAGGACCGCGTCGCGTCATGTATTGCAGCAAGCGGTGGACCGACGCGCTATTCAAGTTGCACTGTATTTGTCTAATTGTACACACTGTATTTGTTTAAATGTATTGCTTTTGGGATCAAGTGAATCTCTCATCTGTATCATTATGTGTATTAAATTTCATTTCAATCCGATGCCCCCTTCTTGGTGCGCTAATTTCAATGTTCCTGAGTGTATAAAGTTTTAGCTTTTTTTAAAGTTTTGCCATATTAAGCATGAATTAAATCGCTAAATGTACTAAATAAAAAGTAATTTTATTTCAGTATTGATTCTGCATTTTTTAACACTCTTTTCTATTACACAGCGCCACATATTTTCCTAGTGGTGACTTTTTGAATTAATTTCTTTGGCGGAATATTTTGTGCTCCATCTTGTTTAATAGTCCCAAAAAATTTGGCGCCATTCTCTCAATTAGATCGTGCTATAGAACATTCTGAGTACTGTCAGTTTAATTATGGTCACCTTGTATTAAAAAAAATTTTTGTTCTTATTTGAGTTAGTTTGGATAGTATAAAAGATTTCATTTTAAAAACTTAGCTTAAAGATTAGGATTTTGAAAAGCTTAAACTTGTTAAATGTTGTAGACACGAAAATTCTACATTATTATAAGCACGCGATGATAAAAACAACATTATTTAAACTTCATAATTTGTGAGACCATTTTCTATATATCTAATCCAAGTCGTTCTAATTTAGTTTTGAACTTTTTTAAAACAATTTAAAGTATTAAAAAAAGTTTATTCTTATTTGAGTTAGTTTGGGTAGTATAAGATATTTTAATTTAAAATGTTAGCTTATAGATTAGCATTTTAAACGGCTTAAACTTATTAAATTTTGAATACACGAAAACTCTGCATTGTTATAAACATGTGATGGTAAAACCAACATAATTTAGACTTCATTACTTTTGTGACATTTTCTAAATAACTATTCCAAGCCGTTCTAATCCAGATTTGAAATTTTTGAAAGCAATTTAATGTATTTAAAAAATTTCTATTCTTATTTGAGTTAGTTTGGATAGTATAAAATATTTTTATTTAAAATCTTAACTTATAGATTAGCATTTCAAAAAGCTTAAACTTATTAAATTTTGTAGACACAAAACTCTGCACTATTAAAAGCACGCAATGATAAAACTAACGTAAAGAGCTGCAAGTAAAACAAAAATAAAGATGTCGTACAATTGGTTTCAACGTTCTGAAATGGAATTTTTCAATATTTATAATTAAAAAAATCTGAAAAACATTAGGTTATAGATATTTTTAGAGGAAACTTTTTGGAAAAACAAATAAACTAGGAAAATACAGTGATAATTACTTTCACTGATAATAACTAGTTGCTTTATTTTTATATGTTCGAAATAGTAAAAAAAATTAAATTCCACAGCTTGAATAAGGCAAAATGTCCTGAAAAATTAAATTGTATCAATGGTATGAAATTTTAGAATTTTACGAATTCAGATTCAGATAGTCTGTCGCAGGCGTTGTATTAAATAGCGTCTGAATAACTCCGCATCATATTAAGCTTTTTACGGTAGAAATATAGACAAATATATCACATTCCCCAAATGCAGTTCTATTTATAGAAACATGATTGCGCTTAAACACCTAAGTAATTCAAAGAATTCAAAATCCATTTCCCATCAAACGAAAACCAATTTGCACTTATTTCTTCTTCCGGTCTGGCAACTTGATTTGCGAAATCTTGTGAGACATTTTCTAAATATCTATTTCAAACTGTTCTAATTTAGAAACCATGCGTATTCTTATTTTTGTACCTTATATACCATAAAAATTTTTAATTAAAAAACTTTCATGCGATATTTTAAAATGTGGTATGGGTAATGAGTTTTTATTGAAAAGATTTAAATTCCAGGTGTGATTTATATTTGTATCTTAACCGCAACGCATTTTTTTTTTTTTTAAGTGAAATGTTTTTTATCATACGGAAAAGAAAAGAAAAGAAACCCTGGAAACTCTGAGGCAAGAAAAGAGATCAATTAAAAATTAAATAAATTAAAAAGGAAGTAAATTAAAAGACAAAAATAAAAAGGGGGGATTTTATTTTTGATTTTAAATGGATTTTCTTTTTTCATTTAAATAAACTTCTTAATTATTATTCATTTGCGTATTTTTATGTCACACATTTACACCTTTTCTTGATTTTATCTTTTTGTTTCATTTACTTCATATTTTCCTTCTTTTTGATTGGTTGTTTCTTTTCTCTCCTGCTTTCTTATTGGCTATTCTTTCTTTTTGTTTCTCTCTCTCTCTTTATCTTGTGTCTTGACTTTTTGTGCCTGAAAAAGAAGAGGCTTTTGAACGTGCCGTGCTCTTTTCAATTTTTAAGGTTTATTTTCTTTCCATTATATTAAGTTTATAAACCAGTATATATAAACTTGTTAGATAAATTTTGATTCAAAGGTATTATATATATACCGGGTGTCCCAAAAAGGACTGACTGATTTTAAAATTCAATAATTTCCAAACGGTGACAGATATTAAAAAAATTCTTGCAGGAGGGTTATGCATAAAGTCGAAAGTTTTATTACAGTGATTTTCGATTTTAGTTCGAATTACAAACAATAGATGGCGCTGTAAGCAATAGTCTCTAAATACAGGCTCGATTTTTGGTCCTTTCTATTGTTCCATGCAGAAAAAGGAAATGGAAATGTATTATCCGGGCCACAAAGTACCAAAAATCGAGCCTGAATTTAGCCTCTATTGATCGCAGCGCCATCTATTGTTTGTAATTCGAACTAAAATCGAAAATCACTGTAAAAAAAAAACTTTTGACTTTATGCATAACCCTCCTGCAAGAATTTTTTTAATATCTGTCACCGTTTGGAAGTTATTGAATTTTAGAATCAGTCAGTCCTTTTTGGGACACCCGGTATATATATATATATATATATATATATATATATATATATATATATATATGATACCAGAACTTTTGAGGAATTTGCATTAAAAAACGGCTAACAACAACATTGACATATGGCTCTTCTAGATCTATTGAGATTTAGAATAAGAAAACAAAATTTGGGTTGTTATGTTAAGAGTATGTTCCAAAAAGATGCTGAAAATAATAAAATATACTGTGTTTTGGATTACATGGGGTCACATCTAAAAGGAGTTAACTTAAATAAAGTTTTAAATGCGTATAATGAACTTCTGCGGGATAAAAATATAGCGATTTCTAAAGCTTTAAAATATGTTTAACCGATGGGCAGAGTCCTATACAACGATTATGCCAAAGATTAAAAAAAAAGCATTGATAATAGTGTTTGCTATTGTCAAGAAGAAAAATTCAACGAATATATAGATCCAATCTACGGACATATATTAACGGGTAGTTTGGATATAGTACATAATAAGACATTGAGTGAAATCATGAGATATGGAACGAGATTACAGAATTGAGAGAGTGTTAACAATAAATATGGAAAGAAAATGCTTGAATATGAATTTTGATATTTTTATTCAAAAATTAGTATGTAAATACAATTTGCCTATTAGTGTTTTCGAGGAGTGGAAGTATTGTATTTTAAAAGATTTGTGTAGAAATTTTGAAGATAACTCTGAAGGGGTTTCAGGAAAATATTATAACGAATTGAAAGAATCTATAAGAGAATTGCAGAATAATTTTATAATAACATATATAGATAAAGCTAACACAAATTATGCAATTATTTGTAAAACATTATATGGTAAATTACTCAAGGAGGCTTATGGTAATGAAATAAATTATGAAACTTTAAAATCAAGTAAACAAGTTACTGGTAATAGAGTAAAAGCATATTATAAAAAAATTAAGATAAAACAAAATAGTTACTAGCTTTCCATATTTGGTAATGGATTCCGAAGTTTCATAAAGATCTTGTAATATTTAGAGCTATAACATGTGGTTTCGGTTCATATTTGGAAAACGGCAATAAAAAACTGTTAAAGTTATTAAAAGAGATTTTTGATGAAGTTCTGAAAGTTAACCGGCTTGTATAATTAAAAACACCTTTGAGCTATAAATTAAAACATGAATACATAAAATGATTCTCAGTTTTTATTACTAAAATAGGTGCTAAAAAACAATTAAAAGGTTTAAACATTAAAACCAATATCTAGATGTTAAAACTTCCCAAGCGCTTTCGACCAAGCCCTGGTCATCATCAATGGGGTGAAAAATGAGAAGATCATCTGGATATTGGTTTTAATGTTTAAAATCCGAAGTGTCCGCTATTGAGATTTTTATTAAATATATTTTTATTAAATATATTTTATTAAATATATTTTATGTTTTTAATCTTGTGCTGCTCTAAAAATTCAAAACTTTTATTATAATCAGTACAATGTCGAAAAAGATTTAAGATAACAGCCTTACGAAAATTGCATATAAAATCCCCTTCTCTCCGAAAAAAAAAAAAAAATTCATATCATTTAAAAATTATATATTTTTTAAATTTTTATTGCCACATGGGCAAGTTCTTATGTAAATCAGGGGATACTCAGTAGTAGATATATCATCATATAGTATCAGGATAATAGTGCTCTCAAGAGTTCCTGGTTCGATTCCCGCCTAGGACGTTTTTCACTCTGTTGGTTCTACGCTTAGTTAGCAATGTGTTAAATCACGTATTAAATCTTCATTAATTTCAACCGTAATTTCACTGCTGAAAATTAATTGAACAATTGGGTAAGTGTGATCACAGATCGCACAGAGGGTTTCGTTTAATATTCCTTTCAAAACACTTTATCCTTTTGAAAAATCTGTTAATTCCACATTTCGCAACCAGGGCCGCACTCTATTCTAAACAAACCTCTATCCAAACGAAACTCCGTTTTACATTGTATCCGTAGATATATTAGTCGTGGGGATTGGGCCCATAGCACCCAAGATAAGTAGGGCCCCTGGTGGTAAAAAGTGGAACTAAAATATGTAAGGCTACGGTGCATAATATGAAAGAATGGTCAAAGGGGGGTCGGCAAAAGTTGGAAAAGTGCTACCCAGGTGAAAAGGGAGGAGGTTAGAAAAATTGCTTAAAATACACAAGTTAGAGCTCGGAGGAGTAAATAAAGACTTTTTGAAAATTTTATGATTTGTCGCCTGGCCTCAGGTGTTCTGCTATAAATATGCAAAATTTCAAATCTCCAATTTAATAAGGGGCTCAGTTAGAAAGAATTGCTTAAAATACGCATGTGGGAACCCAAAGGGTTAAATGTATGACTTTTCAAAATTTTATGATTTGTCGCATGATGGTGTTCAGCTATAAGTATGCAAAATTTCACGCATCCAACCTAAATAGGGTCTCACTTAGAAAGAATTGTTTAAAATACACATGTGGGAGCCCAAAGGGTTAAATGTACGACTTTTTCAAAATTTTATGGTTTGTCATTTGATGTGAGGTGTTCAGCTATAAGTATGCAAAATTTCACGCCTCCAACCTAAATATCGGCTCACTTAGAAAGAATTATTTAAAATACACATGTGGGGGCCCAAAGGGTTAAATGTACGACTTTTTGAAAATTTTATGATTTATCGTTTGATGTGAGGTGTTCAGCTATAAGTACGCAAAATTTCACGCCTCTAACCTAATTAGGGGTTCACTTTGAAAGAATTGTTTAAAATACACATGGGGGAGCCCAAAAGGTTAAATGCACGACTTTTTCAAAATTTTATGATTTGTCGTTTGACGTGAGGTGTTCAGCTATAACTATGCAAATTTCACTCCTCCAACTTAATTAGGGCTCACTTAGAAAGAATTGTTTAAAATACACATGTGGGAGCCCAAAGGGTTAAATGTACGACTTTTTCAAAATTTTATGGTTTGTCATTTGATGTGAGGTGTTCAGCTATAAGTATGCAAAATTTCACGCCTCCAACCTGAATATCGGCTCACTTAGAAAGAATTATTTAAAATACACATGTGGGGGCCCAAAGGGTTAAATGTACGACTTTTTGAAAATTTTATGATTTATCGTTTGATGTGAGGTGTTCAGCTATAAGTACGCAAAATTTCACGCCTCTAACCTAATTAGGGGTTCACTTTGAAAGAATTGTTTAAAATACACATGGGGGAGCCCAAAGGGTTAAATGTACGACTTTTTCAAAATTTTATGATTTGTCGTTGGATGTGAGGTGTTCAGCTATAACTATGCAAATTTCACTCCTCCAACTTAATTAGGGCTCACTTAGAAAGAATTGTTTAATATACACATGTGGGAGCCCAAAGGGTTAAATATACAATTTTTTCAAAATTTTATAGTTTGTCCTTTGATGTGAGGTGTTCAGCTATAAGTATGTAAAAGTTCACGCCTCCAACCTAATTAGGGGCTCACTTAGAAAGGATTGTTTAAAATACACATGTGAGTCCCCAAAGGGTTAAATTTACAACTTTTTCAAAATTTTATAATTTGTCGTTTGATGTGAGGTGTTCAGCTATTAGTATGCAAAATTTCACGCCTCCAACCTAATTAGAGACTGACATAGAAAGAATTGTTTAAAATACACATGTGGGAGTCCAAAGGGTTAAATGTGCGACTTTTTCAAAATTTTATGATTTGTCGTTTGATCTGAGTTGCCCAGCTATAAATACGCAAAATTTCATGCCTTCAACCTAATTAGGGGCTCACTTAGAAAGAATTGTTTAAAATACACATGTGGGAGCCCAAAGGATTAAATGTACGACTTTTTCAAAATTTTATGATTTGTCGTATGATGTGTGCTGTTCAGCTATAAGTATGCAACATTTCAAGTCTCCAACATGTATAGTTTTTGAGAACGGGCTCTGTGACGGACAGACAGACAGACAGAGGAGCGAGACAAATAGGGTTTCGTCAGATGAACGAAACCCTAAAAATTAATTAAAATTATATATGTGTTCACCGATGCTGGGTTTATTTGTGTGTCATGTTTCGCCACAGGATTGTGTGTTCATGAAGTCTGTTCCATCTTGTGCTGCAGTTGCAGCCTTACCAACATATATGAGTGAGATATGCTAAACTGGGTATCGTCCTCGTAGCTTAAATAGTAGAGCACTTGGAGCACTATTCCAAGGATTCCTGGTTCGATTCCCGGCTTGGAAATTGTTCACTCTTGGTTCTACGCATAGCTACCAATGTGTTAAATCACGTATTAAATCTTCAATAATTTCAAGCGTAATTTCACTGTTGAAAAATTAATTAAAATTATACATTAGAATGTAATTTTAAAGAAATACGCAAAAAATTGGGAAAATGCTTAAAAAAGCGCCCTAGGGCTCCAATAGAAATATATGGGTGCTGGTCTAGGCAGATGAGTCCAAGACTCAACTTTAAAATTGCGTTCTGAAAAGGGGGAAAATTACGGGGGGGAAATGCATAGCACGCAATAAGTACAAGGGGCCCTTGACCGGGCCCTACGGGACCCTAAACGGGCCCAGGGTCTTAACTGAAATGTAGAAACGGGAAAATAACTAAATGGAAAAAGGATCTCAAAAATGAAGATCGGATTAAAAGAGAGCAATTTATTAACAATTTAGTGCACTAAAACTTGATGCCAGGGTCTTAACTGAAATGTAGAAGTGGGGTAGAAAATGAATGGAGAATTCGTCCCAAAAACGAAGAAGATCGGATAGAAAAGAGGCATGTTATTAACAATTTAGTGCATTAAAAATTAAAGGGGCCCAGGGGCTCAGGCCCTTAAAAAATTAAAAATCTGAGCCTCCGGGGCATCAGGACCTGTCTTGGACTATTCACACCTACATTTTCAGACTTCTACGTGCAGTAGGTTTTGCTAGCCATCGCCCACACACAGACACACGGAGCGATGCGTTTTTTTTTTTTTTATTAGTATAGATATACAGGGTGGTCATAAAAAAATTGTGCCGATATATGGACCTCTAGCGGCTAGTCCGTTCAACCGATCCAGATGAGATTTCAGATATAGTTATTCAGAGGTATGAGCTCGGTATTCTGTGAATGACAACAAAGTGGCGCTCACAGTTACGGTTATAGGTACAGAAACTCAAAATTTTCGAATGGCAATGCCCATTTTTTTCCGTCGCAAAATGTTCAGCGCATACGAAAACCCTAAAGAGCGTTAGAACGGTACGTGTATCACAAAAAAATGGACGCATTATGCACGCACAAAAACAGCTCTGCGAACGAGCAAAAAAACGACGATTGGGATGCACAGAGGAAATTTACATATGACATGGGTAAGACACCAATCACTGATTGCTACATAGATCGGAGAAAAGAAAACTTTTTTTTGGATTACATATTTTCCACATGGGTGTCATCACAGTTAATTACGTATTGCAAGCGGAAGACTGTGGACATTACAACCGAACGTGACATAGCATGAGGGATGCTTTCAATCTCACATTGGATAGAGTCCATATATGCGAAGAGTTCAGTCATTATCACCATCATATCGGATAAGAAATTAATTTGCAGTCCGTACGTTGTTGATGATCCCCCGCATTCAACATCAGGACGCGCTGGTACTGGTATGGAAACACCGGATTACGGAGCGCAGTAGGCTTTAGAACCGTTGTTTTCGGTATATCCAATACAGGAGTTGCACCTCTTGCATGCGTCCTGAAGTCACTATGTGATGCACTTCCATAGCAGTGTCTGTCCTCAGGAACAGTTGGTCGGTCGGATCGCGGATTATCACTGGTGCTGCCAGTTTCTTCAAATTTCTTTGCTAAATCACGCAGGGCTTGCGGTGTACATAGGCAGGGCCGGCGCTGGACATTTTGCCGCCTGAGGCGAGCATCATTTTGCCGCCCTTATGACGTAATTGTTTTTCTTCATTACTCAAATGTTTTTAAGAATAGAAAATTAATATGCTAACTAGAGATCGACCGAAAATTGGGTTTCGTTTTCGTTATCGCCCTAAAATCTGAGTTTCATTGAAAATTCGTTTTCGGCGAAAATGCTGTCAAAATTTCGGCCGGACCGAAACTATCTGTATGGTATAATCGTAAAATGATCTGGCAACCCTATACATGACAACCCTATTACAAAACGCCATTCGTAATAATATCATTCAATATTCCGTAACTTGGTTATATTTTAAAAACAGGGCACATTACCATGTTTAGAGAATGTGAAATCTGAATGGGGGTTAGTGAGCGCAACAATTTACAATTTTCAATGTACAGAAATGTACAAATTACATAACGTACATTTTTTTACAGTTAATTGTAAAAAAAAATGTGATATTTAAGATATTAATATGATGAAATGACAAAAATATGTCTCAATGTATGGCTAAAAACACATTTCAATAAATAACAGAAAACATATTTTATTTTTATTCCTGGATCCATTTTTTTTAATTTTCCGGAACACTTAATTTTTAGAGTTGAAACTTTTTGAATAAGAGTGCAATATGTATAAAAATGAACTAGTATCAGTCAATCAACCAATCTAAGAGAGCACGAAAAATCGAAAATGTCCTGGACACAGAAACTTGCTAATCGGGCCCTGTATGTAAGCATTTTATGCGTATATTATATATATATATGGTAGATACTATACATATATATATATTAACATTACATACAATTTTTATCAAAAGTATAAATTTTTCTGTGTAAATTTTCATTTGTTTCTAATAAAAAATATATAAATCGCTTCTTTATATTAAAAAAAAATGTATACAGTATAGGTGCAGATTCCCAAAATTTTTAAGGAGTCAGTGGCTCCTAAACCCAAATTGTGAAAGAAACTCATAAAAGCAATAGCATTTATATGAGAAAAATTCAGAGCGTGAATCTCGTCAAAGGATCGCAAAAAACTCTGCAAATTTCGTCAAAGGATCCAGGGAAAAAAAGCGAATTTCGTCAAAGAATTCCAAAAAACACGAATTTCGTCAAAAAGTTAAACAAAAAAATACGAATTTCGTCAAAGAATTGTGAAAAAACGCGTATTTCATCAAAAAATCGAGGGGGAAAATGCGAATTCCGTCAATCTTCGCAGAAAAACGTCAACGTCGTCAAAGGATAATGATTAAAAACCACACTTATTTTATCAAAGGATCGCAGAATAAAACGCTAATTTTGTCAACGGATTACACAAACAACGCGAATTTCATCAACAGATTGCAGAAAAAAAGAATTTTATCAAAAAATCGCAAATTTCGTCAAAGCATTGCAAAAAAAAAAAAAAAAAAGACATTTATAAAACGATCGCTATAACACCTGAATTTCTTCAAAGGTTCGCGGAAAAAAACGCGATTTTCGTCAGAGGATCGCGAACAGAAATTGCGATTTACGTCTAAAGATTACCGGAAAAACGAGAAATTCGCCAAAGGATGGCGACTTAAACGCCGAAAATTAGTCACCAAAGCAAAAAATTTAGTCTCCACATGGCGACTGGTGACCGTGAATCTGCACCTATAGCTATAAAGATTTAAAATTTGCTAGTATATATGAAACAAAATATGTATGAAAAATTTCCTTCTCTCCCCAAGGCAGATTTCTCTATTTTGCCTGTACTGAAAAAGTACTATTTTTGTTTTATTTTTGAATAATACTGTACGTAAAATTAAAATTGTAACTTTTATTTTTATCATCATCTGAATAAATTAAATTGTCCATGAATCAGTCTACAAATTCGAGTACAGAAAGTATAATTTTATTTCATACTTATCTAGGAGGATCGTTAAAATAAAATAATAATTACTTGAAAATGATAAATGCATATGCAAAGGAAAAAAAAAGTTATGATTTTTGCATTTTTAAATGACACTAAAAATTGATTATAAATTAATGTATTTTTTATTTATTTACGATAAGCATCATTTTTTGAAAGCTAGTTTACCTAAAATCATTTTAAAAGGAAAGTTGTGATCGACGGGAAATTAAAGTTGTGGCCAATTGACTCAAAACAAGAGATATATTTCCAGACAGCTGTAATACGGCTTTTTTCGCATTCTTTTTTCATGGCGAAAACACAATATTTGTGAAATTGATTTTTGATCTTTGTTAGAAATTTTTAGATTTTAAGGAAATGTAAGTTTGATTATTTGGATATTCATGGATGATCGGTTAACGAACACTTTTGAGAGAGATTTTTATGTTCAGATAGCGAACACTTTCGCGAAGAATTTTCTGTTCCGTTACGAACACCTCATGAAACAAAGCCAAGTAGAATCAACGCTGTGTTTCAGTTTTCCAGAGCTGTATTTAATTGTATCTATTGTCGACTTAGAAAATATTTTAACAGTTATATATTTATGGCCTAATTAGTTTATGGGTTATCGAGAGTTCGTGTCCTACATTTTAGGACCCCCAAATTTGAATGAACAGATTAAAAATATTAAATTATATATCTTGTGTCCTTTTTTAAAGAAATATTTTTATTTCAAATGAAAATCAAATTTCAAATTATTTTATTTTGCTAAAGGCGCAAAGGCCAACCTAGTGAAATTTGATTTTCATTTGAAATATTGTATGCAAGGCGAATTTCTCTCTCTGGAAAATTTTCCAAATATTAATATAGAAATATTTTTAATTGGAAATTTTTCATTTTAATTGAAATGGAGTTCCTAAATTATAAACAAGCTCTAAGCTCCACTTGGCCTTTATCGGGCCCTGCAATAAATATAATTTTTAGAGAACAAATGGAACTTTTGGTAGGTCAAAGTGATATGGAGTGATATGGTTTAATGCTGCAGTCAACGAATGTGATCCTAAAAGTTTTTACAAAACAAATGTCATTTATATAACTTTTAATTAATTTTTCAATTTATTTTCAGCAGTAAAATTACGCTCGATATTATTGAATATTTAATATGTGATCTACCACATTGCTAACTAAGCGTAGAACCAACAGAGTGAAAAATGTCCAAGCCGGGGATCGAACCCGGAATCCTTGGAATAGCGCTCCTAGTACTTTACAACTGCTGAAAATTAATTGAAAAATTAATTAAAAATTATAATTGTGTTCAACGATGCTGGGTTTATTTGTATCTCATGTTTCGCCGCAGGACTGTGTGTTCATGAAAACTATTCCATCGTATGCTGCAGTTGCAGCCTTACCAACATATTTAGTGAGAGATGCTAAGATGGGTATCGTCCTCGTAACTTAAATGGTAGAGCACTTGGAACACTATTCCAAGGGTTCCGAGTTCGATTCTCGACTTGGACATTTTTCACTCTGTTGGTTCTACGCTTAGTTAGCAATGTGGTAAATCATGCATTAAATGTATGTAATTTTTTTAAAAATGCAAACGACACGTATAAAGCCATCAAAATACGATCTATACATATTAAATATGGACGTATTATTAACCTTATTTAAAAAGGAAGTTTGAAAACTTTTTCGATTGTTATTAATGTATGCATCATTGTTATTACATTTAAATAAATTTAGGGAGAATTTATATTAATTTTTACATATTTGTTAGTTTTTAAGAACGAATTAATTCAACGCCCATACAAATGTATACAAAATCTATGATCGGTTAATGAACAATTCGGTTAACGAACATTGTTTTGGAACGGATTAAGTTCGTTAACCGATCACCCACTGTATGATCTTTTCTCAACCAGTTTTTTGTCTTTTTCTAAAGATATTAGAAACAGCTAAAATAGTGCAAATGATAAATATATGTATAACTCGTTAGAAAACATTAAAAATTGAAAAAAATTGAAAATATGATAAAAGTATCAAAACGGGAGGGGGAGGGGAGCGAACGGCAAATAAATGATCTACAAAATAATATTTTCACTGCACTCGACGGAAATTCTTCTCTGTTCTCAGCGGGAATAGTCGAACATTATGTAGGAAACTGCAACGAACAGTTTAATTAATCACTAATAAATAACAGAATAAAACGAATTAGTATAAAACAAATCTTCAGTGTTTTATGCATGCTGTTTGGAATCTTACGCGGAAAATCGGTTTTTCGGATGTTATCCATTCTCAAGTAAGCACTTTCAGTTGCGTAACTCATAACTGAATTTGTAGATGCAGTTGTCGCAAAATAATGGTAATGTTACTGGGGATTTTGTATGTTTGTCTGTTAAACATGTTTGCTGTACGGGGAAATGCTTACTTGAGTGGATAACATCCAGAAAACCGATTTTCCGTAAAGGGAGAACTGATTAACCCTAGAACTACCGGAAATTTTACTCAAGTTTTATAAAAACATTCTACACCAGAATTTTTACTTAAAACTATTTAATTTGTTTATTTAACTTATTATTGTCTGATTTATACATTTAGTTTGTTTTGAAGAAATTTCTGGTTTGAATAAATATTTCGAATGTACATGTCGGGTCCATTGGACCCTTCTGGTAGACAGAGGGTTAACGATGCATTGTTGTAGCCACTCGGAAACGTTTCCGAAAATGATGGACAGCTAATAAAAATTTATTTATATAAATTCTTTTTTAATCCTAATGCGGTGTTCATTTTGAATGAACATTATTTCAAATATACAGAGCTTCCAAGTTTCCTACCATTATTTTAATTCAGAAAATGTTCTTTTTTTTAATTGGAACATTTGAGCGATTCAAGAGAACAACAATTTCTCTAAAATAATAGTGGTGTGCAAAAAGCCGCAGACTCAACAACTCTGAACGCTGGGCCAACTTTTGGATCAAAAAAGACCCGAACACCTTAACAGGGTTAAACTTAAAAATAAATTGTTTTCGGATTTTTATAAAGATAAAGAAACGCTTTGCGGGATTTTAATATTTTCGTTCGTGATTATAGTACATTTTCGTATCTTGCAATCCAGCACAATTTCACCAAACATTCCTTTTTTTTCGGTTCACCCTTTTTCATATAGAATATTATCATGCTTGAAATCATGTTTCAATATTTTGCAATAAATTCCTTGATTAAAATCTAAAAAGAAAACGAAAAAAAAAATAATAAAGTAGTAAAGAAAAAAAAAGGAATAAACAAAAAATTTTGGAAATTTATATTATTTTGAAACAATTTGCTCTCATATTTTATACTAGGAGGCATTTTCCCTACGAGCTAAGTTCGCCAACCCCGTCCAAATCCTACTGGTTCTACAAACAACACTAATTTGTTATGTTTTAAAAAGATTACCTGATTACGAAAGACTGAAAGATATTATTACGATAAGTGGTAGTCTCATCAAAAGTTTTTGTTCCTTTTATCGTTTTCCCGCTAGAAATTATAGAAAGAAAGGAAAATTATCAGTCGAAAGGGGCGTTTTATCAGGGTCTCATATTTTTTGGAAGACGGTTTTTTAAGATATAATATAATTATTCTTTTATTTGGATAAAGATCCAGGATATTGAGAAGTTAATTATTTGTACAGGCTGATTTTTTAAGCAAATGAAATATGTTTTAAAGAATACTTTTTTTTAAATTACCTAAAATCATTATCTTAAATTAAAAACTAAATAAAAATACTAGCATTATATTTACCTGAAGTAAGAAATATTTTTTTCTTTTAACTGGTACAACATCTGTGTAATCCTAGTATCCGACTCGCTACAGGCAATTAATGAAAATAATTCCACGATCGAAAGACTATGCAAGTAAAATAATGAAATACTAAAAGCACGTGACGCTACAACATTATGAGAATTTGTGGTTTGCATGCGTTTGGCGCAGTCTACCCGTTGTGAATTCTACTGATTTCAGTACAAGACAATCTTTGAAAAGAAAAGAAAAAGCATGAAATTCTCTTCGTTAGTTTTGTTTGTGTCAATTTAATCCATTTTCCATAATAAAGATTATGAACTCTTCGATTATCATTCGGCTGTAATTATCTGAAATGTACTCCGTATTTTTATTCTAAAATGAGAAGAAAAAAATCACACTTAAAAAAAAAGTTTTGACACATATAATGGTAATGAATTTTATGTTCAATATATGTGAGGCAAATGCCGCCCTTTATGCGTGCGCCCTGAGGCGGACGCCTCAGCTGCCTCACCCCTGGCGCCGGCCCTGTACATAGGCCACGTATTTGGTTATAGTTTCGACGGTAAACATGGAAGACTTCCGCGGCCTTCATCCCATTTTGATAATAGAGTTTTACAAATTCACCACGAACTTTCGCTGGCAGAGTCATTTCATCGGCATGTGTGAGCTTCCGACTGAAGAACCAACATTTTCACTTCGCTTTTTATCCGTTTTCTACGTTGAATATCTCTCGAATGTCGTTTTGTGTTTGATGTCTTGCCTCTGTCATATGCAAATTTCCTCGGTGAGACCCGATCGTGTTTTTTTTAGGTCGTTCGCAGAGCCGTTTTTTGTGCATGCATAACGCGTCCATTTCTTGTGATACGCGTACCGTTCCAGCGCTATTTAGGGTTTTCGCATGCGCTGAGCATTTTGCGACAGAAAAAAAAGGGCGTTGCCATTCGAAAATTTCGAGTTTCTGTTCCTATAACCGTAACCGTGAGAGCCACTTTGTTGCCGTTCATAGAATCCCGAGCTCATACCTTTGAATAACTATATCTGAAATTTCATCTCGATCGGTTGGACGGGACGGCTGCTAGAGGTCCATATATCGGCAAAGTTTTTTTATGACCACCCTGTATATATAGTATATAACTTTTAAAATATTTTTTACAAAAGTTAATTCATGATTTTCTGAATCATGCACTTAATCGTTCTATTTTTATTATACTAATGAAACCATTTTACCAAAATAGTGCCACAAGAATATACACATGTATGATATCAAAAATATATGTGTGTACCCAAAAAGAAAAGTAAGAATATGTTAACCACGTTTCCGCTTGTCTATTTGCCTGTCTTTCGTAAATATGCTTTTATTGATATTTGATAAAGAATGTTCCCACTACAAAACTGTATCAAGAGTATTTAAAATTTTCTAGCAAAGACAAAATATTTCAAATACATTATCGTCTAAGGACAATTATTGTTTGCAGCGTATTTTAGTGATGTTTTATGCTTTTAAAAAAAGAAATTTTAGATTATCAATTGATGTATAAAGCATTTATTGTGCCATAAAGCACACATAAAAAATCGAATATCTTGCTATCTAGCTAGATCTTGGCAAAAATTACCTTTGGCAAACACTCTTATTGTCCGAAGGAACCTTGCACCATTCTTTATCTTCAGTCCATTTTAAAATCAGTAAAAAAGGTTACTTAAACTTAAAATTAACGGAAATGTATTCATTTTTTAGTATATAACATCACTCAGTATAAATCTCATTAAGAAAACGGAAAAGAAACGTACTTTATTATTATTATTATTATTATGTATGCTTTTTTATGGAATTTCACTTTTATGAATATATTCATAATAAATCATTTCTCCTCAAGAAATATAAATAAAATGATAGTCACAGTTACTCATGGATTCAATACACCCGCCATAATAGGGTTCGTTAAGTTTCAAGTGCGCAACTTGTACTCTTTAAGCTGTGCAAACAAAATTTTCTATTCATATTTATTAAAAAAATTCTCTTAAAATCTGAAACTTGTAACATGAAGTAATACAAGAGTATATTTATATTTTTTTGCCAAGGTTATTTTTAAATATGTATCATCACTCATAATTAAGCATGCCTTCTCCTCCTTTGTGATGCAATTGCACTTAAAATAATAAGTTTAGAACCTATTTTTAAACAGATTTTTCTAACAATGTTATGTAATGTTTTCTTTTAATGGTTTTCATTTTGTAAATGTAAAAATTTCTTTTATGTTATTTAAAAGGATCTTCCCTGACAAAAAGGCAATTTTTAGTTCATAAAATGCAGGAAATGATTCATTGTGAAGCTGCTAGTTTTTTTTTTTTTTTTTTTTTTTTTTTTTTTAATTTATGACAGATGCGACTGAGCCATTATAGTGAACTGAACATTCGCTCTTCATGAAAATGACCTTTGAAAAAACAGTGTTGCATTCCAAAGGGACCTTTCACCACTATTTAACTTCAGTAAGTTAAGTGGTTGCTTAAAGCAACGAACTTCTCTTTGTTTGGCATGTTTTTTGAACTACCGCACCAATGTTTAATTTAGAATTTTCTCCGGAAATATATTTTGCAGCTCCGGGGAGAACATTATAGAGTTCCGGTGTGCATTTATATTTTTAAGCAATTATTAAACACAAAATAAAAAAAAAACTTTTTTGTATGTGTGGGGGGGATACATTTTTAAGCTCCTGCGGTCGGGGGTGGAGTGCACCCCCTGACTAATGTGCATACGTCAAAAATTCATAAAATTGAAAGTATCATAATTCGGTAAGTTTCGGCCGCAGAAAATAGGAATTGTTACTATTTTAGTTATAAGAACACGGAAAAAAGTTTTCTAAATATAAATCATAAGATCCAAGGACGTATAAAAATTAAATTTTTTAATTAAAAAAAATAATAACTTTGACTTAAGTGGTTTACGATACGATGAAGAACAGCAACTGAAACATTTTTGTTAACCATACCTCTAAAAGTAACGGTTTAGAATTTATTTCTATTGAATAATTATAAGAGGGAAGACCCTGTATATAGAAACCATTTTGCATATTATGGATTTCGTGAGAAATTATTTAATTGTTACGTGTAAACTTTCAGCCCAGTTTTCGCGGGCAGTTTGAATACTGAAAGTTATGCATTTCAAATTTTATGAACTGTATCTTATGACCGGATGTATCGAGTCCATGTGTCTCGTTTTCTTTACCTTCCTTTTGGTGCTGTGATTCATTGTGCATGTGCACGCATTCATAAAAATTAATTTATATAGTAGCGAAATTACATAAAAGCGAAGTACTATAATGTCGTATGCGTATAAGTACGTATGCGTCTTACAAAATTGTTATTTAAATACTATTTTAATCCGAGAAAATATTCAGAATATTGTATATTTCGCTGATGTTTAAATATTCGTTTTTAAGGGCGTTTGAACTGTTTTTTTAACTTCACTGCTGAAGCAAACTTCTGCAAGTGGACAGGGTCTAATTACCCAGAAGGCACTTGAAGAATGAGCTTCCCTCTAAATTTTAAGAGGCACCCCAAAATGATTGAAACATAAGGCCAATAATTTACATTTTCAATTTTTTTTTTTTTTTTTTTTTTTTTTTTTACATTGCAGTTTTAATATTTTTGCCTAACGCAAGAGAATATCTACACTCTTTCAAGAAACTTTTCTAACCGGGAAATCTGAAGGTGACCAATAGGCTGTTAACCAATCATATGATAACCTGACGTACTAGTTATAGAAACCAGCCACGTTGCTGAACATACAAGAACTAAATATATTACAAACGTACACTATCTAAATTATATGCAGGAAACATGAAAAGAGGCTTGGTGAAATATATCCGAACTCGGCCAAGTCACTTCAGTGAATAATATTTGTAGTATTGATGAGTTTCCGTGCATATGGAGTTTAAATAAATTTTACCGAATAAAACGAGGCTGAATGAAAAATGATACTGTGCTTCCCTTAGTTTCAGAGATTAAAAAAAGGTTATACTTCTTCGAGTCAAAAATTTAACATTTTTTGCATCGCTTTTGTGTGTAAATTGTTGTCTTAAAACGGTTTCGCGATGTTCCAGTTACTTACAATCACTTTTGCTCTTTGAACGTAACGCTGTTAAAAACTTTTGTACATGTTTTACTCGGAATCACGTTTTTCCTAGACCTTTCCCTTTTCTCGAGAACTATTCGACCGATTTCCTTCATATTTTTTTTTTTAAAGAAAGGTACTCTTTCGAATTTTAATTGCTTAAAAGGCGTACAGCCAACACTCTCAAGAAAACTTTCTTCAATTCACGGAAATTCTACTGGCAGCAGTGCTGCCGGCATATTTCCGTGAATTGACGAATATTCGTTTTTTTCCCTCCGTTACATGAGGTAAGTATCCGTCAATAGAAGAAAGTTGGGAAAAAGTAAAAGTAGCAGACGTTGGATTCGAACCCCACTGTATAAAAACCACTGTAAATTTGCCAGAACAAACTCGATCACAGTGAATGTGCTGTATCTTTCTTTGTTTTCCTGATTATATAAACATGAAAAATATAGTAGTTGCATAAAATTGCCAATGCAACTACTGCATTTTTCATGTTTATATAATCAGGAAACCAAAGAAAGATACAGCACATTCACTGTGATCGAGTTTGTGCGCGATATGAACAGTACTTTGTACTGTAAAATTGTCGGTTTTTTTTTTTTTTTTACAGTGCAGCCATCTTAGCCTTGCGAAATGAGCACGCTAGCGCGGAGCCATAGTTGTACAGTAGCGAAACGCTTTGAAGTAAATATGTTCGTTTCAGATAGCTTGATCAATTTCTTTAAAAAGCTTTTAATTTTGAAGTTAATTTCGGGAAGATTTCGTCTTTAATGAGATTGTGTCTGGGGTTTTTACACTTTAGTATTAATATAGGATAAAAATATTAATTTTAAATATGTTTTTACGTAGATTACTAGAGGTAAAATATGAATATTATATTTTTATTCGATAAGATTTTTTTTTTTTTTTTTTTTTTGGGGGGGGGGGGGGTAATATCGATTTTTTCATTTAATTTTTTTAAATTAAAATATCTTTTAAATGTGTTCATTTAAAGTATATTTTAAATGCGAATATTTATTTATAAACAACTTTATAAATTCAACTTTATTTAACTTTATTCAACTTATTCAACTTTAAAAAATAAATTGTGAGTACTTTTGAATAAATGAGAAAAGTAATTGTTATTTATTTTTAAATTTGAAAATTATTTGTCTTTTTTAATTAAATTAGAAATCTTAATTTATAGAATTTTTGGTTTTTCATTTTTAAAATAAATTCGGATTTATTATTAATGGACCTAATACGCATGCATGCTTGGAAGGAGCGGAATTTCTCCCTCTTTTTTAGACGTTCGGGGAGAATTCTCGGATAAAACATGTTTTCTACGAGTACGGAAATTATTTGTTAAAAATGACGAATAATTTAGGGTATATTGACGAGTTTTTCTGGTAGTGAACAGAGCGTCCAAGGCGGGACTCGAACCCGGGTCAAAGTTATAACGCACGACGTTCTACCAACTGAACCACTTGGAAAGATACCTAGCCTGGCATTTCTCACTATCACATGTTGGTTGTACGCCTTTTAAGCATTTAAAATTTGAAATATTATTGAATGCAAGGCATGAAAAGTTTTCTACAGAAAAAATTACAAGAATTATATAGATTTATTCAATTCCATCAGTGCTGGATTCACTTTACACAAGAACATGTCGTGAAATGCTGTCTTTAAGATCAGGTAAAATTAATAAATTGAATTTCTAAAGTATCGTAAATCTATACTAAATACGTAATTAATTAAAAAATGTCCTCTGGTGGCGAAATTTTGAACTTTTTTTTCGCGTAAACAAATTCCCACTCCTTTATTATGTCTTTCATAACTTTATGAACAATAGTTTCGCCTGTAGACAACTTTTAAAGTATTCGTTTAATTATGGGCCCAATAATATGCTAATATACAGGATGTAAGACAAAACCGCATAACTTCTATGGGGCGATAATTCTTTCTTGGAATACAAACAAAAGACCGAGGAAATATATCGCTATTATTTTAATCTTTTGGGAAAAGTGAGAAAGAAAACGTATAGCCTCATCACACGGAATATACTATTTCTTGGAAACATAAACAGTCGCCCCCCTCGCACACACATACACCTCATTTGCATACTATGCTTTATCCTAAAATTGTTGCAGACAGATGCTTGAGTTGATATTTGACTGTGAATTGCGCCTCCTATAATTCTCCATGAATAAAGTAATTCACCAACCCCTTTATATTAGGCCTGAGCGCTGACACAAAAATGGCGGCTGCCGAAGGCGGATTTTTTTTAACGTAGGTACGGTTCCTTAAATGGATACACCAGTATTTTATAAAAGATTTCTATTACTTGTTTAATCTCAGAAAAATAAAGCGGAGAAAACTTTAAAGATTTTTTGGTACGAATATTTAAGAAACCGTACACACGCTGAAAAAAATCCGCCTTCGGTAGCCGCCATTTTTGTGTCAGCGCTTAGACCTAGTATTCAGGGGCGGTGAGCAATTTTAGGATTCCGTCTCCGTATTGAAACAGAAACAAACTTTAAAAATTTCAACTAACACATGATTTTAAAATCATGTTTGGAATTATCGGTAAATTTTACCTTCGAATTCCAAGGAGGAAGTTATTCGGTAAAGAAGTTTAAGAATTATGCAGTTGTAAAGTTTTGCTTTTTTTGTGTAATTTATTTTTACTAGTTGCAAAATAAATTGTAATGCGGGAAGTTTTATAAAAAATGAATAGCAAGCATAACTAAACGTCAAGCTTTCCCATCTCTGCAAGTGTTTGTACGCAGATAGACAAACTTTCCTTTACTTATTACAGAAAATAGAAAGATTTTTATTACATGTATTTTTTTAGACGTTATTTTTATGCATAAAACTGCATTCTTTTTTTTTATTTCAGTATTTTGTTTTCATTAACATTTTCCTTTATTTCCATTTTTAGGTAAGTGAAAGCCATTCATAGAAGAATGCAAGAAGTTTTTTTATATCCAGCATTTTGAATTATAAAGGACTTGGAAATGACGCAGATGTTTCATGTATGTTTTTCATGAATATCTTTAATTTTCAATTTATAAAATCTTCTACGTAATTATAGTTAATAAATTTTGATGCGCTATTATCTGAAATATTGTAAGTGTAATTATAAAAAACAAAAAAAGTCATTTTCAAAATTTGTTTGAAAATATAACAATACTAATGTCTGTTCAATCTTGTGTGGATCCACATCTAAAATGAGTATTGTAAAATATTTATTTCCTTAAACAATATCTTGAAGGCTGTTTGAGTATTGTACGATGATGTTGCAAAAGAAAATCGTCTTTCGTATCGCTTTCATCACTAGCAAGTTGCTACATTGAAGGTAAAATCGCAAACACACCGTTATCCAAATTAATTATATTTATATTCCACATCCGTATTGAATTTTCAGAGCAAAAGCATCGTAAAATCATACAGAACGAAATAATTGAAATGCATCGTAAAATCACACAGAGAAAAATCCTTTTAAAACTTTTTTCCCCCATCAGTTCATCTAAACGTATTATTTTCCCACTAAATTGTCAGATCAAAATTGTTGAGCATATCAGTCATAATCCTATTACCACGATGAATAATGTAAACACACAATTTATCTAATAACCAATATACTAAAGCAACATGTTGCATCTGCTATGTAAAAAAGTAACTACATTCACTCTCAGAAAACTCGTCAATATACGCTAAATTACTTCTCATTTTGTAACAAATAATTTCCGTACTTCTAAAAAGCATGCTTTATCCGTGAATTCCTCCCTAAAGACTGAAAAAGAGGGAGAAATTCAGTTCATTCCTAGCATACATACTTATTGACTCTATACCAAAATCCGAACTTATTTTAACCCTTCACTACACCACATGCCACATCTGGTACATACCTAAAAACACTGTAATTCTTATTATATGCCATGAATTTAGCCAATATGATCTCTATTCCTGATCAAGAAAAGTCCAAAGAATGGAATAGCACTTATTTTTTCCATGTCAGATGTCTGCATTAAAAATTAGAATTTTGTTCCTTGGAAATAAAACAAATTTCGATCAAGCTATTAAAGTAAAATTTACTTTAATTATTTTTACTGAATACTTAAAAATATTAATATAAGAAAAGTTGCAGAGTGTTAAGCAGATAAAATTAATTAATTTAAGCTCATTTAGCTGTAAAATATAGCTATACACTATTTTAAAATCCTAATTGTGTACATAGGGTACACGCCATAAAATATCAAATTTTAGCTGAAAATTTTAAATTTAATTTTTTTTTACTGTTTTTCCCATTATTTGACCGATGTATAGATTTCAAATAATTTTTTTCATAAAAATAGAAAAAAATCGTGCAGTGAAGGGTTAACATATGAAAAACCAAAAATCCTATAAATTAAGATTTCTAATTTAATTAAAAAAGAAAAACAAAGTTTTCGAATTTAAAAATATATAACAATTACTTTTCTCATTCATTCAAAAGTATTCACAATTTATTTTTTAAAGTGAATAAGTTGAATAAAATTGAATTTATAAAATTATTTAAAAAATATATTCATATTTAAAATATATCTTAATTTCAATATTAAATGGGAAAAAGTCGACTTTACTCAAACAAAAATTATCGAATAAAAATATAATATTCATATTTTGCATCTAGCAATCTAATTAAAAATATTTTTAATTCATATTTTTTTCGTATATTAATACTAAAATATTAAAACCCCAGCCATAATCTCATTAAATATGAAATCTTTCTGAAATTAACTTCAAAATTAAAAGCTTTTTAAAGAAATTAATCAAACCATACCCATCTGAAGCAAAAATATTTATTTCAAAGTGTTTCACCACTCTACAACTGTAGCCCAGTGGTTAACGCGCTCGTCTCGTAACACTAAGATGACAGGTTCTACTCCAAGGTTAGCAACTTTCATTTTTTCTCCCACTTTCTTCAATTGACGTATATTTTACCTCCTGTAACGGAGAAAAAAGAAACGGATATTGATCAATTCCCGGAAAAATCTTTGTATCACCGCTGCAGGAAAATTGCCGTGATTTGAAGATAGTATTTCTGAGAGTGTTTAGTATATGACTTTTTAACACTTTCCAACATGGTTAAAAGGAATTTTTGAATTCGGTTTGTGTGGCTGTCCATCTAGCCGTCTGTATGTCTCTGCGCATTCTAACTCGTGTAAATATACGTGGTTTTTCACGACATTGATATATGTTATTGAAGTTTATTATAGTATGATACCTACTGAACATGAAGTATGTTGCTGTTGTAGTGCGTTTAAAGGGATACACAAAAAATTCCGTTACATTATCGGTCCATGGCGAAAAATCGCTTTTGAGATGCATTTTTAGTAATGTTACGATACACATTACGTCGTGTACATAAATTCTGTAAGTAAAGGCTTATGCAAAATATTTCGATTGACATCTATAACCGGGATTCCCTGAAAGGGAATTTTCAACAGTTTTACGCGTTTTTCTGCTCAACCAAATTTTGCTATGTTATATAGTTTTGAGTTGAACAAAAATATTCGCATACATTACCGGCTATGGATAGTAATTGCTAACAATGGATTTTCAACTCCGTTAGGTGACTTATAAATTCTTCATTTAGATATTTCCTTAAAATGCATGAAAAAAAACAAATTTCTTAATAATATTTTGTAAGTGTTGAAAGGGTTTCATAATGTATGTCTGATGTATGATTTTTAGTTCTTATTTTATTAATATTAATTTCACTTTCGTATTAAGTTCTTGATTTATACCACTTGGAAAACCCGATATATAATCTCAGCGTAAAGTATCTCTTGCAAAAAAAAGTGAGATTTAAGGATGACAAGCCTGCCTCCATTGTCCACTTCTAACAAAGGAATCCTATTATTTTTATATTTTACCCGGTATAAAAATGTCATCCGTTTGCCCAGGAGACGTCAGTAAATAATGAATCTTTTAGCAATTTGCATTACGTATTGTATTTAGAGTTATGCGAAGTAGCAGTAAGGAAGTAGTTGTTTAACTTGCATTCTAAGAGCAAGGACGTCTGTTTTTTCTGCGAAGCTAGTATCAAAAACTCTTTTCAAAAATGTAAAAATGGAATATAATTGAACTGGATGTGTACGTTTTCATTTAGAAAATGTGAAAAAAAATATTAGTTTTTAAATCTGGGATTAATACGCAAAGGTAAATTAGAAGAGCACAATCAGAATATTAAAAATGTAAGTAAAATTACTTTTTTGTATTTAGTATTTAGTACTTCTTTTTTTTTTCTTTTTTCTTTCTTTTTCTGAGTATGTGTTTGAACAACATTTAAGCACAAAGTTTATATTTAATAGTCCATCTGCCCAGGAGACGCCCGTAAATAATGGATCTTTTAGCAATTTGCATTACGTCTTGTACTTAGAGTTATGCAAAGTCGCAGTAACGAAGTAGTTGTTTAACTTGCATTCTGAGAATAAGTCTGTTTTTCTGCGAGTGTGGTATCAAAAACTTTTTCAAAAAAGTAAAAATGGAACCTAAGTGAACTGGATATATATATGTTTTTATTTAGAAAATATGAAAAAAAAATTATTTAGTTTTTAATTCTTGGATTAATAAGAAAAAAAAATAGAAAAGCATAATCAGAATATTAAAATTGTAAGTAAAATTACTTTTTGATATTTATTTATTTATTTATTTATTTATTTTTTTTTTTTTGAGTTTATGTTTGAACAACATTTAAGCATAAAGTTAATATCTAACAGTCCATGTGCAGTAGTTTCGAAAATATGATTTTTTTTTTTTAAATCGGGTCTATCATTTGTAATAGCCCTGTTATTAATATAATGCATACATATATATATTGCTTGCTGCCACTGGTTTTAAGAAACGTTTCCGAGAAGATTTTATATTTTTCTCAACCCGGAATATAGGTTTTTCAGATTCTATTAATTCTTAAGTAATCTTTTGTTTCAACAAACATGCTTTACAGACGAACATGTTAAATTAACAACATTAACATTAAAATGAAGATTATTTTTTGACTCTTGCATGTATAAATTCAATTATACAACTGAAAATGTTTAATTGAGAATTGATAGCATCTTAAAAACCGTTATTCCAATTTGAGAATACGAATTAATTAGTATACACAGCTTCTTTAAAAACGTATTAGTTCAAAACATTTCTACAAACTTATAAATTAACGAATAAAAGTTGCATAAGATTTTCTGTAAATGTCTTTAAGCAATTAATGTTTGGTGTAAGCATATAGTTTTTCATAATTTTTCTCCTAAGTTATCTTTTTCTTTTAAACGGGGCGTAATATAAGAAAAATTTGGGGGTGGGGATGGGGGTCCCTGTATGTTTACATAAGAATTTAACTATATTGAGTATATTTTATCAAAATATTGCTTTTTTAAATACTTCGAATGTAGACAATACCATTAAATTTCATCCCAACACTTTATCTTTCTTGCACTTTTCGCTTCAGCTTTTTTTTTTTAGCTTACAGGCTATCAAAGCCTGAGAGCTAATGTGCCCGCAGGTTCTGTATGTATGTATGTATGTACGTCAAGCGATAACTCTTGATAGAAATATCCGATTTGCTTCAAATTTTTTTTCTAGGTTCATTCTAATAAGGTTCCCCCCTGATTAGTTTTGGGGTTCATTGGTCAAGCAGAAAGGGGGGGAACGCGGGGCTAACCCACCCCCCCACCTCCTTAACTTAGATAAATGTTTTTTTCGTGCAGAATTATCAGATTCACTTCAAATTTGGTATACCGTTTAATTCTGATAAGACGCTTCCCTGATTAGATTTGGTGGTTCATTGTTTAAGAATAAAGAGTGTAACGGTGGGGTAATACCTCCCTTAATTTAGATAAATGGATTTTTCTATCCGATTCGCTTCAAACTTGGTATACCGGTTTATTTTGATAAGGCGCTTCCCTGATGAGATTTGGAGGCTCATTGGTTAAGTATAAAGAGGGGAAAGAGGGCTAATCCCTCCCTTAATTTCTTTTTCGAGGGGCATTATTCTTTGAAATATGAGCATAATATACCGTTAGTGTGAATAGCCTGTGAGCTCAATTCCATCAGTTTAACTCGGCATACCTTTTTTTTCTTTTTTTTAGTTGACTGGAGGTGTCAGAAAAAGAAATTCAATATTATGTTGATATTCTTAGAGTAGTTTTTCTCTATACTAATTTTTGATTTGATAAGTGATTAAATAATTGTTCTATATTGTTTGATTTACTACATATTGACATTTAAAAAAATTTAAATAATTGTTTTCTCATTTTATTATCTTTTTTCATCTTTGTGATATCAACTAACTCTATTTCATCTGTGAGATATAACTAAGTTGAAAAACAAATACGCTCAATGTTACCTTACTCTCTCGAAAAATGACTTAGAAATTTATTTTTAAACAAAAATAATAACTTTCTAAAGCATGCTTTAATATAATGAAATCGAATTGTAAATGCTTCCATTTTTCGCATTTTTTATTATCCCAATAAATGTCTAATGATTATTATTAGTCAAATGAGCTACTGCTAAGGAATTTTGCTAATGAACTATATTTAATATCGGAAGGAAAATGGCAATGATTCAAATGAACGCCAATGATATCAGATTTTCTCTCTATCATTCTGAATTATCATACATACCAACAAACTATTTCAAAATATTTAATATCGTTTTGATAATTTTATTTAAAACTTAGTATAGATGTAAAATAACTATTCTTTCTGCTCGATTTCAGTAAGCATAATTAATCATTATTTCTTTAAATATTTCACTTTAAACTATGAGATAGCATAGATGTAAAATAACGCGTAGGTGTAAAATAACTATTTTTTCTGTTTGATTTCAGTAAGCATAATTAATAATTATTCCTTCAAATATTTCCCTTTAAACTATGCGATCGCGTAGATGTAAAATAACTATTTTTTCTGTTTGATTTCAGTAAGGATAATTAATAAATATATCAATTTAAGCTATTGACCGTATAGATGTAAAATAACTATTTTTTCTGTTTAATTTCAGTAAGCATAATTAATAATTTTCTCTAAATGTTTCACTTTAAACTATGAGATATCTGTGTAACTAAGCTCAAAAATAAATACACACAGTGTATTAAATATGACTTTTTACTCTATCTACGTAATTTATTTAAAAATTCAATTTTTAATTGATATTTTTTCTTTTTAAATATTACGTTAAGTAGCGAAATTTAATTTTAAATGCACCACTTTTCCTTTCTACACCTCTCAGCATGAAACTTTATAAAGATAAATAATAATTAATTAATAATTGATAAGGTTTACTAAAATGAAACAGGAATAACAGTTACTATACATCTATACTAAGATTTTTAAAAATTCCTTATTCATTATTATACACTAGATATTTTCCGTGAAAATGACTAGCGATTATTATTAGTCAAATGAACTACTGCCAGTGAGTGCCCTTGAAACTGAAAGGGAAATGCTAATGATGTAAATGAAAACTAATGATTTCAGATCGCTTCACCATTTCCCTCTAGTATTATCATCGATCACGCTAAACTTTCTAAAAAAGTATTCAATCATGTTTAGAGAAAATTCTAGATGTGAGGAATCTATTTTTTCGTTTAGATTTCAATTAGCATAGATTTTATTATTCCCTTTTTTTTTTTTTTTTAACCATTTGGAAAAATGGTTATTGTCCTCGTCAGGGTAGGAAATCAAAAGCATATCTGAAGCTTTTTATTGGTTTAATCCGCATTTTATTCGTTTTATGATTGGTCAATAAGAAACCTGTATTTCCCTTTACTTTCAACAGAGATGGATACTTCTGTTGCCACTATGAGAAAAAAGTAATAAAAACTACAAAAATAAATAAATAAATAAATAAATAAATAAAAAATTAATAACTCAGAAACAAATTGAGATACAGCTTTCAAACAAATTGCATTTAAAAGTACATTTTTTTCTCTATACGACGGCGGTCTCTATACGATATTGTGGGATGCTTAGAAGTTTAAGAATGAAATTTCATTTAAAATGGGTCGTCAGATTTCTTGGAAATCTGACGATGGAAAAGCCTTTTCCCGAACAGCCAATGAAATGCTTGGATACGTAAGTTTCAGGAAATGTGACGATTTTTGTCGCTATCAATTTTTACGTGTAATAACACTATTAATGTTTAATTCATGGAGTACGTAATCTATGATCAACTCCGTGCGATTTTTTATGTCATAAATTTTAGACTTTGAAAAAATCATTTTCCAAATGGTCGTTCTAATTTGTTAAATTGCTTTTTTTTTTTTTTTTTTTTTATGTTTTTTTCATCTATAGGTCATCTGCATGAGTAAGTTTTTTTTTTTTTTTTTTTTTTAATGCGTACAATGCATTAAGATTATTTTTTCTTTGTAACTTATTTAGAAATTTCTTTTTAAGGGGAAATGATAATTTCCCAAATAATCCGTTAAAGTAGAAAAATCGAATTTCAAATGCATCGCTTTCCTTTTTGCATTTCTCAGTATCTATGAAAATGACTAATGATTATTATTAATGAAACAAGTTACTGCTAATGAGTGCCCTTCAAACTGAAAAGGAAATGTTAATGTTATAAATGAACACTGATGCTTTCAGATCGCAGGAGATTCAATGACGTTTAGCGAAAATTCTTTCACTTTTATCTATGAGGTATTTACATAAGTTTAAAAACAAATACATACAATGTATTAAGTTTGATTTTTTTAAAAGTTATTTAGAAATTTATTTTTAAATGGAAATTATACTTTTCTAAATACTCCGTTACCTTTCATCTATGAGGTATTTATACAGTTAATTTAAAAACAAATGCACACAATATACTAAGTTCGATTTCTTTTTTATGCTATTTAGAAATTTATTTTTAAATAGAAATTATAACTTTCCAAATAATCCGTTATCTTTCATCTATGACGTATTTATATAAGTAAGTTTAAAAACAAATGCACACAACGTACTAAGTTAGATTTTTCTTTTTTCTTTTTGTAAGTTATTTAGAAATTCTTTTTAAAATGGAAATTATAATTTTCTAAATAATCCGTTATAGTAGCAAAATAAAACTTTAAATCCATTGTTTCCCTTTGTAAATTTCTCAGTATTTCTGATAATGACTAATAATAACTATTAACTAAACGAGTTATTACTAATGCACGCCCTTACAATTCAAAGGAAAATGCTAATAATATAACGAACTCTGAAGAATACATTAAATCGTCTAATTAAATGTCACTCTATATTACTCACAAAAAATATCTAGTATTTAATAATGAATAAGGAATTTTTTTTAAACTTAGTATAGATGTATAGTAACTGTTATTCCTGTTTGATTTTAGTAAACATTATCAATTATTAATTAATTATTATTTATCTTTATAAAGTTTCGTTTCCTTCTATGACATATATGTGTAAATAATTTTAAAAACAACTATACTCAGTGTATTAAGGGTTTTTTTTTTTCTTTTTTCTCTTTTGCAAATTATTTAGAAATTAATTTTTTTTTTAATGAAAATGATATTTTTCTGAATAATCCGTTAAAGTCCCAAAATCAGATTTTAAATGCATCGTTTTTCATTTTCAAATTTCTGAGTATCCGTAAAAATGATTCATGGTTATTATTAGTAAAACGAGATGCTAATAATCAACGCCCTTCAAAATGATCATGATGCAAACGACTTCTAACTACTTCAAAAACAGTTCACTGTCAGAATATTTTATGATGATTCAAAACAAACTATTTTACCATATTCTATCACATTTAATAAATACTACCTTATTCAAAACTTAGTGTACAGTCGTGGAAAAAAAAAAAAAAAAGCAAACACCCGCTACTAACTCCTCAACAAATTATCGTAGACGAAAGTTACTGGTACCGAACGATTGGAATTAAAGTCTACTTTTAAATGATGTATATAAAATATGCTTAGGGGCCATCTACATATTAAAACGAATCCACACTTTATTTTTTTCAATGGCAATACCCAATTTTAACCAGATATTTCAAATCTTCGGTTAAAACTATGCCTAGACACCAAATTTAAAGTCATTTGAATGATCAGTTTTTGAATTATAAACATTCAAAATTTAGTGCTTCTAATGTTAAATTACATTTTCATATTTTTATTTATATCTCCTGAAATTATGCTCCTAATGTGCTAATTTTTTGTGTAGCAATAATACTAATGTACCCAAACATAAATACGTTGAATTTGCAATTTTTATAATTTTATGATATGAATTATGAAATTAATATTCGAAAAAAATATTAATTTCAACCTACAGTTTTTTTTATGGGTTTGGTTTTATTAAGTCCTGCTTTATGGAAATCCAAAATTTCACATTTTTCTTCCAAGTAGTTTTCAAATTATGCTTAAAAAACGGCAACAGGATGTTTTAAGGAGCCGTCTGTGATAGAAGTGACTAGATATTTTGACATTCCTTCTACTGTCGTGTAATCTAGCAGGCTTCATTGACTGCTTGAGTGGCGCTTCAGGTGCCTTGATCAAGAAGGGGACTCTCTCGGTTAACAATCGAGTACGGAACTTCAATTTGAATACAGCCCTTAAAATACGCTCGTTTTAAAATAATTAATTTCTTGGAAACTTATGGTACAAATTGCATAAAAATTTGTTTTTAGGCTAATTGAAGGGTGAAGAGTTCATTTATGCTGTCAGAATTGTGTACTGCCATTGAAAAAAATGAAGTTATGGTTCGTTTTAATATGTAGATGGCCCCCTAAGCAAATTTTATGTACATCATTTAAAAGTAGATTTTATTTCCAATCTTTCGGTACCAGTAACTTTCTTCTACGATAATTTGTTGAGGAGTTAGTAGGGGGTGTTTACTCTTTTTTTCCACGGCTGTACATGTATTGTAAACCTTCTTTCTGTTGGATTTCAAAACGCAAAAAAAATATTATTATTATTATTATTATTATTATTATTATTATTATTATTATTATACTTTTTTCCTTTCATCTATCATATATCTATGTAACCATGGTTTAAGAAAAAAAAAATTGTTTTTAAATGAAAATGGTATTTTTCTCAATAATCCAATAAAGTTGCAAAATCGAATTTTAAGTGCATCGCTTCCCTTCCGCTTTTTTGAGCATTCGGGAAAATGATTCATGATTATTATAAGTGAAACGAACTGCTATTGGTTAACGCCCTTCAAAGTGAAAGGCTCTTGATACAAATGCATCCTAATTACTTCATATCATTTCATTATCCGTTTATATAATTTTGATTCACAACAAATTATTTTAAAGGTTTCTATCACATTTAGTAAACACACTCTTGCCAGGGTATGCGGGTTTCAATCAGTTGGATTAAAATAATGGTTGAAATCACGATTTAAATCACTTTGATTTTTTTAAATGAGTGATTTAAATCACTACCGAAATTATATTCGTTTGGAATATGTACTTTCGTCTTGACTTTTAATATAATAAAATTTAAGTAACCTACATGTTATTTAGATCATATGTTAAATAAGCTAAAATAGAAAAAAAGGATAAAAAAAAAAATATGGAGGAAAAACACGGCAAAATTATTAACACTATTTCTACCACGATTTTGTGTATACACTGTAAAAAAAATCCGAACAGTATTCCTGTAGGAATCGGAAAAATAGTTGCCCCTATCGGACCGGAAAATTTTCCGACCCAGCTCGGAATAAATCCGTAAAAAAAGGAAACATTCATTAAAACGGTACTTTACGGATTTTGTTCCAATTTTACGGATTTTATTCCGATTTTACTGATGTTATTCCGAGCTGGGTCGGAAATTTTTCCGGTACGATAAGGGCAACTATTTGTCCGATTCCTACAAGAAATTTGGTCCTATTTTTTTTTTTTTTTTTTTTTTTTTTTTTTTTTTTTTTTTTTTTTTTTACAGTATACCTATTTCTACCAAAAGGTGCCTTTTCATACCTTTTTTTGTTTGAATGCAAATAATTGGCAAAACTGTTGGTATTTCAAATTATCAGCTAAATATAGATAATTTGAGTAATATATTTATTAATACATTGATGTGTATTTATTTGAAATTATTTAATCAGATTGTAAATTCTAGCTTAATTCATCAATCTACAAAATGTAGATATACATAAACGTAATCAACCATATTTTACGTCAACAGGAACATTAATTGAAAAATGTTATCTTCTTCATTGTTTTATTTTTATAAGAAAGATAATCAAACATTTTAATATTGTTAGCTTTACAAACTTTCAGTCTCAAAAAAACTGTAATGATAAATATAGCAGTGTAATAAAATTCTTTTTTTATTCAATACCACAGCTTTTACACGAATGGAAACAAAATTCACGAGTATTGAACTCACTACCAGAATCGGAGAAAACAACGCGCAATTTTCTTTAGAATTAGTCATTGCAATGATCTACACTAAAATGTAACATGGCAGAAAACAAACGAATATCAAAGTTATTCAGTAACTCCTGTATTTTCCGTTACAAATGAAATCGGGATTCTCTAATCTTATTATAATTGATATGATGCTGTAAAATGGTGTTGGTATTTATATGTAAAATGGTTTAAAATTAGAAGTTATAAAATCCTTAGAAATCAGATATTATGAAATCCTTAAGGTGTGAAAAGACACCCCATGGTAGAAATAGGTATACCATATGCATGTTTTTAGATCCAGGATGAGCTGGAGGAAAATGTTATCGCTGAATTAATTTAACAACTATTGTACTAAAAGTAAAAAAAAAATTAATTGTGGAGAAATTATTAAACTTAGAGAATAATTTTAATTTAAAATGTGAACGGTGTCTTTTGACACTTCTTGGTAGAAATGGTGTTAAGAATGGCTCTTTTACATTCCGAATTGTAGCTATCTGTATATGTTTTTTATTTTATTTTTTTCTTGAGAGCACTTACTGGAGAGATAACAGTGCAGGCGAAATAAGTCCAGGAGAGGTGCCATTTTCAGAACAAAACTGGCCCAAAATTCATTTATTACATGACCTTATTACCCAGGCCATTATTACTGTTGGCGATGAAAAATTCATATTTCAAATAATCACAAAATCCAAAAAGAGGGTGGGAGAGCCATTAGTGGTTGAATAGTTTATTAAATAAAAAGAATTATAATCACCACATTGGATTAGTAGAAATTAGTAGAAAAGATACTATATTTATACTCTCTGTTGATACAGAGCCAGTAGTTATGAATTCTCTGATACAGAGCCACGAATATTCATTATGCTACACTTATATACTCTGTAGTTACAAAGCCAAAATTTACATCTTCTCTGCCTGGTTACAGAGTCAGGACTTCCATTATACACTCTACGTTAATCAGAGCCACAAATTACAACTTTCATATCTGAATACAGAGTCAGGACTAACCTTTTTTAAAAATGATACATATTATACAAAATAAACATCAAAATAAAAATTACAATATGCAGTTATAAATCTTCTAAATAGCTATAATATTCATTTAAATGACATCCAAGTAATTATAAAACTAATAAATCATCATCAAGAATTCAAAATTATTATAAAAATAAATAAATTTATTTAAATGATATCAAAATAAATATAACTCATAAAGTTATATCAAGAAATCACAAAGTCATTAAATTACAAATAAATCTATATTATATGACCTTGAAATCATAACATTACTCATAAATACTTATCAAGAGCCAGGATTATAAAGAAGTTAGATAAGCAATTTAGATTTTCTGTCAGAAGAAATCAGTTTTATAATTATGTCTCACAATATAAAGATAAACAGAGTTAAATATAAACAATAAATTTGAGGGCATTTACGCCGAAACATCATCCGCCTCTATGAACGGAGTTCATCAAACACATATAACATACCTACTCTTACCAAATTTCCTCTATCGCATACTAATTAATCAAATATTAAATACAAAATTGAAATATTACTTTAATTGTCAAGTATAAAACTAAAATGAAATGCAATTAAATCACTACTACTTCTAAAAAACAGTTTCTGGAACAACTAAAAATAGAAAAATACATTAATATACATAATAGTTCAGAAAATTACAAAAATTGACATGTAAAATAAATAAATAAATAAATAAAATGTAAATAAAATTTTTAATCAGTTGTCCATCGGTAAAGGAGACAGTTTTGTAATTGGGCGTTTCAGTTCACCAGTAGAAGTCTTTATTTTGACAACACAAACAATATTATCATCACCGGGAAATAGTTCAATTATTCTGCCCAATTTCCACCTTAATGGGGGCTGGTTTTCTTCCTTTATCAACACCAAGTCATTGATTTTTAAGTTCGGGTTGCTTTTAAACCACTTTGTACGTTGCTGCAATTGTGAGAGATAGTCTGATGACCACCTTTTCCAAAAACTTTGGAAAATCTTTTGTAGCAACTTCCAACGTTCCAAAGGAGTTACATTGGTAGAGGAGATATCAGGCTCAGGCAAGGAGGTCAAGGGTGCTCCTATAATAAAATGTCCTGGCGTCAGAGCAGTAAAGTCATTTGGATCAGAAGACTAAGCCACAAGCGGTCTTGAATTTAAGCATGACTCAATTTGTGCAATTAAGGTCAAAAATTCTTCATAAGTTAAAATCTGATCACCAATTGTTCTCTTCAAATGATTTTTCATTTGTTTTATTCGCGCTTCCCAAAGGCCTCCAAAGTGAGGGGCGGAAGGTGGGTTGAATTTCCATACTATCATTTCGTCAGTAAGATACTTGTGCAATTTTTCATCAGAAGCAATTTGAGACATCATTCTCTTTATTTCGTGGTCTGCCCCTACAAAATTTGTACCTCTGTCGGAAAATATTTCTAGAGGCTTTCCACGTCGAGCCACAAATCTTTTCAATGAGGCTATAGAAAGGTTTCAGTTGTAAGATCAGTGACTAATTCAAGATGGATAGCTTTTGTTGCGAAACAAATATACAGACAAACATAATGTTTAAAAGGTTTCACACTACGTCCCTTACGAGGTTTGATCAAAAAGGGGCCGGCTAAGTCGACTCCTACTTTTGAAAATACTCGAGCTTGTGTCACGCGTGCTGATGGCAGATTTCCCATACTGAGATGAAAGGTGTGATGAATTTCGGAAACATTTCATACATTTCCTTATTTCTCTTTTCACAACTCCTTTAGCATTAATTATCCAACATTTTTGTTGAATTGCTGAAATTGTCAATTGAGTGCTGCTATGAAGATGTTTCTCATGGAAATACTTTATTATCAAGTCTGTAACATGATGCCTTTTAGGGAGAATGATTTGATGTTTTTGATATTCAGACAAGTTTGCATTTTTTAGCCTGCCTCCAACACGAAGAATATCATTTTCGTCAAGAAATTGATGTAAAGAAAGGAGTTTGCTTTTAGAATTTAGGGTCTTTCTGGATTTTAGAATTTTCAGTTTGTAACCATCGACTCGTTCAGATGGACGTGTACTATTTTTGATGAATCTAAGGCACCAAGCCGTAATTCGTTTTAATTTAGTCCAGGATGAAAATTTAAATAAAAGCTCAAATTCTGGAATATTTTGGGATATGACGCAAACAAGCGTTTTACGTTGTTCTTGCAAGACCTCTTCATCAGGTATATTTGGTTGAGTTTCAGGGGGAAATACTGGTAACGATTCTTCTTTCAGCCAGCAGGGACCATGTAACCCTACCTCATTATTAATCAATTCAGATCCAGAGCAACCACGAGAGAGAACATCTGCAGGATTTTCCTTTCCTTTACAAAATTTCCATTGTACAGGAGCAACAAGTTCTTGAATTTCACGTACGCGGTTTGCAACAAAGGGCTTCCAGTTACTAGCGCTATCTTTAATCCAATACAGGGTAATTTGGGAGTCACTTGGACAAAATATATTTTCATTCACAATTTTAAATATTCCTTTTAAATATTTCGCTAATCTTGCAGCAGTAAATGCTGTAAGAAGTTCCAGGCTAGGCAATGTAATTTTCTTGAGAGGCGCTACTCTAGACTTTGCTATTACAAATGAAGTTTTACAAGAAGAAGGATCGCGAATATAAGCCACTGACCCATACCCCTTTAAACTAGCATCAGAAAATACGAAAAGTTGAGCGGTTTCAGGATTTAGTTTTGGGATAGTTACAAAATATTTTCTATGAATTTCAAAATTTACCAAGTCCTTTATTTCATGACGCCATTTTCTTAATTTTTCAGTTAAAGAATCTGGTAATGTAGAATCCCAGTCAATGCCATGTTCCCAGAGTTCTTGCATTAAAAATTTAATTCTTATCACAAATGGGGAAATGAGTCCAATAGGATCATAAATTTTTTCCACAGTTTGTAAAACAATACGCTTGGTAATAATTTTATGGTCAAATTCTACCAAAAGTGGTTGTATGTCTATTTTCAAGGTGTCACTTTCTGTTATCCATATAATTCCCAATACCTTCGAAAGCTTTTGTTCAAGAGGGTCTTCCTCAAAGTTTATTCCATGTTCCTTCCATAAAAATTTTAAATCGGTAGAATTAGTTTTAAATTTTCTGAGTTTCATGTATATATATATATATATATATATATATATATATATATATATATATATATATATTGGCCTCACTCAATATCTTCTCTGCACCGTTTGATAAAACAAAACCTTCGTTTACTGAATCAGCTCCATGAAACAGGTCATCAACATATAAGGAAGTATCCAGCATATTAACTTTTTTCCCAAACAAATCTTTATACCCCTCAATGTGATGTTTGATGGTTGCAGAAAGAAAAAAAGGTGAGGTTGTTACGCCAAAAGTTACACGGGTCATGCGAAAAACCTTCAAAATTGGAATGTTACTAGTGATATTGTCAAATCACAGGAACATCAAAAAATTTCTATCCTCTTCTTTTATCTGGATTTGCAAGAATGCCTTTTCTATATCTGCTGAGAAAGCAATTTTGTGGAGACGGAATTGTAAAATAATGTCCAATATGTTAGGATTTAGATTGGGCCCAGGAAATAAGCACTCGTTTAAAGATTTTTCCCCCTTATCTTTGGATGACGCATCAAAAACAATTCTTACTTTAATTGTTGATTTATCTTCCCTTATTACTGGTCTGTGAGGCATGTAATACGCGTTTATTTCATCTTTATTAAACTCACATTCTTCAATTATACCCAAACCAGATTGTTCATTTAATATTTTCTCGTATTCCTTAAGTAACCATTCATTTTTGCACAATTTCGATTTTAATCCCCAAAGCCTATGTTTAGCTACATCAAAATTAGATTATAATTCATTTTTATTTACTTTCCACAAAAGTTTAGTTTCATATCTTCCATTTACAAAATTTAAATTATCATTAAATAAATCAAGAGCATCTAAATCCTTTTTTGAAAATAATTCACTTTTACTATCACAAATACCCAAAGACTCTAGTTTCCAAAAATTTTGCAAATAAAAATTTTCTATTTCATTAACAGATACAAGATGAGCATTAATTATTTCGTTACCTTCAGAGTTTATTTTTCCCACTATTGCGTACCCAAAAAGTGTATTAGCTACATATAAATGGTTATTAATTTCTTCAACGACACCTCTCTGCACATTCCAGAAATAATCAGCTCCAAGTAAAATTTGTACTTCCGATTCCTTGGGGGTAGGGTCGGCTAACCTCCGTCTTGTACTTTCAACGTATTTTGTAATTACAGGGTCGGAATTGGGAATCTTCAAAGTTGTTGCACTAATCAAATCGGTAGCTAACACCCCAACATTTATATAAACGTCTAACGTGTTGCTGTTTCTCTGCTTCTTTCTGTTGCTTTTTTCTCTGTTGCTTTTTTCTCTGTTTCTTTTAACCATAACTCGCAAAAAAAAGGCATTTCCAACGTTACATTCCTATGTGATTCATAGTCATCTTTGCATCCCTAACACTTTCTGGAAGTATATTAGTCTGGTAGTAAAACATCCAGGAGTAATGTCATTGAAATGTTGGAGATGTGTCGATCAAAAAATTAGGACGTCAAAGCTGTACGTCAATTTGAATAAAATAATTACAAACACATACGCAAACCGCAACAAAATCGATTAGTTTGTTCAATGTTTATAAGCGTTTAAAATCCGCCCCCCCCCCCCCCCCCCCCTCTGTTCACAGTTCAATTTTCACTAGTTACCCGATCCCAATGTTTTCGATTTTGGGCTTAAAATTTAAGTTAAAGTCTAAACTTTAGAGTAATTTTAACCCCATAATAACGGTAAAAAGTAGTTGTTCGTTACTCTAAAGTCTAAAGCGCCCTCTATCGACAATTTTTGAACGTAACCTTTACAATTTCTTTTTAGAAAATCGTGATATAAAGAATAATTTTAGCGAAAACCGCAAACGAATCTACCCTTTTTCCCGTTTTTTATGATCGTTTGAAGTTTTGGACCTTAAACTTTATGCTGCGTTTGGACTATCCTGCAAAAGATCGTCTAGAAAAAGCCATAAATTTTATCTTTGAAGTAAAGAGGAGTATACTTTGCTACGAGATTTTCTCCCCAAACAACAGTCATAAAACTGTCAACGTGGGTTGGCGTCCAGTTTCGTCATGAAACTCCCTATCCTTGTCCTGCAAAACCAATTAGCCATCAAATGCTCCGACTACTGGGAACAAACGTGCCGAAAGGTGACTGCAAAATACTAGATGGTGCGTACGCAGCCTTAATGGTCCCTAGCTCCTACAGAAGACGTTTGCGCCCCATGGTTTCCTATTTATTAATGTCTGTCTTTATGTCTACTATCACCGCTCAAAGTTTGTCGGTCTGATAGTGAAACACCCTGTATATATATGTATATATAGGATTCCCCCCCCCCCCCTACATTTTTGAAAACTTAGTATATATGCATTCTAACTTTTTTTTCTATTTGATTTCAGAAATCAAAATTAAATAATTATTATTATTTTATTTTTCATTTTCATGTATGAGGTACCAGCGTAAATAAGGTTTAAGATAAATACACACAATGTATTAAGTTCGACATTTCTTTCTCTTTGTAAGTATTTCGAAATTTATTTTAAAATAGAAACAACGATTTTCTAAATAACACGTTAAAGGAGTGAAATCGAATTTTAAGTGCATCGTTTCCCTTTTTATAGTGTTCATTATTCCTAAAAATGACTGATTATTATTATTAATGAAACGAGCAGTGGCTAATGAGCGCCCTCCAAATTGAAAGGGAAATGCTAATGATGCAACTGAACTCTAATGACTTCAGATCGTCTCACTATCACGTTGCGTTACCGCAAATAGCCACAAACTATTCTAAAGCATTCAATCCCTTTTTGATGAAATTTTTTTAAACCCTGATACTGATGTATTGCAAATGATTTTTTCTGTTTTATTTAAGTAAGCATTATTAGTAGATTATCAATGTTTAATGTAAAATATTATCAAAAAGTGCTTTTAGAATACGAAATTTCAATAAAATAAAGACTTAAACATTCTTGTCTTACATTTTGTTTGTTAATGTGGTTCCTTCAAACTTCAGAGGAGTAATCTATAAAGACCTGGGATTTTCCGCTTTTAGGTGCGTTCGTAATTATATACAGTAAGAAACCATTTATCCGGAAACCAGTTGTCTAGAATTTCCAATAGACTTATTTCAGAAAAATGAGCCATACAGTCCCAGTTTGACATGTATATTGCTTTTAAACATTACAACATGCATGATATAACTTGATTCCAACAACTAAGATTTGAAATGGAAGTATATTTATTTATATATAGGGCATTTTGATTTTTATCCATAGGAAAAGGAGGAGTTTTTGTTTCCAAGGTTGTATGAATTGTCTTTTTTAAAACTTTGATTAAGGTCTGATCTTGTTTGGACCTGATTCTTTCTGAATAGTCTAATAATTAATTTGAAATCAAAACACTGCCATTGCCACATATATTCTAAAAATCTGATCAAATAGATGTTGGTTTAATTAATGCCCAATCAGTTATCCAGAAAAACCAGTTATCCGGAATACATCTGACCCCAACCATTATGGATAAATGGGTCTGTACTGTAAATACTTAGCACTTATAATCGTCGTCTTGCCCGTCCATCTGTCCGCATATAACAGCGCAGAAACAATCCAACCGAATGGTTCGAGATTTAATGTATATAATCGTTGCAGAATTTTATCGAGCCATTTCAAATTTTATGAAAATCGAATCAAAACTTAAAAAGATATATTAATTAAATCCTGTTATACGTAATTAATTCATTGGTATACCATGATAGGTAATGATTCTAGGTTGCTAGGATGATTACGTTCTATTTAGGATAGAGTCCTATTATCCGTATTTTTGAATTTAATGTATGGGGCATTCTCACAATCTTTTGACTTTTATGTCCCTGAATAATAATTTTTATTTTAATACATTATATATATATATATATATATATACTGGGGAACATCTATTGCATGATTGCATAACAATATTAACGAGATAAATACGTTTTGGACGATGTTGGGGGTCCAAATACCAGGAAAACTCCTATACCGTCCCGTGTCCCTGATGCTGATTTTTAAGTTTGGAGCTGTTTGTATAAAATTCTTTCAATAAAAGTAATTCAATGTAATTTTTTCATGAAACTGGGACAATTGTTTTATATAAATATGTAGCAAAAAATTAACCTGTACACATTTTTACGGTTGATATTATTTTTTGAACTCTGTCCCTGGGTTTTTCATCCTTACCGTCCCTCTTGCTAAACTTATACAGAAAATCACTTCAGATATAGCCACAGAATTTTTTTCAAGTTTTTTCTCATGCAGAAGTATGCTAGAAAAAGAATGTCTAAAATTCTTTGACAGGAAATTTACTTCAGAATTGAAATCAGCATTTAAATATCAATTTCAAGATCGTGGCTTTATTGGTAGTCTTATCGCCCCCAAGGTTTATTCCTGCACTTTTCGAGGCAAATTAAAAAAAAATAATAATAATTTAATCCAGTGTTAACGACTGTTTCTAAAAATCACTGAACATTGTGGCTATCACTTAGTCTTAACATGATTTGCCTAAAAATAGGTGGTAATTTTCCTTACCGTTCCATCCTTACCGTCCCTTTTTTTCCTCATTTCGTACCTTTTTTCCTATACCGTCCCCATTTTTTACCTTACCGTCCCTTCTTTAACAACCCTTTAAGACAATGTTATACCAAAATTTTGTACTAAAAATACTACATTGTTACTATTTCTTATTTGAATGTCCTGTGGGTACTATGCAAATTCTTTATAAGTAAAAATTTAGAAGAAAATAAAAGTTATAGTGGTAAAATGGTAAGGAAAATTAAACTCGTAAGTTTAACTTAAACCTCAGTTAAATAAAAAAAATTTCGCTGCTGACCATTTTTCCTTTATTTTGAATCATTAAGGCATTGGTCTATCAGATTAAAATGTTATTTTAGCAAGTTTAATTTCACCAGATTTTTATTCCCGAAAGTGAAAAGATTGTGAGAATGCCCCATATACAATCGTAATAAATTTTGCATTTATGCATTTTTGGATAAGAGTGCAACAGCTATTTCACCAAGATCTGAATATTTATAAAACTAGTTATAGTACGAACGTCTCTCATTTGCGACGTTTGACTTACAATTTCCAATTTTTAAGATCCTCTTTTTTTTCGTTTTGTGTATTTTTCGTCTTTTACTTCCTTTAGAATTTTCTGACAACTTTCATCTGTGAAATGCAATAGTAGACACAAAAATGTGAATTCATTCGATTTTCTGCCGGATATCTGCCACATTGTTCAACGTATTTCTGCCTATTTATTTTTTTATTACTATTCTTTAAGAATTTTATCTTTCTCAACAATCTGCCGTCATGATTGGTTCGATCCTTCATTTCTAACTACAGTATACATGTCAACTTTCACAATATACTATATCATTAAAATCATAAGACCAAAATTATTTTATACAATACAGTATTTTGTATACAGGGTGTATCTAAACTCTTGGGCAAAACTTTAAGGGGTGATAGTACACATCAAGACAAACAATATTAAATAGGAAACTAAGGGTCCCAAACGTCTTCCGAAGGAAATAGGCGCCTTTAAAGTTTAGGGTCCAAAATTTCAAATGATTATAAAAAACGGAAAAATTGGTCGATTCGTTTGTGGTTTTCACTAAAACTATTCTTTATGTCAATATTTTCTTGAAAATAAATTTTAAAGATACAGTTCAAAAATGCCGATAGAGGGCGCTTTAGACTTTGGAGTAACCAACAACTATTGTTTACCGTTATTTTTTGTATCTCATCACATGCTTTCAAAAGCTTAGACTTAAACTTAAATTTTGAGCTCAAAATCTGAATCGTTGAGAGTGGTTAAGTAGCACAAACTGAACTGTGTTCAGGAGTTAAAATTTCAAATGATCATAAAAAACGGAAAAATTGGTCGATTCGTTTGCGGTTTTCACTAAAACTATTCTTTATGTCAGTATCGTTTTCAAAATAAATTTTAAAGATAAAGTAAAAAAATACCGATAGAGGGCGCTTTAGACCTTGGAGTAACAAACAACTATTTTTAACCGTTACTTTTTGTATCTCATTACATGCTTTCAAAAGCTTAGACTTAAATTTTGAGCTCAAAATCTCAATCGTTGAGAGTGGTTAAGTAGCACAAACTGAACTGTGTTCAGGAGTTAAAATTTCAAATGATTATAAAAAACGGAAAAATTGGTCGATTCGTTTTCGGTTTTCACTAAAACAATTCTTTATGTCAGTATTTTCTTGAAAATAAATTTTAAAGATACAGTTAAAAAAATACCGATAGAGGGCGCTTTAGACTTTGGCGTAACCAACAACTATTTTTTACCGGTATTTTTTGTATCTCATTACATGCTTTCAAAAGCTTAGACTTAAACTTAAATTTTGAGCTCAAAATCTGAATCGTTGGGAGTGGTTAAGTAGCACAAACTGAACTGTGTTCAGGAGTTAAAATTTCAAATGATTATAAAAAACGGAAAAATTGGTCGATTCGTTTGCGGTTTTCACTAAAACTATTCTTTATGTCAGTATCGTTTTCAAAATAAATTTTAAAGATAAAGTAAAAAAATACCGATAGAGGGCGCTTTAGACCTTGGAGTAACAAACTACTATTTTTAACCGTTACTTTTTGTATCTCATTACATGCTTTCAAAAGCTTAGACTTAAATTTTGAGCTCAAAATCTCAATCGTTGGGAGTGGTTAAGTAGCGCAAACTGAACTGTGTTCATGTGTTGAAATTTGAACCCCCTCCTGAACACAGATCAGTTTGCGCTACTTAACCACTCCCAACGATTCAGATTTTGAGCTCAAAATTTATGTTTAAGCCTAAGCTTTTGAAAGCATGTAATGAGATACAAAAAGTAACGGTTAAAAATAGTTGTTTGTTGCTCCAAAGTCTAAAGCGCTCTCTATCGGTATTTTTTTAGCTTTAGCTTTAAAATTTATTTTCGATGCAATACTGACATAAAGAATAGTTTTAGTGAAAACCGCTAACGAATCGACCAATTTTTCCGTTTTTTATAATTATTTGAAATTTTAACTCCTGAACACAGTTCAGTTTGTGCTACTTAACCACTCCCAATGATTCAGATTTTGAGCTCAAAATTGAAGTTTAAGTCTAAGCTTTTGAAAGCATATAATGAGATACAAAAAATAACGGCAAAAAATAGTTGTTGGTTACTCCAAAGTCTAAAGCGCCCTCTATTGGCATTTTTTAAACTGTATCTTTAAAATTTATTTTCAAGAAAATACTGACATAAAGAATAGTTTTAGTGAAAACCGCAAACGAATCGACCAATATTTCCGTTTTTTATAATCATTTGAAATTTTGGACCCTAAACTTTAAAGGCGCCTATCTCCTTCGGAAGACGTTTGGGACCCTTAGTTTCCTATTTAATATTATTTGTATTGATGTGTACTATCATCCTTTAAAGTTTTGCCCAAGAGTTTAGATACACCCTGTATATCGGTTTTATATTATTATTTTTATTGAAATGTGAAACTGTATTGTAAAATTCATTATTTATCGCCTTGAATTTGATTGTTTTCATCAGGTCTAGTCTAAAAATCGCAGAATATTCTTAAAATTAAGCAGAACAAAGTTTTATAGTGGATGTTTATATTGTCATTATAATTAAAGTTTAGTAATAATCAATCTATATATAAACCAGTTTTGGAGGTATGTTCTTTATAAAAATTTACAATGTTTGACTACCTTTGCACAAAACATTGTATACCTACGTTTCAGAACAAGTGTAAAATTACTGGATACTTAAAAAAATTCTTAAGCTACTCTTTACCGCTTTTTTCAGCCATTTGCCATAATTTATGTTTATTACAAATGTACCTTTTTTTTTTCAAGTGCATATTTTCCTTTCCTGTTGCTGCAAAGGGAAACAGCGTAGGGACAATTCTTTTATAAGCCAGTGAAAAATTAAATTCACTCGTTATATTTTCGCATCAGAAGTTGACGTCATTCTGAGCAGATAATCCGCACTTTTCACATATACAATTTCAAAAATTTATTGTAAGTACGTTAAAATAACGTAGTATCTTCATTTAAATGTATTTGGAGTTAAAACATATATTAGTAGTTGGCCTACCAGGCGTTGGCTGGGCCAGTGATAATAACCTTAAATATACCTAAAATCAATGTTGAATGATTTTATATATTTAATAGATTTATAGATTTAATATATTCATAGGAAAATCTTTCCAAACGATCCTAATGCCGGAAGCTCCACTGCCTTCGGAAGCGTACAGCGGGAATACATTGGCCAAGCCCATTGTCTAATATTTGAATAAATTCTCCTATGAAACTTTCCTATGAATTCACATCCATTGAAATGTAAAGCATCAATACAAAAAGTCATTTACTTTCAAACTTTATGTTAGCGAGAATAATTTCAGTCATTCATTATGTATTTTTTGCAGTTTGCGTACACCAAAAAAGTAACACCGTACGCCAATATTGTTCACACTGTTCTAGGTGCATTAGTTTTCGAACACCATAACAATAAAACAAATTCAGTTCATCGAAAACGAATTTGATAAGGACATAAACGGAAAAGATTGTGGATATTAAGTTTAAAAGCTTATGTATGTACATTAATCCATTTTCTTGGGTACATAAATTTTACTCGAGGCTTAAACTATCTTTAATTCAAATCGATCTAAATCTTTCTTCGTTTCTGACATTTAGTTTTTCTCTCCACCCTTCCACCTGTGCTTCATTTTTTATCCTTAGGACGTGCGCCATGAAATATCGACTGGATAAAACAGATGGATCATTGATCTTTCTTTGTCGTTTAATATTTTGATTTTTTTTTCCTTTTTATACGCACATACACATTGGGTATTTGTTAAATGCAATGTAAATATTAACCATTAAGTTGTGAGGTGATTTTTTTATAACGCAAGTGGTAAGGTGGGGTGTGTGTAACCCCAAAATTTGGTTTCTTGTGCAATCCACAAAATTTAGCGAATTAAAATAAGAAAAATTCCTGTGAATTTTGCATTCTTTACTTGTATAAAAACAACTTGAAAAGTACTGTAACTGTACATACATATGTAAGTATACACTTTTTAAAAAAACGGACGGAAATTGTTCTGGCAATCGAGACGCCAGTACTATTTCCGTATTTTAACGGAAAATTTTTCCCGTAAATTACAGAAAAAATTTCCGTTTTTCTGGAATTTACGGGGAAATTTTTCAGTTAAAATACGGAAATAGTACTGGTATCTCGATTGCTAGTACAATTTCCGTATTTTAATCCGCTTTTTTACAGTGTATAGTCCATCTAGTAATGTAAAATGGCAATATTTCAGAATTTAAATTTCTTTATGGGGTGCAAAACACCTCAACTCACCAGTTAAGGGTTAAATTATTCACACGTACAACTTTCACCAGTTTTTTTTTTTTTTTTTTTTTTTTTTTTTTTTTTTTTTTTTTAAAGATAAGAAATATTACTTTATACTATGATATTAGCGATATAATCGAGTTAGAAAAATCACAATTGAGATCTATTAACATTCCAACTATTTCATTCAAACTTTCAAACCTTGAAAACTATATTTATTGCCAGAAGTGTACATTAGTAAGTTGTTCTACTATGTAGAACAATAGATTCTTGTAAATGACTGAAGAGACTTTTCCCATTTCACTGTGTTTATCTTTCCATGCGTCGTAAAGAAAAATAAAGTAGTCTTAAAATTTTAATTTTAATTTTAAGTTTTAAAAATGGCGAAAGAAGGAAATTTTTTATGAATATTTTCTTTCAATAGATATACAATTTAATATAAAGAAGCCATTTATCTATTTCTCTATACAAAGTGAAATAAATTGTATATAAAAGAATAATAATAATATATATAAATAAAATGTTTATTTATATATAAATACATATATTAACAAGTATAAAAGTTTACAAGGCTTGTTTTCACAGATGTTTATATTATTTGGCAAAAAATTCACTTTCTGAAGTCCGAATTGCGCCTAGTTTTTACGAACATGCCAAGCTCCTACACTGAAAAAATACCTTAAAATGCATATAATAAACTGAACCTGCCTCATCTAATAAAATTGTCACTAAGGCAATTTTTATTTTATTCTTGTTTTTTCATACATTACATATAACAGACATTTCTTTTTAAAATATTTTCCTTTAAATTTACTGAAAATCACTTATGGTATTTTCAGTTATGCATATAGTATCGCTTATAGTATCAGTTATAGTAATTCCGTTTATCGGTGCTAATAATAATGTTATAAATAAGAAAACTAGCTTCAAGATTATCGATTCTATACCGCTACTGAATCGATTAAGTTCGCAGATCTCAAATAATGAAAACATTACTCATTATTTTTAGATATTTTTTCGAACTGAGCGAAGACAGTTCTTTGATATATCGAGCTGGATGATTGAAAAGTTGATATACGGTTCTTGATTTCTTTCTTCTTTTCCGTTTTTTCCATGGATATATTCTTTTGGCAGATTCATCAGCTTGAAGGATTTCTACTTTTTTTTTTTACGATATTAAGTATCTTTTGAAAGAATAGAAAAACAGAGTAAAACTGATATAATTTATGTTGTTATGATAACATATTAAATAGTATATACTATTTCGTACTGCTATTTTTATACTCTCGTCTAGTTAACACATATTTTTTTCAAAAAATACTAGCACTTTGACCGTCCGAACCATATGGGGACATTCCGAGTAAGATAAATGAAAATACAATAATACAGCGATCGCAATAATGAAACTCGTTGCTTTCACACCCAAAAAATCTTTAAAAAGACAACCAGAAAAAAATTACGTTACTTTGACGCCATCACGGTAAAATACCCCAGCTTTATAAATGAGAATTGTCGGGATAACACCGCCATATCACACGTGTTCGGTAAGGGAAGGAAAGAGGCACAAAACATAAGAATTTGGACCACCAGGATATGTTTTAGGTTTGCATGTGCTGCGTGGGGTCGCGAGAAGGAAGGAATTTCTAGAATGAGAGAGAGTTGCTGAATTAACTGCGTGTTTGGTAAAGAAAATACTCGGTTAGGCAATAAAAGAGATTGCAGCTTTGAACATCTGGTGACTCTGTCAAAGTACATTTTAGGAAGATTAGCAAGTTAGCTATAAAAATGTCCCATGTTAGAAACGCGAGTTTCAGATTACGCCATAAAAAGGGATTAAGACATTAAGGGCTTAGTTTTAGACCACCGCAGTTAGCGTTACTTGAAAAATTAGAATGTTATGCAAGCGTAAGTAAGCTTCAGTGGGTATGGCAACAAATAGTTTTGCAAAGTACAGAAAGAACTCGCCCCTTGGAAATTTTTATAGGAGGAGAAGATTCTTAGGAGGGATTTTGAGCAGACAGAAAAATGAAGGAAGATATGAGAATTGGGAAGTGAGGAGAGGGAGTTGAGATTCGACAGGAAAACATCCCTTTTCTTTGAGATAGGTTTTTAGCAAGAGAAGAAACATCCCTTTTCTTTGAGATATTTTAAGAAGGGATAACTTTGTATTCTCCGGGCTCATGTAAAAAAATGTGGGTTTGCTTATAAGCATCCGCATGGTGGAAATAAATAGAGTTTTATTGGTGTGGTGGTGCAAAATATGGATTAAACGAAACGAATACTAAGATGACGATGCTTCTCAGGAAATTAAGAGGTGAGTGGGATTATTCTATCGTTTTTTGAGCAATCAATAAATTCTAATGAAGTATATTTGATAAATAAACATGAGTCAGGCATCCTTGGCACTCTAAAGTCTCTATGAACGTTAAAATCACAATCTATATAAACTTATTCCTGTATATTCTTTAATATTGGTATATACATATAGAGAAACAAATATTTGAGGCATGTTGTTGATACCTTTATCATCTTGATCTATTAATAAATTAGTGTTTCATCTTCAATGTTTCCAGAACCTATTTATTTTATACATCCGACTCTCGAACCTGGGAATCTAAGTAAAAACCTAACTAAAACCATAAGAGTTGTCGGACAGAATGCAGGTTATCTTTGGCGCGTGTAACAAAATAATATACGATTTCCCTGATTTCTGAAAAAAATATTCAAAAAATGCAACCAAATGGCCTAACATTTAGTTGAATTCTATTTCTTATGGCAATATTTTTCAATTGAAACTTAAATTGTCGTTCATAAAAAATCTACAATGATTATTTGAAAATGACGTCCTTTTCTAGACTCTTTCGGCCGTGACATTAGCCATGAAATTTTGTTTGAAAAGAAAAAGAGTTGACTCTAAACAAAATAGTTGCTATGTTTCCTTTCCAATATAAAACATCGAAAATGTTACCGCTGCACCTAAAGCAGTGGTTGACCACGTGGGGCGTACAGGAGGGCAATATGACTTTTCAGGGAGGCAATTTCAGATATCTTATTAACAAATTTTCTGTCATTTTTTTTTTCTAAAGAAAGTAGTGTCGTAATCTAAAAATAGAAATAATAGATGAAAAAATTAAAAAATAACTGAATAAAAATTAATTTGCGAAATGATCCCATTTAAAAGTTCAAAAATACACTGACACCGGAATAATTATGTGAATTCTTTTGGATAATTTGATACCTTTTATGTGCATCACGGAAGGAAAGGGTTGAAAGTAAACTTCTTATGGCCTCTCTGCAGACCACATACTGAATATGACATTCATGACATATGCATTTTAAAATTTAAAATTGGAGAAAACATGGTGGCTAAATCATAATAATGGGGAAAAAAGCCCGCTATCAAAGAAGTATGTTATGAGAGGAAAGAAAAATAGTAAATTAAAATAGATAAAAGCGCGAATCCGGAAATGTTACTTGTGAATTGTGTTATCCATGAAGTCTTGGCGATAAACAGATATCACTTATTCTTAATGGAGTACTAAAATCCATTATAAAATGTATCAATTCTATCAGATGTAATACAGAATATGAGAGAGATTTTACGAAAATAAAATGTAGACTCTTTATCACTTTTAAATTTGAGGTAAGTTGCCAAAAAAAAACAATAAAACTTTTGTAGATGTAAATGCGAAGATCCATGGCATCACTGCATTTATGGAGTTAGGTTAAAAGCATACTTGTAATAAAAAAATATGATTTTGATACATTAAAAAATGTGAAATCTCTTATCAGATTTAATGCTGTTTTCGGATCCATCCGGAAAATGGAAGTTTATTTTTTATGTGATAATATTTATGTGATATAGAAGGGAGGGGGGTTGGGAATCATGATTTTAGATATGCTTAGGTGGGGTACGGCCAAAAAAAGGTTGAGAACTACTGATCTAATGGATTAAAACACTTATTAGGGAAGTGCAAGAAGTGTTACGCGTCATCGTTGGAAAGATCTCGTCGTGGGAAGTAAAAAACTCAATGGCAAAAACGCAAATCAACCGTTTTCGAGATATCTGACAATTTATGTCACACAATTTGTTTATTTATTACAATTTATTTATGCTGTTACATTTGTCATGTCGTTAAATTTATAATTTAAAACCTTCCTGTTAATTTAATTATGCTATTTATGTTTAAAAATTAAATATGAAAAAAAAAAAAAACTTAGAAAAAAATGAAGAGAAGTTAATGGCTGTAAATGCAGGGCTGCCACGGGTGACTATTTTTATATTCTATTCACACCACTACTTTCGAAAAAAAATTGTAGTATATTTCTTTTGCACATGTTGTCAAAGTACATGCGACAGATTTTTATTTGAAAAAGTGGTGCGAGATGAATTAAAAAATAGTCCCCAATGGTAGCCTTGTTTCATGTTCTGTGTGTGTGTTTGTTTACCGGGCATTTGTAGTGTTTACTGGTGGTTCTGGTCTTTTATATAGAAATAGAAGTGTGCAGAAAGCCATTTAACGACTTAACAAATGTTACAGCATAAATACATTATAATAAGTAAATTGCGTGACATAAATTGTCAGATATTTCGAAAATGGCTGATTGGCGACGAGTAATTTGATTGAGTTTTTTATTACCCACGACGAGATCTTTCCAACGATATCAATCTCGTCAAAATCGGCACGCAAAACTTCTTGCACTTCCCTAGTTAGCAATAAGGTGTAGCTATAAGAAATAGCTGTAGAATGCGAAAGAAATGAGAAATAAAACATAACAGCCGTTTGTGTCGCGTCAGTTGCAGCGTATACGACCGAAAATATATACAATAACCCCTTCCTCGTTACCCACGATTGCGGAAAACGTTCTTCATCCTTAGAAACCCATTTATTTTCGAGGTTAGAAGAAGCATTTATAAAAACGAAGTTTTATCCGCCACTGATTTTCGAAAACGTTTTCGAGTAGTTTTTATAGTGTATTTATCAGAGATTTTCTAACTCAGAATATAGGTTTTTCGGATACTATCCATTCTATAGTAAATATTTTCATGTTCAGCAAACATGTTTTACGCAGACAAACATGATAAATTAACAACATGAACATTAGCATTTATATTATCTTGTTGCTTTTTCATGTATAAGGGGCTGTGCTTATATAACGTTATCATTTTAAGAGGGAGGGGTGTAGTCTGGCAAATGATAACGCAACATATCTCTAGAGAGAGGGGGGATTTCACTTTTGATATCGTTATCATTTTTGATCCAACCAAAATTTTCTTTTTGAGTAACTTTTTCTTGACATCCAATTAGTATGTTACCTTTTTTTAATCTGTTATCTATTTTTATGAAAATATAAAGTCATTATTAAAATCATTAAAGGATTATGAAATTATTTAATTACAAAACATGGAATGCCCCAACGTTTGGCATTCCTATTCTTCTGTCATATGCGTATGCATATATATCTGCCGTTCGAGAAACCCTATGCGAAGTATGTTTGAAATTATACTTGTGTTTACTAATAAATAAAAGAGAAATAATTAAATGTTGTCCACCTGTTTATATATATATATATATATATATATATATATATATATATATATATATATATATATATATATATAAGAAGTTCTGTGTACCTCACCCCCTTCCCCGTGTGGGGGCGAGTGCAAGAAGACATTATTACTGTCTGTTGAATGCATTATGTAACAAAAAGCTACCATTAATTTTTTTTAAATAGTAATTATTTCTTCTAAGTGTTATTTGATATAAAGTTATTTCATGTATAAAGTGATATTTTATTGACTTTTCTTCATCTGCACCAATAAAGTGTGCGAAAAATAAATGTAACCGTATTTGTATATCACTCCAAACAAAAGGAAAAAAATCTAAAAAATCAAAATAATTTTTAGACATTGATAACGATATCATTACGGAAGGGGCGGGGGGGGGGGGGGTAGTGGGATGTTCAAAAGGAGGGGGGGGGGAGGAGTTCAAAAGTTACCAAAAAGTTAAAGTTATATATCTACAGCCCCCTACGTTCACTTTCGCAGTTCAAAATGTTTAAGGGAAGACAAGACTGGATTCAATCCTATGGGAAATATGGGAGCTTTAAGACCTGATTTCTCGAAAACTATCCGACCGATTTTGATAAAATTTGAAATCCATATTCACTGGATTATACTCAAGACTTATGGCAAATAGTTTTTTTCTGTGGCTAAAACTTTTTATTTTAGAGCAATGGCAATTTTTCAGACATTTTCCATTTTTCAAGAATTGTTTTTTCTAAAACTAATTAAAAAATGTTTAAACTGTCTGCCACATATGATCTTATATTTACAGTCTATCCCTAAAAAATGTTTTATGGAAATCTCTCCAATACTTTAGGAATTAATAGGGTTTTTAGCTAAAAAGTACAATTTTTCGAAGAGCTAAAAAAGACACTTCTAACTTGTGTAAAGTTCTTGCACAGTTTTATCAAATACATGAATGAAAGTATATATAAACACTCAGATAAAATTTAGTTACATATAATAAATGAGTATAAAATTAATGTGGGGTGGGCGTGGCGTACCAGTCGTGTCTTACCCTTAAGGTGCCTGCCTACGTACGGAGCAATTTTTTCCAAAAAAGCTATTTAATTATTTTTTAAACTTATTTTTACAAAGATTAGGACTAGAAAATGTGAAAAAAAGTAAAAAATATTTCATTCATTGATAAAATTTTGGTAAATGGAGGAATTTATAGTAAAATTTAGTGAAATTTGGCCCAAAACGCAAAACACTCTAAAGGAAATTCTACGGTATGTATCTTAATTTCCTTTTTACACTTCATATTAAGACATTGGTGAAGGCAATGAACTAAAATCTAAGAGATTCTTTAAGTATTTCAAAACTTATAGCATATTGCACCTGTTTACATCTTAATTTTTCCAATAACTTTTTGAGAAATCATGTTTTGCGTATGGAATTTTCACCGAAAATTACATTTTCCAAAAAATGCATTTAAAGTTTAGATTTATGTTTTACTACAAGAATTTATAGTAATATACATCTAAATTTCATGGAGCATATTATTTATATTTCTTATTATTAGACAAATGCATCCACAATCGCGAAATTTCTCCAAATATACGACCCTTTAAAAGCAATTTAAAAATTTAAAAATTTTAAATTTTAAAGCCCTTTAAACAGCACTTCCGGTTTGAGTGACAGCTGTTGGGTAGTTTTAAAACCGCTATAACCCCGGATCTATTTATCGAACAATAAAAACAAATACAGTTTTGAAAAGGTAAAAAGTTGGTCTTTAATAAAATAAAATAAAATAAATTTGTCAATTTTGGTCGAAAACTGTATTTTCAACGTAGTCAGATACCTTAATTGAGAATGGATAGCATCGTAAAAACCAGTATTCCGGTTTGAAAAAAACCTCTTAACCCTTTAACGAGCCCCAACGTGTCGGGGAACATACCGGAAGAGACGTTAAGCTCTAAGGGGCAGGCCTAGCCGGCCCTGAGCAGTCTCTCTTAGGCTGCCTAACCCTTTATCTACTGAATTATGAATTCATGAAAATTTTATCTTCTAAAGCATTTTTCGTGAATTGTTCAAACAAAATTAGAAGATTTACATAATCATTTAATAAATTTTTGAAGGATTTTATAAGTATTGATGGATTTAGAAGGATAAATTAAATTTTAATTTATATGGATTTCATGCAATATTTATAACCCTACTCAAATCTTTCATTTTAAATATTTTTCTTAGTATTTTGTAGAAGTAGGAATTGTACAAATATAATGTTCTTACAATATAAATATAGAGATACTTCCGAATTGAAGAATTCCTCCCCCCTCCCCCTCAGCGTTAGAAAGCTGAAAAGATGCAAAGGCAAAAGAAATCGTCCTTTTAAAAATATTTTTGTTTTGTGTAACCAATAATGCGTTTGGAACAAGATAAAGTAATGTATCTATAACTCATTCTAAACAGTATTGCTACTAATCGATGTATTAAATGAATTTTATAACAATTTATTTTAATGGTACTTATAAGTACCGTCAGTAGATAAAGGGTTAAGTACTGAATTATGAATTCATGAAAAATTTATCTTCTAAAGCATTTTCCATGAATGTTTGAAATTACATTAGAAGATTTACATAATCATTTAATAAATTTTAGAAGGATTGTAGAAGGATTGAAGGATTTAGTAGGATTCATTAAATTTGAATTGATAGGGATTTTGTGTAATATTTATAACCCCACTCAAATCTTTTATTTTAAATATTTTTCTGAGTATTTTGTAGAATTAGGAAATGTACAAATATAATGTTCTTACAATAAAAATATAGAAATATTTCAGAATTGAAAAATCCCCCCTCCTCAATGCTAAGAAAGCTGAAAAGATACAAAGGCAAAAGAAATCGTCCTTTTGTTTTGTGTAACCAATAATGCTTCTGGAACAAGATAAAGTAATGCATCTATAACTCATTTTAATCTGTATTTTACTTTTTATAACAAGTTATTTTAATGGTACATATAAGTACTGTCAGTAGATAAAGGGTTAATACATCATAAAACTATACTCACAAGGAAGTTCTCCTTACTGGGCATACTCAGACTATTTAAAAAAAAATACTAATTAAACTACTTATGTATGTCATAAAGGATCAGTGAAATTTAGCGGCGGAATTACAGTAGAAAGTCTGTAAAAAATAAAATACTTTCGAGTATTTGGCGCGAAAAGACGAAAGCGTCACACGATTTGGCGAGCAGTACTTTTCCTCACAAAAAGCAAACGATTTTATTGCACCTGAAAATTGTTTGTTAATTGATTTTTAGAATGCGTGTAAAAAGTATTTAATGAATTTAAACGTAAACAATGAGAGAGTTTAATAAATATATTTTTTTCGTATTACATATTTATGTTGCTTGTTATTTAATTTTATTACTTTAAAAACAATTTCATATAAAAATACTTTCATATATTTAAGCGTATTCCAAAATAAAGGTAAGATTCATTTACCAGTTATTCATTTCAATATAAAGAATTCGTCGTTTCCATAGCAACAAAATTGAATTAACAGTGCTCAATTGGGCTTAATTTTGAGATATTGAAACAATTTTAATTTATTTTCATTTTGTTTTAATTGATAAAATTTGATAGTTAACTTTCATTATAAAATATATATATATATATATATATATATATATATGACAAAAAATCAAATTAAATCAAATTAAAACTGACAAAACTAAAGTTTTTTACATTTAATTTATTTAAACAAGTTCAATATGAAACATTTTTATCTTAAAGAGTATTCGACATAAAAAAGCATTTTTCGAAATTTCATTTCATCGCCATCCGACGATAAATCGCCAAATAAACGAAAATTTCATTATTTTTTTACGAACACTCTATGGAGGTTCCGCCAAAAAAAAAATTTATAAACATATATATCCACATGAGAAGAACACTCTGTAATTTTTTCAGATTTTTCTGAATATGCCCGTATGGAAACCTTCCTTGTCAGAAACCTTTCTGCAAACCAAGTATCAACAAAAGAGTCCTTGCTTTTAGAAATTGTTCTTTCAATCTCGAAAATATATTGATTTCTTATGTTTCTCAAGGAAAAGAACGCTTTTCAGAATCATAGGTAGCTCGAAAGATATTATTGAATATTTTCGTTAGTGATTGTATTATATTTTCGTAGAATCATTAACATTTGTTTTGTTTTTGTTGTTTAGTTTGCTTTTTGTTTTGTTTTTTTACAGTGCATATAGTCTTCTTTGTTTGAAATCATTTATAAATATTATTAAATCAAAATTATTCGTAAATAAATAACAATAATTTGCAAGAGCCTATTAAAATAGTTATCCATGATGGAATATTTTTTTAGAATTTTACAATCATTCGAAAACTATGATCAGAAAAACAAATTGCAAATAAAGGAATGAACTGACATACCTAACTTTTCAATACTTTGATAGATAAGTAATTAAGATCGAAGATTTTAAAGTTAGTCAGTTTAGCTATCGTTTTAATTGTTTTTCTACGAAGATAATGTAAATATGGCAAGATCTGAATATGAGACCTACCCTTATAAGATTAATTTTTTATTTTGTAAATTTCTAAAACAGTCTATTATTCTTTAAAGAGAAGACGAAATAAAATGGGAAATCCATTTTATTGCGATGTATCTACGATATAGTATACTACATCTTTTCATATTAATCTATATACATTCACTATCCTTTACAAAGGCGTAAATCCCCAATTCCTTTTTCTTTTATTGCCCTAAATTTATAAAAACAACAATATTTGGGCTAGTTCACTTAGTGAAGTTTAAAGCGCTCTTTAATTCAACCCCGTTGGTTTCTGTAACTTGTTTGAACAGTCTGTTAATAAGTCAATCGATCTACAGAACTGTCATAAACTTTTTTTATGCTGGCAGTTCAGTCACTTTACGTGTAATAAATAGATTTCTTTCTACTTTATCATTTTTTTATTATCTATATACTTTCACTATCCTTTACAAAGGCATAAATCGCAAATTCCTTTTCTTTTATTTTGCCCTAAACTTCTTATAAAAACAATAATATTTGGGTTAGTCCACTTAGTAAGTTTAAAGCGCTCTTTAATTTCATTCCGTTGGTTTCTGAAATTTGTTTGAACAGTCTGTTAATAATTCAATCGATTTACAGAACTGTCATATAAACTTTCTTTTATGCTGGCAGTTTAGTCACTTTTTGTGTAATAAATGTATTTCTTTCTACTTTATCCTTTTTCTTATTATCTATATACTTTCACTATCCTTTACAAATGGATAAATCCTCGATTCCCTTTACTCTATTCCTTTAAACTCTTTATAAGAACAATAATATTTGCGTTAATGCATTTAGTGAAATTTCAAGTGCTCTTAATTTCTTCTCGTTGGTTTCTGAAACTTGTTTAAACAATCTGATAATAAATCAGTCTGTCTGTAAGAGCTGTCATATAAAGGTTTTTTAATCATATTGCTCCTCTTTACGTGTTATAAAGTGAATTTCCTCCACTTTATCTCTTTCTTATTAACTATATACTTTCACTATCCTTTACATAAGCAACAATTCTTAATTTAATTTCCTTTTTTGTCGAAATCGCTTTATAAAGACTGTTATTTGCGATAGTTCACTTAGTAAAAAGTAACGTACTCTTATTTTTTTCTCACTTCTTTCTGAAACTTGTTTAAACAGTGTGCTGAAAATTAAAATCTAGTATTGTTATGGAAAATTTTCTTCGATGAGAATTGAGTTACAATGTTCGTCCTTACTCCTTGTGAAAATATGCCCCACCAGTGGCTGAGAGGTTTTGCTCTCGAAGCTGGTAGACGGGAGGTGCTGGGTTCGCGCCCGTCGGCCTAACCGTTTCGGAGTTTTCGTGGTTTTCTTCGAAACCTTAGATTTTCCATGCGTAAATACGGATTAGGTTCCCTTAGAAAGACCCCCACGGAGGGCACTACCCCTAGGGCCTATATCCCCCGAGTAGATAATCGGCCGTCAAAAATCAACCCAACCCAACCTTTGTGAAAATATCTATTAAGATTTTTAAAAATAACAAATGTTCCTTATAGTTAAACGCTTGGCCGATTAAAGTAGTGTTTATTTAAAAAAATCTGAAGATATTATAAAAATCTTCATTTAAAACACGGATATATAAAACAATATCTTATCCCTTCGAAGCGAATACCTAATAAAATGAATTTTCTCCTACTTTATCTTTTCTTGTTATCTATATACTTTCACGACTGCGGCATCGATTTCACTTCCTTTTTTGCTGCCCAAACTCTTTAAACAGACAATGATATTTGCATTAGTGCACTTAGTAAAAATTAAAGGGCTCTTAATTTCTTCTCATTCTTATCTGAAACTTGTTTAAAAAGTCTGCAGAATACTTCAATCAGTCTAGTACCGTCATAGAAACTTTTTTTTTTTTTTTTTTTTTGCTGAGAATTGAGTCACGATGCCTTTTCTTGCTCCTTTAAAGAACGTCAAACAAGCACTTTTGGAATTAGAAAAATTATCTTTATAACTAAATGTTTGATCGATTTGTTATGTTAAAAATCTATCAAAATTTGATGGAGAGAAGCATTGATTTACTCATAACAAGATACAAACGGAAAGCTACGTCATCTGTTGTTCTGATCAGAGATTCACTGTTAATTTAAATTTTCCACTTACTCACTTAATAAAATTTAAAGCACTCTATGTCGAAGCCATATATTTGTGTTATATTTTCATTCAAAATTAATCCTTTTTCTAAATTTATTTTCCATCCTTCTTTTTAACGCTAGCATTAAAAAACGATTCTCTTTATGTATAACTTAAGCACAAACATTATCCCCGCATAAATATTCTTTATTGATATTTTATTAGATAAATACTGCTTCTTAGAAATCTTTTTACGTAATCTAAAGATAATAAATTTAATTTTAGATATCTGGCACCTCTTTTTTATTTCACTTTTTAATTGATAGCCAAATGTGGTTTCTGTACTTGGTGTTTATCTCGTTCAAATTTTAATATCGCTCCCAGTCTAACGGATATTTTGTGATTGGCATATTGGCTTAATACATATGTATTCTTGGCGTATTAAATTACGCAGATTGAACTACACTTCACCCCTGATCTTGTTACTGGTAACAGCTTCAAAATTGCTGAGTATGGGGGACCACCACTAATTTTACATCTTAGCTTAATAAAATAGTTTTTTCCATGGAAATACTGCTGAATTATTGCCTGGTAGAGTATTACAGGAAACGCATTTATGAAAGACTGGAGTTTGCTATGGATTACAGCGTGTTGTACTTGCGTGTTGTGTATGCAAAACGATCACGATACCTCGAAACTTCATCATACACTCTTAATTTCTTTTCGGAAACTTGCGCATACAATCTGTTGAATAATTCAGTAAGTCAAGTTTTGTTTTAGAAACCTTTTCGTTGCTGAGATATTAGTCACAATATGCGTCTTTACGCTTTGTGAGAATACCAAACCAACACTTGTGGAAATCATATAATTATACGTTTGACAGATCTTTTATTTTAAAATATCGATGAAGATTTAAAGAATAGAAGCTATCCGCGTCTATTCTCTCACAGAAACGGAATACTGTGTCGTCTGTTTTCTGAATCAATTTTTTTGCCAATTTTAATATGGGGCTTGTGTATTAAAAAAAAAAAAATTGTAATTGATTATAACTTTAAATTTTCTCTCCTCTCTGAAATTTATTTAACAAATTTGCTGAATATCAGTTAGAAACTAGAATCAGAAAAGCAAATTGTAAATAATAAGAAAATTGATGGGTCTGTCTGATCCTTTTCTGTTATTATAAATAATGTGTATATCGAAAAATCGGCTTATAAAACAAACCATTATGACGCAAATTTCTCAGTTTGGATTTTAAAATAATTTCACAAGATCTTGTCCTTTATTTATTTCTAGCTGATCCGCCCGGCGTCATAAACCTCGAATTTGTATGATTTTATATCTTTAACCCGATTTTATCTGAATTTATATTTTTAAATGACAAAAAAATCGAGAAAATATTGATTTTTAGTGGGAAAATACTCGTAAGAAGAATTTGTCTTGTTTTTTCGCGTACGGTCATCTCATAGTTAAAAAAGGGGGAGGGGGATTAGTTCTTCTTGTCCGAACTCTTTGAAATTTGTATCGGTTATAAGCATAACGGCTTTGCAGACCGGGTAAAAATTTCGTGAAAAAATATTGATATCTAGTTGTAAAAGAAATATGTTTTCTTCTCGCTTTTGTTTTGTTTTTCACGTCGGGTTCTTTAACATAACAACAACAAAAAAAATAGTTATTTTCGTCCGAACTCTCTGAAATTTTAATATTTTATAAATATAACTGTATGCAAGACCTCTTTTCAATTTCGTAAAAAAAAATATGTATATTTAGTAGTGAAAACATGAGCCGAAGCCGAGCGAAGTCGCACCAAAAGACAAATTTTTTATCGTTTTCATCGAAAATTTCTCGGATTTTATTATTGTTTTTTTAAATACTTAATGCTCGTCTGAACGTTTTGTAATTTTTGTAGGTGATGTAAATCCGGTCTGCCGTAATGCTCTAAAAAATTTTTTCGAAATATAGCCGTTCAGTTTCTTTTAACGTAGAGAAAATGCCGTCTCCGGGATGCGCAAAGTGGCCTGCGGTCGCGAATTTTTTGAAAAGGTTAAAATTCGAATTTTTAAAAACCGCTTGTACCGTCGAAGAGAAGAGGGTCTCAGCTTTAAATATCAGAGGTAAATCGTTACCTATGAAGCTGAGCCACGGGATAACATTGGCGAAAGAGAGAAAAAATCAATTGTGAAAACGACTGTTTTTCAAAAAAAAAAAAAAAAAAATCAAAGGGTTAATAGCCATGTTTTTACAAACTGATTGACAAACTTCATTGACAAACTTCAATTTTACAAACTTTCAGAATACGCCACCCGTTTATCTTAATTTTAAACGGACGGCCAGTGGGCGTTAAAAAAAAAAAAAAAAAAAAAAAAAAAAAAAAAAAAAAAATCGGTGTATGTTTTTTTTTTTTCTTGCTTTCAGTGTGTAAAGCAGGTTCTGTGCATGCGCGAACGCGCCTTCGCTGATTTGCAGAACAAGATTTCTGTGACGAGATTTTAATTAAAATCTCGGCTAATTATTAAAAAAACATATGAGCCTCAGTTACTCCAGAACCTACCGTAGACTATCTTCTTACAAATTTTCAGACATCTGCGTGCGGTAGATTTTCCTAGCCATCGCGAACACGCATACACACACACACGGACACACAGATCGGGAAACTTTTCTCTTTTATTAGAATAGACTATTTAAATGATCTAATATTTTTTTTTAAAGAAATAAACTGCTGATTATATGGAAAACTTCTAATAACGTTTGTTATTTATAATCTTTTATTTCTTAACTTCTTTTCTCATCTATGCTTGAAATGTTTCTAAGAATATTTGCAGTGTCATATGCGGGTGCCTATTTCGAAATTTTTTTTATATATTATGAAAATCTACATCAGCAATACAAGCGATTAGTTAATTTTAAAATAGTCTGTTGCTCCTTGAATGCAGACCGCTTATTATAATGGATTTCCTTCTACTTTATCTTTTCCTTTTATCTATATACTTCCATTTTCTTTTGCAGAGGCATCAATTATCGATTCCACTTTCCTTTTCTGACGAAAATTCTTTTCAAAACCAATGATATTTGCGTTTGTGCACTTCGATATTTTTAAAGCGCTCTTAATTTCTTCTCATTCCTTCCTAAAACTTGTTTAAACAGTCTTCTGAATAATTGAATCGATCTAGCAATGTCATTGAAATATTTTTTTTTTTTCTGAAGATATAATCACAATGCTCCTTATTGGGAGAATGTCAGACAAGCACTTTTGAGATTAATAAAACGCTCCTTATAACTAAATGTTCGATCGATTTATTATTTCACTCAAAATATCGATGAAGACTTGATGAACAGGTCTTTTTAACGCTTTAAAACATTGTTGAAAGTGTTTATGAACTCGGTTTGTTTGGTCGCCTGTCTGTCCGTACTGTAACTCTCGTAAATACACCGAAAAAAAAATATGTCTAATCAACGAAAAAAAAACCCTGTAATTTTTTTATTCGATTTTTGTAAAATTTGAAATGACCTGACAAAATCCTGCAACGATTATATATTAAATTTCAGACCATTCGGTTGGGTAGTTTTTGCGCTGTTATATGCGGACAGACGGACAGACAGACGAAAAGACCGGGCAACGAATATAGTTGCTACGTATTTTTATAATTACGAACGCACCTAAAAAATCTACAAGTTTGGCCACCAAAAAAAGATATGTTTAAGTTTTCTAATGAATATAGATATTTTATTATATTGAAATTGAATAGGTATAATAAATAAAAAATACATTTAAAAAAAATTCTTTTTTAAAAAAAAAATAAAGGTTATGTTTACCATTGTAATGGTCGGTATCCCTTTGATGCTAATTTTAATTTCGGTCTAGTGCAGTTAGTAAAATTTAAAACGATATAAATTTTTATTCTCATTCCTCTCTGAAATTTACTTAACTAATTTAATCCATCCGCCAATTTGTCTGAAATTTTCATGGAAACATACAGTGTATCCACGTATAACCTGACCGACCTTTATTTTCGCAACCGTTGGTCCTAGATGTATACTTCCAATTACGAAAATGATTTAAATTATGAAAAGAATTATTTTTAAAGCGATTTGGGTCAAGAAACACATTTATTTAAAAATTACGAAATTTAAATTTTTATACGGTCCCCCGTTCCTATAAGTGATATTTAGTAAAAATTTACTGTGACACTAACAAGTAAGACAGAAAAAGTCCCATTCATCTAACATTAAAATTGACCGAGTTATAAAACTTTGAAATGCATGACTTATACCACTTTTTTGCATATCAAAACAGATGATTTCGACCGTGTTTTCAGGGGTCGTATATAAAGTACTTAAACTTATTTCAAGGTATCTGAGGTTTGAAAGAAATCGTACCACTATTACGATTGAGTTAACTTTATTAGTTAACTCAATCGTACTCTTAGTTTAACTCTCTTTAACTCTTAGTTTATATGTTAAAATAATTGTATTTTAACATATGTTGTATTTTGTAAGGATTTGAGGCTATGATTTCTTTTAACAAAAATTATGTTATTTTCATAAGGTTTTATTTAACTTGCAACGATCGTCTTTCCAGTTTAAAATTTGTACTCGAACTTTAACTGACTTTCAAATGTCCGATCGAAGTTAAAATTTTACATACTGACTTAAATCCGATTACAATGTGATATTATTATGATTTTTTATGCTTAGCATCTTATAAATACTTATATTCGAGGATAACACAAAAAAAATTCGGATAGATTACCGTCAACAAGTTTAAGAAATGGTTTTAGATTAGATAACATAAAACTGTGATGGTTGTGCTTTTTAACTTTTATAATTAAGTTTTATGTTTTTTAACGCTAAATAAAAAAAATTACCTTCACTTTTAACTATCATGTCAGGGTTTTTCGCAAATCGTAAGTTTCAAGGTTAAAAAATAGCGAAAAATATGATACTATAAAATAGATGTAACACTTTTTTATTCAGTTTAATTTTTTTTAATTCAATAATTTATTCAATTTTGTGGCTTATACTGAGTTTCTTACAGCTAAACAGCTCAGGGGTTCGATGCGATTGGGAGGGGAAGGGGGATCAATTTTAAATTTGAGCTTTTTAACTTTGACATTTGCGATTTGAGAAAAATCCTGACGTGATGGTTTAAAATGAATGTCATTTTCGGATTCAGAGCTAAAAAATACACGTGAATCAATTTTCAAAAGCTAAAAAACATAGCACAACCCAAAATTTGAAAGTCGGTGTAATCTAACAGCATTTTAAAATATGTATCATTTTTGTAAAGAATTGAGGCTTTTGTTTTCAAACTTTTATTTAACAAAAATTCTGTTATTTTTATCCTGTTATATGTTCAGTACTTTGCAGTAATATATCACAATTATTAAAGATTTCAAATTTATATTGCAATGCTAATTTTACTCCCAACCATTTCTTTAATATATCTGACGAAATTATCTTTCTACTAAATTTGTGAATGACCCCTAAATTTCAGCAAAAAATATGCCCCAACTTTAAACAGCTATTACTCGGTCAATTTTAATCGTAGAATAACGGGACTTTTTTTGCCTTACTTGTCAGTGTAACAGTTAAATTTTACTAAATATAAGTTATAGGACTGGGGGACCGTATAAAAATTTAGATTCTGTAATTCTTCGTTAAATTGTTTTTTCGCTTCAAACTTTTTTAATCTTAACTCTGCACCTAATTTTGACCACTTTTGTAATTGGAAGTATGCATCTAGGACCAACGGTCGCGAAAATAAAGGTCGGTCAGATTATACGTGGACACACTGTATACTTCGTTAAGTGTTGACTCATAATGTTTTATTCCGTCTGAGAACGTCAAACAAACGCTTTCGGATTTAATAAAATGTTGTATTTAACTGAATAGTTCATCGATTACTTATTTCATTCAAAATTTCGATGAAAACTTATTAAGCGGAAGACTTTTGTCTCGGATGTATCATTAAAATTTAGGATTCTGTCTTCTGTTATTCTGTTTAAAATTTCCTTTTCAATTTTAATTTTATGTTGGTGAAATGCAAAGTGCAGCTATTGTTTTTGTGTATCAAACAGTGAATAGGCCGCCATAAAATATGTATAAAAAAAATTCTTCTCTTTCGAAGGCGATTAACTCGCTATGATTCCTGTAACAGAGAAGTAGTACCTGAATTTTTTCATATTCAACAGATCCTTCTGGATTGTCCTGAAATATATATTAAATGTATTTCTCCGGTCTTGAGGCCATAATGTCAAAACTTCTGTAAATATTTTTCTTTTGATTATGAAAAACAAAATACAGTAGAACCTCGATTATCCGAAGTAATCTGGACCGATCCTCTTTCGGAAAATCGAAATTTTCGGATAATCGAGAATGCTTCAATTTTAAGATTAAGGAGAAATATATGCAATATTTCTAATTGTGGTAATAAGTGCATAATAAAAATAAAGCAATAGAAAAATAGAAACAAGAATAAATTACCTGAATTTTAATTTTGAAATGAAGTACCTTTTACATATATCACAAGGGTTTGAAAAAAATGTTTGGTTTGTCGCAGTTTCAATTGCCTTTGCTTTGAAGCTCTATTACGGAGTTTTTTAATATTATTAATTTCCCAGTATCACAGTCTTTGTGCTGCTCCAGCCATGCATGCAAACCTTTTGGAAAACATTCAAAAGCTTCAGAATTGCTAATCTGTTCGTTTTCTTCGTTCCACTCCGCAGCTTACGGGAGCTCGAGTTAAATTCAAAGGAAATCTAAGAAAGGGGATCGAAAATATTTATAGGTACTCGTAGTTCGGAAAGGACCGCTTGCACACAAGAGATATAATAGTTTAAAAAAAAAAAGCTTTCAAAATGGATTTTGCACAAAAAGAATGTGATAGTAAAAAAAAAAAAAAAAAAAAAAAAAAAAAAAAAAAAAAAAAAAAAAAACTTTAAAAATGGATTTTGGTTAACCGAGAGTTTTTGTTGAAAGAGTTTTCGATAAAAGAGGTTCTACTGTAATAACTCAGCATAACACATTTCAATTACATTATTATAGAAATAATCTTTAAAATGGGAATTGATTCATTAATTTATTCCATACAATAGCGACCGCGTGTTGCAAATTTTAATAAAAATGTACAGTATTGCATTGGAAATAGGAGGAACCATTTCGAAGAGGAGAAATGAATTTGAGGAATAACAATGAATTGTATTCAGAGAGTTTACCTATCGTATTTGAAAAGTATTTAAGATTAATTAATTTTTCATTAAAATTTTTGAGCTACTTTCGCAGAAAGGTTAAAATTACCCAACTTTCTTATTTTACTCCAAATCTTGATGAATATTTGTTGAGCTTAAATGTTTTATATTAATTCCTAATTAAATTAAAATTAAGTATTTTGTTGTTTATATATATTGTTCTGACGAATTAATGTTTAAAGACTTAATTTTCATTTTACGTTAGTGCAATTTGTAAATTTTAAAGAAGTTTGGAACATCTTCTAACTCGTTTGAACCTTACTTGATGAAACAGTTTACTCAATCTCTCCATCAATTTAATATTACCATGGAAACCTTTTCTTTGCCGAGAGTTGAGTCACAAATGCTCCTTCTTACTCCTTGTGAGAATGAGAAACAAATACCTTTGGGTTAATAAAATAATGGATTTAACTAAATATTTTATCGATTTCTTTATTTCAATGGAAACGTCCATGAAGGTTTGACGAGCAAAGGCGGTTACTCTCTGTTTTCTCGTGTTTTTCTCGGATTATGTCATCTGTTATTATGCTTTTAATTTGATGTTAATAAGTTTATTGAAATTTAAAATGCTCTTAAATTTCTTCTTTCTTTCAATTTGCTGAATCATTCAATTAGTCTCAAATTGCCAGCAAAGTTTTTACTTTATTGAGAATTGAGTCCTTCTTTAATTTTCCTTCGTACTTTATTTGAAAATACTAAATAAATACATTTGGATTTAATAAAGTGATATTTTTTACTAAAAAATTCATTGATTTTTATTTACTAATTTTAAAATCACAACTTCGATGTACAAGTACACTCTCAACGGTGTTCAATGGCTAATTCCTAAGCCGTTAGACATAAGACATATAGTTCCAATTAAAAAAATGTTTTAAATGAAGTAAAGAAGTATTTTAAAAGCTATTTGGGACATTAAAAGCATTTCTTAAAAAAATATGAAATTAAACTTTTTATACGGTCCTCCAGTCCTGTAAGTTATATTTAGTAAAAATATCCTATAACACTAAGAAGTAAAACAAAAAAAGTCCCATTGTTCTACGATTAAAACTGACCTGGAAATGGCTGTTTAAAGTTTAAACATCTTATTTGCTGCGAAATAGGGGTCATTCACTAATTTACAGGAAATATAAATAATCGTCAGATATAAAAAAAAATAATAATAATGCTTGAGAGTAAAATTAACCCTTTCACCGTCCGATGGTTTTCCTGTATTTTTATAAGATTGCTTGTAAATTCCAGGATAGATATATTTATTAATCGCAGTTTGATGTTATAATATCTTTAATATCACTTCTTTCAATATATGGTTCAAAATAAAATTATGTTTAAAATATTTTTGTCTACAGCCGTTTTAACACGATTTCTAGAAACGGAGAAATTTGGGCCAGCCGGTTAAAGGGTGAAACGTGAAAAAATCAAAAGCTATCGAAGACTTAGACTTAGACATCTAACTCAGAAGAACTGGCGTTCATTTTTAAACTTTTTTTATTCACGCTAGGACAACACAACACAGTACACATAAAAATTCACAGGAACATATAAAAAACTTAAAGTCGGACGGAGCTTGCTCGCCCATCTCTGGTCGGCCCAAAAACGGCCGTCCTCCGTCGCTACAGAAACGCATCTCCTCCATGGGGCTCTCTTCGACTTTTCAGTCAGTCTTAATTTCTGACCACGTGGGAGTCTGATTCATCTTATTAAAAAAGTTTATTTCTCCAAGTGCCAGTCAGCACTTTTCACCGAGAATTAATTTACATCATTAAAATCAATTTACAACTCCACATCTGGATCGTGAATGCATTGACATGCGATTTACAGTTTAGGCATTAGGTGGGCTCAATTAAAAAGTGTTTACTAAGTTAAGCGGTCATCTGGTTTTTGCATGAGCTCAGATGAAACGTCACAAGGGTCATTACAATATAAATTTGAAATAATTTTTCATTCTGAGATGTTAAAGAAAAATATACAAGTTGTACTAAAAATATAAAGTTAAACGATGATAGAACTTTTGTTAAATGAAATGATGAAAAGCAACAGTCGCAATTCTTTACATAATTATACTTATTTTTAAATGTTTTTTTAGATTATCTGAAACTTAATAACAATTAAAGTTATCATAAAACTTGCTCGAAGTGACTCCATTCGGCTGCAATGCAGAAATGTACACGCGAAATAAATCTTTTTAACGCTTTAAGCACTTTTTGTGCAATCCCTCGAAGCATGGCCCAACTCATTTGTGTTCAGATGCAAAAACTTGGCATAAGTCATGCAATTCAAAGTTTAGCAACTAGTTCAATTTTAGTGTTATATGAATGGGACTCTTTTTGTCTTACTTGTTAGTGTAATAGCAAATTTTTAATAAATATCACTTATAGGACCGGAGGGTCGTATAGAAATTTAAATTTCGTAACTTTTTAAGAGATGCTTTTATGGATCAAACGACTTTTATGATAATTTTTGACCTCATTTAAAATATTTTTGTAATTGGAACGATATGTCTATGACTAATAGTTTAGAAATTATCCATTGGACACCGTATATTTGTAGGGTGGGAGTATTTTTTCTTAGATTCCGGATAAAAACAAAATGTTAAGCAGTCTATGATTATGATTAAAAATTTAGTTTTAATTTTATGTTAGTGTACTTAAGGGGTACGAACACTTTCTAAATCGATATTGAACTTCTTTCTGGGAACTATCGAAGCTATTTCAATCCTTTTTCCAAAATGGATTTGACAGCACATTACTATAAACGATTGTTTGTCCAAAATAAAAATCTCTTCTTTTTTTTTTTTTTTAATCTTGTAGACTTTTCCAATTTCGGAATAATGAAAAAAATACCAAAAAAAAAAATAATAATAATAATAATAAATAAATAAAAATAAAAATATTGAAATATAAATGTGTAATTTGAAAAGAATTCTACATTGATTTAACATTAGCGTGCAAGTGTCTAGGCATTAATAGTGTAGGCTCTTAAGAGTCCACACTAGCCACTCGGAAAAAGTCGAACGCTAATGGTAAGTCTATGGAAGCGTTATTTTCAAATTTCTCGCTCAAATTTTAATATTTTTGAATGATTTTTCAATTTCGGAACCGGTTCCAATCGGTTCCGAAATTGAAACTATCCTATTATTAAAAAAAAAAAAAAAAACTAAAACCAAAATCAAAAAAGTAAAAACTATCCCGGTTATAGATCATCCTCAGCTATCCTATGCAAAAAAATTATTCAAAAATATTAAAATTCGAGCAAGAAATTTGAAAATAACGCTCCCATAGACTTACCATTAGCGTTCGAATTTTTCTGAGTGACTAGTGTGGGCTCTTAACACTGTACGTACCAAATTACGAAAACCACATATTTTAAAGCATTTCTACACATTTTTTTCGAACTACGTTAGAAATATTTCGTCTATTAAAATTAATAATTTTAATCGGAGTTTATAAGAGTTTTGCATATATCTTACAATTTTACCCTGACCATTTTTTAATACTTTCCAAGATAGTTGAAAAAAGTGTATAACTTTGGTTTGCCTGTTCGTCTACCTGCATGCTTATCTGTCAGTACTCTAACTAGTTTAAATATATTCCATGTAATTGAAATATGTTATTGAGTTTTAATATAACATGTTCGGTATTGAAAATGAAGTGTGTTGTATTTATAGTTCTTTTCCAAAGGCAATCAAGAGAATCCCGTATGGTGTATGGGAAAACTCTTTGCAGTATATTTTAATGATGTTACACTAGTTCAAACATATTGAAATTTATAAGCATCACTCAGATAAACTCGAAAATGCTTATTATTTTTTTCATATTACTGGGTGCGTATAAATTGTACAGATCATATACAGGGCTGCACAAAAGAAGTCGAGTAAATTTCCGTTTGATGACGAAAATTGCTGAAGGGGAATTTTCAACTCTGTTATGCTTTTCTTAACTAAACTAATTTTTTTGCATACTATGCAGTATAGATACAAATCTGTAGATCATATACAGTGCTTCACAAAAGAATTGGAATACTTTCCCGACTATAGAAGGTAATTATAGTAATCCCTTAACATTCGCGAAGGATAGGTTATCAGAAACCTTCGGGAATGTTGAGACTATCTTTCCATGCATAAAAGGGGGTTAGGTTTTAAGGGGGCTCCACTCAGCTTCCGATTTTCCCTCACTCATGTAAAGTCTTATGGGCATTGGATGCATTCATATATTTAAAATATCTCCTCGGGAAATTAATATTTTTAACTTCTACTTTTGTGTACACTTCCTAGAAGATGTCTCTTTTTTTCTTAGTTCTCAAAATATTTCTAAATTCTACGCTTAATTTTATATGAAATATTAAAATCTTACTCACAGTTCGCCCGCTTTTAACACATAAAATATTAAATTCAGCATAGATTGTAGCAATATTTTGAAAACAAAGAGAAAAAGAGACATCCTTTCAGAAGAGTACATAGAAAAATATGTTAAAAATATGAATTTCTCGAGAGGATATTTTAATTATACGAATGCATCAAAAGTCCGTAGACTTAACATTACGGAGGAGAATTCCGAAGCTGAGTGACCAGCACCCTTAAGAGTTTGTTTCAATGGAAAAAAGTAATTGAAATGTTAAAATTTATTTATTAAGCATTAAAAAATACATGCTGTAAATGAATTTAAATGATTATAATCCTATCGCACAAAGTTTATTGCTAGTTGGTGGCTGAAAAAATTTATTCATATACAATTGTTTGTAACAACAGATCTTTTATTTACGAATTTCCATATAAGGAAAAGTTGCGGTCTCGATTTTTCTTTTAAATTTGAGGCTCCTCACCAGTTAAGAATCGCATTCTGTTGCTTTCTCAACAAGTTGTTGTTGAAGTTTTAAAGCTTCCCATACAATTTTTGAGGAAAATTTTTCAGTTACAATAAAAATTTTGAATTTTAGAAAATTTAGATTTTTTTTTAGTTTTAGCATCAATTTATGTTTCCGGTTTCTGGGAATTACTTATCTATATTTTGCCTCAATACAAGGATTGAAGTTCTCGGATTTTAGACTATACACTGTATAGTATACAGTACAATGCAATTGTCCAGTGTTAGATACTTTTATGGAATTGGTAAAACAAAGCGAGTTTACTTTGTAAAAAAATTTCTTCGTGAAACAAAATTCGCGAATAACCAAGTTGAGTATTCGCGAATGTTGAAATGTTCTTCATTTTTTATTTCGCGAATAATCAAAACTCGCGAATGTTAAGGGATTACTATACTGAAATTTGGTTTTCAAATGTGTTTTCCGAATTGCTTACGTAGATATCATGATTCAGTCTATTAAGCGGTGAAGTTTTGCTGTAATATTCTGAATGTTTTGGAAAGTGTTTCTTAATCTGGGCTTGACGCATGATTTTGCTTTCGCGTTTTTATGCAGTTTTTAGTATTTTATACGATTAGAAAATGTATAAATATAATAGCCTGGCAATGTAAATATATAAGTCTTTCATAACTGAAACTTTCTAGTCCCATATTTTTCAACACCTAGAAAGCTGAACATAATTAAACAAGAACGTAAAATCATGCGTCAAGCATACATTATTGAACACTTTCCAACACAGTCAGAATGCTATAATAAAACTTCGCAGTTTAATAAGGTGAACAAGTTGGAAATTGCACGTCAGACGTGGCAAATGTGTTGCGTTCGTACTATAACTAGTTTTATAAATATTTTCTTCACCGCATATTGTACTGAATGTATATTTTAGTGCACTTCATCAGTGCATATCAATTTCATTCTTTTCGAAATGCTATAACATCATAAAAATACACTTGAAATAATTTTTTCCCATTGGCCGTAATGTAAAGGAAAACTTTTGACTGCCCCTGTAATTATACTATACATCCGATTTTCATAAAATTCGAAACGTCTCGACAAAATTTTGTAACAAATCTATATTTAAAATTTCAGATCATTCAGTTGGGTAGTTTTTGCTCTGTTATATAAGCGGACGGACAGACAGACGGTCCTAACGACGACTATAGGTGCTTCGTATTTATATAATTACGAACGCACCTAAAAATGTTAAATCTAAAAACACATGTCACAACGGAAAACGTACTTCTAGCGATTATTATTCATAGGTAGTATTTTAACTAAAGATCGACCGAAACAGGTTTTAAGGCCGAAATCGAAACCGAATTTCGGTGATCTTCCTATTTTCGACCGAAAACGAGAACGAAAATGTTCATAAAAATAATTTTAAAGTAATTAAACTGTATGTATTAAAGTAATTAATACATACATAAATATGCATAATTAATCATTAATTATACGTATTTATTAAATATGCATAATTATTAATTAATTATGCGTATTTATTAAATATACATAATTATTAATTAATTATACGTGTGGCCCAAATTGACTCTTTGTGCATTAGACGCAAAACTTTTTATTTTTATATAAAATAAAACGTAATTAATTCATCAATGACACAGAAAGATTTTCTAATTATACGAATTTCATTTAATTAAAAAATATTTTAGTTTTATGTGTATGCACCTCGATTTATATTTTATAATGATTTCTGTAAATGATCATCCGCTATACTAGAACTTTCTCAAAAAGTATTCGGAACACTTTAAGGGTTTCAAACTGAAAATTTTCTATTAATGTTATGTCTGCAGTTTTCAATGAGCACGTGAAAAAGTTTAGTTATATATGCATTGCTTGCTATATAATTTGCATTCACTTCTTTGAGTCAGTCATAACTGACAACTAAACAACGAAGTTCGTAACAATAAATAGTCTCATTAATGCTCAAATCGATGAGTAATGTTAAAATTTTCCAAAGGATGAAACGAGATTTTTGGAATACTGATAGTTTCCGTTCGGCCGACATTTTAGCCGAATTTTCGGCGAAACTGAGATTTTGAGCCGAAAACGAAAATGAAACCGAATTTTCGATCGATCTCTAATTTTGACCCAGTTATTTTGTGTGTCAATGTATATGAACGATGAATGCTAAACACACCATATTCTTGCACTGCACCTCAGAGACATATATCAATTTCAATATGTTAGAAATAGCTCAACATGAATAAAATACACCGCAGACGATTTTTCCCCATAGACCGTAATGTAACGGAATTCCTTTGATTGTCCCTGTAAATTATGCATGCACAACCTGTAGCCCGCGGGCCAAAAGTGGCCCGCCATGGGTTAACTTGTGGCCCGCGATCACAATTTATGTATTTTTTTTCGTTTCTTTAACACAATTTCGTCAATTTATAACTGGAAAAATTACAATTTTTTGTCCATATGTCGCAGGAAAAAATCGCGAATTTTGTCAATTTACCCCGGGAAGAAATTGCAAATTTCATCAAAGCCAATTAAGAATCGCAAATTGCGTTGATCGAGTTCGGAAAAATCGCGAAATTTATCGATGAGTTACAGAAAAATCTCAAATTTCATTGATCAACTGGGGAAAAATCTCGAGTTTTGTCAGTTTATCGCGGAAAAAAAATCGCGAATTTCGACAATTTGCCGCTGAAAAAATTGCAGATTTCGTCAGAGTTAGTTAAAAATCGTGAATTTCGTTGATCGGAAACGTTAAAAATCGCGAATTTTGTCGATTATGTAAAACTTGATCGGTTGTTGAAAAATCGCGAGTTTCGTTAGTTGATCGTGAGAAAAAAAATCGGAATTTTGTCAATTTGCTGCGGGGAAAATTACAAATTTCGTCAGAGTCAGTTCAGACTCGCAAATTTCGTTTATCGGGCACGGAAAATTTTCGAATTTTGTTGATCGCGAGAGGAAAAATCGCGAATTTTATCGATGAGTCGCAGAAAAATCTCAAATTTCATTGATCAACTGGGGAAAAATCTCGAGTCTTGTCAGTTTATCGCGGGAAAAAAAATCGCGAATTTCGACAATTTGCCGCTAAAAAAAATTGCAAATTTCGTCAGAGTCAGTTAAAAATCGTGAATTTCGTTGATCGGACGCGTTAAAAATCGCGAATTTTGTCGATTATGTAAAACTTGATCGGTTGTTGAAAAATCGCGAGTTTCGTTAGTTGATCGTGAGAAAAAATTTTAATTTTGTCAATTTGCTGCGGGAAAAACTACAAATTTCGTCAGAGTCAGTTAAGACTCGCAAATTTCGTTTATCGGGCACGGAAAATTTTCGAATTTTGTTGATCGCGAAAGGAAAAATCGCGAAGTTTATCGACTCGGCGCGGAAAAGTCTTAAATTTCTTTAATCGGGCAAAGAAAAATCGCGAATTATGTCGATGAGGTACGGAAAAATTGCAAGCTTTGTTGACCGGCTGCGGAGAAATCGTGAGTTTCGTCAGTTTATCGCGAGAAAAAATGTCGAATTTCATCAAACTGTCGCGTAAAAATTACAAATTTCTTCAGAGTCAGTTAAGAATCGTGAATGTCGTTGATCGGACGCGGAAAAATTGCGAATTTTGTTGAGGAGCCGCGGAAAGATTGCAAACTTTCTTGATCGGCTACGGAAAAATCGCGAGTTTCGCCAGCTTATTGCAGGTAAAAACCGCAAATTTCGTCAATTCGCCGCGGGGAAAATTACAAATTCCATTAAAGTCAGTTAACAATCACGAATTTTGTTAATCGGGCACAGTAAAAACGCGAATGTCGATGAGGTACAAAAATTGCAAATTTCGTTGATCGACTGGGGAAGAATCGCGATTTTGTCAATCTGTCGCGGAAAAAAATCACGAGTTTTAACAATTGATAGAAAAAATTACAAATTTTGTCAATTGGTCGCAAAAATATTGCGAAATTTGTCAATCGCTCGTGACAAAAATCGTGAATTTTCTCAAAAATTCGCGAATTTCATGAAGAGCTCATGGAAAAAATTACAAAATTTGTGTGTCGGCCCCAAAAAAATATCATGGAATAGAAATCCATTGGTCGCAGGAAAGAATCGCAAATTTCATCGATTGTGTCACGATTTTCGCCAATTTATTGCGCGAAAAAAATCGTAAATTAAATCAATGTATTAAATCAATGTAAATCACGTTTCGTCGATTGGTCATTGAAAAAAAATTGCAAATATTGTCAATCTGTCACGTAAAATATCGCGAAATTCGCCAATCACTCACGAGAAAATATCGTGAATTTTGTCATTATAAAAACTTGCAAATTTCGAAGATCGATCGCAGAACAAAAAAGTCTTGAAATAATTCGATCGGGGGCGGAAAATATCGCAATTTTCGTTGATCCGTTGTGAAAAAAAAATTGCGAAATTTGAAAATTTATCGCTGAAAAAAATCGCGAATTGCGTCAATTTATCGCAGGTATCGCAAATTGGTTGTTTGAAAAGATTGCAAATTTTGCCAATCGGCAATGGAAAATTACCGCGAAATCTGTCAATCGGTTGTTGATAAAAAATCGTGAATTTCGTCAATCAGTCGCACTTGATTGACCAAAAAAAAAAACGAGTTTTGTTAATAGTTTGCAGAAAAAATAGCATAATTTGTCCATCATGCCTTGTTATTTCAAAAATAAGTTTCCTTTTATTTTAAATGAAGTTATTCTTCAATAATTTTTTTTTTATAATTTTCAATAACGTTCAAGTATTTAGAAATTTTGTGTAATTTTTTTTCTTCAAGTTACTATTTGTCAAGAAGGAACGGTCTTCATAAAGTGTTGAATGATTATTCATACAGATGCGAAGATCCCTGCATTCCTTCATACAATTATTTATTTCCGTTTGTTTATTTTTATTATAGACAAAAAATAATTATTCATCAAGAATAAAGACTTATTAACCCCCCCCCCCTACCTCCCCGATATAGAATTTTCTCTGTGTTACTGATGTGGCCCTCGACAACCGAAACATTTTTGTAAGTGGCCCTTCTCTTAAAAAGGTTGTGCACCCCTACTGTAAATGAACGATGAATGCTATGCATACCTTATTCTATAGTAAGCATATTGTAGTGCATTTCAAATATACATATGAATTTCAAAGTGTTTGCAATTGTGAAGCAACATTAAAAAAAACACCGCAAATGATTTTCCCTCATAGGTCGTAATGTAATGGAATTCCTTTGATTGTCCCTGTAAATGAACGATGAATGCTATGCATACCCTATTCTATAGTAAGCATCTTGTAGTGCATTTCAAATATACATATGAATTTCAAAGTGTTTGTAATTGTGAAGCAGCATTAAAAAACACCGCAAATGATTTTCCCTCATAGGTTGTAACGACATTCTTTTGAAAGTCCCGGTAAAAGAACTATATAAGCTACACACTTCATTTTCAATACCGAACATGCCATAGTAAGTCTCAATGACATATATCGATTTCACGGCAATCGACTTTATTTACGCGAGTTAGGACAGACAGACAAACCGAATTCATAATGTTAAAAATAACTGATCCATTTAAACATATTTTTACTTTGTATAACAAATATTAATTTTGGAATACTGTAAAGTAGCTATAACTTGTCGTAAATTGCATTATTGCTAATCGATGTGTTAAATAACTTTCATAACAAGTTTTTTAATGGCGTGTTAATGTACCGTTGGATCATAAGGATTAAATACCTTCCTAATGAAAACCTTTCCAACTCACACACAATCTTCATGACGATCCGTTTATAAGTGTAAGGAAGTTTTCTCTTTCTTTTATTAATGTCCACACTTTCTGTAATTTAATCCTAAGATAAAATTCTTTTACTGACAAATGAACGTGGAATAGTTGTTATATTATAATGATGCATAAATTATGTTTCTTTTTTATTATTTTTCTGTCTGTCTTAATGTATTGTATCAGTAATAAATCAGTTATCCTTTCCGAATTGTAAGTAAATGAGGGAAATGTTGAGGTAGGATACAGTTCTTTTGTATTTTTACTAATCAACCTTAATTCTGCGTTAGAGTTACTTGAATTAATCGCGTTGCTTTTAAATAATATTTCCAGCCTGAATAAGTTTTTGGGGCTAATCAAAAATGTCGAGGCAATTAAAAAGTTAATAAACAGTGGATCAAAATATTATTTTAATATTTATTATTAAGCTTAAATGCTAATAAAAAATACAACAAAATTTATCTCTGAATATTTTTATTACCGTAGCTTGGGGTTGCTTGAACCGAGAGCTGCTTCTGCCCAAACATAAAGCATTTTAAATCAGTCTGGGGTCAGGCTACTTAATTAGAGAAAAATAAAGTAGAGACTTTCATTTTCTTGTGAATTTATTATATCTTGAATTATATTATTTACTTTAGATGATGACCTTTTCCTAAAATGGGTTTTAATCGCTACTATTTTCTGAAAGATCCTTTACCTTTGTAGGAAAATGGGAAACTCCCTTTAATTCTTTTGATATGTAAATGAAAATTTTATGAATTTACAAGAGAAAACGACTTTGTAAATGTATCTTTTAAACGCAATCGAATAACATCCATTTAAAAGTCAGCCTATTGAATACATTTCACATTATCACGCAATCCTGAAAACGATCCACCTAAAGATGAAACAAAGATTGCTTGTTCTGTTCTTAATGCCTGTACTGTTGTCACCATAATCAGAGCTTAATTGCTAACAAACAAGTAATATCAAAATTTTGTTTTTAAAGTCAATTCCTACTTAGGTCATCAAAGAAAAAATTAATATAATATCCCTTAAGCTAATATTAATTTTTGTTGCATTAAAATATCTCAATTTGTTGATTTTCTATAAGCAAGTGGGTTTACAATGGAACTCTATGGGAATTTGCCGAAATATTAGAGATATCGCCAAGTTGTCGTCACTTTTGGCGACTCATTTTTGGCCGCCAAATTTGGCGATCTATCGCCAAGTTGGCGACACACTTGGCAGTATTTGGCGACAGAACAGGGCCCCCCCCCCCCCCTATAGTAACCCGCCTTATAGATATGAAGATGCATTAAATGCTTCAATGACCAATGGCCGCCATTTTGTCTCCCATAAAACTAAAATTAATTAATTAAAATTTAATTAATGAATTAATATTTGAAAACACTGTATTAACATCAATTGTCATCCAGTTCATTTTAAAAAATTTATTTCAACTTGATAGGATGAATAATAAGTATTTTATTAACGATTGAAAATTCGAACAAGATATGTAAATAAATAAATAAATAAATATAGGGAGAGTGTGAACTAATAGCAGGAATTGAAAAAAGTATCGGAGCTCTAATTTGCAGCAGTAATAAAAGTAACCACCGCGGCCCCTCCGCCGCATATTTATATTTCATACATTATTTACGAAATATTAAAGCATTTTCTTTTTCAATAAAACTTTTTAAAATATAATTTGGCTATTATCTATACCCCTTTATATATAAGGACCCCAGAAGCCAAGAGGTATAAGTGACAAAATTGAAAAAACTGTGCTAAGTGCACAGGCTATCTGGAAATAAGGCTATTTGTTTGGAGAGAATGAAATATAAGCGATTTTCTAATTATGTGCTGCGTTTTAAAAGTCAACTACTCAAGCTCTTTAAACTACTTAACTCTTTAATTTCTACTTAAATTTTTAAAAATATTGTGCTCCACATTTGTTTATCAGTTATTGAAATAAGAGTTCAAAGACCCTGTGAAATAAGCAACAGTTTCATATTTTAATTCAGTCAATTACTATTGATGTTCCAACTTTGAACTCAATTTACTCCAAATCTAAATTTTGCCAATTGTATCCCTTGGCTTCTGGGGTCCTCATATAAAATCTAATAAAGGAACAGAGCACAAAATGATTAAAATCTGGAGAGGGGAATTTTCCGAAAATTTTATTCGCCAAGGATTTCTTTGTAACAACTGGCAAAACACAAAACACGGGGCTTCGATGAGCAATATTTGTAAATTGTGATGGATTCCTACTAATATTTAAATATTCACTGAAATTAAAGAAGTACTGGATCTGCGTTCCTATGAGTTTTCGTGCGTGGAGCTAATAAGTTGAACAGTATGAATATTTTATAAAACGAACAAAAAGCAGCGAGTAAACGTAACACGACCACGAAAGCAGCAGATACGGCTGTGGTCAATTCTGGCATTCCTTGTCGCCATTTGGAAACCCTTGAGACAGAAAACCATTAAGCCTACATTTGTGAGCGCTAGATTGAAGTATGCTGCCATGTGTGCAGCACGCTTCTTCACATATGCAAACATTTCAGTGGGAAAGAACAGGAGGGATTGGAAATGGGAGAAACAGGAAAAGATAATTTAGGCTTCGATATTTCGGAAGCGCTGTTCCGCAAGGCTCCGGAGCTCTCTATTTATGAGCTCCTGTGAATTCGACCAATATTTAAATAATCACTAAAAATAAAGAAGTACCAGAGCTGAACTCCGGTTAGCTCCAGCGCAAATTAAGCACTGTCCATAATAATATATATATGTATTACGCTATCGTATATGGCACAGAAATCGCGATTATTTGTTGTTTAATGGCAACCCAAGAATGAAAGGCATCTCATTGGTTATTGAACAGCATTTAAAGCATCTCCATACCTATAAGGGGGACCCTGTTATGTCGCCAAATGCCGCCAAGTTTGTTGCCAACTTGGCGATATATCGCAAAATTTGGCGATATCTCTAGTATTTCGTAAAATTCCCATAGACTTCCATTGTAAATCAATAGGGCATACTTGCTTACAGAAAATCAACAAATTGAGATATTTTAACGCAACAAAAACTAATATTAGCTTAAGGGATTATATTAATCATATTTAAGGGAGTCCAAGTAAATTAAAATACGAATAAAAGTAACATGATACAATGCTTAGCGTGCTTTCCCAAATATAAATTTTAAGGGAGACTAAACTGGTCGCCAAAGGCGGTTAGTATAATTATATTATTTTGGTCATAAATGGAAATATGAAAACTGCGTATTTTGGTCATAAATGGAAGTATGAAAACTGCGTATTTTGGTGCGGAAGTTTTTTGTCACGATTTGCTTGGATAGTTAATATATTATCACAGTTGTAAATATATTATTTTCTTCTGAATAAAAAAATCAACGATTGAAGAAAGTTACCTTTCTTTCTGTAATTATATTAAGGAGGTTCTTCAGTCTTTATTTTCCCTTCTCAATAACTTGAAAATGTCTGACATACTTACGAAGCTATTTTAGCTGTTAATGTATTTATCTGTAAAAAAAAAGATAGATGTATAAAAAAATATTAAATTAAGCTAGATACATGATATTATGTATACATTACTATTCAAATGCTAAAGAATAGAATATCATTTTTTATTTTCTTGTAAATATATTATACTTTGAATTATAATCGATCTCTCACCGATGTTTACCTTGTTCTAATTGTTGGATCCTAAAAACTGGCTTAAAACACCGTATTTGACACTATTTTCTGAAAGTTCCTTCACCTAATTTTAATTGCTAAAAGATGTAAATTAAAACATTAAAAACAGTAAAAATAGTTTTATTCGACTGTTTACATTTTTCGCCCTCTACCCGAGTCATTTTTAAAACAAATAAATAAAAATATTCTAAAACTGCACGGTCGATGAAACACCATCATTCAATTTTCCACGTACTATTTCATAATGTCTATATATTTTTTAAATCATCACGAAATTATCTACTTTTGGTGACAGATAAAGGTGAGACAATTATGTTCGACAGTGCAGAAGTCTCTTTTTACCCCCCGGTATGCTATTTCTTTCTCCCAGCTTATTTTGTCTCCAATAAATAACGCTACCTTGTATACGCCAGCCGTAAAACAAAAGCCGATGTTTCATTGTGCGATTAAATGCTCTACAGCATTTTTTAAAACTTCTAAGCATTGCACATTTTCAATGTTTATACCGTCGTATTGGAAAAAAACAAGTAATTTTTAATGAAATTTGTTTGAAAACTACATCTACATTTGTTTTTGAAATATTATTTTTTTTTTTTTTTGTAGTTTTTAGCGACATTTGTTTCATTTCGCAAATCAAGTACTCCATTTCTGTAGAAAGTAAAGAAATAATTGTTGAAAAATAGCAATTATATCTGTTTATTGCCATTTTCTCATAAAAATTGAAAAAAAATTAATTAAAATACGTGCTATTTTGAGAAAAATATAAATGAAGGATTTATGATAAAACATGGAGCTATTATAAACTATATTTAATTTTAAGTATCTATATTAATGCAAATGACGTCATTTTACATAAAATAAAAGCGTATTTTACATAAAATAAAAGCGTGTGCTTTAAATCTTAAAATTGAAATATGTTTTGCAGTAGAATCCCGACTATCCGAGTCCTGCTTAACCGAGTTATTTTCTTCTGGTGGACTGGTGGCTTCTATTATTATGAAACAGCCATTATAAATGAAGTGAAGATGAAAGAGCAGTCGTAAAAAGTTAGAACTCTGATTTTCTGGTCAGAATGGAAAAAAAAAATGGCCATAATTTTTTTAACGCTTCATTTATAATGGCTGTTTCATAATAATAGAAGCCACCAGTCCACCAGAAGAAAATGAAGTAATGGAAATGCCGGCGGCGACACTAAATTCTGAAAAAGCAGAATTCCTGTTCTCTAGTCATTCTTTATTTTAACCGTTATTGCATTGTATTTGTAGAAAGAAAGTTGAAAGAGTGCGTGAAAAATTGAATGATGGCGTTTCATAGACCGTGCAATTTTAGAATATTTTTATTTGTTTTGAAAATGACTCGGGTGCAGTCGAAGCATGTAAACAGTCGAATAAACCTATTTTTACTGTTTTAAAAGTTTTAATTTGCATCTTTTAGCCATTAAAATTGGCCATAATGGGAAGCACTGTGCCAGCCGAACTCTCTTCCATTCGAGAATTTTCCTAAATTCGACATATCTGGAAACTCACCAATCGACAAATGTCATTCAAATTCCTACAAATATTATATTATTGGATTTTCTCGATTTTGATTGATTGGCCAATAAATAATACTACCAGATAAATTGACGACTTTGGTTGGTGGACAAACTGAGCAAACTGATCTATATTGTATGAAAAGTTAATTTGTTATGAAGGGTATTTTTATGAAATTATATTATACATATATGATATGAGAAAACAATTTGAACAGAAATTGGAATTTTGGATAGGAATCCAATATAAAATTTGGGGTCCCTGTTGTCTCAATTTCGGGCCCTTCAAAATTTTCAGCATGTGCTTCTCGTGCATATTCGGTTATCAGGGCCTGCTCGACTTTAAAGAACAAAAGGAAAAACTGTTCCATTTATTGGTATCTGAATAGGAATATCATAAAATTTTAATAATTTGCGAATGAAAATGACTTTATATGTCTTTCAAACGCAGTCGAATACTATTCCCTTAAAAACCTTTTATTGAAAATGTTTCAGTTTGACACGCAATCCGTTTATAAAGGAAGCTAAGATTTTCTGTCCTTTTCTTATTGTCCATATTCTCTCAATCTTAATCATAGAATTACATTCTTTTCCTGTGACAAATGAAGGTTCGACATGATTGCTCTGGTCGTGAATGCATTGTGTCGGTAATAAGTAGATTATCTTTTCCAAGTCAAAGATAAATCATTAACGCAAGTTGCCATCTCTTCTTTAATTATATTATAGGTTTTCTCAAATCTTTTAATTTTACCCGCTTAGCAATCAGAAACTTTCCGACACAATCATGCCTTCTTTTTCAGAGATAAATGTATGAAATTTATAAACATTACCATTCAAGTGCTAAAGAGTTTTAAACAACGTTTTTAATTTTCTTCTATACCTTATGTGGTATAATTTCATTCCGTATTTTTCTTTGACATATAATCGCCTGCTCAGCGATGACAATTTTTATAAAATTGCCATTTCTCGAAAATGAGCTTAAAGCGCACAATTTTGCATAATTGTCTGAGATCTCCTTTGCTATTGTACAAAAATTTAAAAAATGCTATTCAATTTCTTTGTATTTTAATATATATAACTGGATTTTTTTTTTTTTCGTTTACAGATAAAAATGACTTTGAGAATGTGCCATAAATTAGCGAATTTAGATTTGAATACACCTTTAGGTGAAATTTATTGGTTCGCTTTATCAAGCGCCCTGCGCCAATCGAAGGGCACATGGTTAAAAATCCCATCTATTGAATACTACGTGGCTATAAATAAGACTAGTGGAAACGCTCGTCCTAGGACGGTGGATAGAAATCGTGGTTTTCCCTTAAAATTTTAAATAATTGATAAAAAGATTTATATACTAGTATTCCGTAATCAAGCTATTTAGTTTGTTTAAAAATCATAAAAAGTCAGTAAATTGAAATACAGTTTTCAAACAATTTACATTTGAAAACACACCCTCCCTATTCAACGGTGCAAAATTTAAAATTATGTAATGTGGAGAAGAAAAAAAAAAAGAAAAATCCCTGCCGGCTCGGCCTATAGGCACAGGTAGATTTCGAAGTTAAATACTAATTTCACCAACAAAAACTAAACCATGATTAGAGATAAACCCACTTTAACAATTTTATCTGGCCGCTTTTGACGAGTTTTTAATTTCCTTTTTATATAAGAGCTGGTTTTATTCAGAGCCATGTTGAGGCAGTATTCAAATAATATTTTCCCATGCTCAACAACTCGAAATTTTCTGACACATTTTCAGATTCATTTTTAAAAGGAAAAATATGAAACTAGCTGACGTGATTTTTTAAGAGATTTATAAGCAACCTATGATTTTATTTTTCGTTCAATTAATTAGAACTTGATTTATAAACAATTATTCTCTCAGTGGGACCATATTTTTAGTTTCCAATACAATCGCTTCGGGAAATTCTCTTCAAAATGCCCACTTTGACATACTTTTTTGAAATATATTCTGCCTCTATCAAAAAATCGACCTTTATGGCACATTATATAGTTTCTGAATAAGAGATCCTACCAATTGGATGCGTTTGAAAGCAAAAATGAATTAAAAATTAAGTCAGAAAATAAGCAGTTTGGATTTGAGCATACGATATTTTTTCCTTCAATCTCTATGTATTTTTAATTTGTTTTGCAGTAAGAATTAATCCTATCAAAAACGTGTCAATATAAAAATTGTAGATAATATTCAGAAGATGTATAATAAATTTAAGCGGATTGGATATCTTGTGAATTGACAAAGTTAGGGATTTTTTTTCTTCTTTAACCCCCCCCCCCTTTTTGTTTTTTTTTCCGGTAAGAATTGGTTTTATCAAAAACTTGTCAATATAAAAGTTATAGATAAAATTAACACAATTTATAATAAATTAAATTGGATTTGATATCTTGAGAATTGGACGAAGTTATGAATTTTCTTCTCCCCAAAACCCTATTTTTTTTGCCCCATGAGTCCATTTTTAATTTTATCAAAAATCTGTCATACATAAATTTTTGGCCTTTTTTTTAAAAGTAATAAAAACTTTAAACTGAGTCGATATGTATTATAATTAAGAAATTATTGGGGTTTTTCGTTTTTCACAACCCCCCCCCCCCCCCCTAGTTCCACCCCCTTGGTTCAATTTTGCCCATTAACGAGCTTGACCGAGATTATATGCGCCTTGATTTATGTATCAGTTTGGAGAAGATTTGTGCAGAATTATGGAAGTTATCATGTCCATAAAAAAGCGATATAGATAGACAGATAGATAGATAGATAGATAGATGAAGTTTTTTACTGGGAGTGGTTTTGTACGAGTTGTGGTTTTGGGTTCTAGGGGTACTATTTCATACGAAATCTACCTAAAATTAAAAAAAAAAGGATAATGGATTTTGGAAATTTTTTCCAAAATAAATTAAACATACAAATCTGAAACAAACAAACTAAAGACTATGTTTATTACATTAATACTCAGAAAATAAAGTACTTTTATGTTAGCTTGGCGATGTGATAAATCACCAAATATTTTGCATTAATTTCACTTAAAATATAAACCTTTAATCCATTTCATTTAAAAAGCATAACTTACAAACATTCAAAATACATATATTGCATACAATTAAAATACACGCCTTTCACTCATTCCCTTTAAAATACATAACAATAATAATAAATACCATGACATTTTATTTAAACTTTAAAGCATTGTTTCTAAATCACACGCGCGAAAAAATAACTACTATTGGCGAGATTTGCCGGAAGTTTTAAAATTTTTATCAATGAATTTTCAAAATTGAATGACTCACATTTGCAAAATTAATTACAATTTCTGAAATGTTCATTTGTTTATATCGGTAATCTGTTGTTGGTAGAAAAATACAATTTTTTACCCTTCTAACGCCAATTGTTCAATTTTCTTGTAATTTGGCGATTTGGCGTGTAATTTGTCCAATTTTCTGACAAATACTTTTCGAGCTATTAATTTTTTCAGTAATTTCAAATGTTTCATTTTTCTAGACTAATCTGTGGCAACGATTAGCGAAAAAGCGAGGATTTATCATTCTCTTCTGAATGCTGTCACTATTTTCAATCATAAATTGCATTCTTTTGTTAATAAATGAAGATGTGTAATCTTCTTTTCATGTTTTGTTTTGTTCTTTACTTGTGTTTGCAGTAAGTGTATTTGGATGAATAACCTTTTAAGAATATAAGATGAATGGTCAAAGAAAGTTACCATTTTTTTGTAATTATATTAACCCTGGAATGCAACTCATATTATATTTTGTTCTACAAAACTAGTACGGTGCACTCCAAAAGAAAATGACACTTATTTCTTAAATATACCCGGCTGTCCCAAAAAGGACTGACTGATTTTAAAATTCAATAACTTGCAAACGGTGACAGATATTAAAAAAATTCTTGCAGGAGGGTTATGTATAAGGTCAAAAGTTTTATTACAGTGATTTTCAATTTTAGTTCGATTTACAAAAAATAGATGGCGCTGTAAGAAATAGTCGCTAAATACAGACTCGATTTTTGGTCCTTTATCTTGTTCCATGCAGAAAAAGGAGATGGAAATGTATTATCCGGGCCACGAAGTACCAAAAATCGAGCCTGAATTCAGCGTCTATTGATCGCAGCGCCATCTATTGTTTGTAATTCGAACTAAAATTGAAAATCACTGTAAAAAAACTTTTGACCTTATGCATAACCCTCCTGCAAGAATTTTTTAAATATCTGTCACCGTTTGCAAGTTATTGAATTTTAAAATCAGTCAGTCCTTTTTGGGACACCCGGTATATATATATTTATAATTAACACAGGAAGCTTAAAGTACATTGCTTTTTATATAAAAAATCACAGTTGATAGGAAAAAAAATGGATTCACCCACAGGTAGGAAGGACATCTTTTCTTTTGATACTCCGGACAGATGATTTTTTTTTTTTTTTTTTTTTTTTTTTACATATGATGCTTATTGTCACTCTGAAATGCTGGTGTGCCCCGAGTTCTATTCTAATGTTACGGAGTTTCTCAAATCTTTTATTTTTACCCTCCTTACAATATAAAACTTTCCAACACATTCACCCATTCATGTTTATAGCTAAGTGTGTGGAATTTGCAGACATTATTATTCGAAGTGCTAAAAAATCGAATGGTAGAACAGTCGAATTTTTCATTCGATTGTAAATGTATTAAGCATTCTATCGATCGCTACCCGATGTTTACCCCTTTTCTGAACTTTGCGTTCTGAAAAAGGGTCTTTATTTTTATAGGAAAATCGAAAAGCTATTCCATTTCTTCGTATGTATAAATAAACGGTCAAGTGCGAGTATTAATCGCACTCTGGGGGTTCCGTATAATAAATACGTGAATTATTAACCGTATTATTAAAAGAATCGTTGCTAAAAGAATAATAAGATTTTGTAAAAATCTATACAACGTAGGGTTGGGTATAGTTGTATATACTACAAAAGTATGAATGGGTATACCATAAAAGTTCAAAGAGATATGAAGCCTAAATAATATCAAATATTGCAATAATGTATAACTCTTTTTTAATTTGATCCTAATCTGTTTACGATAAACTTAATTTGGTACTGACAATAAAGGTAGTGCATATTTAAACTTCATTTGGCATTTCATAAAACTAAATTCAGCGTAGTAATAATCGTTTCTTTTTACAGTGTATCTAAATCAAAACCCTTGCTGAAAATTTAAACTTGGTATTGTGCTGACCGCGCTTCGAAAGGAGGTCGCAACTTGCAACACCGCCTTGGTCTGAGCCGCGTTTTTCCATATAGGTTTTTAATTAACTTTTAAAGACAAGGGAGGCGTATTGAGATATCCACCCAATGCAAACTAGTCGTGAATCCCATAGTATTTATGTGATTAATTCTAATTAAATTTGTCAGTTTTTAACAATTTGACGTTTATTGCTTTTATACTGCTACTGGGCATTGCATTACACAAATGTATCATTAAAAGTTTTATATACGCTTTAAAAGCCGATGGTACATAGAGTGCGCCGCCCCTGTCATTATGTATGTCCAAACCGTTTGAGTCTTTAAGGGTTAATATCTCGGCTTATTACCGACGATTTTTTTCGAAAATCATTGTCAGCAATGCTTTTATATTTCTGCTACGAAAGGTACCATCAGCGCTCCTCAACACTTTTGCTGAATGCCCGCAAATCGAAATTTGTGTGTAACGGAAAAATGCGCTTTTCTCAAAAACTATGCGACCTAGGATAATCGCTATAATTTTCCTGCAAGGTTTAAGTTAACATCTACTACCTCTAATTTTTTCATAATTTTAGTTTGAGTAGATTCAGAAATAGAAGGGGTGGAACATATTTTTGCACTATATTTTCGACGATATCTCTGTATATAATACCTACAATTAAAAGAAATGTATTTTTGAGTTCAGCGTTACGAAAGCTTTCACACGATATACAAAGAAAAGATTTTATTATTTTCAAGTAGCTTAATCAGCCCTTCTACATTTTTTCTCAGTATATTTGTGAATGTTTAATTATCTATAAATATGTGGGTCAATAGTCTTTGTTACTTCCCCCAATTTGAACTTTGCACTTTCCTAGTTTACGAGTAATATGGCTGTGACAGACGGACAGACAGACACAGGATGATCTTATAATGATTCTGTTTTTGCTTTTTAAGTATGGAACCCTAAAAATGACAATTTTATGCACTTAGGAATACAAATTGTCTTGTAAATGTGCCAGAAAATAGATATTTTTAAAATGTAATCAAATAATATCCTTTTAAAATCTGCCTATTGAATATGTTTCACATTGTCACGCAATCTTGAGAATGATCCGTCTATAAATGAAGCTAAGATTTCCTGTTCCTTTCTTAATGTACATAGTTTCTCATTCTCAATCGTGGAATTACATTCTTTTGATGTGATAAATGATGGTTGCGACAATCATATACGGTGGTTCGGAAGTTTCTTTTCAGGATTTGTTTTGGCCGTTAATGCATATTGTGTCAGTAGTTAAGTGGTTTATCTTTTCGGAATCAAAGATGAATGATTAACGAAAGTTACTTTATTTTCTGTAATTGAATCGGTCGTGATTGTTGAAAAGAACTAAGTCCATATTTTTACATTTCTCATTTTAAAATGGTTGCTATCTTTTTATCATTTTTATTGCCCATTTCGTGAAGAAAAGGAACTTAATCCCGGTACTACTTATGCATCTCTGGGAGGGAGGAATTTAACCCTTTATGTACTGAATTATGAATTCATGAAAATTTTATCTTCTAAAGCATTTTTCGTGAATTTTTGAGACTACATTGGAAGATTTACATAATCATTTAATGAATTTTAGAAGGATTGAAGGATTTAGAAGGATTCATTAAATTTGAATTGATAAGGGTTTTGTGCAATATTTATAACCCCACTCATATCTTTTATTTTAAATATTTCTCTCAGTATTTTGTAGAATTATGCAATATACAAATATAAGGTTCTTTTATTAGAAATATAAAAATATTTCCTAATTGAAACCGCCCCCCCTCATCCCCTCAACGCATAGAAAGCTGAAAAGATACAAATATTAAAGAAATCATCCTTTAAAAAAAATTTTTGTTTTGTGTAACCCATAATGCTTTTGGAACAAGATAAAGTAATGCATCTATAACTCATTCTAAACTTTATTACTACTAATCGATGTATTAAATGAATTTTATTTCAAGTTATTTTAATGGTACTAAAAGGGCAACTTTATGGCACAAGTTTTAATTCATTTTTAATCGGAAACGCATGAAATTGACAGTTGTTGTTATTCAGAAACTACGTAATCGAAAGACGTTTTCCTTTTTTTTTTTTTTTTTTTTTTTTTGGTAAACGCAAAAGATTTTTAAGAAAATGCTGTCAAAGGTGGTGTTTTGAACTAAATTTTCGGACGAAAAGGGAAATACCTGTCAGAGAAGGAAGAAAAACTTGTGGTCACGTGACCCAAAATCGATTATAACTCGATAAAAATAACTGGACACTATATAAAAAATAATACCAAAAAGATTTTTTTGATACGCCTAAGAAGGATTTTTCACACTTTCCATCATAGCTGAAAAGTGTTTGTGACTTCATTTTGTCTCTCTGTCGGAGCTCTAATTCGCGTAAATATACTGGGATTGACATGTAATTGATATATATTATTGAGGATGTAATTGATGTATATTATTGAGGATTGCCATATCATGTTCGGTATTGAAACTGAGGTATGTACCTTTGAGGTCTGCACGGACCGGAGTTTCCAGGCCCAGGGCCGACCCTTCCCGAACGAAAGCTATCTTGGCCTATTGTAAAAATTAAAAGTTCGGCCCGGCCCGTGGAAAGATCAATTACATCATACGTGATCCGGCACGACTCAATTTCTACAAAAAATTCAGATTTTTTCTGAACATACAATTAAGATTCGTTTAAAGAATACTACTTTCGAATTTATGGGATTATTTTACATTATATTTTAAAGTTACGATATGTTCGCAAGACAGAAAATACACAATAGTAACACTGATGATTTCTTAGAGTCTTAGACGTTACAACATTCAAATAAGGATGCATTAAAAATTAATGTAGTTAAAAAAAAAAAAAAAAAAAAAAAAAAAAAATTGTGAAAATATTTCTCTGTTCCTGTGTGAAAACGTTGAATTAAGGAAAAAAAGTCTGATTAGCAACGTAGAGTTTACTAATTTATTAATTTTATTGGCCTCGATTGCAATTCACTTTTCAACATACTAACAGAACTGTGATTCGACTTATACACGAATATTCAATTTTTTTCAAAATCTTGCTTAAGAATTGGGGGGGGGGGGGTCGACTTATACACGAGTATATACAGTAATCCCGGTACTACTTAAGCATGTCTGAGAGAGAGGAATTTAAGGTTTTTCTCAAATACAAAGGAGCTGCTTTCTGACGCATTTCTGAATTCATTTCTTTTCGGAAACGCATAAGATTGACGGGGTTTTCTTATTCAGAAAATATTTAATCGAATAGCGTTATTCATTTTTTGATAAAGGCAATATATCTTTGAGAAAATACTGTCAAAGTTAGCGTTTTGAATCGAATTTTCGGGAGCGATAGCACGGGAAAGGAGCAAAACCTGCAGTCACGTGACAAGAATCTCTAATATCTCGATAAGTAATTTATTTATTGAAAATGAAAAACGCTATTCGGTTCCAAATCCCTTCAACAGTCAGGCCTATCAATTTCATGCCTTTACAGTTTAAAATTAATCAGAAAATGTGTCAGAAAGTTTCGCATTTTTGAGCAATGAATTCGAGAACCACCTTAAGGTATATTCCCAAAGATTCCGTTAAAATAAGTTCATTATCGCATAAAACCCAGAAAAGATTAAACTCGGGCTCAGACGCCATGTAACTAGCCGGTGCCGATCTCTACGCTGGACATGTTACATTTCTGTTATATGGTCATATCTGTCAGGATATTGTCAAACCAGCATCGACTCGCGACGCAAATTTATCCTTATTATCCCGAAAGTCCTATTCATTGAAAATGGTTCATATTTTATCGACTTCGTTTAAATTTCGCTTAATTTAGTTTATCGGCCGGGCCCGTTTATTTCTTTTATCGGCTCTACCCGTGGAAAAAATTTGTCCTAATTCTGTCGGCCCACCCCTGCCCGTTTGAAATTTCGCTTTCATTTTGCCGGGCCGGGTACGGACCTCGGGCCAAGCCCGGGCCCGTGCAAACCTCTAGTGTAACTGTCATAGTTCATGTACAGGGACACTTAGAAGTATTCCGTAACGTTATAGTACATGGGGGAAAATTATTTCCGGTGTATTTTAACAGTGTGACATAATTTTAAACAAAATGAAATTTTTATACATTATTGAAGTGCGCTAGAAGATTATTACTGTAGAACATAAATGTTTTATGTGTAGCCCTTACTGCAGGCGTTCAGGGGAACTCAAAAGTATTCCGTTATATTACGGTCTATGAAGATAAAATCGTTTGTGGCGTATTTTAATGGTGTTACTCTGTGACACTTTATGAAAATAGTATGAAATACTGAGGTGCACAAAAACATGCTTTCTCTAGAATTTTGGGTGCAAAGCATTTATCGTTCATTTACAGGTCACACAAAAGAGTTTGGTTATTTAATGCTCTACGATGAAAAAATTATTCGCAGCGTAATTTAATCATGTTGCACTATTTCAAACGTTATGAAATCGATATATAATACATTACTGACGATGTACAAGACTATACAACAAGATGTTTGTAGTAGAATATGATGTGCATCACATTTGTCGCTCATTTGCAGGAATACATAAAGGATTTCTAATACAATACTGCATCTGAAGAATTGTATATTAGGAATGATTGTTGAAAGTGCGTTTCCTATTCTGGTATGCGTTTTAAGTTTAACTAACTTTTTACATACACTGGTGTCCAAAATTAAGGACCAGTCACAAAATGCTAATTTTTAATTAAGCGAATACTCAAAAGGAAATAATATAATTCAAATAATTACTATCGCTACAGCACGGCTAGTCTATATAGCATCTCATTCATGTCACACATGGTCACAAGTGTCACAGTCGCTACGGTGAAACAAAAAATAGGAAATTCCACACGTCTCATTATGAGTCTCAAATGATCATTATATGTAACTCCACTGAGACGTCAATGTGGCTGCTGCTTTGTGACGAGTCACCAGGAGACTTTACAATGTAGTTAGTTACATTATGACTCTCACGTGACTGTCATTTTTAGACTCAACTTCAAAGTGATCATGAACGTTGCATTATGATAAGTCATCAAATAATATCACATTATAGTCACATGGTGACTTTTCACAAAAGAGCACCATGGTGACTTCACAGTAGTCTCTCTGTCACCTGAAAGTCATCATGTGACATAAATGTGACATTATTTGGTAACTTATCACAATGCAGCGTTCACGATGACTTTGAAATTCAGTCTACAGATGACAGTCACATGAGAGTCACAATGTAACTACATTGTAAAGTCACATGGTGACTCGTCACAAAGCAGCAGTCACAGTGACGTCTCATTGGAGTCACATATAGTGATCATTTGAGACTCATAATGAGACGTGTGGAATTTCCTATTTTTTTGCTTCACCGTAGTGACTGTGGCACGTGTGACATGAATGAGATGTTATATGGACTAGCTGTGCTGTAGAGATAGTAATTATTCGAATTATATTATTTACTTTTGAGTATTCGCGTACTTGAAAATTAGCATTTTGTGATTGGTCCTTAATTTTGGACACCAGTGTAGTAAGTGGAGTGTATAAATTCTATAGACCATATAACAGGGCTACACAAAATAATTTGAAATGATGAATGATAACGAGCGTGAATTGGTTAAAGGGATTTTTTTTTTTTCAGTTATGAATTTTCAAACTCAACTGCATTTAGTACACTAAGAGATGCTTGTAGCATATAAATAAAATCATATACAGATCTACGCAAAAAACTGAATACAAAGTCACCTATGGTTCGATTTTCCATAAAAGAGGAATTTCGAATAGTAAAAAAAGAAGAAAAAAATTAGAAACTAAAAAATATTTATTAAATTTAACCATTCCTCCATGTCAATTAAATTTGCTTCTAAGGCAATATGTTTTTTTTTTCCTTCTTGTTTGGATATTTTGTTAAATTAATATATATATATATATAGAGAGAGAGAGAGAGCTGAATGTGTTACAATAATCCTGTACCCTTCAAATCGTTTTTAGTGTATTTACTTTTTCCTCGCGTCTGCTGCTGAAATCGATTTTTTACAACACACTCATGAACGTGATTTCAAGTTTTGAAAAAATATATTATTTGTATTCAAAACCATTGTCATCCTTATATTTTGTTTATGTTTTCTTTTAGGACATTTTTAGCTCGTCACGTATTTTTCTAACGAAAAAAATAATCCATTCGCGACTATACTAAGATAAATGAAATCTTGAAAACTTCTTCAAAATCCACATAATCTCTTTTATAGATGGGGAAACGCTGACTAAATTTCTGTCGATTGTGAAATGAGATTAGGAAAATGTTTCAATTTTCTTGTTTTGTTTGTTATAGTTACGTAGCAAAATTTGCTTTTAATGTATCGTTCAGCGACAAATTTGCTTATTTACTTTCAATAGCTGGAAACTGTCGCGACGTTTACGATAAAAGCAATCTTATTATGGAAAGAAGTACTGTGGGTTAGAATCATGAAAGTTCAATCAATAGTCAAAATTAAATTCCTTTATGCAATATACAGGGTGCCCCAGAAGTAATGGGAGAAACTTTAAGGGGAGGTAGGGGACATCACAAGGATTCAGATTTGCATAGCAACCCAGGATCAGGAAACGCTTTCCTGGCGCAATAGTGACGACACAAAACACACGAAAGACAGGATACGAATAAGAGGAGAAAACATGTTTATTATCCTTAGTACATCAAAAAGATAAGAAGAAAGAACATTAAAGTGACAACGATCGTCATCAAAGTAGGTGTTCGAAATTACGACCCCGGGCCGTGATGCATGAAAGCGCATCTCCGGCGTATGGAAGATCTAATGTTCTCGAAAATACTGGGAGTGCCCCGGACTTCCCCAGCAGCTGCCACGATGCGCGCAACAAGTTCCTCAACACTTTCCAGCATCCTCCCGGCATTTTTGCAGTACTAAGAATAATAAACATGTTTTCTCTCCCTGTTCGTGTCCTTTCTTTCTTATGTTTTGTGTCGTCACTACCGCAACAGGAAAGCGTTTCCGACCCTGGGTTGCTATGCAAATCTGAATCCTTGTGATGTCCCCTACCTCCCCTTAAAGTTTGTCCCATTACTTCTGGGACACCCTGTATATGTATATATGTAAATAAATAAATAATTGCTACATCTATTGTAATATCTCTAATTATATCTTTTATCTATAAAAATATGAACACATGGCTTTCGCTGCCATCCACGAGTATACTCGTGGCTTTAATTTATTAATTACTTTGTCACCACTATTTTAGAATTAAAAAAATTGCCTTATTTATGGGCAAAAATATGAACATATTTTTATAGATACATATGTATATGAACATATGTATCTATAAAAATATGAACATATGATATTCTCATTAGTATTAAAAAAAATAGGATTTTTTTTCCATTAGAAAAATATTTAGGACATTATTTTGAAGAATCGGGCCAACCCGAACCCGGCCCGAAAGAGTCAAAATTTAACCCCAACCCGAAACGTTTAAAGTCAGCCCTAGGTGCAACAACAACAGCAAAAAAAAAGGTCAATCCGACCCGTTCCGAAGCACGGGCTGGGTCGGGTTGAGGTAAAATCGGGTTACCCGACCTGATGCAGAACTCTAAATCTATACTAATATTATAAAGAAGTGGATTTTGTGTGTTTGTGCGTTGATTTGTTTCTAGAGGGAACTACTGAACGGATTTCGAAAATAATGGAGACAAAATGCTGGTGACCATTATTTCTCCACCATAGGTGTATTTTATGTCGGTACGAGTGCAGGAGCAAAAAACGTTCAAAAACTGCAAATTTTGTGATATTGTTGGCGCTAGAACTTCGAAATATGGTGTGGTGGTTACTTTTAAAATAATAAGTACTTGCTATGAACGGTTTCTAAAAAGTTCGAAATTTATAAGTACAAAATGAGCGGAAAACGTTCTAAAGAAAGCTTTTCTTCTGGACGTTATAAATATCTGGGAGATAGACACATTTTTTACATAACAAGAGCCGTCAGCTGTCGTGACTGCAGTAGATGCGGTCTTGGAATAAAAAAAACCTTTCAGTCAAACGGAAATTAATAGTAACCCGATTACAGAAGTTCGTCAATTGTCGCTATAATATAATTCAAACTTTCGAAATCGGATAATCGTTTTAAAACAGATCAAATTAGCATATTTGTAAAGCCTGAGGAGTTGGACGGCACTCAGAACCTATGTTTAAAATATATATAATTTGGAAATTCAAAAGTAATTCAAAAATTAAAAAGTAATTTAGAAATTAAATAAATTCTTGGAAATTTCTTGAAAGCGATACTTTTGTATTACCCCCAATGCCAGCTATTAATAGCCGAAAAATATCTCCAAATATTTCGCTATTTATATCAACCTTATTGATTCTGATTATTTGAGTGTAAGGCGTGGTTCAATTACATAAATGTTAAACTTGAGTTTTAATATTAATTTCGTTAATGAATATTAACCGATAACAAATGCTAAATTATTTATATTGTTTTAAATACAGATGAATTAATCTTCCGAAATAGGGCTGTGAGCTATGGAATTAGGTTTTTAAAAAAATCAGGAAAATTAATTAAGAAAAAATTAGTAAATTAAGATACAATTTTCATACAAATTGCATCTGAAACTCTTTTTTTTTTTGTTTTTTTGTTTGTTTTTTTGTTTTTTTGTTTTTGTTTTTTTGTTTTTTTTTTGTTTTGTTTTTTTGTTTTTTGTTTTTTCGACAGCGTTTAGAAGTTAGTAGATTTACAAAAAAAAAATCCCTGCCGGCTCGACCTATAGGCACAGGTAGATTTCAAAGTTGGAATAATTTCCAGTCAGACTAATTTCACCAACAAAAGCTAAATGAAAATTAGGGATAAACACAGTTTAACCATTTTATCCGACCGCTTTTGACGAGTTTTTAATTTCATTTTTCTGTAAGCGCTGGTTTTATCAGAATCATGTTTATGCGATATTTTTTTTTCTTCAACCCCTATTTATTTATTTATTTATGTATTTATTTATTTATTCCTGTAAGAGTAAGGTGTAACACTATTCCTACCAAAAACTAGTCAGTATAAAAGTTGTAGATAATATTAAGAAAATTTATAATAAATTTAAGTGTATTTCATATCTTGTGAATTGACGAAGTTATGAATTCTTTTCCTCTTAAAACTTTTTTTTCGCCCCTTGAGACCATTTTTAAAGATATCAAAAATCTGTTATACATAAATTTTGCCCCTTTTCCTAGAAGTAATAATAACTTGAAACTGATTTGATATGTATTATAATTAAGAAGCTATGGGTTTTTTTCTGTTTTCACAAAACCCCTCCCTATTTCCACCCCCTTAGTCTGATTTTGCCCATTAACGGGCTTGACCGAGATTTTACGCCCCTTGATTTTATGTATCAGTTTGGAAGAGATTTGTTCAGAATTACGGAAGTTATCGTGTCCATAAAAAAGTGATATAGATAGATAGATAGATAAAGTTTTGAACTGGGGGTGGTTTAGGGTCCTAGGGCTCATGATCACCGTAGATCTGCAAACATTTTTCAGTATTTCCAACATAGGGCAGAATGTAAAACTCGTAGATAGTATTTCTTACGAAATCTACCTAAAGCGTGGAATTGATTGTTTAGGTCGTTATGACGTCAGCGTTATTCACTGATATGTTTTTAGTTTTTACCCGACTGAAAAGAAGGGTTATGTGTTTCACGCGTATCTGTGTATGTGGATTTCTTTATACCCTCGAAACATCCCAACGGCTGGATGGATTTTAATGAATGAGGTTTCTATCAATTTGTCTAAACGGTTCGATGGTTATAGGCTAGGTTTTGTTTTTATAAATTCAAAATGGCGGCCGTAAAATACAAAATGGCGATAGAGACGAAAGAAAAAAATTTACGCACCCTATTGAGTGGCATATCATTGGATAGGTCTTTCAAAATGAAGACGATGTTTCATTGACTATTTTACTGTCAGAAGCTCCGTTAAAATATTATACAACCTGGAAGTTGTGTAGGTAGGATCTCTAGCTTTACCGCAACTCTAACCATCATAGGCATCTATAGACCTCATCAAAACAGTGTTTATAGATAGGAACTAACAATTAAACACAACTTAAAAGTCATCAATACAAGTAAATAAAAAAATAGGTAAGTAATATAAACAAATAATATAAAAAAACATTTTAAGTCAATTCCTACTTAGATCAATAAGAGAATTTTTTTTCACCTATTCTTCTTTCTTCTTGAGTGGCGCTTAAAATGCCTTGATCAAGAAGAGGGCTCTCTCGGTCTTAAAATACCTTGATTAAGAAGAGGGCTCTCTCGATTATTGAAAATTAATTAATTTAATTTAATTAATGAATTAATATTTGAAAAAAACTGGATTACCATCAAGTGTCATCCACTACAAGTTAAAAAAAATTATTCGAGGTTGATTGGATGAATAATAAGTATCTATATTATAAAGGACAAACATATCTGTGCGTAACGCATACGTCATTTTGCGAATGGCAACACTTTAAAATTTGAAATAAAATTTTAGTTTTACAATTTTCTCTATTGCAAATTTTTAAACTTCTAAACATCGCACATTTTAAATTTTTACACCGTCGTATAAGGATAAAATTGCTCTTTTAAATGCAATTTGCTTGAAAGCTGTATCTCAATTTATTTTTGAGATATTAATTTTTTTGTAGTTTTTTATACCATTTTTCCAATCGTGGCAACAAAAGTACCCCATTTCTTTGAAAGTCATTGAAAGTAAACGGAAAATAGTCAAAAATAGGGGATTACTGTATCTTTTTGTTGCCATTTTCTCATAATACCTGAAAAAAAAGTTGAAATTAAAATACGGGCTAAGTCAAGAATATTGTCTGTTATTCCGCGATAATGATGTCATATGCGTACTTTTGTATAGACGAAGTTTAAGATTGGATTGTAAAAGTGGATTGCTTTAGCGGATGCAAATGACGTCATTTTATAAAACAGCGTGTATTTTAATTCTTAAAACTGAATTATGTTTTGTAGAAGTGCGTCATTTTCACAGCCCAGCTGCTTTCAAATTCTTCACAGGTGAAAATGTTTCACTTTTGAAGATAATGTAATCGAAATCACACACTGATAAAACGCAATGTTTAACAAAAATTTAGAGTGTCTTTATAAAAGAGAGGTGACATGCAAATAATAGCGAGTTATATCACAGAAATTGATGATTCTCGCCTGGATGGATTTGCTTCGCCGAGTTAGAGAAGCAAACAAATAATTCGAGGTTTAAAATAATATCATGTTCCTGAAGTTATTGTCCAAAATTCTCTCGAATAATAAAATTTTAATGCTATTCTTTAGGACATTCTACTATAATTTTATCAAAATGACATAATTTGCTTAATTTAATTTTTCACAATTTTATATATTCTATATATTTAAAACACAAGTGTGTTTTTTAGTCATCTACCCTGATCTTCCTGCTGAACCAATTTTACTAATATATTTTTTTTCAACTCAAAGCTGTTCATTTGTAGATGTGATTGCACTATCTTTTTTTTTTAATATCCCTACTTTTATATTTTAATTTTAAAAGTATTTTATGAAATTTCTCCAAAATGATGAAAATTAGATAGCTTTCATTATTTGAGACAAGAGAGAGAAAAAATGAGGTATTTTTATCTTTATTCACGCCGTTTTCTGATAAAAATTCAAAATTGTTTATAAAAATTGTTGTATAGGGTTTAGTGGCGCAAAATCCCATTAGGAGCATAATATTATATTAGGGGAATAATAACAGAAAAAGACATACTGCTTTTGAAAACACGCAATTTTCTTCATACATTTTCTTTACTGTTTTTCCTTCAGCATGTGTACTGATACTAACTTTCAGACACTAGGCAAAATGCTTATTTAAGTGAAAATGAAGTCATATTTAAAAGAAAACGATCATTTTCTTAGATAAAACTAAACATTTTACCACAAATTCGTCAAAAAACATAAATTACGGAAATTTTTATTCTCCGGAATTGAGATTAGAACCTCAAGTAAAGAGTGCATCTGTTCACATAAAAGATGTTGCTGACAATGGTGACTCAAGTTTTGAGTTAAAATGATTTTAAAATGATTGAACAAAATACAATTTTCTTTAAAATGATGAATACGGATATGAGAAGTGTGTATGCAAATTTTGAGAAGGGGGAAAAATTGCTGTTTTTTTTTAAATTCCGGAATACCAAGCATAAGAGCTTCAATTGATAACCACATCGCAATAACTGATCTTTATTAAATTTTACTGATTGCGTATCTTCTATATTATAAAGAACAAACGTATCTGTGCGTAACGCTGACGTCATTTTGCGAATGGCAACACTTCACGGTAAAATTTCGGTCTTGAAATTTTCACTACTGCATTTTTTTTAATCTTCTGACCATCATCATTTTCACTTTTCGTCGCATAGGGAAAAAATTTACTTTTGAATGCAATTTGTTTAAAAACTGTATCTTAATTGACTGATGTATTATGTTTTTAAAAATAATTTTTAGGCATGATTTTTTTTTTCAAGTTTATCTTATCACGTACAGGTTTCAACACATAATAATAATAAACATTTTGCACATAAAGCATCAAACAGTGTTCAGCATTTGTTTCTGACTATTTTTGCATAACAAAATTAATACTTCCTTTATCTATAATAATAAAGAAAGAAGTTTGTGTATGAGTGAGTGAGTGTGTCGACGGTGTTCTGAAGAGACCACTGCACGTAGAGCTACAAAATTTGGGGAAAAGGTACGCCTATATATGAAGTTTTGCACCTCGAAGCACGATTTTCGATTTTTTGATTAGATTTTTTATGCGATTTTTTATGCGATTTTTAGCACTTTTATAAGTTTCCAGGCGATTTTTCCATATAAGTGAGAAGAATATGGTTTCTTTCTTTTAACCCAATATAGTAAATTTTGTTCTCTTTTCAAGAAAGTTTATTCGAAATTCGTGCAGCAATTTTTGAATTTTTAGCGAATTTTTTATGCAATTAGAGAACAGCACTTAATGCATCTCCATACCTATAAAGGGGGTTACCGTAGGGGGGATCCAGTTCTGTCGCCAAATAACGCCAAGTTTGTCGCCAACTTGGCGGTATATCGCCAAATTTGGCAACCAAAATGAGTCGTCAAAAGTGACGCCAAGTTAGCGATATCTCTAATATTTGGCCAAATTCCCATAGACTTCCATTGTAAACCAATATGGATTACTTGCTTACAGAAAATCAACAAATTGAGATGTTTTAATGCAACAAAAACTAATATTAACTTAAGGGATTATATTAATTCGATTTTTCCACATTAAGGAAAAGAATACGGTTTCTTTCTTATAAACCAATATAGCAAATTTTGCTCGCTTTTCAAAAAAGTTTATTCAGCAATCGTACTGCGATTTTTTAATTTTTAGGAATTTTTTGTGCGATTATTGAACAGCATGTAATGCATCTCCATATCTATAAGGGGGTTACCGTAGGGGTGACCCAGCTCTGTCGCCAAATAACGCCAAGTTTGTCGCCAACTTTGGCGAATATATCGCCAAATTTGGCGAGCAAATTTAGTCGCCAAAAGTGACGCCAACGTGGCGATATCTCTAATATTTCGCCAAATTCCCATAGACTTCCACTGTAAAACAATAGGGTTTACTTGCTTACAGAAAATCAACAAACTGAGATATTTTAATACAACAAAAACTAATATTAACTTAAGGGATTATATTAATTATATTTAAGGGAGTCCAAGTAAATTAATTACGAATAAAAGTAACATGATCTAATGCTTAGCATGATTTCCAAAACATAAATTTTAAGAGAGCCCGCAGGTCAAAGAAATTAGATTTGAAACTTTTATCCAATTATAGTAAATTTTGACTTTCGTGATTTTTGAACTTTTTGTGATTTTTAATGCGATTTTTACATTTCTTCGCGATCTGCTGAAATTTTTGACATTCCATTTTTGACCTAAAGTACATTCTGCCCTCATTTCAATAAAGTTTATTCGGATTTCGTATAGCAATTTTCGAATTTTTTGGGAATTTTGTATGTGATTTTTAGTGTATTTTAGCGATTTGCTACTATTTTTCCACATTAGTGAAAGGCATCAACCTGCAATCCTTGAACACAATATATAATTTTTTTTTCTCTTTTCAAAATTTGAGAATAGATTTAAAATTTTTTTCGCGATATCTGATTGTGATTTTCAGAGATTTTTTGTAATTCCTGCGGTTTTTTGATGTACCCGGGCAACGCCGGGCAAGTTCGCTAGTTTTATTAAGGATTGAAAATTTGAACAATATATTATATAGCGAGAGTGTGAGCTAATAGTAGGAATTGAAAAAAAAATAGTTTCACATTGATGAGAAATAATTAATTAGTTCATTTTTTACGCAGTCGGGTTTTTTGATTTTTTTTAATTTAATTGCTTATATAATAAAGATTTCTACAACAATAAAAAGTTGAATTTTAGCAGAATGAAACGCCAAATAAATTTTATAAATATTTACTTATTTTTAGAAATTTTTTGCTGAAATCAACTTTTATAACACACTCATGATCCTGCTTTCAGGTTTATATAAAATCACTTTGTATCGAAAGACATTGTATAAACTTAGTTTTTTGCTGATTTTTTTTCATTTTTGAGAATATTTCTTCCCAAGTCACGTATTTTACGTAAGAACAAAAAAGATCAATACACAATTTCTTAAATAAACGAAATCTTGTAAAGATGATTCGAAGTTTTAAGGAAGATAATACAGAATAATCTTCTTAAGGGGGTCCGGGACACAATTTAAAATAATCTTTATTTATTGAGTTAAAATTTTCAATTTTTTTGTGATGGTCAACCATGCTATTAGTAAACAAAATCACGTGATAAAACTTCTCATATATATATATTTTTTAATTTTTTATTTAAAATTCATTGAATAAGTGGGGTAATTTAAAATCGTTATAACTCGAAATATTATTTGTAGAATTTCAATTTTTTTTTCATTTAAATAAACAGAAATACATAAGTTTTAATTTTGATTCAGCATTTTTAACAATATTAATTTTAAAAAAAATTAAAAATATTTAAAGTAAAAATTTAAAAAAATGGCGTAACTTTTATAAAAAAAAAAAAAAAAAAAAAAAAAAAAAAAAAAAAAAAAATCATTATTTCAAAAGTAAATATTTTTTTTCTAATTTGCTGAATCAAAATTAAAGTAAAACTATTGAAAAAGATATGTTCCAAGTTTCAACCATTTATTATTAACGGTCCTTGACTTATAACGATTTAAATACGGTAATGGTGAAAAAAGCCATCATAAAGAAAAACGCATTTTCACAAGAAATCGTTTTCATAACAACCATTGCGTGAATGCTAGATTTTGAAAACAAACCAAAACGAAAAATTTAATATTTCCTGTTCTAAGTAAGATAGAAACATGATTTAAATGTCATTTTAAGCAGAAAAACACAGATAAATTTTTAATCTGATAAAAGGTTTTTGCAAATTTTGGATATTTTTGTGTCCCGGACCCCCTTAAAGGAAAAACAAAAAGTGAAAATATTGACTTGAATTTTGCCACGTTTGAATAGAATTAGGAAGTTGCAACAGTTTTGAAAACATCTATTAATGTTATGAAATCGTTTGTAGCGGATTTCAACAAATTAAAGCAATATTATTACTATTATTATTATTACTATTACTATTATTACTATTATTATTATTATTATTATTTTGAGAAATACTAAATAATGACTTTGAGATATTTTTTTCGGAAAAAATAATGCACGAACATAATGTTTTACTTATAAACATACATTTTTAAATTTGTATAGAATGTATCTTCATTTCTGTGATATGCAACTTCATCTCATTAAAAAACTAGTAAGTTGTGGCCATCACAAAACTTTCTTCTATATAAATCCCATAAACTGCACTGGCCCCACCAGTGGCTGAGAGGTTCTGCTGTCGAAGCTGGTAGACGGGAGTGGCTGGGTTCGAACCCAATCGCGCCCGTCGGCTTAATCGTTCTGAGTTTTCGTGGTTTTCTTCGATCCATGGATTTCCATGCGTAAATACGGGTTAGGTTCCCTTAGAAAGACCCCCACGAAGGGCACTCCCCCCTCGGGCCTATATCCCTAGTGCAGATAATCGGCCGTCAAAAATCAACCAACCAACCGACCAACTAAACAGCACTGATTGATATCAAGATATACCTGAATCTGAAGTTTGATAAAAATGCGTGCATTAGTTCTTGAGATAGAGCTATAGTAGAAATTCTGAAAAATGCAGCATAGCAGTAGCGCCACCTGTTGAGCGATTCGCACCAAAACATGAACAGCACTGATTCATATCAAGGTATACCTAAATCTGAAGTTTGTTGAAAATCCAAGCATTAGTTCTTGAGATAGACCTACTGCGGAAATCGTAAAAAATGCTCCATAGCAGCGCCACCTGTTGAGCGATTTACACCAAAAACAATCAGCACCAATTTATATCAGGGACTAACTGAATATAAATTTTTATTACATTCCGTTCATTAGTTCTTGAGATAAAAGCGCCCACAAAATTTGTGTCACATACAGACAGACAGACAGACAGACAGACCCACAGACAGACATTTTGTAAAAACATGTTTTTCGGAATCTGTGACCTAAACGTGTAAATTCGTCGAAAACCGGATTTCGAAAAATTTCACGAATCCAATACTTTCGTCTTGTAAAGATAGAAGAAAGTAAAAAAAAAACAAATCGGAAATTATACTTCAAACGGGGCAAATGAGATGCTTTCGTACTATAACTATTTTCATAAATATTCAGATCTTGGTTCAATAGCCGTTGCACTTTTATGCAAAAATGCATGAAAACAAAATTTATTATGATTCTATATATTAAATTCAGTAATACGGAAATAACGTGACTTGATTCTAAATAGGACGTAATCACCGTGGTAACATAGAATCATTACCTATCATGGTATATCATTGAATTAATTACATATCATAGGATTTAATAGAATGAAGAAAACTTTTATTAATATCCTCTGAAGTTTTGATTCGATTTTCATGAAATTTGAAATGACTCGATAAAATTCTTCAACGATTATATATATTAAATTTCGAACCATTCGGTTGGGATGTTATTGCGCTGTTATATGCGGACAGACGGACAAGCCACTATACTACTATAGGTGCTATGTGTTTTATATTATTACGAACGCACCTAAAAGAGCGGAATTTGTTGTTCATGTCGTTATGACGTCAGCGTTATTTACGGACATGTTTTTACTTCATAATATAGATTTGTGAAACAATAAAAAGTGGAATTTTAACAGAACGAAACATCAAATAAATTTTATAAATATTTACTTATTTTTAGCAATATTTTGCAGAAATCAACTTTCATAACACACTCATGATCGTGTTTTCAGGTTCATATAAAAATTTCTTTGTATTGAAAGACATTGTACACACTTACTTTATTGCTGATTTCTTTTATTTTTGAGGATATTTCTTTCCACGTCACGTATTTTTCCAAAGAACAAAAAAGATCAATACATAATTTCTGAAATAAACGAAATCTTGAAAAGCTGATTCGAAGTTTTAAGGAAGATAATACAGAAAAATCTTCCTAAAGGAAAAACAAAAAAGTGAAAATATTGACTAGAATTTAGCCGCTTTTGAAATAGGATTAGGAAGTTGTATGTAACAGTTTTGAAAACATTTATTAATGTTATGAAATCCTTTGTATACGGACTTCAACAAATAGAAAAAACGTTATTATTATTATTTTGAGAAATTCTAAATAATGACTTTGAGATAATTTTTTCCGAAAAAAATATCGCAGGGGACGAATGTTACATATATAACATTATCAACTTTTTGGTAATTTTGGACACCCGCCCTCTCTTACAATATCATACATTATCATTCCTCGACCCCTCCCTCCGCCCTAATGATATCGCTATCACTGTCTAAAAATTCTTTTGATTTTTGCAAGGTTTTTTTTGTTTGTTTGTTTGTTTGTTTGCAGTGATACACGGATATGATTATACAATTATTATTTGCATACATTTGTGATTCAAATGAAGAGAAGGCAATAAAATATCACTATTATATATGAAATAATTTTATATCAAAGAAAATTTTAAAAATAAAATAGTCAGTATTTAAAAGTATTTAATAATAGATTTTTGTTACATAATGCATTCAAATCACATTAGAATGCATTCAAATGCATTAGAACTGCTTGCAGTTCTATGATAGATTTGTGTCAACGTTATCCGCAGGTCTGGCCCCATAAGCTCCAAACCAGCCTTTCATCCCAATTCCCCCTTTGAAGCTAGGTGTCACCTCTCACACATAAAACGAAAAAAAAATATGGTAATATAGCAGTTACGGTTCTGAAATTGAGCATATAGGCATCTAAGACATTAGGCTTCAATATTCCGCATCAACTATCGCAGTACAAATATTTTATACACACTCGGGACAATAATTATTGAACCACCCTCGTATATTATAGAAAGCATGTTAGAGTGCACATGAGTAATCCTTTTGTAATTTCATTACGTTTGAAGTGACATGACACCAGTAAAATTTTCCATAGACCATAATGAAATGGAATTATTTTGTTTGTCTCTTTAGACAAATTAGAAATACTACTTATTCTAAACTCCTGAGAAAGAATGTTTTAGTGAACATGGGTGATGCATAACAAGTGTTGAATTCCAGGGGGTGGTCCAAGGGGGACCCCCCCCCCCCCCCACGGAACATTGAAATGTGTCCTACGGAAGATTTGATATTTTATGTGCTTTTTAATGGACAAAAGTGAAATTTCCCCTTCCGGAACTCTTAAAATATCCCATCTGGAGCCACAGAAATCCCTCCCGGAGAAAAATGTTTGAATTCAACACTGTGCATATAAACATCATTATGTCTGAAATATCGTAACATCAATAAAATGCACCGCAAAAGATTTATCCCCTTAGATCATAATGTGACGCAATCCTTTTGTGTGCATCTGTAAACGAATTATAAAGGCTACACACTTCATTTTCAGTTCCGAACATTCCACAGTAAACCTCAATATATAAAAATTACATGGCAATCCGCGTATGTTTACAAGAGTTAGAGCACGAAGAGGCAGACAGACAAATAAGCTGAAGTCATAAATACTTTTCAACTATCTTGGACAGTGTTGAACAAGAACGAAAAATAACGCATTAACCATAGACTGTGAAACACTTTCCAACACATTCAGAATACTCTAATAAAACTTCACAGCTTATTAACGTGGAATATAATGTCAAAGTAAACAATTTGGAAAGCGCATACCGCAGTTGAAAATCAAATTTTAGCAAATACCATTAATAATCGAAAAAATATTCGAATTCTTTCGCCCAATCGCGCCCGTCGACCTAACCGTTCGGAGTTTTTGTGGTTTTCTTCGAACTTTGGGGAACCTTGCGTAAATACGAATTAGGTTCCCTTAAAAAGACCCCCATGGAGGGCACTCCCCCTAGGGCCTAATCCCTCTTGCAGATAATCGGCCATCATGAATAACACCAGCACACACCGAATTCTTTTGTGTAGCCCAGTATATGATGTATTAGATTTGTTTAAAGGATTCGCATACCACAGTCGAAAAATCCCTTCAGCAATTTACGTCAATAGACGGAAATGTACTGGAGATCTTTTGTGAATCCCTATATATGATGTGACCTGTATATGATGTGACCTGTATATGATGTGACCTGTATATGATGTGACCTGTATATGATTATCCCTGTGCGACCACGTCCATTAAGCGACCACCTCCCTGAACGACCATTTTTTTCACGGAACGAAATTCATTCCCATAAGCTTAATGCTAATCTTACCCCCATTCAGAAACCATGGTCGCACAGAATTTATACACAACAAGTAATATGCAAAAAATTAGTTAAATTTAAAATCGAGTAGAACACCTGAAAACACTCTTACAGCAACTATTGTTCATAGGCAGTACTCTAGCCAAATTATTTTGTGTGTCCCTGTATATGAACGATAAATTCAATGTAGCGACTACGTTCCGTTCCAATAAAAATTGGTCGCTCATAGAGGTCGTCTTTTAATGGAGGTCATGTTTAAATCCAAATTTTAAATGTTGAAAAAAGGTAACAATTGATGTTACTAAAATTATTTTTCACATACCGAAATAAAAAAAAATTCTAAGCTTAGTTTAGAAGTTTAATGAATAATGAGCTCTCCGGAATTATTTTAATAAAAAAAACCTTCTTCAAGCGACCAGAAAAAAACGGGATTTGTTTCATTTTCTACAAAGAACTTGGTCGCGTATGGAGGGAATTCCACTGGGATGATTTTTGAATGGGGGTAAGATTAGCATTAAGTTTATGGGAATGAATTTCGTTCCGTGAAAAAATGGTCGTTCAGGGAGGTGGTCGCTTAATGGACGTGGTCGCACAGAGAGGTTTCACTGTATATAAATTTCGATATGTTTAAAGTATCATTAAAACACAACGCGGACGCTATTTCCCCATAGACCGTAATGTAACGGAATTCTTTTAAGTATGCCTGTAAACGAACCATAAATGTTGCACAATTCATTTTCAGTACCGAACATGCCATAGTAAACCTTAATAACATATATCAATTGTATGGCAATGCGAATGTATTTGCGTCAATTTAAGCACGGGCAGACAGACAAGTCTAATTCAGAAACACTTTCAACTATGCTGGAAAGTTTAAAATAGATATGATGATGATGTATATATTGTTGCTCGCAAATGCTGAATAGCTGATTTTTATTAATTTTTCGTTTTAATCAATCTATTTTTGATAAACAAGTTTAAGTAAAATAAAGTAATGACAGATGTTTTTGTATTGATATAAACTTTTGTAAACATGAAAATTTATGTTATTTTATTTTTTGCGAATAAAAATATATAAAACTACGTGTACAATGAAAAAAGAAATATTATACTAGGTTTGGAGAACAAAATTTTTACTGTCAACTTTTTCTTACGTAAAAGTTATTGCTTTCTCCCGTTTCAACAAAACTGGATTTTTTGTATAGTTTATCTTTCTCTAATATTTGTTCTTTAAAAGTAGTGAATAATCTGTGTGATATTTAAGATGTACTTTCCTAAAAATAGATTGCAGAAATGAAATACTTAGTTTAAAAGCATAAAATGTATAAGTTTGTCATTTCTCTTTGTTAAAAACTAAAGAAATATTGAGCAGTATCCGATTCCTATTTGAAAATATTTCTGTAAAAAAAAAAAAACACTTTTTTAGGTTATTCCAATTTTAAAATAAAATGGCATTCATTTTGAGGATGGATTTTTTAACTTAAGCAGAACATGATCTTTTAAATGCTTTAAGGTAAGTTTTAAGTCTTTAAATTGTGCTGCGATAAAAACGACACTGTTAAAAAAATTAATCAACCAAAATATGATAATCTAAAGCAGTGCATCAATATCGTTCGCCGCCATAAAAATGCGAAAGATAATCTTGGATTTATTTAATAGCAAGGTTTCTGTCATTAAATAAATCAAATTATTCTGTATAAAAATAGTGATATTTTGGTAGACCGCGGTTCAGTGATTGTAATCACCTAATCTAAACTTACATGAATTTTTTTTTTCAAATATAAGTAACCATACGTACTTAAACAATTGAATTTTTCCAATTGAGTGAAAAAAATTGCCCAGGCCGGGAATCGAATCCAAAACCTTTGGGTGAAATTGCCAATGCTCTACTTATTGAGCTACCTGGACCGACAACCGGCAGACACATTTCGCTCAGATAACCTTATTGGCACTAGCATCTGATCTTCCATATAAATAGCGCAACAGAATATATTTTGGAGAGTGATTGGCGCCGATGGGATACGAACCAGAGATCTCATGATCAGGAGGCGAGAACGTTAGCGTCGAGCAAAAGGTCAAGCTAGTTACTCTAAGCTAGTAACTCGCTTTATACTGATCATGTGAGATGAAATCGCTACACACTCCATCCCCAGTGAGAAAGACGTATTGCTGACACCTGACGAGCGATATGCACTCGTGAATGATGCTGTCTTACGCATATGTGATGCGTGTGAGGACAGGCTTTGTGCTGTGAGCGTTTCACAGGCTTTTGGTTGAAGGGGGTGATTTTTTAGTGCTGCCATCTGTTGGTTATGAGAGGAGTTGATTGTTGATGAAGGTTGATGTTGCGTGTTTGCCCGGGTCACCAGTTTGGAGAGTGATTGGCGCCGATGGGATAGGAACCAGGGATCTCATGATCAGGAGGCGAGAACGTTAGCGTCGAGCAAAAGGCCAAGCCAGTTACTCTAAGCTAGTAACTCGCTTTATACTGATCATGTGAGATGAAATCGCTACAATATCAAGTTAATGGAATCGGGTCGTTCCATCATTCCATGGTAACTTACGTTACATTTACAGCAATTTACTGCTGTAATTTTAGTAATATAACACCAAAAGTTATTCAAATGTAAAGTTGACATAATTTTTTAATTAAACCTATCCAAAGCTCAATTTTAATGAAAATTACCTAGAAAATGAGAATGAAAATTATATTTTTTATGCTAACTTATGTTCCTTTTTCAGTAATGTCAGTTACATAATAAATATAACTGCCAGAGTTCAATAAATGATACAAAAATTAGATAAATTTCCTCTAAATTGAGCTTTTAATAAGTTTAATTAATAAATTATGTAAACTTTATATTTTGAATTCTATTTTTCGTATTATATTACTAAAATTACTGAAGTCAATTGTTCTAAATGTAACGTAAGTTACCATGGAATGACCCAATTCCGTTAAACGATTAATACATATGTATGCTTTATTATTATTTTTAAAAGATCATACTGATAGGTAAAGATATCACACGAACTTAATTTTTCCAACTGAGAGAAAAAATGCTCAGGCCTAGAGTCGGGTCCAAGACCTTTAACTTATACTGCTGACGAACTGCCTATTGAGCTATCTGGGCTGACACCCCCGGCTCTGCCTATTAAGCTACCTATGTCTGTCCAGGTAGCTTAATAGGTAGAACGTTGGCAATTTAACACTATTTCTACCACGATTTTGTGTATACCTATTTCTACCAAAAGGTGTATTTTGACACCTTTGTTTTTGAATGCAAATAACTGCCCAAACTGTTAGAATTTTAAATTATCAATAAAATATAGATATTTGGAGCAATATATTTATTATTAAATTGATGCATATTTATTAGATATTATTTAATCAGGTTATAAATTCCAGCTTAATTCAACATTCTAAAAAATATTAATATAGGGGAGAGTAGTACATAGTGAGACATGGTACATAGTGAGACAGCAGCCACTTTGACAGACAGTTGTAACTTTTTCTCCAACCTGACACACACTCATAACAACCTCATCTTATGCAACACGAGGATGTAGTTTCGGCACTTCAGTTACTCGTCCGACAAAATAGTAAATAATTATTTTTATTTTATAGAGGTTAAAGTTACATAAAAGTCTATTTTAGAGTTTATTTCCTTTTCATGACATATATTTACTTAACCAAACATAGCTATATCTAATAATAGACAATTTCGACAAAACGATATACACTTTTTAAAGCGATGAAATTGATGTAACAGATGTGGCATTAATTTTGTTACAACGTAACGAAAGTGAGACACACAGTTGTAGTACACAGTGAGGCGTGTACCATTGTGTACCTACTAGTGGTTCTGATGTTAAAAAAAAGTTATTTATTAACAAAAGAAGGTTTCTCTCTCTCTCTTTCTCTGTGTGCGTATGGGCGTGCGATGGCTAGGGAAATCTACTAAACGTAAGAGGCTGAAAATTTGCATAAAGGTAGCCAAGGTCTGCCATTGTCCACCAGAGGCTCATATTTTTAATATTTTGAAAATGTATAAATATTAATTAGAAATCGTGAACTGCAGAAAATTATTGGTAGAATGTAAAAATGTATGATTTATGAAAATATGTACATTGTCTCACTTGGTACCACTAGTGGTACACAGTGAGACAATTTCCGATACTCCGTTATGCTGCTTCTGTGCTTTTATAAATAACTTTTTAAAAACCATTTATACATTAATGTTTAGCGTATTTGTGTAGCTTACAGATGTAGCAAAATTTTTTTCAAAAGAATAAAAATCGTCGCCATTCGTTAAGTAATAATAATTTTCGTCTCACTGTGTACTACCCTCCCCTACATAAATGTAATCAATCACGTTTTTACGTCAACAGGAACAACAATTAAAAAATATTACTTTCTTCATTTTTCCAATTTTTATAAGAAAATCAAACATTTAATATTACTAATTTAAAAAACTTTCATTATCATATATAAAAATTCAATCTTTGTAACAATAACAGCAACAACAACAGTAATCATAAAAACAGCAGTATAATAGAAATTTTTTCTTATTCAGTGCTACAGTTTAAAAACGAATGGAAACAAAATTCATGTGTATTGAAATAAGTACTAGAACTGGAGAAAAAAGCGCGTTATTCAATTTTTTAGAACTAGTCACTGCAATGATCTACACAAAAATGCAACATGGCAGGAAACAAGCTAATATCAAAGTTATGCAGCAACTCCTGTATTTTCCGTTACAACAGAAGTCGGGATTCTCTAATCTTATAATAATTAATATGATGTTGTAAAATGGTGTTGATATTTATATATAAAATTAGAAATTATGAAATCCTTAGAAATTAGAAATTATGAAATCCTTAATGTTTCAAAAGACACCTCATGGTAGAAGTAGTTATACCATATGCGTATTTTTAGACCCAGGATGAGCTGGAGGAAAATGATACCGCTGAATTAATCTAACAACTATTGTACGGAAAGTCAAATAATCAAATGTATGTGAACAAATGATTAGACTTAGAGAATAATTTTAAGTTAAAATCCGAAAGGTGTCTTTTAACACCTCTTGGTAGAAATAGTGTTAAGTCACAAGCTCCTGTATTGGTATCCGTCCTAGGCATTTTTTCACTCAGTTGGAAAAATTCATTTCGTGTGGTATCTTAACCAATCCAATCAATCAGTATGATTGAGTTAAAAAAATAATAAAGGAGACGTACTTAATTAACTTGTTGATAAATATTAATATAATCTATATTATAAAGCAAAAACATATACGTTAGTAACGTTGACGTAATATTGAAGGTGGGAAAGATCTGAGCAATCAATATCGTTTTATCGCAAAATTTTTCAACTTAATTTCTTCACGCACTTAGCCGCATATGTGGACGTTTAGTTTTTTATAATTATACTTACTGTGAATAATAAAAAGAAAAAAATTTATAATAACTTATTCAGTACACAAACGCTCAACAAGAGAAGTAAACATTTTATGGTAAATTTTATGGAGAAGTAAAATTTTATATAAAAAAAGCGTGAAGTAATTTTTCGGCAGTCAGTGTTGGATTATTTGAACAAATCTTTAATATTTGATAAAAAATAATATCAGATATATTAAATATATTAAGTTTTAATAATTTTTAAAAATGTAAGAAAGAAATTTGCTGTTAGTTTTTTTATTTTTAGGGTTCCGTACTTAAAAAGTAAAAACGGAACCATTATAAGATCACTCCTGTGTCTGCCTGTCTGTCACAGCCGTTTTACTCGTAAACTATGGAACGGAGAAATTTCAAATTGGGGGAAGTAATAAAGACCATTGACCCACATATTTACAGATTATTAAACATTCACAAATATATTTAGGAAAAATGTAGAGGGGCTAATTAAGTTAATTGAAGAAAAAACATTTTCTTTGGGTATATCGTGTGGGGTATCGTATGAAAGCATTCATAACGCTGAACTCAAAAATACATTTCTTTTAATTTTACGTATTATATTTGTAACGATATCGTCGAAAATATAGTGCAAAAATATGCCCCCCCCCCCCCCTCCTTCTATTTCCAAATCTACTGAAACTAAAATTATGAAAAAGTTACAGGTAGTAGACATTAATTTAAACCTTGCAGGAAAACGATAACTATTACCCCAGGCCACATGGTTTTTGAGAAAATCGCATTTTTTCGTTACACACAAATTTCGATTTTCGGGCATTCAGCAAAGATGTTGAGAAGCGCTGGAGGTACATATCGTAGCAGAAGTATAAAAGCATTGTTGATAATGATTTTCGAAAAAAATCGTCGGTAATTAGCCGAGATATTAAACCTTAAAGACACGAACGGTTTGGACATACATAATAATAGGGACGGCGTACTCTATGTACCATCGGCTTTTAAAGACTAGATAACAACTTTTAATGATATATTTGTGTAATGCAATGCCCAGTAGCAGTATAAAAGAAATAAACGTCAAATTGTTAAAAACTGACTAATGTAATTGGAATTAATCACATAAATACTATGGGAATCGCGACTAGTTTGCATTGACTGGATCTCTCAATACACCTCCCGTGTCTTTAAAAGTTAATTAAAAACCTATCTGGAAAAACGCGGCACAGACCAAGGCGGCGTTGCAACTTTGCGACCTCTTTTCGAAGTGCGCTTAGGACAATGCCAAGTTTAAATGTTGAACAAGGATTTTGTTTTAGCTACACTGTAAAAAGAAAAGATTATTACTACCCTGCATTTAGTTTTATGAAATGCCAATTGAAGTTTAAATATGCACTACTTTTATTGTCAGTACCGAATTAAGTTCATCCTAAACAGATTAAGGATAAGATTAAAAAAAGAGTTATACGGAATAGCAATATTTGATATTATTTAGGCTTCATATCTCTTTGAACTTTTATGGTATACCCATTCATATTTTTCTAATATATACAGCTATACCCAACTCTACGTTGTATAGTCTTTTTTACAAAGTCTTATTATTCTTTTAGCAACGATTTTTTTAATAATACAGTTAATAATTCATCTATTTATTGTACGGAATCCTCTGATTGCGAGTAATACTCGCACTTGACCGTTTATATAAGAAATCATTTCATTCATAAATTACCGTTATGTGGACATTCAAAACACTCAATGGACTTGCCTCGCTTTCAAAGCAATGATTTGTTGAAAACATCGATTTTCTTTGAACGGAATATAATTATAATAACAGTAAGTTGAATATTTTTTTATTTACTTATTTCTTTTATTTCAAAATTCCATTATTCTTTAGAAAAGTTAATTAGGAAAAAATAAGAACAAAATATTCAATAATGAGTTGTATAATTATATTTCTTAATTTAGGCAGTGTGGAGATTTTTAATGTATTCATGATGAAATTCTGATTGTGCTTGTTAATATTGTGCAACATAAAAATTCAAAATGGACTTGGTCACTTTCAAAATCAACGTATTTGAAATATCATTGGCCCAATGTATTACAATTAAAAAATTTATTCTAACATTAAAAGACATTTAATGTGAATTGATTAAAAACATAAATTTTATACAGTCAGACCTCGTTATCCCGACACCCGGTTTTCACGTCACTCCGCTTATCACGTCTGTTTTTCAAAGTCCCGATTTTCTGTATATGATTTTAATGTAAATAAATTCCGGATTTTACGTCGCTGAATAATTTTCAACTCCGGATATCCCGACGATTTAGGAAAATTGTCCATCTTTCATAATCATATCTTATAAGCACGGAAATTAAGAGGTAAAAAATGTCTTAGCCAAACTTTTCACAAAAGTGTTTAAAATACCCATTGTGATAAAGGAGAAATTTTACTTCAATCCTTTATTTGAATAAATAAACCCACACACTATGAATGACCCATTTAATCTTCAGATAGACGTATCAGTCTACTCGCGGGGTTTTTGTTCTGGTCAGGCGGCGCTTTCGTGTAGTTACACGGCGTTTTTCATCCGATTAAAACCGAAGCATTGCATTGCTTTAAAACGATCAGAAATTATGTAACATCCATTTCTCAAACAACGAATATTGATTACAGTGCATTGTATGTATTGAAAAAAGAACTGTAGGAAGCACATCTAGGGATAAGCAAACCTAATTCATCAATATTTCATGTAACAATTTAAAAAAAAAAGTCGCCATAATTGTGATTTTTATTCTTCAATTTTGATTTTGTGTTTATTTTGTTTGATAATAATGTTTTATTATTTAAAACTGCAAGAACAGTTAGGAATTTAAAATTGTCTTAAATTAATTAAAAGTGCAGTTTTTTATAAACATTTTTCTCCAACTCCGGTTACTGCGACACTCCGCTTATGACGACACTTTTTTCTGTCCATTAGAGTGTCGGGATAACGAGGTTCGACTGTATTAATTTGTAATAAGATTTAGCTTTAACTAAATTGTTTTCGCT